>OX369255.1:14264549-15466964 GCA_947284805.1 Coleophora flavipennella | reverse complement strand
TTACATATCAGCGGAAGGATGTCCACTGCTGGACAAAGACCTCCCCAACGACGACCGGTCCTGCGCTACCTGCATTCAGCTGCTTTCCGCGGTCATCAACAAGTCGTTGGTCCTTCTTTAGTAATGTAAATATACTTCCAGTATATTATTTTAATCTTCTTCTTATCGTGTCGCACAATTAACCGTGCTATCCAAGGGATAGACGGCGGTTGCCTGGTGTTGCCCTTAGCATCACCCGCGGTCACGTGTAGGGCATTTAGATTTACACCTATACGGACGTGAGCAACGCGACCTTCATACACATCCGGAATCAGATGTGCAGGTTTCCTCACGATGTTTTCCTTCACCGTTAAGTATATGTACGTAAGTTTGAAAATCTTATTGGTACATTGGCCGTCCGGATTTGAACTCGGCACCTCTGGTTAGAGGGACCGAGTCGTTACCGGTTGAGCCACCGATGCTTTTGTTAGTACATTATTTTAATCAGCGAGTTTGCCAAGTTCATGAGTATACCATTTTTTCTGACCTAGGTACTTTTTTTTTATTCAGTAATCTGTAAGGATTTCCTATTAAAAGTTCTTGAGTATGATGAGGAGAAGCCTAAGTGTGAGTAGTGGTCGATTCTTTGTACATCCTGTATATTAAGACTGTCTAAATGTTTTATGTCTTTTAGTTATTTAATAAAAAAAACTATATATGTTTAGGAACGGTGCGTTCCTACTCGACGAGAGCAAAGGGAGATATCTCCGCCAGGCGAGGTGGTGTGCCTGGGGTCCGGCCGTGGACCAATCGTTGATGATTGGTATCTGTATACTCAGCGCTGAAGAAATTCTAATAGCGCGTTCTAGATGTCGTATATCTTTTGTTATCTCGTCGCTTGTGTTAATGTTCAGTGGCGGGTTACTGCAGTTGCCGCCACATATGTTTTAATCTTTGCTACAATTTTCCTGTAAAAGATAAATAAGTTAGTCGTGTTAGTCAGATTGATTTCAGATTTTTCGCCTGGTAAAGGAAAAAAACCAGCCAAGTGCGAGTTGGACTCGCGCACGAAGGGTTCCGCACCATTCATCATTACAGCTCATATACGTCCCCACCGAGGGGCTCGAGCCTACCCTAAATCAGGGCGATTAGGCCTTAGTCGACCCCGCGGACCCAGTGCGGGTTGGTCGACTTCACACACAACCTTCGAGTTTCTTCGCAGGCGTGTGCAGGTTTCCTCACGATGTTTTCCTTCACCGTTAAAGCAATCGGTAAGTATGTACGTAAGTTTTTGAAAACACATTGGCCTATTCCGCACCATTATCTATAATAAATGACGTATCAAGAAAACTACTCACTAGATCTCGTTCAAACCAATTTTCGGTGGAAGTTTGCATGGTAATGTACATCATATATTTTTTTTTAGTTTTATCATTCTCTTATTTTAGAAGTTACACGGGGGGACACACTTTTTTACCACTTTGGAAGTGTCTGTCGCGCAAACTATTCAGTTTAGAAAAAAATGATATTTGAAACCTCAATATCATTGTTGAAGACCTATCCATAGATACACCATACGTATGAGCTTGATGAAAAAAAAAAATTGTCAGTTTCTGTTCTAAGTATAACCCCAAAAATTTATTGTATTTTTTCTATTTTTGTGTAAAAATCTTAATGCGGTTCACAGAATACATCTACTTACCAAGTATAGTTCTTATAGTTTCGGAAAAAAGTGGCTGTGACGTACGGACGGACGGACAGACAGACAGTCATGACGAATCCATAAGGGTTCCGTTTTTTGCCATTTGGCAACGGAACCCTAAAAAGGATGAGGTATTCACGCTCTCGGGTCATTGTGTGCTTCGGAAGTGTATCGCGGCGATGGAGGAGCACGCGGGATCGCAGCCGTGGAAGTTGAACCGCCCCTTATCACAACCCCCGGGGAGTTAGTAGACCTGAAGCGAGCGTCACCGTGCACGCCTCCATCGTCGGGAACCCAACGTGGCCATACACGTTGCGACCCGGCCTGCTTCGGACGACCGCCCCGATGAAGGATATTACAGGTCTTGATTGACCTAAAACCATGGGGACAGTTTTAGTGGGTAGGTTCAGCCTTCTGCTGTGAGTCCCACATTACCAGTGCAGCCGGGCTGTATTGGTATGCATGATGCATCTCTCCTCCTCCTTCCGAATAAGGGGGAAAAAATTTGGTAAACTTTGGAGATCTGGAAGGGCATGGTTAGTACCTATTTTTTTACGAATATTTTGGTCGGCATTCAAAAACTGCGGGGAGTAAAATGAAATTAAAAAAAAAGTTTAAAAGGCCCTTTCATTTGATACTCACTTGACCAGTTCTTCTTTCATCCGATCTTCTTTTCATTCCATCTATTTCTTTTTCACGCCATCTGACAATTTCACTCAAAAACCAAAATTTGATCATCCAGCAATATTATCATAATTAAACTAAACTAATTAATTTACACTGACACTCTTTTAAAAGACCCATCTTGGATGGGATATAATTATGTTTCCGTGACTTATGTTAATAATTTTACTGTGAAACCTTTTCTAATTCATGTGTACTTTTTTCTAGGTCTTATATTTCTCTTATATTTACTACATCACCATGAAAGTAAATTGTACGCACGCATCAGACCACATTTTATGTAAAAGTGCCTGGGCGACCGAGCAATGCTCGGGGTCTCCTATGCATGTGAACCAAAAAATATTAAACGGATTTTCTAAAATCATATCAGCCGAGAGATGTCCACTGCTGGACAAATAACTCCCCCAAGAATTCCCACGTCACCGGTCCTGTGCTGCCCGCATCCAGCGACTTCCTATGACCTTCATCATGTCATCAGTCTACCAACGCTATGTTTTCCTGTGCACGGTAAAATATTTTAAAATAATTTTTCTTTTAGGTTTGTTTGGTTTAACATTAAGTTTTAACTCCATAGTTTGAGTGTTTACCGTATAAACTGAGATAAATTTTGTTTAGCCTTAAAATCGGCGACTTCACACCTTTCATTTTAACTGAACACATTTTTTTAAACGTATTTGAAAGTGAAGAAAATTAAATAAACATGTCAAAATTGATAATTGGTCGTTTGGTTTCAACGTAACAGCCGCGTTGAAGCCCGCATTGATTTGAACTTAAAATAAATAGACTTACGAGTACTGCGTCGTCTTAAAGCCTTAAAATCTCACCGCAAATCCCGTCCTATAAGCTGGCTTAACCCTACTCTTAGAAACAATCTAGGTGCACTTCTAGTTCCACTAGCTTACTTATCAATCACAGTCTTATTTAGTTCCCAGCGAGCGTTATGTAAGTCAGGTGAAATAGATTTAGTCAAGCACAGCCAAGGAATTCGTTTTCAAGTATCAAATTATTACTTGGAAATTATTTGAGCGCAACTTTTGCTTTATGTATGAGTGCTCTTTCAAAAAATAGACCAGGTGTGAGTCAAATGGAATCTTGAGCCAGAACTTCACCATTCGCTAGCTTATCACAGTCTTATTTAGCTCCCAGCGAGTGTCCAGTTAGGCGTATTTATAGGGTGAAATAAATTTACTTCCTTGGTCGTGCCAAGGATGTTCTTTTATTATTTCGCAGTAGTTTTTTTCGCGGCTTTGCCTGCGTGGATATCGTTTTTATGACTGCCTTTGAAGGTGAGTGGAAATGAATTTTCTCCAGATTCTTCGAGAACTACGTCGGGCTATACTAGTTGAAGTTCTATGTCACTTCCCACACCCGCAATTATGTCTGTACAAAATATCTAAAAGCGTAAAAATTAGTTTTGTCCAGATCCCTGGGGAACTATATTTGCTTTTAAGCTAATTAGCAGTATTTTTTACTTCCCACCCCCTCAACTATTTATTAGCAAAAAATCACGTTAATCCGGTGCTTCGTTGCGACGCCGACGTGCGCGAGAGTGGAAATTAATTTTCACCACATCCCTCGGGGATCAGTACTTAATCTATGTCACCTTCCCACCCTCTCAACCATATCTGTGCAGAAAACCACGACAATGTGTTGCTCTGCTGTAACGTGCGCGAGCGTGGAAATATCTTTTCCCAGATCCCTCAAGATATATGTCTGTACCGGACTTAAAAGTAGCCTATGTCTGTTCCCTCCTCCTCAACTATCTCTGTGTAAAAAATCACGACAATTTGTTGTTCAGCTGCAACGTGCGCGAGCGTGGAAATAAGTTTTCCCATATCCCTCAAGAAATATGTCGGTACCGGAATTAAAAGTAGCCTATGTCTGTTCCCTCCTCGTCAACTATCTCTGTGCAAAAAATCACGACAATGTGTTGTTCAGCTGCAACGTGCGAGAGCGTGGAAATAAGTTTTCCCAGATCCCTCAAGATAAATGTCTGTACCGGACTTAAAAGTAGCCTATGTCTGTTCCCTCCTCCTCAACTATCTCTGTGCAAAAAATCACGACAATTTGTTGTTAAGCTGCAACGTGCGCGAGCGTGGAAATAAGTTTTCCCATATCCCTCAAGAAATATGTCGGTACCGGACTTAAAAGTAGCCTATGTCTGTTCCCTCCTCCTCAACTATCTCTGTGCAAAAAATCACGACAATTTGTTGTTAAGCTGCAACGTGCGCGAGCGTGGAAATAAGTTTTCCCATATTCCTCAAGAAATATGTCGGTACCGGACTTAAAAGTAGCCTATGTCTGTTCCCTCCTCCTCAACTATCTGTGTGCAAAAAATCACGACAATGTGTTGTTCAGCTGCAACGTGCGAGAGCGTGGAAATAAGTTTTCCCAGATCCCTCAAGATATATGTCTGTATACCGGACTTAAAAGTAGCCTATGTCTGTTCCCTCCTCCTCAACTATCTCTGTGCAAAAAATCACGACAATTTGTTGTTAAGCTGCAACGTGCGCGAGCGTGGAAATAAGTTTTCCCATATCCCTCAAGAAATATGTCGGTACCGGACTTAAAAGTAGCCTATGTCTGTTCCCTCCTCCTCAACTATCTGTGTGCAAAAAATCACGACAATGTGTTGTTCAGCTGCAACGTGCGAGAGCGTGGAAATAAGTTTTCCCAGATCCCTCAAGATATATGTCTGTATACCGGACTTAAAAGTAGCCTAAGTATGTCTGTTCCCTCCTCCTCAACTATCTGTGTGCAAAAAATCACGACAATGTGTTGTTCAGCTGCAACGTGCGCGAGCGTGGAAATAAGTTTTCCCAGATCCCTCAAGAAATATGTCGGTACCGGACTTAAAAGTAGCCTATGTCTGTTACCTCCTCCTCAACTATCTCTGTGCAAAATATCACGACAATGTGTTGTTCAGCTGCAACGTGCGAGAGCGTGGAAATAAGTTTTCCCAGATCCCTCAAGATATATGTCTGTAGCGGACTTAAAAATGTTTGTGTGTTCCCTCCTCCTCAACTATCTCTGTGCAAAAAAAACACGTTGATTCGTTGCTCCGTCGTGACGTAAAAGAAGAACAAACAAGTAAAACTAACAGCTTTCCCACGGGAACCACTGAACAAAACAGGATAAAAGATAGCCTTTGTTCTTCGCCATGCCACAGGCTACATGCATGCCAAATTTGGTCATGATTGGTTGAGGGGTTGAAGCATGTAGAGGTTAAAAACAAACACATTTTCACCTTTATAATATTACTAGCTTTTGCCCGCGGCCTCGCCCGCATGGACATCGGTTTATGACTGTATTTGAGGGTTAGTAGTCATGACTTTTCTCCAGCCTGTATATGGCAGCCTTTGATTATGAAGGAAAAATAATTGTGCGTGATTAAAAATAATTGTACGAGTAATTAAATCGAATTAAAGGTGCCGTCTGAAGTACAATTCTACACACACACTCACACTTTTCTAGTTGATACTTGAGATTGTAGGTTCTTGGTGGAAAAAACCGTTCACTCACAAATTATAATTGTACTTTTACTTATTTTATGTTGAACTAGCTTTTGCCCCCGACTTCGTCCGCGTGAAGTTCGGTTATATCGTAGCGTAACGTAGCGTAGGCGAGCGCTAAGAAAGGAAGTAAAATTGCACGGACGAAATCGCAGGCAAAAGGTAGTTAACTACAAAACTTCTTTATACACCTTATTTTTTGCTAGTCTATAACAGTGTGTCAAAATAATCAGTGTGTCAAAATTATCAGACTACGGGGCGAGCTTACGCGGGAGCTAGCCACATAGAATTGCCCGTGTGAAAAACAGTTTTACAAAAGTTTTAAAAAGTCTTTACCCGCAAATTTTAATGTTTGCCCTTGTGATTTGTTTATGGTCATTGCAAAGCAGACTTTAAGGGGAAACTGTATTCGTTTGATTTGTTTATTTTCATCTTTTTTTAATTTTTAAATTATTATTTTTTTGTTCGGGCGTAATTTTTTTGTTTAAATCTACACTGTAAACTCTATATAGCGACACTCAAGCGACTGGGAATTTTTTGACGTTATTGAGAGTTTTCGTTATACAGAGAGAAATTAGCGTCAAAGTAAACTAACTGGAGCCAGAAAATTTTGACGTTTCAAAGAGTGAATCGTTATATCGAGTGACGTTTTACAGAGTTTACACTGTATTTTGTTTTATGTTTTGTGAATTTTTTGTGAAATAGTTGTTGTTTTCGACTAGATAAACCATAAAAACGATATCCATTTTGATTTTCAGAATTTATCACCCCTTTTCCATCTTTTAGGGGTTGAATTCTGAAAGAGCCTGAAACACTTTTTTACTCATTTATTGATAGGAGTACTCCTGTGAAGTTTCGAATAAAATAGTTTAACTAATCATGTTTCCCATACAAATTTTCAACCCCTTTTTCACCTTTTCACCCCCTTAGGGGTTGAGTTTTCAAAAACCCTAGGACACGTAATTATTTATCTTTAAACGTTAACCTTAAAACAAAGTTTCAGGTTTATAGCTCTAAAAATGACGGACTTCCATACAAATCTTTTTCACCCCCTTAAGAGGGAAATTTTCAAAAATCCTTTCTTAGCGGATGCCTACGTTATCACAATTATCTGTATGCAAAATTTCAGCGAAATCCGTTAAGTAGTTTCGGCTGTGCGTTGATAGACGAGTCAGTCAGGTTTGCCTTTTCAAGCGACTTCCAAAAAGGAGGAGGTTCTCAATTCGTCTGTATGTTTTTTTTTTATGTGTGTGTTACCTTATAACTTTTGACTGGTTGTACCGATTTTTATGATTCATTTTTTATTTGAAAGCTTGTGATTCCCGTGTAGTCCCATATAAATTTTATCAAAATTGGTGATTTACTTTATTAGAAAATTAACAAAAACCAAAAATAATAATGCAAAAATGTACTAAGTTGTTGCGATGGAAGTCGGTTTTTTAACGTGTTTAGCGTTTTTATATATTTTGATTAGTGTAAGTATATACCAAAATGTGTCACACTTTCTTACAATAGTCGTTCACGGCGTGTGACAGGTATAGGGCGCCGCAATCAGTTTTTTCCTTCACGCCTGTAACTTGATTAATTTTCGCATGGAACGTATTTGGGCACGACTTTTTCTTCACACACGAGTGCTCTCTCAAGGACAATTTGCGATTCTTGTGTGCAGAGGGTTCCGGAGCTATACAGCTGTCGTGTTTGTTGTATACAATTGTATTGTAAATGAGTTACATCAAGAGGTCGCGGGTTCGATTTCCAGCGTAATCTAACTTTGTAAGACTCGGTTCGGTTGGTAGAAGGGCATTTTCTAAGCCCGCCTAGCTAGCTACCACCATCTTAACTAAGTCTTGCGCCCAAGCATCAATGTTAACAGCTTTGATGTGTTCCGGCTAGAAGACAAGATAGCCAGTTCCCCTTTGCGTTGTGGAATCTTGGTAAGCCCGCTTCCATGTTAGGCAAAATCGTCACTTATCAGGTGATGATGATGTCAAGGGCTTACCAATTGTTTGTTTGTTTGTTTGTGAACTCAACAAAATATACAATTATAGATACAGAATAGCAGTAGCATGCACAATAGCGGATTTATCCCAAACAGGGATCTCTTTGTAGGTGAAAAAAAAACAGAGTCGTAAGACGGTATCTATACACGGTACGGTATACACGGTATATATCCAAAAAAATATCTATGAATATCATCTTCTTTGTCTGTGTTTGTTGAGCGTCGGTGGCGTAACGGCTAGGGCCGCCGCCTTCTGTCCGAGAGGTCGTAGTTCGCATCCTGCCACGTACTAATGTGATTTCTAATTTGGATTTCATATATACATTTATCTGACGTTCTTGCGGTGAAGACAAACATCATGAGGAAACCTGCACACACTTGCGAAGAAACTCGCAAGTTGTGTGTGAAGTCGACCGACCCGCGCTGGGCCTGCGTGGTCGACTAAGGCCCGGTCGCCCTAATTCAAGGTAGGCTCGAGCCCCTCGGTGGGGACGTATATGAGCTGATATGATGATTGTCTGTTGACATATAACCAATAGGAGGAATATACGTCATTCTCCATACCAAATTATCCAACAAAACTAGTAGTTCATTTCAAACTCGGCATTATCCCTTTTTTTTAAAGTCACAATTGGTAAGCCCTTGGCATCATCTCAACTGATGGTAAGTAACGATGATGCCGAAGATGGAAGCGGGCTTACCAATGTTCCTCAACGCAATGGAGAACTGGCTATCTTATCTTCAAGCCGGAACACATCAATGTTATTAAACACTGATGTTTGGCGGCAAGACAAGATAGGATGGTGGTAGCTAGCCAGGCGGGCTTAGAAAATGCCTTACCACCAACCCACCAACCCGCGTCTTTCAAGTTGACCCCGCAGGAATCGAACCCGCGACCTCCTGGTATGAAGCGAATGGACTAACCATTAAGCTACGGAGGCAGTTTAAAGGAATAGTTTCATGGAACAAATCTTAATTATCGTTTTCTGAAAAATGTATTTCTTGGATATTGCCACCATTGATTTTATATGACTCGAATGCTGCTATATTGTAACATATTGTACAGCCATGTAGATGGCAATTGGTCCTGAATATTGGCATTTCACGACTAACCAAACCAATCAAGACTTAAGTTTAGCAGACTTTAAAGTTATTTCCCTGGATGTGTGGGAGCCGTGGTCTTCACTTTCCCCCTTTTAACCCCTTTCAAAATATCCTACGCCATGGTTTTTTTTTTTCATTTTACAGAGAAATGGTAGCAGTTATCAGCAAATCGTAAAAAAAACAATTTATTTACATTAAATTACCTAAACAGCATCATAAAATTTTAGTTGATGCATCAAATATTTTTTGTATAATATGGCTCAACAAAACTTTACAATTTTTTTTCTATTCGTTTACTTATACTAAAACCGCAAAAGCACAAGACAACAGCAACTCATTAAATCTCATCTTTTAATATAAAAACGCGAAACACGTTAAAAAAACCGACTTCCTTCGCGAAACTTAGAACATGATTATTTTTTATTATATTAAATTTCTAAATAAATACTACACTGATTTTAATAAATTTATATTTAGCCATACCTTATCGAATAAAAAAGAATCATGAAACTTGGTTAACAATCTGCAAAGATATCACGTAAAAAACATACCAAAAAATAACATCCAGTCGAATTGTGAACGTCCTCCTTTTTGGAAGTCGGTTGAAGTCGAACACTAATTTGATTGTGTTGTACTAGTTTGGAGATGCTCCGGAGCATACTTTATTTCATATTCAAATTCAAGATAAGATAAGATAAATACTCTTTATTGCACACACTGCTCAAAAAAAAACTTAAAAACCTTACCTAAAAAAAAACAATATAAAACAGAAACTTAAGTAGGTAATTAGTGGTACAATTTGAACGGTCTTATCAAATGATTTATTTGCATAAAAATATGGTTACAAAATATCGATCTTATTATTATAGGCCTTTGTCCAGCAGTGGACAATTTTCGGCTGATATGATGATAATGATGGTGGTAATAAAAAATCTTATAAATGTAAAATAAAGATACTTATACTTTATTATTCTTTGCAAGAAAATTTTACAAAACAGAAAATCTAGTAATTTTAACACAAAAAACAATGAGAATGGCATATTGACATCATAGCACCGTTAGTGTCATCATCATACATAATTGAAAACGCTGAACACGTTAAAAAAACGACTTCCATCGCAAAAACTTAGTGTAATTTTGCATTATTATTTTTGGTTTTTGTTATTTTTTTCATAAAGTACTACACCCATTTTGATATTTTTTTTATGGAACCACACGGAAAGCACTAGCTTTCAAATAAAAAAAGAATCATCAAAATCGGTTCACCCAGTCAAAAGTTCTAAGGTAACACACATAAAAAAAAAAAAAAAACACTGTCGAATTGAGAACCTCCTCCTTTTTGGAAGTCGGTTGAAAATTTTAGATAATAGAGTCTCAAATTAAATAAAAATTACATTTTCATAAATTACTTAAACAACATGTTGTAGCATCTAAATAAATATAACTCAAAGGTGACTGACTGACTGACTGACATAGTGATCTATCAACGCACAGCCCAAACCAGTGGACGGATCGGGCTGAAATTTGGCATGCAGGTAGATGTTATGACGTAGGCATCCGCTACGAAAGGATTTTGGGAAATTCCCACGGGAACCGCAAAAATCGGGATCTGCACGGGCGAAGCTGCGGGCATCCACTAGTTATTAATATAATTATCATGCATAATGTCAGTTGATTGTGTCTAGTTCATTAACTATTCCTTTTCTGAAATTATTAACCAACAAAGCTTATTTAAGTCCTGGTAATTCACAAAGTTTCATGAAAACGGTTAAAGCCATTGTTGAGAAAATTGATCAAATAACACGGGTTTGTTTGTGACATATCGTGGACTGATTTTAATGGAACTACCCTGCATACCTTTCAGACCAAATTTATATAATTAAATAGTTGGCCGTATAAATGACATTATAGTAACTAAATTTTTTTTATTAAAATCGTTAAAGGCATTATTGAGAAATAATATCAAACAATCTAGGTTTATATTGGAGGTATAGTTTACTCAGATGATTTATACTGGAGTAACGAACTATCCTCATTGGAGGAGGCCTTTACTCTAACGAGGTCCTTAATAAATTAAAAAATTACAATTTACAATATTAGTTGAATTTATGATTTATTACTTAAATTTATTTTTTTTGTATAAATTGATTCACTAAATATAAGATTGTAATTAATTTGTTTATTTCCATGCCCTTTAATATTTGTAAACTGTTTTTTTTATTAAGGAAATAAAAGGCTTTATTATTATTATTATTAACGAACTATCCTAAATGAAACACCATGTAAAGGTAAAGTACTTCATAAGTTTCATCAAAATCTTTAGAGTCATTCTTGAGAAAAAAACGGCTAAGTGCGACTCGGGGTCACACAAACAGGGTCCCGCACCAAAACTTTAACTTACAACAGAACAAGACCACTTAGTTCTCACATTGCTCTAGGTAAATAGAGGTCTACTTATTCTGGACTTTGAAAGATTAATTTTTCCTGTGGGAATGAGAGGATTTCAGATTTTTTTCATAGGTTTCCATGTAATCTATGCATTCAACCTCAAATACCGTAATTTTTTCAATATTTTAATTTTAATAGCAATAATACGTAATCATTACTAAAATAAAACATCAAATCGAGTGACAGCAAAATTCGATTTTAAAATTCAGTGCGGGCTTTATAGCACGAGTACCGCTTACGAACTCAAACTATCTTAGTTTTTAATAATTTTATTTTAATTTATTTTAAGATTGGTTTATACTTACTATTATAATATCACACTAAGTTTCAAACTTCTATGGAGGTATTACAGTTTTCACAGTTTTTTTTAATAAAAAAACCTAAACCTATTTATAAACTAGTTTCTTGTTTTGAGAACCCGCTTTATTTATTTTGTTTCCTGAAACGGAACCCTAAAAATGTAAAAAAACCTTGGACCTAATGATTCTCATGAGACCTATTTAATAATAACGTTTACCTCAGATAAAGGGTTAAAATAAAGATATTTTTTATTCCTATTTTCTCAAAAAAGGTATATATTTAGGCTCCACCAGAGACCCCATTTTCCATGCTGATGGGCGCAACCTTACCAGCTTTAATATTTGATCCTGGGCGTGAATAATCAGAGAAAGAGCCAGGGCTGGCCATTATTAGAAGTACGTATCTAAAATACAAATATGTATGTATTTTTCACACATATTGGTATATATAGTAGCACGACTTCATAGCTACCTACAGTAATGAGTGTGGATTTTAAAAGAAGTTTGTGGAAAAGTAGTAAAATTTAGTTTTAAGATAAAGTAAAAGTAAAGACCTGAAAAAACTGGGTTGTCTGGTAGAAAGCGCTCTCAGCGATAAGACCGCCTAAATTGTACGTCTCTTAGTTTTTAATTTAAACTGCATATGTATTTATTTCGATGTACAATAAAGAAATGTTTGAGTTTGAGTTAAAGACCCGAAAAAAACATAACAATTACAAAAACTTAATACACTTGAATTTAAAATTCAAATCACAAATGATAAATAAATCTTACCCAAAATGGATCTTCTAGGAAGTACAAGTAATTAAATAAATATTTATCAATAATTTGTGATGGTTAGGATGAACGATGACCGAATTTTCGGTTTTTTAATCAAATGTCACATAGATTGACAGCGCATGCGCGAAAAAGAAATAGATGGAATGAAAAGAAGGTCGGATAAAAAAAAACGCATAACAACATGCCACATTACAATATCTACTGCGTTTAAAATTTGTTAGCGACTGGTGTACGACACCGGTCGCTGACAAATTATAAACGCAGTTTTATTTGTTTTATGTGGAATTTGTGGAGATATATACCAATATGTATGATATAATGTTCCACCAAGAACCTGCAATCAAAAGTATCAAGTATATCAACTATAGGTATTTTTATATATATTTCAAATATCTACATAATAAAATGTATTTTGTAAATTGTATTTTAAATATTTCTTTTAAAAGTATTTCATAACTAGTATTTCAAATAGGTTGTGTTAAAAGACAATTCTAGTGCCGATTAACTAAAAGATTATATTAAAAATTAAAAAAAAACGAGACCTACAGAACTTGCATATTATTATGATGTGTAACATGTGACAAAATACTTATGAAATTAATTAATTATCGGGTCGTACATTCACGGGCCGACCTTTCGAATAGTAGTATGTCATCTTTGCCTTTGCCATCACACTAGGCGGCATGGCTATGACAACCTTAGTTTTCGAGAATTAAAAAACGTTCGCATTTCCTGTTACACATTTCCGTCCCATTTCACGAAATCACTCCCACAAATTGCAGGAAAGCGAGAGCAAAGATGTTACACATCAAAAACCCGAATGTATTAAAACCTAACCCCTCTGTTTTGGCTAGTGGGTAACAATGTATCCTGTGACACTCGCGGGATCAAGTCGAATCTAACGACACCTCGCACTACAATATCCATCAAGCCGTTTAAGCTACAGAGCGTGCCAAAGAAATATACGTACATACGTACATACAAAAAACGTAACCCTCCTTATGGCGCAGTCGAGTAAAAATAGGGAGTTACATCGATTTGAGTATAGTATTATACTTGGGTCGCGTTCGAGAAAAAAACGAGGGATTACTTTATTAATCACTCTTTCCTCTCATTTACTCTGCTTTTAAAAATTAATCACTCATATCATTCTCTTCACTTTTGTCTAAGAGTCTTCATCTGCTTGTATTTCGCGCTCAATGGAATGTTTTCATATTTGAGTAAGCATTTTGTGTTTCAAATAAAGCGAGGCGTTCGAGAATAAAACGAGGGAGTAATAATCACTCATTCCTCTCATTTACTCTGCTTTTGAAAATTAATCACTCATATCATTCTCTCCACTTTTGTCTAAGTGTCATCATCTGCTTGTATTTTGCGTTCAATGTAATGTTTTCATATTTGATTAAGCATTTTGTATTTCAAATAAAACGAGGCGTTCGAGGCGTTAGAAAATAAAACGAAAGAGTAATAATCACTATTTCCTCTAATTTACTCACATTTTAAAAATTCATTACTCATCTCAGTCACTTCACTTTTCACTTTTGTCTAAGAGTCAACACCTGCTACTATTTCGCGCTCAATGGGATTTTTTCATGATTGTGTAAGCATTTTGTATTTCAAATAAAGCGAGGCGTTCGAGAATAAAACGAGGGAGTAATAATCACTTTCCCCTCATTTACCCTGCTTTTAAAAATTCATCACTTATCTCAGTCACTTCACTTTTCACTTTTGTCTAAGAGTCATCATCTGCTTCTATTTCGCGCTCAATGGATTGTTCTCATATATTTGAGTAAGCATTTTATATTTCAAATAAAACGAGGCGTTCGAAAATAAAATATGGGAGTAATAATCACTCTTTCCTCTCATTTACTCTGCTTTTTAAAATTCATCACTTATCTCAGTCACTTCACTTTTTACTTTTGTCTAAGAGTCATCATCTGCTTCTATTTTGCGCTCAATGGATTGTTCTCATATGTTTGAGTAAGCATTTTGTATTTCAAATAAAACGAAGCGTTCGAAAATAAAATATGGGAGTAATAATCACTCTTTCCTCTCATTTACTCTGCTTTTTAAAATTCATCACTTATCTCAGTCACTTCACTTTTCACTTTTGTCCAAGAGTCATCATCTGCTTTTATTTCGCGCTCAATGGATTGTTCTCATATATTTGAGTATACATTTTGTATTTCAAATAAAACGAGGAGTTGGAAAATAAAATAAGGGAGTAACAACACTCTTTATAATAAAAGTAATATTTTGTATTTTTTTTAATAAATCGCTCATATGTATTTAGTAATTTGATTCTATTTGAATTCCTAGCCCTGACAAGGGCGGAATCTTCTCCTTCCTTCGTAATAATTCAGATTGCAGATTATGAAAATAACATTTGTCAGATGTCAAGATGTCAGATTCTCATTACAACGGGTGTGTCGAGTGTGATTTGATCTGTGAAACGATATTAACTACTGTAGGAGATTGCTTTGGAGGAATACCTACATGAGAAATAATTTTCTAATAAAACTCGTCTGTAAAGTCGGTTTACGGACGATAATTTTACGTGATAACGTGTCACAAGCCTAACGCTTAGGCCGATCGTGTCTCTCTATCTCTTGTGCCGCGCTCTCGCTTGCACGCTCAGCTCAGGTGGGACGTGACAAATGAGGACGTGACAATGAGTCATGCTTTTTCGTGAGTGCAGCCGGAGTTCATCGACTTATAAGACGTTAACACGTCAAAGCCTAAAATTTTAGGTACAAGCTTTAATTTGAAAACAATTTTAATTATTTTGTGTTTTTCTCGGCAACGCTTTCATTTGATACCCATATCATCGAGAATTTAAGTGGTCCGCCATCTTGAATTTAAAATGACGTCATTTCAGCTTACCATGCATTGTGCTCCAAACTTAACGGCTATGCAAACTTTTAGCTCAATTGGAAACTGGGAATTGTTTTTAAATTATCTTCAAGATTTGTCCAAACTTACACGGCAAGCTTATATCGGCGAGGGACACACCGTCACGCCATTTTGTCACACCAGTGTGACACGCTTGTCTTGTATAAATAACTATAGGAATTCATAATAATAAAACCTAAAAACCAACTCATTTGAAAAGCAACTCATTTAAAAATAATAATATGAAATAATATTTGTATAAACGTATACACGAAATTAACCAACAATAACGAAATGAAATGTAGGTACGAATCAAATTAGGGGCCTAAAATATTTTTTTGAAGTCGGTGCCAGCAAAACCATTGAATCTAAAACATTTCATAGATAAGTAGCTGTTTGCTGGCACCAACATCAAAAAAAAATTATTCCCCTAATTTGATTCGTACCTACCTTTTATTTCGTTATTGTTGGTTAATTTCGTGTATTCGTTTATTAAAATATTATTTCATACTTTTGAGTGAATTTCTTGACTTTTATTTTAAAATTTTTAGTGGTAACAACATTAAACC
This sequence comes from Coleophora flavipennella, assembly GCA_947284805.1. Lineage (NCBI taxonomy): Eukaryota > Metazoa > Arthropoda > Insecta > Lepidoptera > Coleophoridae > Coleophora > Coleophora flavipennella. The sequence continues at coordinate 15,450,996 of OX369255.1, read as the reverse complement.
CAATCACTTACTCGCCAATAGGAATCATTATATCACAATGCATGTGTTTCATTAACCGATACAGAGTCTTGTGGCTTCCATCATCATCTCAGCAGCATGAAAGTTAAGGAGTCAAACCTTCCATCATCAGCTCACCTGAATAATCTGAAACAATACAACTATCAGTCTATACGTACCTACCTACGTATCTTAGTAAAATATGTTAAGAATTATCCTCCAACTCCTAAGCGTTCATCAATATGAGATGATGACTTTCAGACGTAAATACACTAATAGCTTTAGAAAATCCATGAAACTTGTATTACGTGCCTATCAAATTTGAGAGTTGCCCTGGATTTCCCTGGGATCCCGTCATCAGATCCTGACTTGGTGACAATGGGACCACCTCGAGAGTATTAAGGTTTCAAACAAAAAAAGAATTTTGAAAATCGGTCACCAATTGACAGAGAAATCGGTGAACATACATAAAAAAATAATTATATACAGTCGAACATAGAACCTCCGCCTTTTTGAAGTCGGTTAAAAAAATAAAAACCGATTGCATAAAAACCTAACACCTCTTTTTTGGCTTGTAGGGTAAAAATGTATCATATATTGTCACTCACGGGATCAAGACGAATCTAACGATACCTCATACGTTTAAATCCTTTAAGCCGTTCAGGCTGTAGAAGGGAATATAGAAATCTACATACATACGTACATAAACTCGAAAAACATAACACTCCTACTGAGGCAGTCGGGTAAAAATTGACTAAGTATAGTTCCAGTGGCATTGCTTAAAAACTGTCTCAAAACACCCCACGCATGTGGGTTTTAATCAATATGTGATTTCTTGTTTGTACAGGTCTAGTACGAAAAAAAATAGTGAAACGTTTAACGGCTTTGTCAAGCTACATCTTACAAACGGAATACCTGATAAAATATAAACTTTAGCCCGTCAACTTCGTGAGCGGTACGCCTGCGGTACGGGCGGGTAGGCAGGGGAGAGGTAACATCACACCACAGTATATTACAGCTTACGTAGTGCAACGAATGTACTTACGCAGCGCAACGGAAGGTTACTTGCGGGGCAGCGAGCGGTGGGGCACAGCCTGGCAAAGATAGCGAGTTTGCCAGGCTGGCTACAGGCTAGTACTGCTAGTACCTACGCCGTGGCGGCATCGCGCGACATCAAAGGCGTTGCACTACTGTAAGCCATATCGTAATACTGTGACGACACAACGCGATCTCCGCGGGGGAGCTTGAGGCTAGCGGGGAAGGGCACCGAGGCTCGTGCCCTTCCCCGCTGGCCTCAAGGTCCCCCGCGGAGATCTTCCCGCACACCGCGCCTCAGCTGCTCAGGCGTATCGCGCACGAGTGGACGGGCTATTCATTGGTAAAAACTGTATTTTGTTTATTAAAAATTTGAATGCTATTTTCAGAGGATAATAAAACTCTTTTCATAAACTGTCTTTATTACAAAAAAGATTTGATTATTTTCTGAAGACTTAAGTATTTACTTACATACTATAGATGGAGCTAAAGAAGTTTTACTTCAGTCTTGTGGTCTAAAGCACACTCGTATTTTTTTTGCGTCATAAACTTGTACCAATCCACGCGATGTTCTTTCTGTTCATCTCAAGTTTGTATAGCACCCATCTCGAACAACGCTTATGGTGGGACAGATGTTCATGAACGATTGTTTGTAATGCTGCTAAACCAATGTCTAGTTGTCGCTTTACTGAAGTTATTCGTCGGTTATCACGACTACTATTTTTCATCAGCTTGAACGTTTTCTTGACTAACCGCGGTTGCCGGCTGGCCTGTCTTCGCTTCATCTTCAAACAAGCACAAGCACACTCAGCTACACACACACTAAGTTGTGGATAAGAGTCGAAAACTTTCTCGAGGCTTTAGACCTTTTTTGAAATCATAATATTGCAATACCTGAAAATCACACTGAGTGTGCTCCATTGTTGCTAACGATGTCACGCCAGATTCCCTCGGAAAAATAAGAATTTACAGAAAAAAAAATGTTTTAATAAGTGTTCAAATTTATTACCATTGAATCAGCTAACACGATGGTGTACAATTTGCCAGTGTTAAATAAATGCATAGTCTAGTTTCTTTTAACATGCTCTTTGTACGTACTACACTACTAACATGAGCAAACGAAAATTATTTTGAACAAGAAATATTTATTTTGAACCCCAGTTCCTTCTATGTAAAAGTTGTTTTTAACTGCAAACCCTTCTCAATAAAATCTACAGTAGCTAGCTACCTTAAAATTGTGTACGTACGTACATGTCAACTTAGAATCTAAATATATATAACTCAAAGGAGACTGACTGACTGACTGACATAGTAATCTATCAACGCACAGCCCAAACCACTGGACGGATCGGGCTGAAATTTGGCATGCAGGTAGATGTTATGTAGTAAGCATCCGCTAAGAAAGGATTTTGGGAAATTTCCACGGGAACCGCAAAAATCGGGATCTGCGCGGGCGAAGCTGCAGGCATACACTAGTGCATAATAAAACAGACAGACTGATTTACGAAATGATAAGGGCACACCCCGGACAATTCATACAACGGACAAGAAATGACATTTCTATAAACAAATGACGAAACAAATGAAATCAAGGCCAAATTCTATACTTTCGAGAACCAAACTTAAACCGATCTGTATCAACCTGGGAGACAAGGGGGTGAGGTCGCAATCTAGAAAGCGGCAAGGAGTGTCCCTACTGTATGTTAGTATTAATATTTATACTTTGGATAAGGGTCTCGTTTTGGCAGTAAGGCGTCGGTGGCGTAACGGCTAGGGCTGCGGACAAGCCTGGGAGGTCGTGGGTTCAATCTTGCCACGTATCAATGTGTATATTTGTACGTTTATCCGACTCTCTTACGGTGAAAGATAATTTTAAACGAAAAAAAAACCGACTTCAAACGCACTAGTCGCCACTGCGATTTTCGATGGTTCCTGTCGATTTCTCTGGGATGCCATAATCAGATCCTGGTTTCCTTATCATGGTACCACCCTAGGGATATCTTCTTTCCAACCAAAAAAAGAATGATCAAAATCGGTTCATAAACGACAAAGATATTCGCGAACACACATAAAAAATAAAAAAAATATATACGGTCGAATTGAGAAACCTTCTCCTTTTTTTGAAGTTGGTTAAAAACATCTTGATGAAACCTGCACACGCCTGCGAAGAAGCTAAACTAATAAGCTAATTAATTTTACGGATTTCGACGTAATCCCGAAGTGATTAATTCCGAATGTAATTGACGTCACATAAAATTAAAAATATAATGGATCATAAGCATTTTTTTAGAGTTCCGTTCCCAAACGGTAAAAACGGGACCCTTATTACTACTAAGACTTCGCTGTCCGTCTGTCACCAGGCTGTATTTCATGAACCGTGATAGCTAGACAGTTGAAATTTTCACAGACGATGTATTTCTGTTGCCGCTATAACGGAAAAAAACAATAAAACACTAGAAAAAGTGAAAAAATAAGGGGGGTCGCCGTACAAAAAAACGTGTTTTTTTTTTAAACTCGAAGACACTAGCGCCGTCTAGTATGATGGTACAGAACCCTTTGTATAGCGCCATCTAGTATGATGGTACGGAAACCTTTGTACTGGCGCCATCTAGATTGATGGTACGGAACCCTATGTGTGCGGTTCTGACTCGCAATTCCGTTTTTTTTTATCCTCGACGACGCAACAGACAAGGTACCCGTAGGTTTATGCATGGTGTGTGTGTGTGTGTGTGTGTGTGTCACCAAATGTAAATAAATAAATAAATACTTATCTTCGTAACGTCTCTTGGGATTACGTTTCCTATAATATTGAATTTAAAACCAAGATATATTTCTCGTCGTGGGCTTTAGCCGTGTCGCCTTTAGCTAAGAAATTTGGCGTATTCCCGAAGTGGTCTAGTCTTTTTATGACGTCAAATAAAATTTTAAATAGATGATGGATGGTAAACATTAAATTTTATTCGCATTGATGACGGATTGACGTCGCGTCCGTCCTTTGGGATTGGGTTTTGTTTCTATAAGATTTTATTTGAAGCTTTTAAGAGCATTAGTCTTAGATTTGTGCCTTTTTTTTATCCACAACTAATAAGTCCTTGGCATCATCTCACCTGATGGTAAGTTAAGATGATGCCGAAGATAGAAGCGGGCTTATCAAGATTCCCCAACGCAATGGGGAACTGGCTATCTTATCTCCAAGCCGGAACACTGGAGTGTTAACGGAATGTTGTTAACACTGATGTTTGGCGGCAATACCTAGATAAGATGATGATAGCTAGCCAGGCGGGCTATTAAAATGCCCTACTACCACTAAATCGCGTCTTACAAAATTGACCCCGCCGGAAATCGAACCATTTGAACTAATACCATAACGCCACAGAGGCGGTTAAATTTGTACGCCTTTTATATTTGTTGAAGTGGTCGTAATTATTTTGAAGAAAGTAGTTTTTTTCTAAAAATGATTAAGACGAGGCATTGAACAGTTGTCTCTGTCTTTTTCTTTACGTGTAAAGAGTGAGGAAAATAACCACACTTTTGCACTTTTTCAATGTTTTTTCGATTCAATTAAAAACTATATTTTTTTTTTTTAAATCCAACTGGCGTATGAAGTGTGTATTAAGACTAATCGACTAAGAAATTTTAGAGGTACTAAATCGGTCTGGTTTGCCTGTAGAATGCAAACTTCAGTTTTAAAAGAGGTTTCTTTGATACATTTTTTTCTGTTTTTTTTTTTTTTTTATTCACAATTGGTAAACCCTTGACCACATCTCACCTGGTGGTAAGTGACTGATTCTGATATAAAAGTTAACGAATCGTATTTCTGCAACTGATAAAATGAAGTCCTTGAAAGGAAGAATCGGGTTATTTAATATCACTTTTATATGTTTTGTAATTGCTGAGAAAAACAGAGATCCCTGCGACCAAAGTTTCCAATGCGTCGCCTTAAAAAAGTCAAAGCTGTAGCGCGGTGCGCAGTCATTCGTTCTCCTTTCATCCGATCTTCTTTTCATTCCATCTATTTTTTTCTTTTTTTACACATCCATCTGACATTATTATTAAAAAAAATCGAATTCTGCCGATCCATTCATCCATAATTATATCTATCATTTAAATAAAATAATTAAAATAAAAATTTAAATACGAAATTAATACTTTCCTAAGACCCATTTCGAGTAAGTCATAATAAGTTTTTTTAAGATTTGTGATATAAATTAATAACGTTTGTAATCCTTTTATAATTCTTATTAAAAAAAATGTAGGTCTTTATTTTATACTTAGATAAACTAAATTGTAAGCACGCATCTTCTTCATCTTCATTTCAAAGTTTTCAAACCTACCCCCCCGCTAACCACGTAAGTCGTGCTACATTCTAATGGTGCTCGCTTACAAAGATAAATTACTTTTGAGTTAGTATTTTATTACTTGTGTTGAATCTATTAATATAAATCAAGCACTTACCTAGTTTACTGAATACCAGTCATTGCTTTTTACGCTCTCGCTACACTAAACAATTTAAGTAAAACGTTTGATTCGTAAAATGACTAACAGACGCAAAAAGTCAATTTATTTTGCCCTGTTTGGATTCAAAATCATAATCTTTTCATTTTTATTCATATCATAACAGTTCGTTACAGATCAACAGCAAGGTTATTTAAGAGAAACACATTAGGTACCTATGCTTACATTACTTTATTATAAATATATATATTTGACATGTCACTATTGGTGCATATTACATGTCAGAAACACATTAGGTACCTATGCTTACATTAATTTATTAAAAATAAAAAAAATGTTTGACATGTAAATATTGGTGCATTTTACATAACAGAAACACATTAGGTACATACCTATGCTTACATTACTTTATTAAAAATAGAAATGTTTGTCATGTCAATATTGGTGCACATTACATAACAGAAACACATTAGGTACCTATGCTTACATTAATTTATTATAAATAAAAATGTTTGAATACATTTATAAAACTACCAGAATCAAAACAATATATTGTAATACATTTAAAGGCCCTTGGAAAAAAAACATTTAAAGTCCACTCGGGACCCACGACAGCCATCACCTGTCGGTTATACGGCGACATCAGCACTAGGTCTTATCAGCACTTGGTCTTATCAGAGCTACTTTTAGGGGTTTCATGCCGGACCTTTTTTATCCAGAATTGGTAAGCCCTTGACATCATCTCACCTGGAGGTAAGTGACGATGATGCCGAAGATGGAATCGGGTTTACTCCACAACGCAATTTAATTAATTCAATTCAAGAACTAGATATCTTATTTTCAAGCTGGAACACATCAATGCTAATAACATTGATGCTTGGCGGTAAGACTTGGATAAGATGGTGGTAAGACTAATGGTAAGACTTGAATAAGTGGTGGATGATGGTAGATTTGGTTGGTGGAAGGGCATTTCTAAGCCCGCCTGGCTAGCCACCACAATCTTATCTTAGTCTTGCCACCAAACATCAGTGTTAACGGCATTGATTACAAAGTTGAACTCCGAATCAGTCCGGGCGTTCTATCGAACAAATTTGCCCATTTCTTTAATTGAAAGGTATTTATGCATAAATTTGTCACCAAGCCTTGAAAATCACCCGACTTTCGCCCTCCTAAAATTTATAAAAAAATATGCAATATTTTTCGAGTTCGTCTGGCCGTTCTATCCAACGGATTTGCTAATTTTGGGTTCCATACCCAAAGGGTAAAAACGGGACCCTATTACTAAGCCTCCGCTGTCCGTTCGCCTGTCACCAGGCTGTATTTCATGAACCGTGATATCTTGACAGCTTAAATTTTCACAGATGATGTACTTATGTTGCTACTTTAAGAAAAACATACTAAAAATTAGAAAAAGTTAAAGACTCCATACAAAAATCATGTTGTTTTTTAAACGTTAAGAAACTAGCGCCATCTAGTATGATGGTGTTAGAAACATGAAACTAGCGCTATCTAGTATGATGGTACGAAACCCTATGTGTGCGGTTCTGACTCGCAGTTAGCCGGTTTTTTTTTAAAGTGAAAGGTATTGATGACAGATTTATTATCAAGCATTGAACATGATCAAGTTTCGCCCTTCTCAAGTTATACCTAAACGCGATCTTCATGGATTTTTTTCCCAATATTTTCGTTTCTAATTTATGGTCTGAGAACACTTGCTGGAACAAGCTTTTTTTGATGTGTAACATCTTTGCTCTCGCTTTCCTGCAATTTGTGGGAGTGATTTCGTGAAATGGGACGGAAATGTGTCCCATGTGTAACAGGAAGTCGCGTTTTTTCAGGTTTTAAAAGCGCGCAAAAGGCAAAGGTATCTATGACCATACAGCCTAGTCTGCCGTATCTTTGCCGTCCTTTTTTCAGGCTTTAAAAGCGCGGAAAAGGCAAAGGTATCTATGACCATACAGCCTAGTCTGCCGTATCTTTGCCGTCCTTTTATAAAGTATTTTGTCACATGTTACACATCATATGCGAGTACTGTAGGTCTCGCTCGAATTTTTTTTTAATTTGAGCTACATCCCACTTAAATTGGTTGGGTTGAAGGAAAGCTAGGCGTGAACATTCAACGCGCACATTTTTTGGTTAAATGAAAGCTAGGCGTGAATATTCAACGCGCACATTCTCGCACACATGGCGAGCCGCTTGTGAGTTTCGGGTCGCCTGCCGCGCACTCCATGTATTAATAATTATGTATTAATAACATGTATTAATAAAAAAACAAAAAAGCTGCGGATCACAAAACTCTAGTTTGTGGATAGATTACATTTTCAAAATATAGTGTTGACTCGATATAATAGTGATTTAAGGATAGTAATCTTAAAACAAAGTATTTTGAAAATGTAATCCAACCTCAAAATATATTTCAAACTGTAATTCATCCACAATCGTGACTCGCTTACGTGTATAAGGTTTCATTAGAATCGGTCCATCTATTTTCAAGACGTAAGTAGTAATTTTACGTTTGTATGGGAAATGATTTTGTGAAACCGATTCCAAAAAGCAGGAGGTTCTCAATTCTACTGTACCTTTTTTCGTGTGTTTGTGACGCGATGTCTTCGCAGATTGTAAACCGATTTCAAGTTTTTTACAAGCGTTTATTTAGTTTCATCTGTCCCCGTGTCTGTAATGAAATCTTGCAAGTTACATTTGACCCACTTCCCGGTTTCCGATTGAGCTAAAATTTTGCATGCATATGTATATCGATACCTGGGGCGACCGACCGGGCATCGACTTCTTGGTTGACCCTGATAGGCTCTCTTCAAATACCGATCTTCTCCCATTCTCTCTAGGTGACCGAGCCACCGGAGTATGTGAGCTTTCGTGGCGCGATGTGATGAACGCGGACCTGCGCGAGCTCCAAGCTGGCGACTGGCGCAAAACCGCACAAGACCAGGACAAATGGCGAGTTCTCGTATCGGAGGCCAGGACACACTTTAGGTCGTTGAGCCAGCGGAGTGAGTATGTATTCAGTATATCGTGTGTATTCCAATCAATGAGTTGGTGAAAGACAGAATAATATTACGGTTACTCCGGCGATTAGGCATATGTACCATCATCGAGTGATTTTTTAAATGTTGCTGTAAATAATAAAACAATCTTTAAGATGCGGTAAATATGACTTTAACACAGATTTGGACATAAGGATCCGCCCGTCTCCATATTTTACTCAGATTTTCTTCGTGCAAGCAAAAAGTAGCGCCATCTGACATAACTCGTACGAACTAGCGTGGGCAAAAGTTGTCGTCAGTACCGCGTTAAAAGGACCTTAGTAGAATTGTCGTTTTAAAAAAAGCGTTTATTGTTTACAAGAAAAAATACAATGTAAGGTTTTATAACGATGATACGATACCCTATGTTTCTTCTTAGCCTTTCTTTCATGATTTGTACAGCTTCTAACAACACAAAAAGGCATTTTCATATGGAATATCTTTCCACTGCACTCTACAATTTCCATTTTTTTTTACACTGAGTCGCGAGTGTGCGAAGTTTTTATTTTCGTACCAATTCGCTGGGAGCATTAGTCGCGCGCGTTGGCCGGGTCCTTACGCCAGTAACATAGAAAACATTGGACTTTCATATCTGCTGGACATTTTGCTAAACTTACATTTTGCGGATGTACGTCAGTCTAAGGTGGAGGCCCGTAATTTATGGTCTACTGTCTAGAAGCCGTAAATCTCGCTGGTTTTGCAGAGAACCATCGCACCCCACCTCAATGAAAAGTAGGTGCCATCATTGGCAGACATCATTTTCTGATCTTCATTTTTTACTGCCATATTTGGAGGCCAAAGAAGCTACATATTCTATTTGGGGTACGGTAGTTCCCCGCCAAAACGAGCCAAAGGAACGGGGCACTACCTACTGTAACGGAAACTCCTTTTCCGTCACAAAAAAACTGTTTGGTTCGATTTCCTGCTAGACGGATAAATGCGAGATAAATTTTAAAAGCAGAATCTGTCATATTTTGATGGAAAGATAAAAAGGGATGGTCGGTGATTTTTATTTGATGTTTTCTTGATTTTCTTTGCTAAATTATTTCGATGGGATTGAATTATACAGGGTGATTCCGGGGTCGTGGAGCAAGAAAGAAGCATTTAACTTACTTTCTCCTAAGGATCACGATAGGTTAGGACTAACAGTACACCAGCGACTTTTACTTTTAGTAAGCAAAAAAAAACTGCGATAATTCGAGATCATGGTCACCCTACTATCAATAAAAATTAATTAAAAGGTGTAATTAAAAGTAGGGTGACCACGCATTTTGAGTCAATAATAATTTTTAAATAAAAATACGTAAATAACGAATCATCTTTGTTTCAATTAAAATAAATACAGGTAGCATCGCAATCATTTACTGAGTCAGAAAAAAATGGTTGGGATCACGACCCCGAAATCACCCTGTATAAAAAATTGTAAACTGTGTGCCCTCGTTATTTGTCAGAGGTCATCATCATCATATCAGCTCATATACGTCCCCACCGAGGGGCTCGAGCCTACCCTGAATTAGGGCGATCGGGCCTTAGTCGACCACGCGGGCCCAGTGCGGGTTGGTCGACTTCACACACAACCTTCGAGTTTCTTCGCAGGTGTGTGCAGGTTTCCTCAAGATGTTTTCCTTCACCGTTGTCAGAGGTATTTAAAACAATTTATTTAACTTCGCTACACTACCTTTTCTGAAAGCGTTTTATCGTATTTTCAAACCGTCATAGCTTCGGTCTGGATAATAATATATTCCAGTGGTTGTACCCCCAACTTTGTGTTCCAAAAAAAACATACAGTCGAATTTAGAACCTCCTTCGTTTTGAAGTCGGTTGAAGCACATTGCCGTCAAATTTTGTGTAACGTTTATACTGAAGTATGAAGAAGAGTGGGTACCTATTGATGTGTATTCTATGTTACGTTCAGTTCGTTATATTATATTCCAGAAAAGATTCGACATGAAAAACATGTACTTTCGAGAGCTTCGCGTAAAGCAAATAGAATTAATAATAACTGTACCGCCTTTATGATCTATCTAACGTAAATACAATAATAGTTATTTATGCCACTGACAAGTAATGAGAGCCATTGTAACATGACAGCACGAGTGTTACAATGGCTAATTGCGTGCAATGGCATACAATAATTATTCGACGACCATGGAATAAATAAAAGAAAATTTTAAACCGTCAAAAATTCATCCATACAGCCTAATTGCACGCGATCTTTAGCCATAGTACAAGCACGCGCGCTTTTTTAAATGGCCTTGGCATCTAGCACAAAATACATTGAAATTTTGTCATAATTATATATTGAATTTTTGAAGCCAAAGCCACAAAAATATTTAAAAAAGTTTCATTGTAGTACAGTTGTCTTGTTTTCTTTTTGAAATGATCATTGTAAAACGACTTGAAGGAAGGAATACTTTTATAGTATGATTTGAGGTTATGTATTATGGCCGTAAGATAGGATAGGATAATGACAACATTCAATTAAAATCATAGAAAGACTGTGTAAAGCTATTACTATGGAAATAGTTATTTATGATACCAGGGTTATAAAAAGGTCAATAACCGTGACCTTTTTATAACCCTGGTATCATAAATAACTATTTCGACGACCGTGACAGAAAAACAAAATACATGGGTAGGTACATACCTATCAAGGTTTCAGCAACCAAAGTTCATTTTACACGACTTGTGGCTTATTTAAATGTCCGGGGAGTAATCTCACTTTGTTTTTTCTTATACATACACATAAGTATATTTTTTATTACTTATATATTAACTATTCTTAATTTTATTAGTTTTCACAACAAAAACATCTCAATTCAGTTTTACGAAAATTGCGCCATATTTTAGCTAGCATATGTATGTACGCATGCGTAAGTTTTTTTTATTATCATAAATAGATTACAATACGGCTTGGGATACTTAACCTCTTTGGTAAAGATGACCTATTCCTTGATGTAACCGGTTCCACTTCATTCATATTTTTTCTCTTTTCTTCACAAAGATATAACCCAAAGAGAATCTAAGCAGCTTGCGTTATGTACTAACCTCGGAGGAACTATCTCTTTTAAAATTCTCCTTTCAAAAGTCTTAAAAAAGATTCTGTATCTTTGGTTATTTATTTTTTTGCTAGAAATGTCTTGTCTAGCTAGAAATTAAAAAAAAGTGGCAAAGTAAAAGCACAATTGACTGACATATAAAGGACCACTTTTCGAGCAACTGTATTGAAAAAATATATAATATACATAAAGTAATAAAAACGTAGATTAAATTGAATACGATTTTAAAAATATTACCACTATTGATGTAAAAAAATATACTGTAGACCCTGTTTTTGGCATTAATTGCAAAATTTCTGGAAAACAAATAGACAATGTTGAATGAAACCAACACACAAAAATTAGTGACTTTAAGACCTTTCATTTAATGGAACACATTTTTTAAAAATAATTGAAAGTATAGAAAAGTAATAAAATCATGTAAAATCGAGAATTATGCGTTTGCTTTCAACGTGACAGACGCATTGAAGCCCGCAACTTAAAATGACTTACGATCGATATTATTTTAACACGTATCAACCTTTTCGGATTAAATCCTCAAGCAAATCACCAAATGGGAGTAGAAAAAATATTTGTAGACCCGCTGAAGATGTCATAGTGCGCGTAAGTGACCGCTAAAAATCATCTAATTTACGAAAAAAAACTAGTGAGGAAGTGCAGTGTCGGAGGCTAAGACCCTCTTTGGGTCGCTAACTAGTAAAGTAGTAGAACACGGAGCCAACACTTGAGACAATCCACTAAGCCAGTCCAACATTAGCATTGTAAATAGAGACCATCCAGTACAATGGACTGTCCCAGAATTAGAATGCTTTCAAATTTCACTGGCTTAGTAGACTGACTCAGTGATGTGTTATCTTAAGCATTGGCTCCGTGTAAATGGTGAACACTTGTGTGTGAATTCGACCAAACAGCACTGGGCCCGCGTGGTCGACTAAGGCCCGATCGCCCTAACGAGGCGGTAGTTTCTTCGCGTTTCAAAAACATCACATTTCTTGGGAAGATAATATTTTTTATTATTTATTGTTATGGTTGCAATAGAAATACATATATTCTGTGAAAATTTCAACTGTCTACCTATTGCGGTTCCTGAACTGTACCGCTAAAGACAAAACAAACAAATATAGATTTCTTGTATGTGGGCCCCCTTTTTATTATTACTATTTTTATAATTTGGTTGTTATAGCGGCTACAAAAATACGCACTCTGTTAAAATTTCAAATATCTATCTGTTACAATTCATGAAATATAGCCCACTGACAGACATAACAAACCAAAATTCAATTTTTTTGTATGGAGGCCCCTTTTAATTTTTATTTTTTTCTGTTATTTAAGCAATAGAAATACACAGAAGTAAAAAAAATCGACAGTCTACCTCATAAGCACAGCCCGCTGATAGACCAATGAGTTACTGTTGCCCCTTTATCAATTGCAGGATAACCCTGTTCATCATATCAGCCACAAATTGTCCACTGCTGGACAAAGGCCTCCCCCAAGGATTTCCACGACGACCGGTCCTGCGCTACCTGCATCCATCGGCTTCCCGCTATCTTCACCAGGTCATCGGTCCACCGCGTGGGAGGCCTGCCTACGCTACGTTTTCCGGTGCGCGGTCGCCACTCGAGAACTTTACTGCCCCATCGGCCTTCTGTTCTACGAGCTATGTGCCCTGCCCACTGCCACTTCAGTTTAGCGATTCTGTGAGCTATGTCGGTTACTTTAGTTGTCCTGCGGATCTCCTCGTTTCTGATTCGATCACGCAGAGAAACTCCGAGCATATCACGCTCCATAGCCCTTTGGGTGACCTTGAGCCTTCTTATGAGGCCCATAGTAAGTGACCATGTCTCAGTTCCGTAAGTCATCACTGGCAACACACACTGGTCAAAGACCTTAGTCTTGAGACACTGCGGTATTTGGGACGTGAAGATATTGCGAAGCTTCCCGATACCTGTTAACTGAACCTATTCGCTCCAATGCAAGGTGAAATTCGTAGATTAGACTGGAGTTCATGGTTTTGGTCTACAGATCCAGTAGTACGGCCATGCTGTCTGAGAGTATCCTAATGCCGTAGTTCGTGACACCTCTTTTCATGACCGCGGTGGCAGCGTGGGGATGGCAACACATTCACATTGGAATATGGAACTATTTTCACCCACTGCCAGTGATACATGGATGTTCAAGTCTAATGAGAAAAGGCATGCTCAGTTTTAGAGCCATCGGTGTAGATGTGGACCTCGTTAATACCCGATTGGTCCCCGTCTTGCTCGTAAAGTTGTATTCGATAGTGTTCATCGAACACATGTTTCGTAGGGATCCTATCACATGGCGCTTCTACGAGCGGTTGAAATGCAACCGCCTTACGTAGCAGATTTCGATGTGAAACCTCTTCATACATGGATGTTCAAGTCTAATGAGAAGACGCCTGCACCCGTACCAGACTGTTTTAGAGCCATCGGTGTAGATGTGGACCTCGTTAATACCCGATTGGTCCCCGTCTTGCTCGTAAAGTTGTATTCGATAGTGTTCATCGAACACATGTTTCGTAGGGATCCTATCACATGGCGCTTCTACGAGCGGTTGAAATGCAACCGCCCTACGTAGCAGATTTCGATGTGAAACCTCTTCATACATGGATGTTCAAGTCTAATGAGAAGACGCCTGCACCCGTACCAGACTGTTTTAGAGCCATCGGTGTAGATGTGGACCTCGTTAATACCCGATTGGTCCCCGTCTTGCTCGTAAAGTTGTATTCGATAGTGTTCATCGAACTCATGTTTCGTAGGGATCCTATCACATGGCGCTTCTAAGAGCGGTTGAATTGCATGCAACCGCCCTACGTAGCAGATTTCGATGTGAAACCTCTTCATACATGGATGTTCAAGTCTAATGAGAAGACGCCTGCACCCGTACCAGACTATTTTAGAGCCATCGGTGTAGATGTGGACCTCGTTAATACCCGATTGGTCCCCGTCTTGCTCGTAAAGTTGTATTCGATAGTGTTCATCGAACTCATGTTTCGTAGGGATCCTATCACATGGCGCTTCTAAGAGCGGTTGAATTGCATGCAACCACCCTACGTAGCAGAGTTTGACGTGAAACTACTTGATACATGGATGTTCAAATCTTATGAAAAGACGCCTGCACTCGTACCAGACTCTGTTTTAGAGCCATCGGTGTAGATGCGGACCAAGTTAATACCCGATTGGTCCCCGTCTTGCTCGTAAAGTTGTATTCGATAGTGTTCATCGAACTCATGTTTCGTAGGGATCCTATCACATGGGGCTTCTAAGAGCGGTTGAAGTGCAACCGCCCTACGTAGCAGAATTTGATGTGGACCCTCTCGATTGTGCGACAGACCCAGATATTTTAATGATCTTAGAAGACTCGCAACTATTTTTTAAGCTCTAACTTACAATACCCTACACGCCTACTCAAAAAACGAGAGAAACGAGAAAAAAAAATCATCACCACTTTACTTTTAGGGGAGGTACGCTTAAAAAGATTTTTTCCAAAATTTGTTTTACACATCTCGCCGCGTTATTATTAAATATATCTTTGCCAAATTTCAGCTCTTAACTACTAATAGTTTAGGCGAGCTAGGCCGCGGACAGACAGACGGACAGACGGACGTGACGAAACTATAATGGTTCCTTGTTGTAGTTACTACGGAACCCTTAAAATGCCTGTGAGATGAGATTCGTAACCAAGTACTATTTTTTTTTAAGAAAATTTGTAAATCCCTATGTAGAATATACCTTTTGCGTAAGGGAGGCAAAAATTTTCCAATTTGTATGGTAGGTAACTTTTTTTGAGTTTTCCTAGAAATACCATTACTTAACAGAATATTATGGAAGCTATTACGTATCTGTATTGCATAAACTTGACAAATATCCTTAGCGCCATTAAGGAATTTAAAAAATAATTAATTCTTTTTTTAGGGTTCCGTATCCAAAGAGTAAAAATGGGACCCTATTACTAAGACTTCGCTGTCCGTCCGTCTGTCACCAGGCTGTATATGATGAACCGTGATAGCTAGACAGTTAAAATTTTCACAGATGGTGTATTTTTGTTGTCGCTATAACAAAAAATACTAAAATTAGAAAGAGTGAAAGTCTCCATACAAAAAATGAGTTTTTTAAACGTGAAGAAACTAGCGCCATCTATTATGATAGTACGGAACCCTAAGTGTGCGGTTCTCAAGTGGCCTTGGCCGGTTTACACATACCATTCTTAACAGTTTCCACAGTTAAACCACTTATAGAATATTTTAGGTGTTTAAGTGAATTTGGAAACTATCCTTCGCGACTTTTTTGAGAAAAAAAACCCTTGGAATATAATATCAAATATCAATATACAAAATTTCACCGAAATCAATCCAACATTTTCTCTGCAAATCTAAAATACGGACATATTATAGATGTGACGGTGCCGCATTACATTTTCTTTTCAGGTTTACATAATATATTTATTGTAATGAAATCTCTGTCGGATATCTGAAATATGTGCCAAAGATGAATACATGAGGAGTTTGGTTCACGGCAAAAATTGATATTTCTCTGTGTTTATTTTATTTATTCACCTGTTGCCACAAACACACAAACACACTCATTTTTTCTGGAACACTTTTTTGTCGACCATAAATAAAATAAAAATAAATAAATAAATATTCTGGGACAAATCACACATGGTCATCTGGCCCCAAAGTAGGATTCCCTGTGTTATGGGAACCAGAGACTGATATAAATACTTATATACCTTTAAATACATACATATATAGATATTTAACACCCAGACACAGAGCAAGCAAATCTGCTCATCACACAAATGTTTGCCCTGGGTGGGGATCGAACCCACAACCCTCGGATCAGTAGTCAAGAGCACAAACCACTGAGCCACCGAGTCAGTCAATAAGACGTGATAAAGAGTGCTTTCTCGTAAAAATCTAACTTAATCTTCTTTAATTCTTCGTCGTTATAAGGTATAAACACGTTAAAAAACCGACTTCCATCGCAACAACTTCTTACAATTTTGCATTATTATTTTTGGTTTTTGTTAATTTTCTAATAAAGTACTACACCGATTTTGAAAAAAATTATATGGGACCACACGGAAAACACTAGCTTTCAAATAAAAAAAGAATTATAAAAATCGGTTCACCAAGTCAAAAGTACGTACAGTCGAATTGAGACCCTCCGCCGGTCGCAAGTCGGTTGAAAATGCGGTTGTCCCCTTGATTTTTGTATTTCGATGTAGGGTTACTAATAATTATATATACTGTGGCAGGGTAGCTTGAGTACATTTCAACATGTACGAGTAGGTAGGGTCGGGTAGTGGTTCGTAATTAACTGCCAGTAAACGAGTTTTTAACCACGGCCACGAGCTGAATGCTTCGTGGTAAATAACTGTATTTCTCGTAATTACCTACCAATACGAGTACAGCGTGCAAAATTATACTTTTGATAATATTATTGAGGGAAGCCAGAACATAACATGAAGTATACTGTAATGATCTCTTTACAATCATCCATTGCACCTCCATATAAGCGCGCACTGGCCGCACGTAATAGAAATGCCAAGAGTTAAATTAAAACAGTGTTTAAACAGTGTGGAATGCCTTCAGCACGAAGGTGTGGCGGAGCTGCATACATTCTCCTTTTAAGAACTATTTATTTTATTGTTGTGAAGGCTCTGTCTTGTCTGTCATGATTACATGAGTGATTTTGGTACACAGCAAAAATAGCATTTTCTCTAATTTAATTTATTTCTTACACCTTCCCCGGGACTCCTGCCGCCGCCAAAAAGGCATTCCATCAACCAGTCCAGGCATCCACTTCCGTGGCGTAACTACCCCCGTGGCGTAATGATTAAGGCTATTAGCTTCACATCAGGAGGTCGGGGGTTCTTGACTCGGTTTGGATGGTGGAAGGGCGTTTTTTTCAGCCCGCCTGGCTAGCTACCACCATCTTATCTAAGTCTTGCCGCCAAACATAAGTATTAACAACATTGATGTGTTCCGGCTTGAAGATAAGATAGCCAGTTGTCCATTACGTTGGGGAATCTTAGTAAGCCCGCTTCTATCTTCGGCATCATCGTCACTTACTATCAGGTGAGATCATGCCAAGGGCTTACCAATTGTTGATATAAAAAAAAAGATTTTTAGGTTGTTTAAAAAAAATCCTTGCCATGATGACGTCGAATATACAGGTGTAACAAGCTTGGTGTATGGGCCGTTAACTGGGGCTTCTACTCATCATACTGAACAACTTTTCTCCAGAGACCCAAATTCAATTCGCAAATAAAAAAAATGAAATCTTCGTACAAATCTATCAACAGATTGAATAATTATGTGCATTTTTGTATGAAGCGTAGATCATTTTTTTTTATAATTGACTGGTTTCCTTGTGGAAAGTTGTTCACTTACATAGGTGGAAGCCCCAGTTACCAGATCCTGCACGAACTTTGTATCACTCTGTATAGTATATTTGCAAACGTACAAATGAAATATTTAAAATTATTCCTGTACCTACTTACTTGTTTACAAATTATGAATCAACTGCGAAGTGTGTTTTTGATGTTCAGAGAGCCATTTTAATTAAATACTTAAATGAAATTCCATAATTAGTGTGGAACCGTAGCCTGACATAATAATATTATGCCTTTTACCAGAGATTAAAATAGTTATGCCTTTACTCCAAGAGTTTGATATTATACCCTGTATTTAAGTAGGGTTATATTAGCATATTATATCCTACAGGCATTATAAAAGTTTGTTTAGAGGGCAAACATACAGAAGGACGGTCACCCTAACGCTATAGAAAGTTCTACTAAATAATCACATTCTATAAAACCGGCCAAGTGCGAGTCGGAACCGCAAACATAGGGTTCCGTACCATCATACTAGATGGCGCTAGGTTCTTCAGTTTCGTACTATCATACTAGTTACGCTAGTTTCCTCACGTTTAAAAAAAAACATGTTTTTTGTATGGACACTTTCACTTTATCTAATTTTTTGTATTTTTTGTTATAGCGGCAACAGCTACCTATACATCTTCTGTGAAAATTTCAAGCTAGACATATCACGGTTCATGAAATACAGCCTGGTGACAGACGGACAGCGAAGTCTTAGTAATAGGGTCCCGTTTTTACCCTTTGGGTACGGAACCCTAAACACGGCCAAGTGCGAACGGACTCGCGCACTGTGGGTTCCGTTCCGATCCAACACACATTGGGGTACGAAACTCTACAAACATCAACAAATAAAACACGATTGTTGAACAATTCGATGATGGAAGGACAAATTTAACTTTGTAGTTGAAAAAATGTTCTCCCATACTATCTACACAGTATTACGCTATGGCTTACAGTAGCGCAACGCCTTTGATGTCGCACGATGCCACCACGGCGGCGTAGGTACTAGCATAACTGAATTTACTTCTACTATGGTACTAGCCTGTAGCCAGCCTGCCAAACTCTCGCGGAGTTTCGCTCTCTCTGCACTCGCTCTGCGTAAGTACATTCGTTGCGCTACTGTAAGCCACTATATTTTAATACTGTGCTATCGATATACGTCACGGTTAATTCTCCAACTACAAATTTAAGTTTTTAATCACAAAACTAAAAATACAAAAAAATTAGAAAAAGTTAAAAAAATAACGGGGGTCTCCATACAAAAAAACGAGTTTTTTTAAACAAAAAGAAACTAGCGCCCTCTAGTATGATGATTTTTGAAACATGAAATTGGCGCCATCTACTATGATGTTATGGAACCCTATGTTCTGACTAGCACTTGGTCGGTTTTTAAAATGTTGCGTATCTACTTTATTAGAAATCACCTGAGCATAGTGTAGAAGACACATAGTCTCACCACACCCTGGACACTTCATACAACGTGCCAGAAATGACATTTCAAAAAAGGAATGACGGAACAAACAAAATGGCGGCGAAATCCTATACGTTCGACAACCAAACTGTAACCAATCTGTATCAATCTGGGTGACGACGGGGTGAGGTCGCAATCTAGAGAGCGGCAGGGAGTGTCCATACTGTATGTTAGTACTAATATATACACTTTGGTCTCACTTTCATATTTTATTGGTTAAGACTCACTGAAGCTCCATCTGGACGGTTTTTCAGCTATTATTGAGATGTCACTTGAATTAATTATCAGACACTGAACTATATGGGAAACCAAATAATCCGCAGCACAATGTAATGCTGCTGAAGTCAACAGCTAGGAACTTGCCTTTGTCGCCCGACTAAGGATGTTTTGGAGCTCTTTAAGTATCGGATATCCTTACTAATATTATAAATGTGAAAATGTGTTTGTTTGATTGTTGCCTTTTCACGCTTCAACACCTTAAGT
This sequence comes from Coleophora flavipennella, assembly GCA_947284805.1. NCBI lineage: Eukaryota > Metazoa > Arthropoda > Insecta > Lepidoptera > Coleophoridae > Coleophora > Coleophora flavipennella. The sequence goes on along the minus strand of OX369255.1, from coordinate 15,431,050 downwards.
ACCTTAATCAATCTTGAATAAATTTAGCATACAGGTAGCCTGTGTCACTGGGAAGGACATAGGCTACTTTTATATATGCAGTTCCAAAATAAACCTTTTTTTTGGTTAGTTTATTTAACATTGCAATGGAACAATGGATTGCTGTCATTTTTTGCACAGAGATGTCTGAGAGGGTAGGAAATTTCATAATTTACTAATTAGCATATCCATTATCCTGACATTGACATGGTTCCCGAGGGATCTGGGGAAAACTCATTTCCGCGCTCGCGCGCGTCAGCGTCGCAACGGAGCTACGGACTGAAGTGATTTTTTGTATAGAATTGGTTTAGGGGGTGGGAAGTGACATAGACTTCTAATCAGAAAAGCCCGATATCGTTCCTGAGGGATCTGAGGAAAACTCATGTCCGCGCTCGCGAACCGCTTGCGGCTCGCGCACCACTCACCCTAAAAGACAGTCACAAAAACGAAGTCCACGCGGGTGAAGCCGGGGGCAAAAGTTAGTACGACATAAATTCATTTCTGTATCCGAATCAAAGATTCCGGATCTAGACGTAATGTTAAAAATTTGCTTAAAACAATCCTGTTCTTTCTTGATTTTTAACCAAGGGTCCTCACTCACTCACTCACTCAATGACTCATCTAAACCCTTGGACCTACAAAGCTGAATAAATGTAGCACAAAAGTTCTCTTTTTAATGTGGATAAGGAGAAAGGCCGGATTTCCAAAAAATCTTACGGGGTGAGGAATAAAGCGGGAACGAAGTCGCAGAAAAAAGTTAGTACTTATACATTTTTATTAAAAAGTTCTACCAAGAAGCGTCGGTGGCTCAACCGGTAACGACTCGGTCCTCCTAACCAGAGGTCCCGGGTTCAAATCCGGACGGCCAATGTACCAATGAGTTTTTCGAAACTTACGAGTACTTACATATATACTCACCGATTGCTTTAACGGTGAAGGAAAACATCGTGAGGAAACCTGCACACACTGGGCCCGCGTGCTCGACTAAGGCCCGATCGCCCTAATTTAGAGTAGATTCGAGCCCCTCGATGGGGACGTATATGAGCTAATATGATGATTAAAAAGTTGAAGTGGCAATAAAAGGCTATTGTATTAGCTCACAGAAGCGGAACCGATAACAAATGCTAGAGAAAGGTGCTCAATTGCATGATTGGTGGACATGACTCTCTGAAATAGTATAATTTTCACCTATTTTGAATAAATATCGTGAATCTTAAATCTTAAATATAGGGTCAACTTGTAGTTTGAGTTATATCCATCAATTCCGGATCCGGAGATTCAGTTACGACCGGACCTACCCATCTTAAATGTAATGAACTACTTACATTTAAGATGGGTAGGTGCGGATAAAATACAGAACTTGTAGTTTAAGTTATATCCATCAATTCCGGATCCGGAGATTCAGTTATGACTGGACCTACCCATCTCAAATGTATGCAGTTCAGGCTTACGCTAAGAGAAGATCAATAAGAGTCAACATAGGTTCAACAGAAGATATCCAAAATGAGTTTGATGATATCCGCAAATATATCACTTAAGTGGGAACATCCCTATATCTTACTTAAGCTCAAAGCATATAGAGTGCGTTGCAGTTGCGAGGAAACTGTTAGGTATGTCAAGTGTCAATAATATCTAGTGTCATAGTGTAATGCATTTTCTGACGAGTTAATATCACTGTGCGGATAAAATACAGAACTTGTAGTTTAAGTTATATCCATCAATTCCGGATCCGGAGATTCAGTTATGACTGGACCTACCCATCTCAAATGTATGCAGTTCAGGCTTACGCTAAGAGAAGATCAATAAGAGTCAACATAGGTTCAACAGTAAGATATCCAAAATGAGTTTGATGATATCCGCAAATATATCACTTAAGTGGGAACATCCCTATATCTTACTTAAGCTCAAAGCATATAGAGTGCGTTGCAGTTGCGAGGAAACTGTTAGGTATGTCAAGTGTCAATAATATCTAGTGTCATAGTGTAATGCATTTTCTGACGAGTTAATATCACTGTGCGGATAAAATACAGAACTTGTAGTTTAAGTTATATCCCTCAATTCCGGATTCGGAGATTCAGTTATGACTGGACCTACCCATCTCAAATGTATGCAGTTCAGGCTTACGCTAAGAGAAGATCAATAAGAGTCAACATAGGCTCAACAGTAAGATATCCAAAATGAGTTTGATGATATCCGCAAATATATCACTTAAGTGGGAACATCCCTATATCTTACTTAAGCTCAAAGCATGTAGAGTGCGTTGCAGTTGCGAGGAAACTGTTAGGGATGTCAAGTGTCAATAATATCTAGTGTCATAGTGTAATGCATTTTCTGACGAGTTAATATCACTGTGCGGATAAAATACAGAACTTGTAGTTTAAGTTATATCCATCAATTCCGGATCCGGAGATTCAGTTATGACTGGACCTACCCATCTCAAATGTATGCAGTTCAGGCTTACGCTAAGAGAAGATCAATAAGAGTCAACATAGGCTCAACAGTAAGATATCCAAAATGAGTTTGATGATATCCGCAAATATATCACTTAAGTGGGAACATCCCTATATCTTACTTAAGCTCAAAGCATGTAGAGTGCGTTGCAGTTGCGAGGAAACTGTTAGGGATGTCAAGTGTCAATATTATCTAGTGTCATATTGTAAGGCATTTTCTGAGAGTTAATATCACTGTGCGGATAAAATACAGATTATTTTGAAACTTCATAGTGTTATGCAGTTAAGTTTCTTAAAATTGATTTCTCCGAAAAATTGAATATCCGAAATAGACAGTTAAAGCATATTTAGTATTTTGATTTTGAAACTAAACTTTGGGTTTCTATCTGAAATTAATTAAAAAATTAAATGAATGGTGATAAAAATTATTCTCCAGAAACGAGAAAACTTCTATATACCTACATATTATAAAACTGTAACGGGGCCGTGTCTGTACATGAGATGTTTTTGGAAAATAATAACCGTGGAGGACATTCTAACGATATAGAGGGCAAAACAACAACTTTTAGAACTTTTGTCTGTCTGTCTGTATGTTCGCATTTTGATGAAATTTTGTATGGTGGTTCCTTATGGCCCAGGTTAACATATAGGGTACTTTTTACCCTGGAAATTCAAGATTTCCCGTGGGAAAATTCAAAAACTCAACGCAGACGAAGTCACGGACACAGCTAGTATTAAATATATAAACACTTCTGTTGTGGCATTCACTATTATACGTGATGTCCTAGTACCTATTTTTGTACCTTTTGTTTCTTTTGTTTTTTTTTTAATTATTTGTAAATGTTTGTACTAAAAATGAAAAAAAAATGAAATCTCTATAAGATCACATCGTTGTCCGTATGTCTGTCTGTCTCTCAAGACCCTTTTTGTCTAGTTTAAATTATTATCAAATACAAAGATCTGTACTGTTTATTTGCATTTTTTTATGTTTTTAATTGTTTCACCGCCCCTTAACTTATTCTGTCGCTGTTTCCCTACCCAAAGGTTGCCTGGAAGAAATTGCTACCTAGCAATAAGGTCGCCTATTGTATAGGCTTTATTCTATATTGTTAATTTCTTTTTTTATGTTGTGATGCAATAAAATATTGTATTGTATTGTATTGTAAAGATCTACGGTCTCTAAAATCTGTAAAAAATTAAACTTCTAAGTCAAAACAATAAAAGATACTTCCATTTTACATGTTACATATACTGATACTCGCAAATAACTCAACTTCTGTAGGTATACTTCTCGTTGATCAGAATCATAAAATTTGGCAAGAAGCAAGGTCTCACAGTACAAGTAAAGAAAAAAAATCCGGATATTGTAAAATTTTTGTTATATCATTTAGGTATATATTTTTTTTTCGATTCGAAAATTTTAAATTTGCAGTTGAAGAATTGACTTTTGCGTATATCGATGAAAACATTTTTGAAATAAAAAGGTTAAGTTTGTACTTCAATAGTGTGTTGATTCTTCAGTACTTCACTTCACTACTTCAGTACTGATTGTTATAATCGTTTCGTTAATGTATGTTTAGTTTTGTACCGAAAGGTGTTTTGATAAGTAACCCATAGTGAGTGCTAAGTCCGACTTTCTTACGTAGGTATTGCTCTTAGCCTAAGTCCTACCTACTCAACATAAATATATATTTATTAATTAACTAGCTTTTCCCGCGGCTTCGCCCGCGTGGACATCGTTTTTATGGCTGCCTTTGAGGGTGAGTGGTGTCGCAAGCAGCTCGCGAGCGTAAAAGTGAGTTTTCTCAAGATCTCTATCCCAGTTCGAGATATTGTGATTAGCAATCTATGACACTCCATAACTAACCATCTGTGCAAAAAAACACAAAAATCCATTGTTCCGTTGCGATTTTAAAGAAATTAGCCAAAATAAGAGTTTTTTTTTTAGTTTCCTGAGGAAACGCAACGTAATATGCTATTTTCACGTGATAAAAAGTAGCCTATGTCCTTTCCCGTAACACAGGCTACCTGCATGTCAAGGTGTTGAAGCGTGAAAAATTAACAAACAAACAAACATATTTTCACATTTATAATATTACTAAGGGTTCTATTAGAAACTGCAATCCCAAAAATTTTTATTCCTTTGTATATAGAACGGCGCCAACCCTGCCGAATTTAATTGTATATTAACAAATTATGATATTATGTGACCGGGTTTGCCAATTAGATAACTCCTGTCTGACAAAAGCCGACGCCAGAATAATTAACTCTCCCAGTATACGGTGAGCAATGTACAGTCTACATTTAATTAATTATATGTTTGATTTGATGATGATTAAGTAGTGTTGTTAACGTAACGTAACATGTACATAATATCTATCTTATTACTCCGGGCGTAATGTCTGTAAGTTAGATTGTAAATTACCGATTCTTAGCTCTACGAAGGTAAGTACTTAAAATTAAATACTTAAAAGGAGCAAAGTAAAAACTTTGATAGGGATTCAGTCCAAAAACACTTCGTAGCACTAATAGATACCAAATAGGTACCGAATATAAAACTTTTTTAAATCCCATATTTGTCAAGCTTATTTACGTGGTTTTCCTAAACAAATAAAAATAATTATGACAAAAAATACCTTCATTCGCATATAAGTACGACATTTACAGCAATCGTTTTAATAGTCTCCAACTTATAAAAACGACACGGTAACGACACTACAGGTTTCGTTCGACTGTACGCAGAACCAAATCTTACTGAAACAATTTTCGAAAAAGTTAAAAACTTTTTGGTACAAGCTTTTATTTGAAAAGAGTTTATATGCTCAAAAGCCTAAAAAGTTAAAAACTTTTTGGTACAAGCTTTTATTTGAAAAGAGTTTATATGCTCAAAAGCCTAATGCTCAAATGAATACAAAAAATACACGGTTCCAAATTCAAAAAAGGTGAGCATAGCATATTGTATCTCCTACGATTCTATTGAAAAATGAAAGACGATTCAGGGACCATGATTCCACCTCCAAAGTTCATCATTAGATCAACTTAAAAATAGCAACAGAATCGGCTTCATTTCAAATTTCAGCTTAGTCGGACCCTTGGAAGATCGCAAGATTTGAACTAAACAAACATACATACATATAAACATTGCAAGTTAAATCAAAGCTTTTATAAAATATGTTAGAATCCTCTAGATGCATCACATCAGCTCATATACGTCCCCACCGAGGGGCTCGAGCCTACCTAGCATTAAGGCGATCGGGCCTTAGTCAGGACCTCCCGGACAGGAGGTAGCAGCCCTTGCCATTACGCCACCGACGCTCTTTATTACGCCACCGACGTTCTTTATTACGCCACCGACGCTCTTTATTACGCCACCGACGCTCTTTATTACGCCACCGACGCTCTTTATTACGCCACCGACGCTCTTTATGTTAGAATCCTCTAGATTACAACATAAATATTTGCAATGGCAAAATTGTAATGACGTATAGTCTGACGTCACATCGCGCGGGTGTGTCTGCGCGTGCTGCTGTGCGTTGTTGTTTCGCACAGTATGCGCCATGAACGGAGAGCTCGCTGCGCCGAAGATCATGCTCGTCATCTTGTAATGGAGGGGTGGCTTCGTTCTATCCCTGCCTCTCCACAGAAACAGCTGAGCTGGTTGATCTTCACTCTGAGGAACATCTCTTGGATGTCCGCGGTCACTGCGACTGGTTTTTCCCGGAACCGGAATACGATGCCCTGCAGTGAGGTCAGCAGGTCCGGTCCCTCTAAGAGCTGGTCGTTCAGGCTGGTCTCGCAGCTTCGAGCGGCCGCGTCAAACACGAGTCGCCATTTGCCTGGCTTGTTTGGGTTCTGCACGGCGAAGTGCGGCAGATACCAGCAGACGCAGCTCTCTCTCTCGGTGCCGTCGCACGGCGCTGCGTAGCCTTTCTCCAGTAGGTGGTTGACTTGTGCGGTGTAATCTCGTTCAAAATTAGGGGATGCATCCATTTTCTCCTCCAGTTTTCTTAGGCGCCGCTCTGCGGCCTTGTAGCTGGGTGGCATGGTGACGTGATCGTATCGCCACGGTAGGCCAGCTTCGTATCCACCGTCGATTTTCCGCAGCGTGCTTTCCACAATGCTCTTTGCGCGCTGGTCATCCTTATTGACGCGTAGTTTGTGTGAGACGCCCAGTGAGTCGATGCTGAAGTGCTTTTCCACTAAGTCATGAAGCTGTTGGTCGCGCCTATTGGGCGCGTAGATATGCAGCACGTCCTCGCTGCTGCTAACTAGGCTGCGTGGCATCGTTCCGTGTATCACCCAGCCGAGTTTAGTTCGTGACGCGGCAGGTTGTCCAGGGGCTCCGATCCTTAGCTCACGGGATACGATCATCTCCCAGTGGTCGGTGCCGATCAGGATTCGAGGGCGTGCCTGGTGATAGCACACCTCGTCCTGCAGTAGGTCGCGCAGGTGTTCGTGTTGAAGCAGAGTTCTGGGTATCGTCTGCTGATGGAGCGTGAGTTTCTTCACGGTGCGTGCTCTTACTGGATGAGAGGTGTTCTCGTTCTTCCCCCGCACTTGGATAGCGACGTTCTTGCTGTTCACTTCGCTCTGAGTCATGTTGACTCCGTGTAGGTGCAGGGGTTGAGAGGGTCCCTCTGCACCCACGGATCTCGCGAGCTCTTCGTCGATCAGGGTCACTGTCGCACCCTCATCCAGCAGAGCGTAGGTCTGAGCTTCTCCTCATGGTCCGGATATGGTCACAGGGCACGTCTTCACTAAGGCAGATCGTGTGCTAGTGGCGAATGAGGTAGCCACGGATAGCACTGCCTCATTGGTGTTTGGAGGTGCTGAGTTTGTAGCAGCGCTGGAGCTGGGACTGGCTGTAGTTGGCTGTTCATCTTCGTGTAGCGTAGGGTGATGCGGTCTGCGGCAGTGGTTTATGCCGCACGGCTTGGCTCCGCAGAAGTTGCGTCGATGTCTCTTCGCTATGCATTTGAAGTACAGCCCCTTCTCTCCTACGAAGTCCCAGCGCTTATCGATCGTTAGCGCCTTGTAGGCGTAGGTGTATCTTAGCGCCCGGTCTGTCTCGCGTATGAGGAAGCGAGACAGCATGATAATTTCCGCATCAGCGGTGCCTTCATGTTCGTCGGCGTAATCACACCACCGTGATTTGACGTGGGGGCTCAGCTTGTCCAGCACCTCGCGTACCAACATCAGGTTGTGCAGATAGCCCCGTCGGTCGATAGTCTGGAGCACACAGACTACGTTCTGTAGCCGGATCGCGAAGTGATTCAGGTCGGTCGCTGACGCTCCAGGCCTCGGCAGCTTCCTCAGATCTTCGAAAGCACGATCGATGATTGCTTCGGGGCGCCCGAAGCATTGTTCGAGTGTCTTCATGATGACTCCAGGTTCAGTGGCCGTATGAAGTAAGGCAGCCACTGCGTCGCGGGCCTCTCCCTTTAGGCAGCTCCGCAGCCGTAGTAGTTGCTCTCCGGCTGGTAGTTCGTACATGTTTACGAAGTCCCTTACTGCTGCTTTGAATGGCAGCCATTCGTTCGGCGCGCCGGAGAATGTCGGCAGGTCAGTCATTGGGCGTGGTCGAGCCCGGTTCATTTTGCGCAGTTCGTGCGCCAGCTGAGCGATGTCGCTTTTTCTATTGTCCGGTGACGGGCTACGGCGCTGCTCTCGGTCCATCAGCGGCTCCCCCCGTGCTGGCTCCGCGTTCGCTTCAAGGGGTTGTTTCTCCAGCCAGTCGGTCACCCTGTCGCGGTGATCGTGTGACGGGCGTGCGTCCCTTTCCTCGTTCTCCTCCTCTTGAAGGGATGCGACTTCGATGGCTAGCCGCTGCTTGACTAGTTCCGCTTCCAGATCCAACTTCCTTTTCTCGATCTCGAGCAGCTTCTCCTTGGCGGCGAGTTCGGCGCGTCGCTGTCGAGAAGCAAAGCTCGTGTTGGAGCGCTGCGAGCGTGCCGATGAGTGACTTGCTGCTCTGCTGATTTGCCGTTATGTGCGACAGCCGTATCCGTGGTAGTAGTCACTGGTAGCCCCGTTCCGTAGGTTGTAGGCGGCAGCTGGTCAGTTTGGATGTTCGTTGCAGCAGGCGACTCAGGCGGGTTAAGCGAGAGACGTCGCCTCCGCTTTGCTTCGATGCGTTCTGCTTCGATTTGTTCCGGCAGCTCCATCTTGTCAGCTTGGCTTCTTGTAACAACCATCTCGTTCGTTCGTAGTCGTTCGTGCAGGTGGATTCACGTTCAAATCCGGCTCGTGCAGGACCAGACAAACTGTTGTGGATCAGTTGTTGTTGTTGCTTACTTGCGAACTCAATCCTATTGTTTCATTTTGACCTTAATATACAGTCCACTGATCCACAACAGGCCATGACCAAAAAACGGAACTTATCCCTAGATCTAAGTCAACGTAAACACTCTAGGCACACCCTGGACACTTCATACAACGGGCCAATCTAGAGAGCGGCGGGAGTGTCCTACTGTATGTTAGTACTAATATATATACTTTGCCTGCATTCTGCATATCAGCGACGTGGCTCGCTTTCGCATTATGACCGGGAATCCATCTACGCGTGCTTATAATTCCGCAAACATTCCGGAAGCACTAGAGAAACGGGACAGCCCCACAGCACCCTGAATGCTTTATTGTATTGGACACACGAGGCATTTAGCTCGACAATTTTACTATAACTCTTAGCATTTCGTTGCTTACATTTGTATGTATCCCATTCAAATTTCATTAAAACTGAGAGAGCTCTCGAAAACCAGCATTTCTACGTCGTTCGAATTCAAATTGCATTGAAACTGAGCGAGCTCTCTAAAACTTGATACTGCTTGAAAAGTGCATTGGTAGGTAGTTGGAGCGCAGTTTAATAATTTAAACTATAAACTAGAATTCAGTGGAAGCGACAGCACTAGATAACTTTACTTTTCTACCGTTACGTAGTTATAACTTCGTTTGCACGTGCATAATTATTTCGTTCACACTTGAGGACAAAATAAGAGTTATTTACACAAAAAAAACTATTCGTTAAATTTCGAACAATACTTGTAAACTCTCAGTATCCCTCTAGACAACTTATTGATGCCCCCCTTAAAGTCTTAAGATAGGTCAAATGACAATATGTATACAATCCAAATTATTAAAAGACTGTGTAAAGCTATCATTATGTAATAAAATATTTAATTAACTTAAAGTAATGAAAAAATCTATAAAATTGAATAAAATTTTAAAAATATTACCACTTTTGATGTAAAAAATATACTGTAGACCCTGTTTTTGGCATTAATTGCAAAATTTCTCGAAAACAAATAGTTAACTTTGAATGAAACCAACACTCAAAAATCGATGACTTTAAGACCTTTCATTTCAATTGAACACATTTTTTAAACTTATTTGTAAGTATATAAAAGTAATTTAAACATGTAAAAATCGAGAATTGGGCGTTCGGTTTCAACGTAACAGCCGCGTTGAAGCCCGCATTGATTTGAACCTTAAAGGAATAGACTTACGTTCGATATTATTTTAACACGTATCAACCTGCTCGGATTGAGGCAATTTAAAGCCTTAAAGTTATTTCTGAAGCAAGAAATGTCCGTGTCGCACCCACTCCTTTGAAGGTTGGAGACTACACAAGAAGTTGTTGACAAATATGTAGACCTGGGACAACATTCAAGTAAGTTAAGTCTAACTTAGAAACCAACTGAGAAAGAGATCAATCGTTGAATCTAACTCGGCTGGACACCGTTCGGTAAGCTTCGCAATAAAAAAAATACCGCAGTGTCTCAAGACTAAAACTGAGACATAGTCGATTACTATGGGTCTCATAAGAAGGATGATGGAGCAAGGTATGCACGGAGTTTCCTTACGCGATCGAATCAGAAATGAGGAGAAAGCAACCGACATAGCTCACAGAATCGCTAATCTGAAGTGGCAATGGACACATAGCTCGTAGAATAGATGGCCGTTGAGGCAGGAAAGTGCTCTAGTAGTGACCGTGCAGTGGAAGACATAGCGTAGGTAGTCCTCTCCTTCAGTGAACCGACGATACAAAATTTCAAAACCGAATTGCATGAAATTTAACACGAAAATAGTTAAAATATACAGTGTTCCACACCGTCAGCAGATCAAAATAAATAAATCTAGGTATCAATATTTTAAAGAAAATAAATAATAAGAAAGTACGTACGTGCGTATACGTCCAACTAGCTTATCTGTAACCTAAAGGCGAAAACTTTTCAATTTTCCATGTCTAAATTAATATTTAATTATATTATGTATCCTAGTTTTTTTAAATAATAATAAATAAATTAAAGAATCATTTGGCCGGAATTTCTTCTGAGAGTCGCACAGAACTGGTGTTCACAGAAAACGGCTCTTTAACTAGCGAAAGATATGTGGAAGAAATCCTCAATGAACACGTTGGTCCATTTATGGTCAATTTGGGTGAGGATGCTATTTTTATGCATGACAATACCCGGCCTCATACGGGTTGGATTGTGAATGACTACCTTCAAGAGATGAACATTACTCGTATGGAGTGGCCAGCACGCAGCCCGGATATAAACCCGATCGAGCATGCTTGGGACGAGCTAGGGAGATGCGTAAAACAAAGAAGCCCTCCCCCAATTACGCTTCGTGAGCTCAAAATTGCTCTCACAGAGGAATGGGAGAATATTCCCCAAAATCGTATAAGGAACTTGGTGTACAGCATGCCAAACCGCGTACACACAGTCATGGAAGCACGAGGAGGCAATACGAAGTATTAAAACTCAAGTAAATCGTAATGTTGTTCAAAAATGTCATGTTTCCTATTCTTGTTTTAAGGCGAGATCAGCAGTTTTTTTTTATTTAAGTATGTAATTTTTTTGTAAATAAAATGTAGTGACTCGTAAATTTTATTACTTTCATTTAAGGGATATTAAAGTGTCTATTAAACACAATGTATTTCATGAAGCTAGCCCTCTTAGTTTCCAAGATTTTTAGGATCCTTTAAGTGACCCGGATTCATCGCTCTCGAGTGTATTTAACGGAAGAAACTATGTATCGGCGAAAGTCCAGGCATCGCTCAACGTTGGAATTTGGAATACCGCGACGCGACCCGATTTCGCCCGATGCCCGAACTCCACCGGTGTTGCCCGAACGATCTCGAAGCGACACGAACTAGCATAGCGTCATACATCATAGCGTGCGTCTATGAGCGGGAACCGGAAAGCTAATAATTTCTTGCTAATTAGATTTGACACTTATTCTGAATAGTTAAGGACTGAAATCTAAATGCTACCAGCAAAACCTACAATACCAAAACAACCCACGCTATCCTAATACGCTCGAGAACCAACTTGATATTGATATTCGATAATAATTATAGATTTTTTTTTTATTATTTTTATTAACAATTGGTAAACCCTTGCCAACATCTCACCTGGTGGTAAGTGACGATGTTGCCGAAGATGGAAGCGCGCTTACCAATATTCCCCAACGCAATGGGGAACTGGCTATCTTATCTTCATGCCGGAACACACCAATGATATCAACATTGATATTTGGCGGCAAGACATAGATAAGATGGTGGTAGCTAGCCAGGCGGGCTTAGAAAATGCCCAACCACCAACCTATATATTGAAATATACAGGGTGTAACATAAAGGTGTGGTGATACTTTAAGGTGGGCTTGTACCCATCAAACTGAACAACTTTCTCCATGGAACCCATAGTCAAATCACAAAAAAAATTTGAACTTCCCATACTAAGTTGGCTGATCAGCTGATCGAGTTAGTATGGGAGAGCTAAATTTTTTTTTGCGTTTTGACTATGGGTTCCATGGAGAAAGTTGTTCAGTTTGATGGGTACAAGCCCACCTTAAAGTATCACCACACCTTTATGTTACACCCTGTATAGTTACAAAAACCGATATCTGTTTGTGAACCAATACATAGTTTCGGTATATCAAAATACTGTACCGACCCACCTGTATGCACTTGTGCAGAAGGTGAGCGTCTAGTTGTAATCCAGGTGCAGAATACAATTGAAAATCCATGACAGTAAGTTACCTAGGTAACAAGAGTATTCTCTGGCATGTGACCAAAATTTAACTACGCCTACGATACTGCATACAATGGAATTGTCCGTGTGAACTGGCCTACTCTTGTTAAAGGCATTAATGGTATGACTATACTTATATATAAATATAAATATATATATATATATATATATATATATATATATATATATATATATATATATATATATATATATATATATATATATATATATATATATATATATATATATATATATATATATATATATTACGGTCGAATTAAGAAACCTCCTCCTTTTTTGAAGTTGGGTAAAAAGACAGACACAGTACTGTTCAAATCAATTCCTCACCTTAAACTCGACTGTTAGCTTTACTACAAGCTAGCTTTCGCCTATCATATCTCTGAATTTCAAGAATTTTCCAACATGACTTGAAAACAATTACATAAAAAAATTTAACATAAAGAAGTAACGAAAGCCAAAAACCTTTTAACGTTTAGACATAAATTTGGATTGTTACAAGGATGTGTCACCAAAGTTAGATTTGAAAACATTGTTAAAGTTACTCCAAAACAGTCGCTATTAAGGTCTCATATAATCCAAAGTAAATTTTCAAAGACGATTTATAAGAAGTTTTTATTTGGGTTTATTTTGGCAAAACTGTTTATTATTCTGTTCAGTTTCTTATTAAAATTTAATTTCAGTTAAGGCAACTTGCCATTTAATTAAAATAATTATAACATAAATGAATTTTATAAAAAAAAATAATTAGAAAACAATTTGGCATACATATGTAATCCACGCGACCACTCAAGTGACTTTTGGAGGCGCGACCACTGCAGGAAATCACATCAAAATCGAATGCAAATTTTGAACCAACAGATGAACTGAAGTAGATTTTTTTTTATTAAAAATTTGAGTGCGTTTGGCTGCTGCACCTTACCTGATAGTGAGTGCCGATGTAGCCGAGGATGTAACACACAAGCTCAAATAGTGCCTATTCACTCTCGAGTTGAAGTAGATGTGATAAAAGGTGGGCCACGCTTTGTTGCGAAGGTATTATCAAAAGATAGGCCACGCTATGTTGCGAAGGTGTTCTCAAAGAATACTGAATATTGTATTATTGTGACAAACGCACCTGGTCCTATTGCTTTGTGAGAGATTCGCAGTAGATTAAATATTTCTATAGATTATTTTTTTTAGTCAGAATACACACATCAACTTTGTCTAGGGATATTTTTAGACTTTTCATACAAAACACTGTTTTTTAAATAACTATAAAATTACTTAGGACATTTGTGTAGGGTAGACACTTTATCGAGATGAGCAAGTGTTATATTCACACTCTATGAATATAGTTTTAAGTGTTTTTTGTATAAACGCGCGGAAAATAAAAATTGTGTTTATCTGTATATACAGTTGTAACAAAATTGGTGTAGGTCCCGTTAACTGGGGGTTCCACTCATCATACTGAACAACCGTCTGTATAAAAGGAAAAGGTGACCGACTGGTATATCAAACGCACAGCCGTAACCACTGAACGGATTACACTGAAATTTGGAATACAGATTAGGACGTGGCCATCCGTTAAGAAAGAGCTTCGGGAAATTTTCACGGGAACACCAACAAACGGGATCTGCGCAGTCTGCTATTGATGTAGTTATAATTTAATGATCAATAATTCATAATTTATTATTGATGTAGTCATCATTAATTAGTGATCAATAATTAATAATTTATTATTTATGTAGTTATAATTTAGTGATCAATAATTCATAATATAGTATTGATTTAGTCATAATTTAGTGATCAATAATTTATTATTTAAGTAGTCATAATTTAGTGATCAATAATTCATAATTTATTATTGATGTAGTCATAATTTAGTGATCAATAATTCATAATTTATTATTGATGTAGTCATAATTTAGTGATCAATAATTCATAGTTTATTTCTGATGTAGCCTTTATTTAGTGACCTATAATTTATAATTGATTTAGTAATACTTTAGTAATCAATAATTCATGATTTATTATCGATGTAGTCACAATTTAGTGATCAATAATTCCTAATTTATTATTGATGTAGTCATAATTTAGTGATCAATGATTCCTAATTTATTATTGATGTAGTCATAATCCTAATTAGGTAGGGATCCAGGTTTTCTGCGGTTGCCGGGTGGGCTTAATTTGCTGAGTGGGTATAAATTGTACTCAAAATCCTTACTAATATCTCAGAGTAATTAGTATACTACGTACAACAGAGAGTCAACTCCCATACTTGAAAAGTTACCACCGTAACTCGCGCAAGTACAGCGACAGTGGTGAGTAATGGTACTACAACAATAATTAACTTCATTTCTTTCTCAGTTGTTAGACTAGATGGCAACACGTCTGCGCGAGGGTTATATTTATTAAATTATTACCCTACCTACCTTATTAATGTGAAAATGTGTTTGTTTGTTTCCTTTTCACGCTTCAAAACTTTGACCATTCTTTATGAAATATGACATGCGGGTAGCCTGTGTTACTGGGAAAGACATAGTCTACTTTTTATCCCGTGAAAATAGCATAGTCCGATGAAGTTCCTGAGGGAACTGAAAAAATACTCTTTTTTTGGTTAATTTCTTTAATATCGCAACGGAACAATGAATTGTTGTGATTTTTTGCACTGAGATGGTTGAGGGAGTGGGGGATGACATAATTTTCTAATTATCATATCCTGACATAGTTCCCGAGGGATGTGAAGAAAAAATTTTCCACTCATTCATTTTCCAATAGAATTGGTTGAGGGGGTGGGAAGTGACATATACTGCTAATCAGAATAGTCCAATATGGTTCCTGAGGGATCTGAAAAAAAACACATGTCCACGCGGGCGAAGCCGCGGGCAAAAGCTAGTAAATGTATAAATCTTCAATCTCTAGTCATTATCGGAACAAAATCGCGTGGATTGCAAACATTAAGTTTTCTGTGTAGGTTTTGTTCCTGTCATTCGCGATAATTAATTAATGTGAGACTTTAACAAAAGTATAGGTAGGTATGCGAAGGGCAAAATATACCGAAAAATGTTGAGCTCAGAACAAGTATTAATAGCTTTCTTGTTTTTATTAATGTATTAACATTTTATTGTTTGTTTGATTGAAAATGTTTGGACACGCGAAAGCTACCTACCTCCTGTTGGGGGGGTAAAGAAAGAGCATCAGTCAGGAGGTCGTGGTTCGAATCCTGTTACGTACCAATGTGTTTTCGAAGTTCGATTTCATTTATACGTTTATCTGACGCTTCCGTGGAACATCGTAAAGAAACCTGAACACGCCTGAAAGAATCACCCTGATTCAGGGTTGGCTCGGGCCCTCAGTGGGGACGTATATGAACTGATATGATGATGATTGAAAAAGTCTACATCATCTTACCTTCCTAATTACATAACTCATCACATCAGCTCATATAAACGTCCCCACCGAGGGCCTCGAGCCTACTCTGAATTAGGGTGATCGGGCCTTAGTTATTACATAACTATTACAACTTAACATAATTCTAGTTTCATTATTTAACTTTTACAGTCAACTCGCTGTAAAGACCTTGTGTTTGCATCGGGGCCGGCCGGGAGGAGGGGGAGGGGCACTGCGCAGAATGACCGAAACCGGCGCTCTCGCTCCTTTCTATTCAGTGGAACTCACGAATTACACGTGTTAGCGCGGTGATTCTTTCGTGTGTTTATACAATTTTTTTTGGACCAACAGATTCAAATAAACACAAGTGTTATTTGGATAATATTTATAAAAAATAACCAGGAAGTGTATAAAAATTAAAGATTCCTTAATTCAGCCACAGCCCGTGCTAGAGCGAGCCGGAAATAAAAATCACGACTATCATTGGAAATACAGTTTATGGGCTACGCATAGGTATCCCAATATCCGGCTGACCGCTGCTGGCCATGTGATGAACAGGAGACGTTACATGTGATATCTTAGTCACTAAATGTTTATTAAAAAACTGGTAAATTGTGGGAGCGAAATGATACCGCTGGAGTTCGGTATGCACTGAAGTTTATTCGTTGACATCAAAACCATAAAATATTCATAACATATAGGTTATTGTTGGTCTGTATATGCTCTTAGAATAACAACGCCCCATCTCTTCCCGATAGTGTCGTATGAGGCGACTAAGGGATCAAAAACTGGAAGATGGGAAGGGGCATTCTTTCTGCGTACTGTACCATGACACTGCACACTCACTGCGGTTGCCAACCCGCCTGCCAAGTGTGGCGATTAAGGCTCACACCGTCACCAAGGACCAACTTTTTAACTATTTTAATAAAAAAAATAGTTTTGTAACTTACAGTATATGAGGAGTGATTTTGATTTTTTCGAATTCTATTTTAATACACAGAACTATAGAAAAAAATATCCTAATACACTCTTTTTTTTCTAGATTTCTGCTGCAATTTTAATCGAAACATTATGATAATTTACTTACTTCTAAACAAAACAATATAAAATGATTTTAATTTCTTACTTTTTGGAAATTGTTCTCTATTTATTTTTATAATGAATTAAAAACCACAATTTTCGCACGATTCGTCCGCAGCGATTGACGTAACAGCCACGTTGCAGTACGAGCTGACAATAACTTTATTTCCAAGCTATTTTGTTCGATGTTCATCGTGAATCGAGTTGCTCATTTTAGGGACGGAGGAGCCTTAAAGCCATCTTCATCACATCAACAGTTTGTTGTTTGTGTTTATGAGGTTTATCTACAAAATGAACAGATCAACGCAACTGTACTGTTTAAAATATTAAAATTTTTAGGGTTCCGTAGTACAACAAGGATCCCTTATAGTTTCGTCATGTCTGTCTGTCCGTCTGTTCGCGGCCTAGCTCCTAGACTATTAGTAGTTAAGAGCTGAAATTTTTCAAAGATACATATATATATAATAACGCGGAGAGAACCGTGAAAAAAATTCGGACTCGGTGGCTCAGTGGTTAGTGCTCTTGACTGCTGATCCAAGAGTTGTGAGTTCGATCCGATTTGTTTGCTCTGTGTCTGGGTGTTAAACATCTATATATTTATGTATTTAAACGTATATAAGTATTTATATCAGTCTCTGGTTCCCATAACACAGGGAATCCTATTTTGGTTTGAGTCCATGTGTGATTTGTCCCAGAATATTTATTTATTCAATTTTGGAAAAAAAAAACTTTTTAAGGGTAACAAGTAAAGTGGGGATATTGTTTTTTTCTCGTCAAGCACAGTCATGTGGGGTATCGTTGGTTAGAGCTTAAAAATATTTGTGAGTCTTCTAAGACTATTTTATAATTTAGGGTTCCATTTATGAAATAAAAGGCTTGAAAATGCTACATTTTGTTAGAGTCGAGTGTCCCCACCCCTAACAACTAAACCGTTGTATTTGGAAATTTGAAAAAATTCATGAAAGTAGTCCATATAATTAATTTAAAAGGAAAACTATCACGGCTAAGTAGGCTTTCTTAATTTAGGAGAAATAGTCGACCAACTTAAGATGTGCCGTTCGATTTGTAAAAAAATCATTGATTTTTCATACATAATGTTCTATTACCAACTGCAAATATAATTTTGTTTTTTAAAATAAACATTTACTTTTTGAAAACACTACGGAACCCTACTTAGTCCGACTCGCACTTGGCCGGTTTTTAATTCAAGTAAAACACCATCCAGCAGTCACTACACTAGATAATTATTTAACCTTCCCGAACTCGCGTCAGCAATAAAGTTTAACCGTCTGAGTTCGCTAAACTTTGAGGGGCTTGCGAAACCTGACCTGACTTATAGTTTCTCTTTATCTTTTCTGCTAAACTGTGCTCATTTATTTTAAATTTGCGATTTTAAGTAAAAGTTGCAAAATAAATATTGATGGAGTGTCTGCGAAGTTGGTATAGTACGTTTCTGCAGCGGCCAGCAAAAAAGGCATTGTTGGAGGAAAGTGTAAATGCGGGCCGAGGCACACCCCGGACACTACACACAATGGTAGTGAAATGACATTTCTAAAAACAAATGACGGAGCAAACAAAATCACGGCGAAATCCTATACGCTAGAGAACCAATCTGTATCAATCTAGGTAAAGAAGGGGTGAGGTCGCAATCTAGAGAGCGGTAGGGAGTGACCATACTGTATGTTAGTACTAATATTGTACTTAAGTATTGTAATTATCACCTGTGTTCCTGCTTGAAGATAAGATAGCCAGATCTCCATTGCGTTGGGGAATCTTGGTAAGTCCGCTTCCATCTTCGGCATCGTCGTCACTTACCATCAGGTGAAATGAAGCCAAGGGCTTATCAATTGTGGATTTTAAAAACATACGTCTTCACCGAGGGGTTTGAGCCTACACGGCTGATCGACTTTATACACAAACTTCGAGGTTCTTCGCAGGCGTGTGCAGGTTTCCTCACGATGTTTTCCTTCACCGTAAGAGCGTCGGATAAACGTGCATATGAAATCGAAATTCGAAAACACATTGGTACCTGGCAGGAGGGAGCGGCCCTAGCCGTTACGCCAGCGGCGATGCTCTCCGAACGATGAAAATATATTATAGTAAAAATGTAAAGTATTTTATGTCCTAAACATTTTTGTCAAATGAAAACATAATTTTAGAAAAAGCTAAAACTTTTAGGTACACATCTATATCATGGGAGTGCATAAAAAAAATACCGGTCTGCCATTTTTGGGAGTCTACCATATTGGATTCAGAATTACATCACTTAACTAATGCATTGTTCTCCAGTAATATATAAGTCACTGATTGTTCTCCAAACTTATTGTGTATGTAAAATATCAGCTCAATCGGACACCGGGAAGTGGTTTTATTTTGCTTTCAAGGTTTGTCCCAAACTAACAGACAAACTAACTAAAACTGCAAGCTAGTATCACAGTATTACGATATGGCTTACAGTAGCGCAACGCCTTTGATGTCGCACGATGCCGCCACCGGCGTAGGCACTAGCAGTACTAGCCTGTAGCCTGCCTGGCAAACTCGCGTAGTTTGGCAGGCTGTGCCCCGCCGCCCGCTGCCCCGCAAGTATCCTACCGTTGCTCTGCATAATATATTGTATTACTGTGCTAGTATAAAACTTGTAAAAATCTGTAAAGAACAATTCTTTCCTCCTCAGCGATGTTTTGCTAAACAGTTTCATTTTTTTATGTCTATTTTTTCAGAATGATCGTGTACACGGGCGATGTTTATTTTGCAAACAAGCACCGAATCATCCCTTGGGATCTCATGGCTAAGACAGGAATAACTTTCACGTAATCACTGGAGATGTTTATTCTGCAAACAAGCACCAAACCATCCCTTGGGATCTCATGGCTAAGACAGGAATAACTTTCACGTAATCACGGGAGATGTTTATTCTGCAAACAAGCACCAAACCATCCCTTGGGATCTCATGGCTAAGACAGGAATAACTTTCACGTAATCACGGGCGATGTTTAGTTTGCACACAAGCTCCGAACCATCCCTTGGGATCTCATGGCTAAGACCGGAATAACTTTCACGTGATCACGGACGATGTTTAGTGTCCAAACAAGCACCGAACCATCCCTTGGGATCTGATGGCTAAGACAGGAATAACTTTCACGTGATCACGGGCGATGTTTAGTTGTTTAGTTTGCAAACAAGCACCGAACCATCATGTTGGGACCTCATGGCTAAGACAGGATTACTTTCTCGTGGTCACGGACGATGTTTAGTTTGCAAACAAGCACCTAACCATCCTTTTGGGATCTCATGGCTAAGACAGGAATAACTTTCACGTGGTCACGGGCGATGTTTAGTTTGCAAACAAGCACCGAACAATCCCTATGGGATTTCATGGCTAAGACAGGAATAACTTTCACGTGATCACGGGCGATGTTTAGTTCGCCAACGAGCACCGAATTATCCCTTTGGGATCTTATGGCTAAGACATGAATAACTTTCACGTGATCACGGACGATGTTTAGTGTCCAAACAAGCACCGAACCATCCCTTGGGATCTGATGGCTAAGACAGGAATAACTTTCACGTGATCACGGGCGATGTTTAGTTGTTTAGTTTGCAAACAAGTACCGAACCATCTCTTTGGGATCTCATGGGCATGGCTAAGACAGGAATAACATTATTTGAAGATACTCACGCCTCTGATATGAGAGCTCGCAGCTTGCAGAATACGACTCCCAGGCTGTACGGATACTGGTGCCAATACACGGACAAATCGTACGGCAGGCCTGCAAACAAAAACAAATCAATTTTAATCCTTAACCTTACTACAATATTATCAATGTGAAAATGTGTTTGTTTGTTACCTTTTCACCCTTCAACACCTTAACCAATCTTGATGAAATATGGCATGCAGGTAGCCTGTGTCACTGGAAAGGACATAGGCCACTTTTTATCCCGTGAAAATAGCATAGTCCGATGCAGATCCTGAGGGAACTGAAAAATGCTCTTTTTTTTATTACTTTCTTTAACATTGCAACGGAACAATGGATAGCTGTGATTTTTTGCACAGAGATGTCTGAGGAGGTGGGAAATGATATAATTTACGAATTAGCATATCCTGACATGGTCCTCGAGGGATCTAGGGAAAACTCATTTCCGCGCTCGCGCACGTCAGCTTCGCAACGGAGCTACGGACTGAAGTGGTTTTTTGTATAGAATTTGTTAAGGGGGTGGGATATTTCTAATCAGAATAGCCCAATATTTTAGTAACTAATTAGTAATCTGTGCCAATATCGTCCCTGAAGGATCTGAGGAAAACTTATGTCCGCGCTCGCGAGCCGCTTGCGGCTCGCACACCTCTCACCCTAAAAGACAGTCATGAAAACAGATGATGACAGTCGCCGGGAATCGAACCCGCGACCTCCTGGTGTGAAGCGAATGGACTGAACATTACACCACGGAGGCGGTTAAAATATTTATTTTTGATACAGTAAAGTGATATGTGTTGGACATCAGGGGCAAGGTATTGTGACTATGGGTAGTCTTAATACTGTACCGGCACAGATGAGATACTACAGCGTAACCTGTATAACTGGGATTTCAAGGGACCCAGGATTTTTTATCATATAAAGAGGATTTTCATTTACCCAGTTTCCCAAATAGGCAGGTTTAAAATGACAGTTGTCTTATTTATAGAGGGTCTCGCTAAGAGAGGTCGAATCGTACCGTTTTTCAATTATAGAGGTAAAAATGTTAATAAAAATACATATTTTATATGTTTTTATATGTACAAACTTTTATTTCAAAAACAATACAAAACTTATGGCTTAAAAAAAAACAGTAATATTGGTTTGAATTTCAGTGCTACTAGCTTTAAGGTGTTTTTCGATGGTGTAAATTTGATCAAATATGCCAGGATTACCAATATTTGACAACTCAAAATATTTATGTTAAGTTTCTAATGCTTTTTCTGCGTTTTCTTTGACACTCTTTCTAAAGTCTCTTCACAACTCTCCTCCTCTTCTTCTATTTCTAAGAAGGAAGAAACCTAGATTCTTAATGGTACTGAGAATTTTGATTTTCGAGAAACAAAGCACGTGTGGAAGAAATTCTAATCTAATGTTTATAAACATACGTGTGCCTAATCCTGCCCTTGACTCACTTACAGAAGCTTAAAAGTCACAATTATAGAGGTAAATATCGAACAAATCAAATCTCAATTAAAAAGGTTTAAATATTCCCACTAACATAGGTATTTCAGTGCAAAAGTGTTGGGACCTCATTGTAATTATCAGTAGTAGAGTTATCTCACTTATTCAGGGCCCACTTAACCAGGTTTCGCTGTAGTTACTTCGGTAGCGGCAAAGTATCTATAATATAATAAAACTGTAACGGGGCCGTGTCTGTACATGAAATATTTTTGGAAAATAATAACTGTGGTGGACATTACTAACGATACAGAGGCCAAAACAACAACTTTTGGAATTTTTGTCTGTCTGTCTGTCTGTCTGTCTGTCTGTATGTTCGCGCATCACGCAAAAACTACCAGGCCGATTTTGATGAAATTTTGTATGGTGGTTCCTTATAGCCCGGGTTAACATATAGGATACTTTTTATCCCAGAAAATTCAAGAGTTCCCGTGGGAAAGTCAAAAGTATTCATTTATAGAGTGGCTCACCACGCAAATGTGGCTTGACCTATTACAAACAAATTTTACACGTTGATACCCTTATCGCGAACTAAAACTGGGACATTGTGAATCCCAAAAAAATTAGGGTTCCTACAGGAATGCAAAAAATTGTATCTTTAGAATGAGTCAACGTAACAATATTATGAAACCTTTACATTGGGATGAGGTGTTTTAACCATCATTCTTTATCCCGGAAAACTAAAGAGGTCCCGTGGGAAATTATCTATCGATACATACAATAATAACAATAGAGTACTTTTTTCTATATATTAGCTACACATACCAAACATTATAATCATAGTAGCAGAATGTCAATAGATGGCACTGCAGGGATAATAAAACGCGCTTAAGTTGAATTAAAACATTAAAATATTATTTCATACTTTTAAGTGGTTTTCTTTTATGTATTTTTCAGCATACGCTACTTTAAACTCTGGAACTATGGTACGTAGCGATGTGTTTCATAGACGAACAGAGAGGTATTTTTTTACAGATTCCAATCGTGTAAAAAAATAAAAACACATAAATCGAGTTTAACATCTTTTAACAGGAGGCACAGATATGGGAACTCTTCTGACGGCGACTGTTTGCGTGTGGCAGTTGCTCTCCGCCTGCAATATCAATATCTGTGAACCTCATCAATGTATTTGCGGGTCCTCGGTGGTGGCAATTGGCCATCACTTACTGAGTTGCAGTCGTGTTTGTGAAGATTACCATGTCACCAATTCCTTAATGACCTCACTCGGAGGGCACTGGTCTCGGCCAGATGGAATATTCCATCTTTGATGCAGCCGCCGGCCAGACTTTAGTCGATCTGATGGCAAAAGGCCGGAGGGTTTAAACAGGTGCTATGGCAGAGAGGAACGTGTCTGCTTTGGGAAGCCACTTTTTCTGCCTCACTCCTCACCCGTACGGTACTGCTGCTCAATTTGCGGTGAGAAAGAAGTACTCGGTCTTGGAGGCAAATTACTGCTTTGTGCCGCTGGTCTGTGAGACAACCGGCTGCTGAACCCTCAGAGGCCTTATCCTTCACAAAGAAGATTGGCCTTCGCCTTCGAGAGAAGAGATGTGACGTGAGGTCCTACCTGCTGCTAAGGTTGTCTATTGCCATCCAGCGCGGCAACGAGAAGTGCGTCTTGGGCTCCTTTGGAGCTGATACGACTCGAGGATTTGACCCATATTAATATTGTTAGGAAATTTTATTACTAGATTGATACCTATTTTTTGATAATATTTCATCATATCAGTTTATATGCGTTCCCACCAAGGGGCTCGACCTGCCCTGAGTTAGGGTGATCTGGCCTTAGACGATCACGCGGGCCCATTGCGGGTTGATTGACTTCACATATAAGCTTCGAATTTCTTCGCAGGCGTGTGCAGGTTTCCTCACGATGTTTTTCTCACCGTAAGAGCGTCGGATAAACGTACGTACCAGTATGAAATCGATATTCGTATAGATATTGGTAAGTGGCAGGATTCGAACCACGGCCTTCCGGACAGGAGGTAGTGGCCCTTACCGTTTTGCCACCGACGCTCTATATTTTATTTAAGATTTAGAAATCCTTACTTTATATATTATAAATGTGAAAATGTGTTTGTTTGTTTGTTTGTTACCTATTCACACTTCAACACCTATACCAATCTTGATGAAATTTGGCATGCAGGTAGCCTGTATCACTGGGAATGAAATAGTCAACCTTTTATCTGTGGAAATTATCATAGTCCGATGCAGTTCCTGAGGAAACTAAAACTATACTCTATGTTCGTTTTATTTAAAATCGTAATGAAAAAATGGATTGGTGTGATTTTTAGCACAGAGATGAGGTGGAAAATGATATAATTTACTAATAAGTATATCCTGACTTAGTTCCCGAGGGATCTGGGGACAATTGTTTTCTACGCTCGCGCACGTCGGTGGCGTCGCAACGGAGCAACGGATTAAAGTGATTTTTTGTATAGAATTTGTTGAGGGGGTGGGAAGTGACAAAGACTGCTAATCCGAATAGCCCGATACAGTTCCTGAGGTACCTGGTGAAAACTCATGTCCACGCTTGCGAGCTGATTGCGGCTCGCGCACCACTCACCCTCAAAAAGAGTCAAAAGCTATGTCCACGTGGGCGAAGCCGCGGGCAAAAGCTAGTATATAATATTAGCACTGACAGAGCTTTGCCGACCTTCAATCATTAATATGGAATGTCGACTATATTCTCTCTTGCTATCTCGCACGCCTAATAAGTCTTCAAACGCATTTTACCGTGAGAATTCTGCTTGATTCTGTAAAAAAACCTTTATGTCAATGCATTAAGAGCGTAACTTCTGTCGTCCGCTCCAGCCCGGCCCACTTTGGATTTTCGGCTCGGCTGACGTTTTTAACGCCTCTATTGCGATGACGTAAAGGTTTTTTCCAAGCAATCGCGGTATAATGTCTACTTATTAGACCTTGCGTAAAAAATCCAAAATGTTTAAGGATAGGTATTAATTGGAACAGTTGTCTCTGTCTTTTTCATTACGTGTAAAGAGTAAAGAAAATAACCACACTTTTTTACTTTTTCAATGGTTTTTCGTTTTAATCAAAAACTATAATGAAAGTGTAAAAAATAATAACATTACTCACTTTGTATAACAAAACATAACAAACAAATATTGTTGCATATTTTTTAAAATTTATACTTCAAAATATTAGTCATAATTAGAGTTTAAAGTAACGGTGTAGACCTATCTTTGGATTTTTTTTTCTATCAAGCCAAAACTGCTCAATCGTGTTTCTAATACTTAGCTTTTGACTCTAAGGAAAATCATCAACAATAAGGGTATTTTTTCAACCTTGGGTTTTCTTTCGTTTAGGAGTAATTTACATCAATAATCACGAAAATCTGTAATATTACCGCCTTAAAGTTGGCTAAAATTAGCTCATCAGCTCATCAGTTTGTGGGTACGTTTTTTATGTGATTTCTCTAATATTGTAGAACGGAAGTATGAGCGTCGGTGGCGTAACGGTTATGGCCGCTACCTCCTGTCCAGGAGGCCGTGGTTCGAACCGTGCCACGTACCAATGTGTTTTCAAATTTCCATTTCATATGTACGTTTATCTGACGCTGATATAGTGAAGGAAAACATCGTGAGGAAACCTGCACACTCCTGCGAAGAAACTCGAAGGTTGTGTGTGAAGTCGACCACCCCGCACTGCGCCCGCGTGGTCGACTAAGGCCCGATCGCCCTAATTTAGGGTAGGCTCGAGCCCCTTTGTTGGGGACGTATACGAGCTGATAAGATAAACGGAAGTTGCCTTGTTTTGGTTAAGGATAGATTCGTATATCACAGATTCTGACTACTGTAGACTCAAAAAGAAGGTTAGGTAGAGTTTTTTGGCCTGATATGATGATGATATGTTTGTCTGTTTCTTTGACTGAGCCTGTAGCTTAAACGGCTTGATGGATTTTGGAATGCGAGGTGTCGTCAGATTCATCTTCATTCCGTGAATGACAAAGGAAACATTTTTACTCGACCGACAGCACAAAAAATAGGGGTTTAATTATTTTTCAGTCAGGTTTTTATTTTTTAATTAAATTAATGTTTTTATTTTCACGAGTTAGATACGTCACCATACAATGGTTTGCGTCAACGCTTACATCACTATTGGTGTCGGTTCGGTGTAACACGATTTAACTTATTTGACAGGACTGAACTAAATTAAGGCATTCAGTCCTTATCTTTTCGATACATAAAGAAAAAGACAGAATGCGTAAACTTAATTTAGTCCTATTAAATAAGTTTAGTCATGTTTAGGGTTGGCAAGCGTCCTGTTGTTTCAGGACGTGTCCTTCTTTTGGGGTATCTTGGATAGTTTTTAAGTAGTGTCCTGGGTTTGGGTGAATTGTCTTATTTGAAAATCGAGTATTCAAAAGAGCATAAAAAAAAAAGACCAAACACAAGATTACAGTCTTAGGCAGGGACATCTAAAGCCTTACACACTTTCTCTAAAAAATTGACGATAAATTAGAAAACAGTACCTAGCTTGTAAAGGGACTGCAGGTTAATTTTTGCTATTAGTTGAATTTCATTTATCCTATATTCATTGCGTAATTGCTATAATGTAATTGTTTTTATAGCGTCCTGTTTTTAAACAGAAATGTCCTGGTATTCCGAATTTGGGGATGGCAACCCTAGTCATGTTACATGAAATCACTGGCTTATCACTGGGCATGTGTTCCTAAGTTACCACCGGAATGTGATGATATTAATAAATTAAGTAGACTGGTTCACATTTCTCTATAATTACTATTATTCTAGTGGCATTTTGAGTAAAATTTTGCGATTTTTTTTTTACTAAATCGGACCTGCTGAATGCGAATTTCGATATTGGCACTCCCGATTTTCGATCGGAATCTTAGAATTTAAGATGGCGTCCATGATTGCGAATTTCTTCTCAATTTTACAATTTGAGGCATACTTTTTTTCATTTTAAAACTGTTAATCGGGTTATACTTGTCAAAGAATATGAATAAATTTGTTACAGAATGATAAAACGCCGTTTTAGAACGAAAAAATACTGTTAAAACATGAAATTATTTTGAGTGGATTGTCCCTTGATTGTCATGGACGCCATCTTTAATTCTGAGCTTTTGGTCGAAATTCGGTAGTGCCGACATCGAAATTCATGTTCAGCAGGTCATAGTGGACCAGTCTAAATATCCACATCTTCGACTCAATCAGTCTTAATGTCAACATCTTCTGACTCAACCAGTCTAAATGTCTACATCTTCTGATTCAACCAATCTAAACGTCCACATCTTCTGACTCAACTAGTCTAAATGTCCACATCTTCTGATTCAACCACTCTAAATGTCCACATATTCTGACTCAACTAGTCTAAATGTCCACATCTTCTGACTCAACCAGTCTAAGTGTCCACATCTTCCGACTCAACCAGTCTAAATGTCCACATCTTCTGACTCAACCAGTATAAATATCCACATCCCTGACACAACCAGTCTTAATATCCACATCTTCTGACTCAACCAGTCTAAATGTCTACATCTTCTGACTCAACCAGTCTAAATGTCCACATCTTCTGACTCAACCAGTCTAAATGTCCACATCTTCTGACTCAACCAGTCTAAGTGTCCACATCTTCCGACTCAACCAGTCTAAATGTCCACATCTTCTGACTCAACCAGTATAAATATCCACATCCCTGACACAACCAGTCTTAATATCCACATCTTCTGACTCAACCAGTCTAAACGTCTACATCTTCTGACTCAACCAGTCTAAATGTCCACATCTTCTGACTCAACCAGTCTAAATATCCACATCCACCAGTCTAAGTCTCCCCCGTCTAGACCCTCGACCCCCGTACGATTACCTGTCTAGACGTTCTCGTTGTATGGATTCTTTGGGCTGTGATATTACACTATTATTGGAAATATTCTGAGCTATTTACTTTGAGCCTGAGAATATTATCCTGAATTTCAAATTTTCTGGGAACGTTACTAGATATTATTTAATGTAAAAGACACATCAATTTTACACCTTTTTGGAACATAATACACGCCTCGCATTTGTTTTTCTTCATCTATACATATAATAAAACTGTAACGGGGCCGGCCGGCCGTGTCTGTACAAGAAATATTTTGGAAAAATAATAACTGTGGTGGACATTACTAACGATATAGAGGCCAAAACAACAAATTTTGGAATTTTTGTCTGTCTGTCTGTATGTTCACGCATCACACAAAGTCTACCAGGCCGATTTTGATGAAATTTTTGTATGGTGGTTCCTTATAGCCCGGGTTAACATATAGGATACTTTTTATCTCGGAAAATTCAGGAGTTCCCGTGGGAAAATTCAAAAATTCCACGCGTTAACTCCAGTCTCTTCTGATATTAAAAGCGACGGGCGAGCCAAAGATGGAACATGTACTCCTTACTAATGTTATAAATGTGAAAATGTGTTTGATTTTTGTGTGTTACCTCTTCACGCTATAACACTTTAACCAATCTTGACGAAATTTGGCACGCAATTGTACTGAGTCATGGGAAAGGACAAAGGCTGCTTTTTATCCCGTGAAAAGAGCATAGTCTGATAAAGTTCTCGAGGGAACTAAAACAAAGATTTTTTACTCATAGGGTAAAAACGGGACCCTATATTACCAAGACTGCGCTGTCCGTCCGTCCATCTGTTACCAGGCTGTATTTCATGAACCCTTAATAGCTAGACAGTTGAAATTTCACAGATGATGTATATCTGTTGCCGATATATCAACAAATACTAAAAATTAGAAAATGTGAAAGTCTCCATACAAAATAAACGTGTTTTTTAAACGTGAAGATACTAGCGCCATCTAGTGTGATGGTACGAAACCCTTTGACTCGCATTGGTATATTAAACATTGCAATGGAGCAACGGATTGTTGAGATTTTTTGCACATAGATGGTTGAGGGGTGGGACGTGACATAGACAGCTAATCAGAATGCGGCCTCTTGCGGCTCGCGCACCAGTCACCCTCAAAGACAGTCATAAAAACGATGCCCACGAAGTCGCGGTCAAAAGCTAGTCGTAAAGAAAACCTATTTACCTTGAAAATCTCGGGAAACATAGACGCTGCGCTGGCAAGAATTTTGCTCCTCTTCAAGTCGCTTAACAGATAGGGCTTACAAATTGTCGATAAAAAAATCTAAAGCGTTTCTTGATAGATCTACTATATAGGAATGGAAGCCTTGCCGGTTCCTGGTTCACCGATGAACTGGTAAAATAAAGAACTTAACAATGAAATAAAAAAATTAATCAACTCGTTAGCCAACTGTATTTGCGATTTTTGTCATATTTTGTGGATTTGTCGCACGACAGGTAGGTAGGTAGATAGCAGGGCGTGGGTTCTTAATAATGCCGTGTGTAGGTACTCGGATAATTATATTAGTACTAAAAGTAAAGTAAAAGACCTGAAAATAATTAGAAAAACGTTAGAACACTGAAATTTTAAATATAAATCCCAAACGTACAAAAACAATAAATTAATCTTATCCGTATGGTTAAAGTATGAATTTATTAAATTTATTGTAATGAGAGCTGATGATCGAGTTTTTTTTTAATGAAATTGTCAGATGGGGTGAAAAAGAAATAGATGGAATGAAAAGAAGATCGGATGAAAGAAGAATGAATTACAGCGCTCCGCGCTACAGATTGACCATCAGTGTGTGGAAAAAGGGGTTTAGTTTCCTCATTCTCATCTCATTTTCCTCCTGAAATGCGTTTGCCGTTCAACCAACCGATCATCGTTACAGCTCATATACGTCCCCACCGAGGGGCTCGAGCCTACCCTGAATCAGGGCGATAAGGCCTTAGTCGACCACGCGGGCCCAGTGCGGGTTGGTCGACTTCACACACAACCTTCGAGTTTCTTTGCAGGCGTGTGCAGGTTTCCTCACGATGTTTTCCTTCACCGTTAAAGCAATCGGTAAGCATATACGTAAGTTTTGAAAAACTCATTGGTACATTGGCCGTCCAGATTTGAACCCGGTACCTCTGGTTAGAAGAACCGAGTCGTTACAGGTTGAGCCACCGACGCTTTTATATGTGTATCTGTGTTAATTAAGTTCCCTCTTTTTTTATTCACAATTGGTGAGCCCTTGGCATCATCTCACTTGATGGTAAGTGACGATGATGCCGAAGATGGAAGCGGGCTTACCAAGATTTTCCAACTCAATGGAGAACTTGCCATCTTATGTATATGTATGTATAAATTCTTTATTGCACACAAGGAATAATCACAAAATGGTTTTATCAGACTTAAGTGTACAAAGGTGGTCTTATCGCTAATCTTATCTTTTTTATCTTCAAGCCGGAACACATCTATGTTGTTAACACTGATGTTTAGCGGCAAAACTTAAATAAGATGGTGGTAGCTAACCAGGCGGGCTTAGAAAATGCCCTGCCATCAACCAAACCGAGTCTTACACGTTGAGCCCACCGGGAATAGAACTTGCGACCTCCTGGTGTGAAGCGAATGGACTAACCATTACGCCACGGAGGCGGTTATTGAAAGCAACAAAAATCCCTTATTGAAAGCAGGCTTCAAGTTCAGCCATTTTGAAGACTAACACTATTGATTGCTTACACTATTAATAAATTAATTAATCCTAGAGTAAACATCTTCGAACGGGATTAACTTAATTTACCGATGGGATCTGTACTAGCGCGAGCATGAAATTGAAATTCGCATTTCGCGACCTTTCCCTAATAAAGTAGGTACATTATTGGAGGATATAGATGTCCTGTCTATTTCAACTGATATATCCTACCAACTCACTTTAAATTCATATAAGTATACAGGTTGAGTTTTTTTTAAAGGTCAGTATGGGGTAATTCTATACTATAAGAAATAGAGGAAAAACGCTCTTAGGAACCGGGTAATCCCTAAATTTTTGGTTTGTATAGTGATATACAATCGAAATAACAATTTTTTTTTTTTCAAATAATGCCATAGTACCTACTTATCTCCGAGCCTATCGAGATTTTTTAATTTTTTAAAACAACGTTTAAATTATCTCTAAAATTGAGATCACGGTTCCTAAGAGCGTTATTCTCTTTCTCTTATAGTTTAGAATTTCCCCATACTGACCTTTAAAAAAAACTCACACTGTATACTATATCTAAACTATAAACTTTTACCGCCTCCTTGGCGTAATGGTAAAGTCCATTAGCTTCACCTCTGGAGGTCGCGGGCTTCGATTCCCGGCATAGTCTAACTTTGTATAATTCGGTTTGGTTGAAGGAAGGGCATTTACTAACCCGCCTGAAAAGCTACCACCATCTTACCTAAGTCTTGCCGTCAAGCATCAATGTTAATAGCATTGATGTGTTTTAGCTTGTAGATAAGACAGCCAGTTCCCCATTGCGTTGGGGAATCTTGGTAAGACCGCTTCCCTCTTCGGCATCACTTACCATCAGGTCAGATGATGTCAAGGGCTTACCAATTGTGGATAAAAAACCTGTTTAATTAGGTTTAAAAATCATTTCAGATTTTTTTCCACCTCCGAGAGACAAAATAGCAAATAGAAAATCCAACTACGAGATTTTAATGAAAATTCATTACATTGCATAAGACAACAAAAAAGTGTTCTAGAAAAAAATTGTGTATGTATGTATGTTGTATATGTCGGTATCCTCGATTTGAAGAGGAATTTTTGGGCTGATTTTGATGAAATTTTTCACACGGATATTTTAAATTATTTTCTTGAGGTAACTTTTTGGAATTTTGAATTTAGATTCAGGGTAGGCTCGAGCCCCTCGGTGGGGACGTATATGAGCTGTAATGATGATTAAGAGTACTACCCATTAGTACCCATACAACACTGTAAAAAACTCAAAAATGACGCTAAGGATGTTTTCAAAATTTTTGTCATCGACAACACTTCATCATCATTATCATTATATCGGCTCATGTAGGTCCCCACTGAGGGGCTCGAGCTTAGCCTAAATTAGGAAACTTACAGACAGACACCTAAAATATGTTATATGCGGTAAATCTGGGAAAATTCTGAAAATGGTATACCTGTAATACAAAAAAAGTTTTAAAATATATTTTTTTGTACTAAATGGGCATAAAGTTGTTAATTAATATACGCAATCGAAAAAACCTTACAAGCGGCTATAATATGCCACCAGTGGATATCTAGAAAACCCCTAAATGTACCTCCTATACAAATTGAATAGGTACTGTTAGACGCTCTTACGAGGAGGTATGTTCTACTTGAGAGGTACAGTTTCATCATCATCATCATCATCCTATCAGCCGAAAGCCGACAATTGCTGGACACAAAGGTCTCTCCCCAGGATTTCTACGTGCCTACGCTATGTCTTCCGGTGCGCGGTCGCCACTCGAGAACTTTACTGTCCCAACTACAATTAATTCAGAATCATTTTATATTCGTTCGTTAACCCATAAACAATTTTAAAAAAATCTAAGAAATTCAAAGAAACGTCCCATTCCTAAGAGTAATTATTATCTATAGAAGAGATTCAGGGAAGAACACGGTGGTGTTATTAAGTCGGCAATACTACAGATTCTCGTTATTTTTGACGTCAATACTCCTAAACGATAGAAAACCCAAGGTTAAAAATAATACCCTTATTGTTAATAATATTTCTTAAAATCAAAAGCTATTAAAAACACGATTGAACAGTTTTGGCTCGATAAAAAAAAACTCAAAGATAGGTCTACACCGTTACTTTCATTTCCAGTTATGACTAATAATATTTTGAAGTATAAATTTTAAAAAATATTCAATAATATTTGTTATGATAATACAAAGTGAGTGATATTATTTTTTTATACTTTCATTATAGTTTTTGATTGAAACGATAAACCATTGAAAAAGTGAAAAAGTGTGGTTATTATCATTACTCTTTACACGTAAAAAAGAAGACAGAGACAACTGTTCCATTAAATACCTCGCCTTAACATCATTCATTCTTTTATTGTTTCCTGTCTTGGTAAGGCACAGTAAGCCGTTGATTTTGCTTGCTATCACTAGATGGCAGTCGAGAGGCTGTGCCAGATGCCTTCATCATAATTTTAGCTCATATACGTCCCCACCGAGGGGCTCAAGCCTACCGTGCATTAGGGCGATCGGGCCTTAGTCCACCACACGGGCCCAGTGCGGGTTGGTCGACTTCACACACAACCTACGATGTATTCCTTCACCGTAAGAGCGTCGGGTAAACGTACATATGAAATCTAAATTCTAAATCACATTCGTACGTGGCAGGATTCGAACCACGACCTCACGGGCAGGAGGCGGCGTACTTAGCCATTACACCAAGATGCCTTATAGGCGGCTTAAAAAACCTGAGACCTCCACCAAGCCGGACTTGACCCCCATTGCATGTGTGGAGTATGGCCTAACTCGAAGATTATTCGTTTAAAGATAAGATAGCGAATTCTCCATTGCATTGGAGAATCTTGGTAAGCCCGTTTCCACCTTCGGCATCATCGTCACTTTCCATTAGGTGAGATGATGCCAAGGGCTTACCAATTGTGAATAAAAAAAAACTAACGAATACTAAAACGAACGGACTCGTGACCCAGTGCTGGGGGTATTTATCGTGTCCCAGTACTTATGGGTATTAACGACACTAATCTCACCTGATGTTAAGTGGCGATAAAGTAAAAGGCGACACCGATCCCAAATCTCACCTTGGAGATCTCCACATTAAAAGACCCGAATAGGTACACAAATGCTGACAAAAAGCTCCATTCCTTGATGGCCTAATGAATAACTAAAGAAGTAGAAAAAGCTTCGAACGTGAAGGTAGAACATGTACCTCACAAGGGTGGATCGCACACTGCGCCTGGTTGACTGAAGATGAAACGGGGTAGGTGGAAAACATTATTTATACAGTATTTGCGTTGACTCGTTGGTTCAGTGGCGAAGCTCGTCTGCCGGGCCCAGGGTTACGTTTCGATCCCCACCCCAGGGCAAACATCCTTGTAACGAAATTGTTTGTTCCCTCTGTGTTAGGTAAAGTTCGTTTGCTGAATTAACTGCAGCTTTGACGGCTCGCGAAACGCGCGTCAAACGCGCCGTTGCGTCGCCAAAGCTGTCGGCGTCGCGATTGAACTCAGCGCGGCCCCTTCGTCGGAGTGTTTGACTGTCGGCGCTGCCGGCTCGCGGCATTCATAAAAGATGCAGTTAAATGAGCGAACGAACTATATTATATACAGGCTGTTGTTTTGGTCGACAACGGGCTTTTAAGGGGTGGTAGGACAAAAAATTCTTGTTCTAATAGCACATTTGAACTGACTGACTCGGTGGCTCAGTGGTTAGTGCTCTTGACTGCTGATCCGAGAGTTGTGGGTTCGATCCCCACCCAGGGCAAACATTTGTGTGATGAGCAGATTTGTTTGCTCTGTGTCTGGGTGTTAAATATCTATATATGTAAGTACTTAAACGTATATAAGTATGCATATCAGTCTCTGGTTCCCATAACACAGGGAATCCTACTTTGGGGCCAGATGACCCTGTCACCTTTTCCTTCATACTTTTCACGGGCTTAGGACCGTCAAAGGAACTATACACATGATTCGAAAGAACCCCATTCGCGGAGGTTATATGAAATTGTCCTTACTGTGTAACGCGTTATTTCATTGACTGAGCAGAGAGGAGGGTAGCGGATAAAGCAGCGGAATATGTCCCGTTTATTACCGTTCCCATAAAAAAAAATTTGAAATCCTTTCTGAGCGGATGCCTACGTCATAATTGCTATCTGTACGCCCAATTTCAGCCTGATCCGTTTAGTGTTAAAGCTTGTGCGTCGAAGGATCAGTCATTCCGTCACTGTTTCCTGTTTCCTTTTATATAATATAACGTTATAGTCTGGGTTTAAGCGGCTGTGTATGCGTACATATGTTATTACCAGGCAGGTAGACACTGTAAGGGATATTTGTCCTGTCTATGCGAGCACTATCGTCGTCTTCTCTCAATCACCAGCACAGGTATAAATGCACAAATTTTCTTTTAAATTTTTATTTTTTTCATAACTATATTGTTGACCACTGAGGTGCGTGTACGTTTTTCTTGGTTTTGGCTGAAAAACAGCGTTGTGAGTACTCTGCGACCCACAACATTTATGCTGAGCCTGGACCAGTTTCACTAACTTGGCACCACTGACACTGTTTCATATTTTTTATATAAACTAGTATATAGTAGTATAGTCATTAAGTTTCATTTATTTGTTTGTTTATTGTTAAAATGTATTGTGCCTTTTTAGTGAAATAAAGTTTTATCTATCTATCTATCATTACGATTTGGGAATTATTCACGCCAAATTCTCACACACTCAGTTTCTTTTCACCACACGTAAAGTAAATGCTTAGTACATCGTACAGTTCACGATTACTAAATTGTTCCTGAGCCATAGTCGTATACGGGAATGCCCCTGCGCAGAACGAAACACACGCGCGTCGCGCACGTCAGCCGGTGGCGAGGGATGCGACACATTGGCGAGCGAGTGCCGCGCCGCCGGCCGGCCGGCCGTCGATGGCTCCCGCCCCCGCCCCCGCCCCCTCCGATCTTACTCTCTCATTCAAAATCGTATGAAAATAAGGTAACAATAAAAGAATACTTGCTAAGATTTTCTTATGAAAAATCAAGGTATGGTTCCGTTAGATTATAATCTAACTGGAGTTATTTCGCGAGATTGTGAACTGTCGAAAGATTTTGAACTGTAAGATATTGTTTACAATTTCACTAGTGACATTAAAATGACACTAAACGATGTGAAAAACACTAAATAAATGATCTGGGTTGTTAGGTTCGGTCAGATTTGATTGATTTAACATTCAAAGAGCCTCACGAAGCGATGCTTCCCCCCCCCCCTGGGTAGCAGAATGCTTCGCAGCATAAAAAATCATCGGTTTTATTCCGAGGTACATGAATACGCCGTGAAATTGTGATCCGGTTCCCTATTTACCGTTATATCATAATATAACAAGTGAGATTATAATATCGCGGTTTTCACTATATCCGGGTGACATATACATCTGAATATCAGTCGCTGGTCCCCCATAACATAGTAAAAAGAAAGAATTGTATGTTAACTCATACAATGGTACATCGCGCGGTTTGTATGGGTGCGCCTCAGTAGGCACGCACACACTACATTATAAGAGTGAATTAAGACTGCTGCAATTTGGGCCGGGGCGGCGTTAATCGCGCACTTGTGCCATCTTGTGTCATGGAGTAGGTATGTCGCCGGGATATTGTGAAAACCGCGATATTACAATCTCACTAGTTAGATTATAATATAACGGTAAATTGTGAATCGGATCACAATTTCACGGCCTATTCTTGTACCTCTAACCGATGATTTCTTCTGCTGCGAAGCAGTTATCTTGGTAAACCGCTTCCATTTTCGGCATCATCGTCGCTTACCATCAGGTGATATAAAAAAAATAAAGTTAATCGTAATATTCGTAATCGACGTAAACATTTATTTTGTGTCCAATTTTGAATATTACAGTTAGAATAGTAGGTACAGTCAAGGTCAAAAATATAGATACGTTCAAAGCATCAAAAATATGTATCTACGACCTTATGTTTATACGATATAGGGTCGTGGATACATATTTTTGATGCTTTAAACGTATCTATATTTTTGACTACGACTGTACATACGTAAACTTTATTTTTTTGTAATAAGTATGTCATGTTAACTTTAAAACGTCATTTCAGGGTGACGTAGTAAAACAAGGAACCCTTGTAGTTTCGCCCTGTCTGTCTGTCCGTCCGCGGCCTAACTCAGAAACTATTGGTAAGTACATGAAAGCTGTGATTTGGCATGGCTATACTTATTAATCATCATCATCATATCAGCCACAAATCGTCCACTGCTGGACAAAGGCCTCCCACAAGGATTTCCACGACGACCGGTCCTGCGCTGCCCGCATCCATCGGCTTCCCGCGATCTTCACTAGGACATCGGTCCACCGCGTGGGAGGCCTGCCTACGCTACGTTTTCCGGTGCGCGGTCGCCACTCGAGAACTTTACTGCCCCATCGGCCCTATGTGCCCTGCCCACTGCCACTTCAGTTTAGCGATTCTGAGAGTTATGTCGGTTACTTTAGTACTCCTGCGGATCTCCACGTTTCTGATTCGATCACGCAGAGAAACTCCGAGCATAGCATAGCATACAAAACCCTTTTTGTCAGTTGGTATATAATATTTTGTAATAAAAATCGATGAACATTTTTCAAATCCAACTGCACATGTGAAGTTGGTCGACTATTCTTCCTAAACTAAACGGACGGACGGACGGACGGACAGACAGACACACGAGTGATTCTATAACGGATTTGTTTTCACCCTTTGAGGTAAGGAACCCTAAAAAGCCTATGAATATATGATGATGATGATGATGATGAAGAAAAGGGATTCGTACCCAAAGGATTCCAACGGGACCCTATTACTAAGCCTCCACTGTGTCCGTCCATCTGTCAGCAGCGGGCTGTTTCTCTTTAACCGTAATAGGTATAAAGTTGAAATTTTCACAGATTGTGTATTTCTATCGCCGCTATAACAACAAATATGTAAAAAAAATGAAATTGAAATTGGCCAGTTTTTGATCTAACATGTACAATGTCATGCGAAAACGGATGAATTTAAAAAAATAGGAATGGACTCCTTGCCTATTCATAATTTTAAAACACGACGCCACGTCGGATGCCGCCGG
Organism: Coleophora flavipennella; assembly: GCA_947284805.1. Lineage (NCBI taxonomy): Eukaryota > Metazoa > Arthropoda > Insecta > Lepidoptera > Coleophoridae > Coleophora > Coleophora flavipennella. Next base: position 15,393,172 of record OX369255.1, on the reverse strand, counting down.
TGCGGTGTCAGGGTAATAAATATAGTTAAAAAAAAACTAAAAACAAAACAATTGTGAAAAAAGCGTGGGTTGCTCGATATACTAAATATATGGCACAAAAGCGCCCCACGCTTTTTTCACAATAATACTAGTATTTTTGTTCATTATTATTTTCAGCTTATATTAAAACAATATTTTTCACTTTTTAGTTTGATGTGCTTTAAAAGCGTGTTTTTTAGTTTTTTTTAACTATATTTATTTTTATTTTTTTTTAGTTCAGGATAATGAAATAAACTTATGAAATTATTGTATTGTCACTGATTCTTTATAAATGTACAAAGTTTGAATTAAATCTGTCCGTTTAAAGTGGGTCAAAATCGAGTGCAAAGGAGTTACAAACATACAAACTTGCATACATAGAGGTGAAGCTAATATATGCGTGTTAAAAATGGCGGCAATCACGCTGACGTCTCACTCGATAATCGTAATGTAATGTATGTATGTATAGGTAATGTGTATAGTTCTTATGCTAAGGTAAAAATGATTTTGTTATCGAATTAGATTTAAGATTTTGATATTCGCGGCGAACATTCTACAAATTCATTCACAACTATTCTAAAGAGTATTTTACTTAGTACCTGTACCAGCAGCAAAGAATATTTTTTTCGTTTGTAATTTTTACATTAAACATTACTAAGTATCTACTTACCCACATAACTAAAAGAAATTGGCACAGCCCTGCGTATAAGCGCGACATTCCCTCTCGTATATCTACCAGATACGCTAAACTACCAGGTTTATGATATAGCGTTAACACACTTACCGACAGCTAGGTCATATAGTAACGGCCGCTATTCCTGCCAGCACCATAAGGCGAAGGCAAGGACCAGTTGCGGTAGGTCTTGCCGCCAAGACGCTGGTCCTGGTACTCTGCAAGGCCTCGTAAAAGAGACCACTACCTACTATCCAGTTAGGTCCCGGAGCTGTAGGCACGCTCACCTCCCGCGGCTTTCGCTGCTGGCGGTTCGATCCCCGCTCGGGACGCCAGAGAAGCTGGCTCCCACATCACCGGTGTGGTACCGGAGCTGTAGGCACGCTCACTTCCCGGCGCTTATCGTACCTGTCCAGACTTACTCCTACGCGGCTGGATCGGCCGGAGCAGTATTAGCTTAGCTCTACATGCTATCCAGGCAAGTGCCGCAGATGCTTCCCCGCTAGTAACCAACCAGCAGTTCCGCTCAATGGACAACTCACGTGCTCCGCGTTGTTTTCGCCCAGAGCCCACGTGGCCGGCGCACTGCGCACCCTCGAAGACATTCAGAGAAACTATGTTGATGCGAACGAAGCCGCTGTCGGAAGCTAGTATTAAGATAAACCCTATACTATACTATAATATTATGGTATCTATTAGATAAACGGGTTTAATATACAGTCTCTCTCTCTCTTTCTTATCGTGTGGCATATTAAGGGGATGTATTGTGTTAGGAATATTGTATCAGCGGGATACCAATGTACTTAATACGTCTAGAATCGTATTGCTTTTTAACTGAGCTATCTTGCCACGCCTGTTTAGTGCCATGATCAATGGACTATATCATAAAATATTTTTTTCATTTGGAAATCGTCAATCATTTATACTGTCCCCAGTCCCCACTGATGGGGCAAACTGGGTTCCAAGTCCAGATTGGTGGAGAGTGTAGGACTTCTAGGGCTTAGTGGTGAAGCCAATGACTTATATATTACGGGTGAAGCCCACGCCAAAGTATATATATTAGTACTAACATACAGTATGGACACTCTCTGCCGCTCTCTAAATTGCAACCTCACCCCCTCGACACCCAGATTAATACAGATTGGTTACAGTTTGGTTGTCGAACGTATAGGATGTCGCCGCCATTTTGTTTGTTCCGTCTTTCCTTTTTTGAAATGTCATTTCTGGCCCGTTGTATGAAGTGTCCAGGGTGTGCCCACGCTATGCCGGTCGTTACCTACAGATGGCAGTCCTTAAGGCTCATACCGCCGCCAACGACCAACTGTGTATAATATTTTTACTTCAATTAATAATAAAATCGGTTTTGTAATTTAAAGGATATGAGGATTGATTTTTATTTCCTCGAATTCTATTTTAATACACAGAACTAAATAAAATAAGAAGAATTTCCAAAGAGTAAGAAAACAAAGCCGATGGATGCGGGCAGCGCAGGACCGGACGTCGTGGAAATCCTTGGGGGAGGCCTTTGTTCAGCAGTGGACGATTTGTGGCTGATATGATGATGATGATGATGAAGAAAACAAAATCATTTTACGTTGTTTTGTTAAAAAGTTTAAAAATTATCATATTGTTTCGATTAAAATTGCAGCAGTCCATTATGATCACTCGCGTGTCTTTTATTTGTCCGTCTGTCACAGCCAATTTGCTCCAAAACTACTGGACCGATTGAGAAAAAACAATACAGAAGAAAATATCCTAAAGCACCCTTTTTTTCTAGGTGTAACCACAGAACTGCTGCAACTTTAATCGAAACATTATGATAATTTATGAACTTCTTAACAAAACAATCAAAAGTGATCTTGTTTTCTTGCTTTTTGGAAATTTTTCTTATTTTATTTATAATGAATTAAAAACCACAATTTTCGCATGATTCGTCCGCAGCGATTGACGTAACAGCCACGTTGCAGTACGAGCTGACAAGAACTTTATTTCCAAGCAGTTTCGTTTGATGTTTGAAACATCGTGAATCGAGTTGCTAATTTTAACTACGGAGGAGCCTTGAGCTATGAGCGGCTTGGAAACTTCTGACACAGGCGTTTGCCAGTTGCCCTGTAACCTCCACCATCCCGAACCCTGGACCCTGGAAACTGGCACCGGCACACCCTGGACACTTCAAACAACGGGCCAGAAATGACATTTCAAAAAACGAATGACGAAACAAACAAAATGGCGGCGAAATCTTATATGTTCGACAACCAAACTGTATCAATCTACGTGACGAGGAGGTGGGGTCGCAATCTAGAGAGCGGCAGGGAGTGTCCAAACTGTATGTTAGTACTAATATATAGGGTGACTTTTAATTAGTTCTTGATAGTAAAGGATATGAATGTACTCGTGATTACAAACAAATTTCCCAAAGAAACTATATGTCAAATATGGAAAAAAATTTTTGGTCCTTCATACATTTTTGCCGCTTTGATAACTTATAATGTATCGCGGACCAAAATTTTTTTTTTCATATTTGACATATAGTTTCTTTGGAAAAGTTGTTTGTAATCACGAGTACATTCATATCCTTTGCTATCAAGAACTAATTAAAAGTCACCCTATATATACTTTGGTCCCGGTGAGTGGAATATGGCTTTACATAGATTTGAGAGACACTCGTGGCCCATCAGTGGGGACAGTATTATCTCAAGTTCCGAGTGAACGCAGTTATGAAAGAAAACACTCATCACATTAAAATTTATAAAAAATCTTGTACACTTATCGTTTTTTTTATGGTTCCTTACCTACCTTAAAAGGTAAAAACGGAACCATTATGATCACTCGCATGCCTGTCTGTCTATCCGTCTGTCACAGCCAATTTGCTCCGAAACTACTGGACCGATTGAGTTGAAATTTGGTACACATATGTAAGTTGGTGATCCAAAGACGGACGTAAATAAATGAATTTTTAACAGGATCCACTTTTGGAGCGTAAATTAGAAAATTTAATAAAATATATTTGCAAACTATATTGTGTGATATATTAAATTAAAGATCTTGTTGCTAGAAACTCAAATATTTTTTTTTAAATTTTAAGATTTGAAGTTATATTTTAAGAAAATATGCGAAAATTGACCACTCCCTTCTTGTCTCCGAAACAACTGGACCTAAAATCTTGAAAAAATCTCAGTATATGAGGTTAAAAGCATAGATTACAGAAAAATCTATAAAAAAATCTAAAGTCCTTACGTTCCCACAGAAAATATGAAATTTCCAAAGTCCACAATAAAGTAGGGCCGTATTTACCTAGAGCAAAGTATGTACTGAGAGGTCTTGTTCTGTTGTAAGTTAAAGTTTTAGTGCGGAACCTTGTTTGTGTGTCCCCAAGTCGCACATGGCCGTTTTTTACAATTTTTTTTTAAATTACAATTGGTAAACCCTTGACAACATCTCACCTGGTGGTAAGTGACGATGTTGCCGAAGATGGAAGCCCGTTACATATACCTACCAGTCTTAGTACGTGTCCATCTGTCTAGATATGTCAGTACAGTGCAACTCAGGAAAAAACCGACAATTAAGGCTTTAATATGACTCAATCCGAGCAGGTTCAAACGATATCGAACGTAAGTCTACTCATTTTAAGTTCAAATCAATGCGGGCTTCAACGTTGCTGTTACGTTGAAACCGAACGCCAAATTCTCGATTTTAATAATATGTTCTTATTAATTTTCTTCTGAATGAAATATGTTAAAGTCACCGATTTTCGTGTGTTGGTTTCATTCAACATTAATTATTAGTTTTCCAGAAAATTTGAAATTAATGCCAAAAACAGGGTCTAAGTACAGTACTTATATTTTTTTTACATCAAAAGTGGTAATATTTTTAAAATTGTATTCAATTAAAATATTATATATGTTTCCATGGATATATCTTTACACAGTCTTCAGCGTTGCCAGATTTTGGCGGGACGTCCCGATTTTTAAATCAAAATTAAATGTCCCGCGCGGGACAGCTTTTCGAGGATAACACGACCGTGCGTGCAGCGTGCTAAAGATTTTTTTCTAATGAATAAAACTTTTTGACTTAGATTTTTGTTTTTTAATATTTTTATTTAGAAGACTAAGAAGACTACATCTAGGCATGTACCTAACGATAGGGTAAATCTGACTTTAAATATTATATTTTTATTAAAATAAATTTCTATGTCTAATTTTTCTATCTATTCACGTAAACGTAATTTAAAACTCAAACAAAAAGATAAATATTTAGAAACTTCTGAATAAATAACGTTTTTTTACTATGTCCCGCTTTCGACGAAAGATTCCCGCTTTTTTCACTCAAATAGTTTCAAAATCCCGTTTTCGCAAATAAAAAATCTGGCAACGCTGACAGTCTTTCAATATTTTGAATTGAATATTGTCATTTGACCCATCTTAACGTCTTAAAGGTCGGTAAGAGAGCGTCGGTGGCGCAAAGGTAAGGGCCGCTACCTCCTATCCGGGAGGTCGTGGTTCGAGTCCTGCCACGTACCAATGTGTTTTCGAATTTCGATCTCATATGTACGTTTATCCGACGCTCTTACAGTGAAGGAAAACATCGTGAGGAAACCTGCACACATCTGCGAAGAAACTCGAAGGTTGCGTGTGAAGTTGACCAACCCGCACTGGGCCCGAGTGGTCGACTAAGGCCCGATCGCCCTAACTCAGGGTAGGCTTGAGCTCCTCGATGGGAACGTATATATGAGCTGATGTGATGAAGGTCTTAAAAACCTTTCCTTTTCGTAACACGCATGATCACAGGGGTGAAAAATATTCGCTCGGAGCGAAATAAAAAGAATTTGCGCACGGTGTATAAGATTTCTTGATAAGCATGAAAGACGTACTTCCAACCGTTTCCTTTATTTGAACATTTTGCCCTTTTCACAGTCATTTGATATTCAAGTCGTGATTCGTCCCGTCTCCGCATAATCAGATAAGTCTGATTGCAAACAAAAAAAAATGAAAAAAAACCGGCTAAGTGCGAGTCAGAAACGCACACATAGGGTTCCGTACCGTCATACTAAATGGCGCTAGTTTCATATTCCAAAAACCATCATACTAGATGGCGCTAGTTTCATGTTTCAAAAACCATCATACTAGATGGCGCTAGTTTCATGTTTCAAAAACCATCATACTAGATGGCGCTAGTTTCATGTTTCAAAAACCATCATACTAGATGGCGCTAGTTTCATGTTTCAAAAACCATCATACTAGATGGCGCTAGTTTCATGTTTCAAAAACCATCATACTAGATGGCGCTAGTTTCATGTTTCAAAAACCATCATACTAGATGGCGCTAGTTTCATGTTTAAAAAACCATCATACTAGATGGCGCTAGTTTCATGTTTCAAAAACCATCATACTAGATGGCGCTAGTTTCATGTTTCAAAAACCATCATACTAGATGGCGCTAGTTTCATGTTTCAAAAACCATCATAATAGATGGCGCTAGTTTCATGTTTCAAAAACCATCATACTAGATGGCGCTAGTTTCATGTTTCAAAAACCATCATACTAGATGGCGCTAGTTTCATGTTTCAAAAACCATCATATACTAGATGGCGCTAGTTTCTTAACATTTAAAAAAAACACGTTTTTTTTAAGGAAACCCCCCTTATTTTTTTCACTTTTTCTAATTTTAGTATTTGTTGTCATAGCGGTAATAAAAATACATCATGTGTAAAGGTTTCAACTGGCTAGCTATCACGGTTCATGAAATACAGCCTGGTGACAGACAAAGAATAAGATAAACAGACGGACGGACAGCGCAGTCTTAGTAATACGGTCCCGTTTTTACCCTCTGGTTTGGAACTCTAAAAAGCCGACATCTGTCAAGGAGCACGCTATCGTAGCACAAGTAATATCTTATCTCTATATTTTGGGGAACATATGACAAATAAATTTAGGGTGCGTTTTCGGATTCCGTATTCAAAGGATGGCAACGGGACCGTATTACTGAGCCTATGATGTCCGTCTGTCTGTCTTACCTTCAAAGAGCCTGTATCTTTGAACCGTATTAAGCTGGCTGAAAATTTAATTTCACAGAATGTGCGTTACTTTGGCGGATATCCTAACAATTTATTAAAGTAAGTGATAAAGGGTTCCCCATACAAGAAACTTGTTTTTCCTTGAACTTTTTAGGGTTCCGTAGTTTTTGGTTTTGCTCTGTCGTGAAAACAATATTACATACTAGCCATCCGCCCGCGGCTACGCCCGCGTTGTTTTCTAGTTTCCCGTGGGAATAAGACGTTTTTCCGGGGTAAAAATTAGCCTATGTCTTATTCCAGGACCTAACCTACATGTGTGCTATGTTTCATTCTGATCGGTCCAGTGGTTGACGCGTGAAAGAGTAACAAGCATACATACTTTCACATTTATAATATTATAGTATGACTTACATGTAACTAATATTAAATACATACATACATACATATAGGCTGTAAAAAAAATTGGTGTAGGACCCGTTAACCGGGGATTCTACTCATCATACTGAACAACTTTCCCCAAGGAGCCCATAGTCAATTCTAAAAAAAAAATCTAACTATCCATACTAATATGCACAAAATTGGTCAATTAGCTGATCAATTTGTATGAAGATTAAAAAAATTTTTTTGCGTTTTCATTAAAGTCGCAAAACAAAAGCTGTTCAGTATGACGAGTAGAAGCCCCAGTTAGCGATACCTACACCAATTTCGTTACACCCTGTATATAATAGATTGTCAAAAACCAGCCATTTAATAGTTGCACTGGCGCTAGAGATCCCTAGCTGAATGAAAATAATAAAATTGTGTAATAAATACATAAATAATAAAGAAACATATTATGCTTACCTATATAAAAAACCTATACCTATAAAAAGCGTCGGTGGCTCAACCGGTAACGACTCGGTCCATCTAACCAGAGGTACCGAGTTCAAATCCGGACGGCCAATGTACCAATGAGTTTTTCAAAAAAACTTACGTACATATACATACCGATTGCTTTAACGGTGAAGGAAAACATCGTGAGGAAACCTGCACACGCCTGCGAAGAAATTTGGTTGCGAAGGTTGTGTGTGAAGTCGACCAACCCGCACTGGGCCCGCGTAGTCGACTAAGGCCTAATCGCCCTGATTCAGGGTAGGCTCGAGCTCCTCGGTGGGGACGTATATGAGCTGATATAATAATATAAAAGATCAGTTTCAGTTTTAGTTTAAGTTCTAGTTTAAATTTTAGTTTGTTTTAATTTTTATATTTAGTAAGGTATGTTGGGGCAATAGCAGATGGTTTTTTGCTGTTCTTAGAATACTTTAAAAAATATTTTTTATTAAAAAAGAACTACCATGCTTGTACCTACTCGATCAGCTGATCAGCCAACTTAGTATGGGAAGTTCAATTTTTTTTTTGAGATTTGACTATGGGTTCCATGGGGAAAGTTGTTCAGTTTCATGGGTAGAAGCACCAGTAAAAATAGTTTCAGTTAATTTTGTTACACCTTTTATAATTTTGTGCGGGCGTGGATCCCTCGGACTGCTCCAGAACAGGGTTATATTTTTCGAGTGGACGTATTTATATATGTTTGTATGTATGTATATTTATTGTTCTGCACGCTCAGTAACCTAAAAGGCTTGATGGATTTCGGAGTGCGAGGTGTCATTAGAATCGTCTTGATCCCGTGAGTGACATAGGATATTTTTTTTACCCGACTGGACAAAAAAGAGGTGTTTAGTTTTTATGCAGTTGTTTTATTTTTAGTTGTATATTATATTATAGTAGGCTATTATCAGTAATAATAATGTTTTTTGATGTGTAACATCTTTGCTTTCGCTTTCCTGCAATTTGTGGGAGTGATTTCGTGAAAAGGGACGGAAATGTGTAACATGGGACGGCTGGGACGGAAATGTGTAACAGGAAGTCGCGAAAGCGCGCGCTATTCGATCTGACCAAGTGCGGGTCGGACTCGCGCACAGCAATTTGTGGGAGTGATTTCGTGAAATGGGACGGAAATGTGTAACAGGAAATGCGAACGTTTTTTAATTCTCGAAAACTAAGGTTGTCATAGGCATGCCGCCTAGTGTGATGGCAAAGGCAAAGATGACATACTACTATTCGAAGGGTCGGCCCGTGAATGTACGACCCGATAATTAATAAATTTCATAAGTATTTTGTCACATGCTACACATCATATGCGAGTACTGTAGGTCTCGTTTTTTTATCTACTTTAATGCCCTTTAGAGCGTAGGTAATACGATCCAGATAGGTATATTTGAAAATAAAAAAACCGGCCAAATGCGAGTCAGAACCGCACACAAAGGGTTCCGTACCATCATAATAGATGACACTAGTTTCTTCATGTTTTAAAAAAACACGTTTTTTGTATGGAGACGCCTTATTTTTTTTCACTTTATTTTACAGAAATACATCATCTGGGAAAATTTCGACTGTCTAGCTATCACGGTTCATGAAATGCAGTCTGGTGACAGACGGACGGACAGCGAAGTCTTAGTAATAGGGCTCCTTTTTACCCTTTGGGTACGACGGAACCCTAAAAACGAGACCCGTCCGTATCTGATGTTGAAGTACTGGAATTACAAAAACTTTGAATCGTTTTTTTTTTGTTCCTTTTCCTATTCATAAATAAATTGAAGGGCTAAACGAAGTTCAATTAATTCATTCAACTCCTTCAATTCAGATGAAAGAGCTAAAATCAATACATCTTCGGCATCATCGTCACTTACCATCAGGTGAGATGATGCCAAGGGCTTACCAATTGTGAATAAAAAAAAAAAAGTTGTCATAAAAATTATAAATTCCGAAAGCTACTCAATCAAGCAAAAAGTCAATAGGAAATAAGAGTGTTATCATATCACCCTGGAAACTTCATACAACAGGCCAGAAATTACATTTCAAAAAAGGTATGACGGAACAAACAAAATAGCGACGAAATCCTATAAATAAGGTGTAACAAAATTAGCTGAAACTATTTTAACTGGTGCTTCTACCCATGAAACTGAACAACTTTCCCCATGAAACCCATAGTCAAATCTCAAAAAAAAATCCCCGATTCGTACAATTTAGGAATCTTCAAGACGAGAGTGAATAGGCACTATTTGAGTTTGCGTGTCACATCCTCGGCTGCATCGGCACTTACCATCAGGTGGGTGCAGCCAAACGTACTCAAATTCTTAATAAAAAAAAAAAAAAAAAGAGTAACAAACATCCATACATTCAAACTTTCGCGTTTATAATATTAGTAGGATCCATATATCAAGTCAGTTTTGCTTGGGCCGAGGGTTGTGGGTTCGATCCCCATCCAGGGTAAACATTCGTGTGAGGAACAGTTTTTTTTGCTCTGTGTCTGGGTGTTTAATATCTATACACAGTGTGAATGGAAATGTGAAGTAGGAATTATAAGGGGCGATAGATGAGGTCGAAAGCAATCGATTTTATTCCAAATTTAACAGTTTGTGAGTTATTTTAGTTTCACTTTTTTTATTTTTTTTTATTTACCAATTTTAAAACAAAATACGAAAAATTAAATCATCTAGCACCATTAAACCTGAATGGTTTGTCTAGGTGCTCAACAGTAGTCTACGAGCTACATACTTATCTACACTTAATATTATAAAGAGGAAACATTTGTATTTTTGTGTGTGTGTGTATGTTTATAATGAATAAACTCAAAAACTAATTAACCGATTTTAAAAATTCTTTCACCATTAGAATGCTACATTATCGCTAAGTAACATAGGTTATATTTATTACTAGAAAAAATAAGGGATCCTTGATAAAACTTCAGTAACGTGAACCAAGGTGTAAAAAAATTTGCTTAAAAATTTCTTTCATCGCATACGCTACGGAAACTAATAATGATAGAACTAAACGAAGTTCAATTAATTCATTCAACTCCTTCAATTCAGATGAAAGAGCTAAAATCAATACATCTTCGGCATCATCGTCACTTACCATCAGGTGAGATGATGCCAAGGGCTTACCAATTGTGAATAAAAAAAAAAAAGTTGTCATAAAAATTATAAATTCCGAAAGCTACTCAATCAAGCAAAAAGTCAATAGGAAATAAGAGTGTTATCATATCACCCTGGAAACTTCATACAACAGGCCAGAAATTACATTTCAAAAAAGGTATGACGGAACAAACAAAATAGCGACGAAATCCTATAAATAAGGTGTAACAAAATTAGCTGAAACTATTTTAACTGGTGCTTCTACCCATGAAACTGAACAACTTTCCCCATGAAACCCATAGTCAAATCTCAAAAAAAAATTTTGAACTTCTCACACTAAGTTGGCTGATCAGCTGATCGAGTTACTATGGGAGAGCCCAAATAGTGTCAGCTAATTTTGTTACACCTTATATATATTTCGACAACCAAAGTGTAACCAATCTGTATCAATAGGGTGACGAAGGTGTGAGGTCGCAATCTAGAGAGCGACAGGGAGTGTACATACTGTATGTTAGTACTAATTTAAAAACTTTGGTGTTAGGCAGAACAGACCACATTCATAAGGGTTATATTTACAAATGAAACTCAACTCGCAAAAAATCGTGGACTTGGATAATCAGTAATCATATTTTGTATGAGTAGCCCATCTTTTTTTTATTCAACTCAAACTTCAAAACTGTTTACCGATAAACATTAGTTTTCTCAATATTAAATTTTAACTAATTTGTAGAACAAATGTTAAGTTTCAGTGGTGAAGCTTAAAAGTATCATTTAATAGCTCCAAAAATATTAATAACTAGCTTTTGCCAGCGGCTTCGCTCACGTGAAAATAGTTTCTATAACTGTTTCCGAGGGTGCGCAGTTCTCTAGCCACAAGCGGCTCGCGAGCGTGGAAAAAAGTAGCCTATATGTTAACCCAGGTCCTACTCTGTCTACCTACCAAATTTAATCCAGATACGTTAAGTAGTTTTTGCGTGAAAGAGGCCAGAAATTACATTTCAAAAAAGGTATGACGGAACAAACAAAATAGCGACGAAATCCTATAAATAAGGTCTAACAAAATTAGCTGAAACTATTTGAACTAGTGCTTCTACCCATGAAACTGAACAACTTTCCCCATGAAACCCATAGTCAAATCTCAAAAAAAAATCCCCGATTCGTACAATTTAGGAATCTTCAAGACGAGAGTGAATAGGCACTATTTGAGTTTGCGTGTCACATCCTCGGCTGCATCGGCACTTACCATCAGGTGGGTGCAGCCAAACGTACTCAAATTCTTAATAAAAAAAAAAAAAAAAGAGTAACAAACATCCATACATTCAAACTTTCGCGTTTATAATATTAGTAGGATCCATATATCAAGTCAGTTTTGCTTGGGCCGAGGGTTGTGGGTTCGATCCCCATCCAGGGTAAACATTCGTGTGAGGAACAGTTTTTTTTGCTCTGTGTCTGGGTGTTTAATATCTATACACAGTGTGAATGGAAATGTGAAGTAGGAATTATAAGGGGCGATAGATGAGGTCGAAAGCAATCGATTTTATTCCAAATTTAACAGTTTGTGAGTTATTTTAGTTTCACTTTTTTTATTTTTTTTTATTTACCAATTTTAAAACAAAATACGAAAAATTAAATCATCTAGCACCATTAAACCTGAATGGTTTGTCTAGGTGCTCAACAGTAGTCTACGAGCTACATACTTATCTACACTTAATATTATAAAGAGGAAACATTTGTATTTTTGTGTGTGTGTGTATGTTTATAATGAATAAACTCAAAAACTAATTAACCGATTTTAAAAATTCTTTCACCATTAGAATGCTACATTATCGCTAAGTAACATAGGTTATATTTATTACTAGAAAAAATAAGGGATCCTTGATAAAACTTCAGTAACGTGAACCAAGGTGTAAAAAAATTTGCTTAAAAATTTCTTTCATCGCATACGCTACGGAAACTAATAATGATAGAACAACAAAATGTTCTACAATATTAGAGAACATATCAATAGCTACAAAAAACTTGCGATACTATATGTCCAACTATTGTAGTTATTTCACTATAACCACTTTTTACATTTTAAAAGTTAATAAAAAACTGACCAAAATCAGACAATGACAACCATACCTTAGTATTAACCCTTATCCAAATAAATCATTTTATAACCAAAAATGTTTCGATATCTATAGATAACCTTTTGAATTACTTAAATCGGACATTCCATTCAGAAGATATTAAGAATTTATTAAAATAAACACCTCCACCGCGCAATGACCAGTGGAGTGCAGTGGAGTGCAGTGTAGTGAAGTGTAGTGCAGTGTAGTGCAGTGTAGTGCAGTGTAGTTCAGTGGAGTGTAGTAGAGTGTAGTGTAGTGCAGTGGAGTGCAGTGGAGTGCAGTGGAGTGCAGTGGAGTGCAGTGGAGTGCATTGGAGTGAAGTGGAGTGCAGTGTAGTGTATTGCATTGTAGTGTAGTATAAGGCGGTACGAAGTTCGCCGGAACAGCTAGTACATAATATATCCTTATCCATACTGCAATGCATACACAGGCACAGATGAGATACTTGTTACTTCGCAAACACAGGTCACCTGCGTAACGAATGACACACTTCTGTTATTGTGGTAGTGTGAGTGCGAACTCCGCAGTCACATTTACAGGCTGATTCAAGAAACTAAGACACACATTTATCATAATTAAATATCTTAGTCTAATTAGAGTCCAATGCTGTTTTAAGAATAAAGTAAACTTTTTCATCCAATCGGCAATTTTATAATAATGTTAGAGCCCACTGAAGACGCATTTCAAATTCCACGCATATGAAGTCGCGTTATCTGTGGAAAACCTTATATTAGCGTTAAGACGGAACAAATCTTACGACAACAAATCTTACGGGCTTACCAATTGTGAATAAAAAGCTATCTTAGCGTTAAGACGGTACAAATCTTACGACAACAAATCTTACGGGCTTACCAATTGTGAATAAAAAGCTATCTTAGCGTTAAGACGGTACAAATCTGACGACAACAAATCTTACGGTTTTACCAATTGTGAATAAAAAGCTATCTTAGCGTTAAGACCGTACAAATCTTACGACAATAAATCTTACGGGCTTACCAATTGTGAATAAAAAGCTATCTTAGCGTTAAGACGGTACGAACCTTACGACAACAAATCTTACGGGCTTACCATATTTGTAAGTTATATTTACAGTATTTATTATAGAATCAACATTATCTTTGTCATTTACATAATCTATTATTTTACAATATCCTCTAGAGCACAAGCATTTTTTGACATGAGTCTTGAATTTATTCTCTGGCAAACTTCTGGAATATTATTGTAGAAACTTATACACTGCCCCACAAATGACTTTTTAACCTTACTCAGTCTCGAATAGGCTAATTATATCTATTTTATTTATACATTTCTTAAATTTTAAACTATGTCTGTTACTGTTTTTAGGAAATAAATGCAAATTCTTACGAACGTACATGATGTTTTCATTTATAAATTGACTAGCAACAGTTAAAATATTGATTACTTTGAACTTATTCTGTAACGACTCACGTGATCGCATCTGATAGATTGCGCGGATAGCTTTCTGCAAGATGAAAATAGTTTCTACACTCGAGAGCGATGAATCCGGGTCACTTAAAGAATCCTAAAAATCTCGGAAACTAAGAAGGCTAGCTTCATGAAATAAATTGTGTTTAATAGACACTTTAATGCCCCTTAAATGAAAGTAATAAAATTTACGAGTCACTACACTTTATTTACAAAAAATTACATAAATAAAAAAAAACTGCCGATCTCGCCTTAAAACAAAAATAGGAAACGACATTTTTGAACAACATTACGATTTACTTGAATTTTAATACTTCGTATTGCCTTCTCGTGCTTCCATCATTGTGTTTACGCGGTTTGGCATGCTGTACACCAAGTTCCTTATACGATTTTGGGGAATATTCTCCCATTCCTCTGTGAGAGCAATTTTGAGCTCACGAAGCTTGATTGGGGAGGGCTTCTTTGTTTTACGCATCTCCCTAGCTCGTCCCAAGCATGCTCGATCGGGCTGATATCCGGGCTGCGTGCTGGCCACTCCATACGAGTAATGTTCATCTCTTGAAGGTAGTCATTCACAATCCAACCCGTATGAGGCCGGGCATTGTCATGCATAAAAATAGCATCCTCACCCAAATTGACCATAAATGGACCAACGTGTTCATTGAGGATTTCTTCCACATATCTTTCGCTAGTTAAAGAGCCATTTTCTATGAACACCAGTTCTGTGGGACTCTCAGAAGAAATTCCGGCCCACACATGTACAAACCCACCACCGTAGGCTTCTTTTTCTTCGATGCATGCTTGCTTGAATCTTTCCCCTGGTCTTCTATACACTCTGTGCCTTCCATCGTGCTTGTAGAGCATAAATTTTGATTCGTCGGAGAACATAACTTTTGACCAATCTCCAATACTCCAATTTAAGTGGTTCTGGGCATATCTTAGTCTTGAAATACGATGCCCACGCTCCAGTTTAGGGCCGTTTGCAGGTCTAAGTGGTTTCAAGTTAGCTTCAGCAAGTCGTCGCCTTACTGTCCATGCGCTTGGATTACTTCCTCCGAGGCGTCGAAACTGATTTGTAAGTTCAGTTCCTGAGAGAAAGCGATTACGAAGCATTGTGTTCACCAAGTATCGATCTTCTCGTGCTGTGGTACACCTAGTTCTGCCTGTTCCTGGTCTGCGTAGGTTAGAGCCAGTTTCCTCGTAACGTTGGAGAACTCTTTGTACTGTTGAGAGCGACACACCGACAGTCGTGGCTGTATCGCAATGACCCCGGCCGTTTTCCAGCATTGTGAGTATTCTGGTGCATTCTTCAGGTGTAAGCGACATGATTACTGCTTGAATAATAAATATTGAACACTATCAACATGGTTTATGTACCCACTTAAATGACAGATTAGAAACAAAAGAAAAAACAAATGTAGTAGTTTCGTAGTTCCATCTTCGAAAGTCTCCCTTTTTCAAATTGGATTTTTTTATGACATAACTTTACAATAACTAAGAAGTTTTAATGACTTCAATTAAGGAGTATTAAGTTGTCTATTAAACACAATTTATTTCATGAAGCTAGCCTTCTTAGTTTCCGAGATTTTTAGGATTCTTTAAGTGACCCGGATGTATCGCTCTCGAGTGTATATCAGCCGCCGCATGCCTCCACAGTATGCCTTGTCCCAATTAAGTTAATTATAACAGTCGATACTGTTGATTGTAGGTTCTTAGTAAAAACAAATATCACTCATTACATTGTTGGTATATTTTTTACTAATTCCAACGTAACACAAAAAAGCATTTATAAGTTACTAGCTGTCCCGGCGAACTTCGTTCCACCTTAGTCTACACCACACTACACTACCCCCCTACACTACCCTACCCTACCCTACACTACCCTATTGTGTATCAGTGACAAGACAACGAATTAGTAAAAAATATACTAAAAATTACAAATTTTAAAAAAGCCTACGACGGGTATTAAAAAGTTTTTAAAAAGGATTAAATATTTTTTTAAAGTCCCTCGACTAGAGGGAAATAAGCATGCGCATCGCGCACCCTTCATGAAATATCAGTCCGTATGGCGGATCTATCCAATGGATTTGCTCATTTTAAGATAATATGAAAATACATACTCTTTATTGTACACACTAGTTAAAAAAATAAAAATAAACAAATTATAAAAACTTAAAAAACTTAACTCAAAAAATACATAAAAAAGCAAACACAATATAAAAAAAAGAAACTTATATTTGGGCGGTCTTATTGCTCAAAGCGATTTCTTCCAGACAACCCGGTATTTGGAGACAAAAACATAAGAACAGGTAGTGCACGAGTATCTAACTAAAACAATACTTATGTAATTAGAGTTCAACAAGTAGACTAAGAAAGTTAGACAAAATTCAAGCATTAGAAAATCCCGCGAGCCGATTCAGCTCGCGCACCCCGGGCGCGGACATTCGATGTCAACGCGGCAGAACCGCAGGAAAAAGCTACAACAGCAATTTAATTTAGTAACATACTCGTAGGTGTAAATTTATGTCCAAAAAAAAACCGACATCAAACAAGAATCTAAGATTTCCGTCAATTTCTCTGGGGTGCCATCATCAGATCCTGGTTTCATTATCATGGTACCACCCTTGGGATATCTTCTTTCGAATAAAAAAAGAATCATCAAAATCGGTTCATTAACGACGAAGTAAAATACTGGTGTGATGATACTTTAAGGTGGGTTTGTACCCATCAAACTGAACCACTTTTGTTCTGCAACTTTGCTGAAATCGCAATTTTTTTTTTGATTATCCATACAAATAGGTCAGCTGATTAAACGGTTTTGTATGAAAAATCCAATAAAAATTTCGCGATTTCAGTAAAGTTGCAAAACAAAAGTTTCTCAAGCCCACCTTAAAGTATCACCACAACTTTATGTTACACCCTGTATATAAGGTCGAATTGAGAAACCTCCTCCTTTTTTGAAGTTGGTTAAAAATAGCAAATGAAGTCACTTATATATCAACTAGCTGTCCCGGCGAACTACGTACCGCCTTACATTACATTACACTGCCTTACCCTACCCTACCCTACACTACACTACACTACCCTACCCTACCCTACCCTACCTTACCCTACACTACCCTACACTACACTACACTACACTACCCTACCCTACCCTACCCTACCCTACGCTACCCTACCCTACATAAGAACCTTCTCCTGACAATAACGAACTTCCTCTACATGTAAAATGGAGAAGAAAATCTTCTTTTGAGTGTATCCCCTTAGTGTGAGTATCGTTGAACATTGAAGGTTTTACTAAACTGTTTTAAATTAAAGTGTCTTTAACACATACTGAGCTCCGAAGTGACAAGCTTGCAACAAACAATTTTTCTTTGAGACGTGAAAAGGATGACGCCTTATGTTCGACTAATAAGACGCCTAATGTTCGACTAATAAGACGCCTAATGTTCGACTAATAAGACGCCTAATGTTCGACTAATAAGACGAAACGTCAATATTTAAATGTTGCCACACACAAGTGACCTAAAAACCAATTTTAATTTTTAATTTTCAACCGACTTTAAAAAAGGAGGAGGTTCTCAATTTGACTGTATGTTTTTTTTATGTGTGTTACCTCAGAACTTTTGATTGGGTGAACCGATTTTTAGTATTCTTTTTTTTTATTTGAAAGCTAGTGCTTTCCATGTGGTCCAATATAAATTTTATCAAAATCGGTGTAGTTCTTTATAAGAAAATTAACAAAAACCAAAAATAATAATGCAAAAATGTACTAAGTTGTTGCGATGGAAGTCGGTTTTTTAACGTGTTTAGCGTTTTCAATTATAATTTAAATAAATTTTCTCTTAGCGTAACTGCTAATTTTCTGCCACTCTGTACTAGTTTCCGGTGTTCCTATTACTTTATGAAGGTTGCCTGGTAGAAATTGCTTGAAGCGATAAGGCCGCCTTTTACTATTTAAAAGTCCTGTATTATTTTAAGCGTGCAAAAAAGTATATTTACTTCTTATGTTTATAAGTGGGAGCTGCAGTTGCAGCGACACTTCGACCCAATGGGATCTTTTGTGTCTACCCCTATAACCTTTGCACCCCAACCTACTCGTAGATGTGCTGCATCAATGCAGCACTTCCGCTGATAGGGAGGTGCTTATAGTCCTCCGGTTTTGGGTAGCCATCACCTAGGAGGTTCATAAGCTTGCTAGCCAGGACATCGCAGTGACAGTAAGTGTTCCATTGATTCTGTATTTTCACCACAGGCCCTGCAGGTCGGGTCATTCTTCAGGCTGATTTTTTCAGATGAATTACTTACTTACTATTCAGCCGCCATCGCAGACCTTATAGGCACAGTTACTCTGCTACCTATCATCATATCAGCTCATATACGTCCCCACCGAGGGGCTCGAGGCTACCCTGAATTAGGGCGATCGGGCATCAGTCAACCACGCGGGCCCAGTGCGGGTTTGTCGACTTCACACACAAGCTGCGAGTTTCTTCGCAAGCGTGTGCAGGTTTCCTCACGATGTTTTCCTTCACCGTAAGATCGCCGGATAAAAGTACATACTCGTATGAATTCTAAATTCGAAATCACATTTGGTACGTGGCGTGATTCGAACCACGACCTCCCGGACAGGAGGCGGCGGCCCTAGCCGTTACGCCACCGACGCTCTTTACACCATCGACGCTCTGCTACCTATGCGATGGTACAATCCCCTAAATATCATAGTCATAGGATACTTTATAGGCTGTCCGGTTCTTTATTAAATTAACTTGGAAATTGAAAACGCAATTTTTTTGTAGTCCGATGATCTGGTAAGGTTGCAGGATGCAGCCGGATGTATGAGATTCTAAATCGTGCTGAAGGGAGTGGAACAGCGGACTTCTTCTGACTAAGATCATGACAAAGTGCGTGCTAGTGGCACAACTGTGGCCCAGTTGTGCCACTAGCACGAACGACTACGCTGCACTGTATCTCCAACATATACATAGACACATCATGATCATCATATCAGCCGAAGGACGTCCACTGCTGGACATAGGCCTCCGGTTCTAAAAGATTCCGGTTTATAAAGTTCTCGAGTGGCGACCGCGCACCGGAAAACTTAGCGTAGGGAGCCTCCCACTCGGTGTACCGATGACCTGGTGAAGGTCGCGGGAAGCCGCGAAGAACATACACACAGTAGTAACTCAAATGTTTCATCATCAAATCAGCCGAAAGACGTCCACTGCTGGACAAAGGCCTCCCCCAAGGGTTTCCACGACGACCGATTCTGCGCTGCCCACATCCAGAAATTAATTGTTTACTCTTTTAAAATATCTTAAAATAAAATAATATTAACTTTTGTAAAACTCGAACCCATTCTATCTCAACAACAATGTTAACCAGTCAACTGTTTCAGTTTCACACAAGGAGGTCGCGGATTCGATTTCCGGCGGGGACTAACTTTATAGGACTCTGTTTAGTTGATGAAAGAGCATTTTGTGAGCACGTCTGGCCAGCAACCACCATTTTATCTGTCTTGCCGCCAAACAACTTTGTTAATTAACAACATCAATCAGTTTAGGCATGGATAGAAAAGTGTCATCAACACTGACTATTAGGTGAGATGAAGGGCTTACCAAAATGAGGATTAAAAAATCTGACAGTACTTTTTTTTATTTACAATTGATTAACCTTTGCCATAAAAGCGTCGGTGGCTCAACCGGTAACGACTCGGTTCTTCTAACCAGAGGTACCGGGTTCAAATCTGGACGGCCAATGTACCAATGAGTTTTTCAAAACTTACGTACATACTTACCGATTGCTTTCACGGTGAAGGAAAACATCGTGAGGAAACCTGCACACGCCTGCGATGAAACTCGAAGGTTGTGTGTGAAGTTGACCAACCCGCACTGGGCCTGCGTGGTAGACTAAGGCCTGATCGCCCTAGTTGAGGGTAGGCTCGAGCCCCTCGGTGGGGACGTATATGAGCTGATATGATATGATGAACCTTTGGCATTATCTCAATTGACGGTAAGTGACGATGACGCTGAAGATGTAAGCGGGCTTACCAAGATTCCCCAACGCAATGGGGAACGGCATAACTTTAAGCAGGAACACATTAATATTATAAGCATTGACGTATGGAGGCAAGACTTAGATAAGACGGTGGTAGATAGCCTGGCGGTATTAGAGAATGCTCTTCAACCCCAAACCGAGTCTTAAAAAGTTAGACTACGCTGAGAATTGAACCTGCGACCTCCTGATGTGAAGCTAATGAACTTAAACTTAACACCAAGGAGGTGGTTAGGCGAGGCATTGATTGGTACAGTTGTCTCAATTTTTTTCTTTACGTGTAAAGAGTAAAGAAAATAACCACACTTTTTCAATGTTTTTTCGTTTAATTTCAATTTTCTGAATTAAAGTACAAAAAATAATATTTTTTTTTACTTTGTATTATCATAACAAATATTGTTGCATATTTTTTTTTATTTATACTTCAAAATATTAGTCATAACTAGAGTTGAAAGTAACGGTGTAGACCTATCTTCGGGATTTTTTACTATCGAGCCAAAACAGCTCAATTGTGTTTCTAAAAGAAGCATCATCAACAATAAGGGCAATTTTTTCAACTTTGGGTTTTCTGTCGTTTAGGAGTAATTGACGTCAAAAATAACGAAAATCTGTAATAATACCGCCTTAAACTAAAAAGCTAACCTTAAGCAAAGTATATAATATTAGTACTAACATACAGTATGGACGTTTCCTGACGCTCTCTATATTGCGACCTCACCCCCTCGCCACCCAGATTAATACAGATTGGTTACCGTTTTGTTGTCGAACGTATAGTATTTCGCCGCCATTTTGTTTGTTCCGTCATTCCTTTTTTGAAATGTCATTTCTGGCCCGTTGTATGAAGTGTCCAGGGTGTGCCTAAAGCTAAGAAGGTACGCGCTTTTCTTTATTCTGCGAAACAGTTAATGTAAAGAAATACCATCGAGAATAACCCGAACTCCCGTAAACCTACAATTTATTTCCCTATTATTCAAGCCTTTGTTTGTTTAAGTCGAAATGATATAAGCCAGACCGCAAAGGTTGTATTTTACCAAACCTGACATCCAGACAGCAAGCTGTATATTAGCGTCTAAATTTGGTACCATAATGGCTCTGACAAGTACCCACCCAATTCCGCGGCAACGTAATTTAGCCGGGTTATTTGCAAGGGTGTAGCAAAATCGGTGTACACAAACTAGGGGTCGTCCGTTAAAAGTGAGGTTCGATAAACGTGATAGCAAAAGTCTTCTCGAAAGTAAATTGACTGGTTGTAAATGAAACTTTGCACATAAAGGTAAAAAACATGTAGCTGCGTTTATTTAATTTGTTTACAAGAAAAAATACAATGTAAGGTTTCTTAACGATGATACAATATCCCATGTTTCTTTTTAGCCTTTCTTTAATGATTATTACAGCCTGCAATAACACAAAAAGGCATTTTTATATGGAATATCTTTCCACCGCACAGTACAATTTCCCGCAGACGACTGAGTCGCGAGTGTGCGAAACTTTTGATTTTCACACCAATTCGCTGGGAGCATTAGTCGCGCGCGTTGACCGAGTCCTTACGCCAGTAATATAGAAGTTACTATAAATCACGATAAATCAGTGTACGATATAGAATTTCAAAACGTTTAATTCTTGCGTATTTTAAAATTGCTATGAAAAACTTAAAATCTCGAATTTTTTGTTAAAAAAAATTTTTTCCAAAAAAATTACCGAACAAGTTTTTTTGATCAAATGTTTACATAAAAAACCGCACACTAAGGGTTCCGTAACATTGTACTAGATGGCGCTAGTTTCTTCAAAATAAACCACGTTTTTTGTATGGCAACTTTCACTTTATCTTATTTTTTGTATTTGTTGGGATAGCGGCAACAGAAATATATTATCTGTGAAAATTTCAACTGTCTAGCTATCACGTTTCATGAAATACAGCCTGGTGACACACGGACAGACTGACAGACAGACGGATGGACAGCGGAGTCTTAGTAATAGGGTCCCGTTTTTACCCTTTGGGTACGGAACCCGAAAAATATTTTGTAATTTTTGAGAAATTTAAGTTACTAGTATGTATGGGGGACGATTTTTGATAGCGCGACAAATTTACTTGGTACTTTTATGATGACCATTTATCAAAGTCTAAACAGAACTCGGCTGATGAGTGATGACGTATGATATTTTGCAAGATGGCCGCTGACAGGACTATTAAAATTAAACGGTCTTCTAAATAAAGTCTTAATAGAAAGCAAAAAACCACTCTTTTAAATAAAGAAATTTTGAAATCTATGCTTATTTATTTTCTACGGGACAGGTGTAACCAATAAAAAACCGGCAAAGTGCGAGTCAGAATAGCACACATAGGGTTCCGTTTCATCATACTAGATAGGGATGGTTTCTTCAGTGCCATACTATCATACTAGATGGCGCTAGTTTCTTCACGTTTAAAAAAAGCACGTTTTTTGTATGGAGACTTTCAATTTTGCTAATTTTTAGTATTTTTTGTTATAGCAGCTAACAGAAATACATCATCTTCTGTGAAAATATCAACTGTCTAGCTATCACGGTTCATGAAATACAGCCTGGTGACAGTCGGACTTATGGACGGGCAGCAAAGTCTTAGGAATAGTAGGGTCCCGTTTTTACCCTTTAGGTACGGAACCCTAAAAAGTGTAGCGATATTTTATGGGTGGTTTCTACTAATAAAAAAAAAAAAAAATCGAAAAACAATGTTCGACTCTACTATAATAATTGATCATTTAATCCGTCAATAATTTGAACAATTTTGTTTGAAAAATCTAACTATTTTTTTTTGTGAATTGACTATGGGCTTGTTGAAGAAAGTTGTTCAGATTCAAGAGTACAAGCAACCCTTGTAGCGTCGGCAGATGTTGTGAGTACACCTTTTAAAAAAACCTTATTACTTTTGTATTTCGAGAATGTACCTCTGGTTTTCAACATAAGAGCGTATTTACAAAGACGTTTCCAATAGAAACTTAAAATAAGTATTTCTTGAAAATGCAACTGCCGATTCATATGAAACTTTATACGCATAAGCAATTCATGAAATTCTAGTTTGCAGATAGATTTAATTTAAAAAATACTTAATAAAATAAAACTGCCAATTTTAAAATTAATATGAAAACTTTAAATTAATATTATGTAGTGACAACACTATTTTTTTGAAAATGTACCTAATCTATCCACAAACTAAAATTTCATGAATTGTTTATTTGTATAAAGTTTCATCAGAATGGACCTATTAATTTTCAAAAAGTAGTCATTTTAAGGTGACGCATTGGAAACTGGTCGCATAGGAATCTCGATTTTTCTCACCAATTACAAAACATATTGAAGTGATATTTTGTAACCTGATTCTTCACTTCAATGACGTCATTTTGTCAGTTGCAGAAACACGATTCGTTAACTTTTATAACAGTTTTTTTTTTATCAAAGAAACCTCTTTCAAAACAGAGATTTGTATTCTACAGGCAAACCAGACATATTTTGTATCTATAAATTTTCTTAGTCGATTAGTCTAAACACACACTTCAATATGCCAGTTGGAATTTTTAAAAATTAGTTATAGTTTTTAATTGAAACGAAAAACCATTGAAAAATTGCAATATAATGGTTATTTTCTTTACTCTTTACACGTTTAGAAAAAGACAGAGACAACTGTTCCACTTAGCGTTGCCAGGCGTCCGGATAAAGCCGGACAGGGTTAGGCTTTTTGGATGCATGTCCGGTCAAATTAGATGATGTCCGGCCTGTCCGGTTTTTGTTAGGCTTTTTTATATTTCGTGATCCTCCAGTCACGTGGATATTCGGGCGAGCGCGCCGTCGTGATAAAGTGACTCAAGGGAACGGCGCTTCGTAGTCTGATTATGACCTCGTCTAAACATACAGATTGACTAACTAATGCACTAAATTTATTCATGTCTGGAGCGGGCTTTAAAGGAGTCCGGACTTTTTACCCAAAAGTCCGGCTTAACTTGGTAGTCTGTCCGGCTATTCAGTTTTAGGACCTGGCAACCCTACTTCCACTCAATGGCTCGCCTCAAGTTTGTATGGGAAACGATTTTGTGAATAAGGGGCTTAAGTTGTTTAACACTGAATAAGAAATGCGCAAAAGAATTTCGTTAGCTGCTAAAGTAACCTTTCACGTTTCTCTCTTATTTCATTATAGATTTTGATGGCTGGTGTCAGATGCAAGAAATTCATTCCTCAATCAAATCGCTTTCCTTTTTTTCCTTGAAAAAGGTTATTTTAACCTTTATTCGTCTAAGTCTCAACTCGTAAGTCAAGAAACTTGAGTTCGACCTGTCAAAAGGGTTATTTTTCGATCGGTCACAGATCGGTCACAGGTTTTTCACGAGGTTCATTTTTAGGGTTCCGTACTGAAAGGGTAAAAGGGTTTGCCTACAACTCGAATAAAATTATTTCGGGTGGACTGTGATTAAAAAAATCATGTTAATAAAGTTATGTCTGCAGAACCCTTCAATATGCGTGGTCAGACACGCACTATCAGCTGGTTCTTTTTTATCAATTTGATCAATCATTAGTTTGACCTAGCTGTGCTAAAAGGTCAAATTGAAAAGGTTTCCAAGGTACCAAGGGCTTCTAAGTATAAAGCCCGTTCACTTAGATAGTGTCGCTGCCCTTTGTAAACACCGACACAGCGCGTGCCGCCACGTGTCAAAGAACGCCGCCCTGTTCTCAAAAAATGCTGACACATGTGTGTTAAGTACTTGATTTGCATCTGTCATCTGTAAATTGTCTATTAAAGTAGATTTAATTCTTGAATAAGCGTCGGTGGCTCAACTGGTAACAACTCGGTCCTCCTTACCAGAGGTGCCGGGTTCAAATCCGGATGGCCAATGTACCAATGAGTTTTTCGAAACTTACGTACATTATATACTCACCGATTGCTTTAACGGTGAAGGAAAACATCGTGAGGAAACCTGCAACACACCTGCCAAGAAACTCGAAGGTTGTGTGTAAAGTCGACCAACTGGGCCCGCGTGGTCGACTAAGGCCCGATCCCCCTAATTCGGGGTAGGCTCGAGCCTCTCGTTGGGGACGTATATGAGCTGATATGATCATGATAATTCTTGCATTTTGTTCAAACGAAAGACACAATCAACGTAAGAAAGTCTTTTCACTTCTCCATCGGTCGCGCGCGCGCAGCCACAACGGCATCCTGAGTAGGATCGCCGCACGATTTGACTCTCCCCTCCTGAAGTATTAAGTGGGGATAGTCACCGGTGCGGTAAAATGATAGTTATATTAATTATTCTCAAGTAGTTTTTAAGCTAAGTCTGTATTGTTAATCTTTTTTTTTAATTACAATTGGTAAACCGTTGGCATCATCTCACCTGATGGTAAGTTAAAATTGTAATCTTATTACTCGAAAAAATGCGTATTCCCAGAGATGATACCTAGCTAGATAAATTTTTTACCCCCAAAATCCCCCATATGGCAAATTTAATCGAAATCATTAGAACCGTTTTCAAGATATCAATCAGATTAATTTGAACCGAAGTTTGAAGTTTTATTTACTTAAGGAACTCAGCATCCATACCACACTTTAACTAAAGTAATAAGAAGGAATAGTAGGTTGTCTTCATACAATGCTGCATCGCCAGTAGGCACGCACCATACGCACGCACACTACAGTAAATAGGAATGACATAGGACCATAGACCGTTCCTATTTATTGTAATGTGCGTACGTATGGTGCGTGCCTATCAAACATACTAACCGAGCGATGTACTATTTTATGAGGGCAACCTACTATTCTTTCCTTTTACTATGCTATAACGTACTAATATATTATAAACGTGTGAAGTCGACCAACTGGGCCCGCGTGGTCGACTGAGGCCCGATCGCCCTAATTCAGGGTAGGCTCGAGCTCCTCGGTGGGGACGTATATGAGCTGATATGTAAAATATTATATACTTTGCTTTAACACAAGAAGTGCGGGTATTTCGATGTTTTTCCTGCTCTATTTATTTTTGAAGTGAAAACTTCTTTAGCGGCGCTGAGCACTTTTTTGGATGGGTAAAAACTTCCAAACTCGCGTCAGGGTCACGTGATGCTGATCGAAAAAGCGTAAGATCGAGGGGAAGGGAGAGGAACAAGTATCTCCCACTCTTTCTACCGTGCCTGAGTGTGCTGCTTCGCTTAGGCAGCACAGGGCGCTTTTCTCAATTTTCCATCTGCCGGTTAGTAGCAAAACTACTCGCCTAGCGACCTAACATCGACATATTGATGTCACTACGTAGTTCAGCTATTTCACACTAGATGTCAATAAGTGTAGAAAGTAATGGGACGTACTCAGAACTATGAGCTTTAAAAAGTTTGTGTAATAAATGAATAAAATGAGGGTTAACATTTTTACTGTTTTGTATGTGTACTGACGTACTTAAAATTTCTAGCACAAAATAATAAACAAATTATTATTACGAACATAATTTTATTTACAAAATTCAATTACCTGCGAAAATAACAGTTTCAGTTAGTTGTTGTCGGTTCGTTGCCCTATCGTTTTGAATGGTTGCGAAATGCTTAAAACGAATATCTATATATTTTTCTGATAAAGATTTAATCAGCAGTATAATATGATTTACAGTCGGTGATTGGTCAAAGCTGTAATTTAAAAAATAAAATGAAATACATACTTATTCTCCTAAAATAATTGAAACTCGGTTATACAAACAATACCGAAACCAACCGACAAATCCAGTTTTAAACTAGGTAAAGTGCCCATCTTTAATTTTTTATGGCCTTTTTTTGTCACTATGAAGTCTGCATCATTAAAATGGCAAGAACAAATCTTTGTATATTTTGTCGGAGTCCAATCCGGTCTATTCACTTTTGTGATCCATTGTTGTTTTAAATTATCATCGGATGGAAATCTAAAACAAACAAAAAGAAATAAAATTAACTAGGTGGTAAATTATCTTAATATGAATAAAATGATTATTTAACATTCGAAGTTCTATCAATTCATGAACAGTCACGGAGAATAGTACGAGTATGTATACAACTCAGATATTTGTTACTTGAAAATATTTGCTATGAAAATGTTATTTCATTACTGACCATAGCCGTGTGTTATTCGGTAAAATTATTTGAATCTAATTACGGCCCTGGATATTTGGTACGTTGAAAATTGTTGTTCTTGTTGACGATAGATGGCGGCCTGTTTACAATATAATTATAAAAATCACTAAAGTACTGTTTTGGCGACTAAAAAGTATTCAGGTTTAATTGTATACTATAATTTTCAGTATCCACGTATGATTATAACTATATACCAATGCGGAACTTTACGTACTCGCATTTTTTATTCACAAAAGTTACGCCACCTAGTGTCGAGAAGTATAATTTATACTTGAAAGCCAAGAATTTTCTAGAACTATTTTAATAATTACGTATAAAATTACTTACAAATGAAATGTGATACCATTCATAGCATCAGAACGTCTGTCTGAATAACTTCGACACGATAAAACACAACACTTCATCCTTTTCTTCTTAAAAATGCGAAAAAAGTTTTCACTTCTGCCGGCACTCCCGGAGTGCTACCGGTGTGTTTTTTTTTATTATGCGTAGACTCTTAGTTTTTTATGAATTTGAATTAAATGTGATGATTATCAATTATACGAGACTTAAACCACGTTTTTTTTATTGTATTTTATTTAGAACAACAAAGGATTATACAATGAAGATTATGATAGAAGTATAAGTATTAAATTAAACTAAAAGAAAATAATTGAACAACCAGCACAGTTGTTCCCAATTTGAATAATAAAAACATACAGAGAGGACAAAAAAGAAAAGAAAAGTAAGACAGAAAATTTGTTATCTAACATGACAGACAGATTTTTTTATTAAGTTCGGTCAACACTTCTGCGATAAAGCTTTTGTATTTTGAAGGTGATAATACAAATAGATCTGTGAAATGATCACTATATAATTTCATTAAACGTCGCAAAGGTGCGCGTTCACCAGCATTAGTTCTACATGATTTAAGAGCGAATAAGTGGTAAGCTTGTTTATTACATACACGTGGTACACGTGTATTCTAACAGATATCTCATTAATAAGATGATTACAGTCGAATTTATTACGTAAAATATTGTACAGCAGCATTTGATCCAAGAGCAACCTTCTCGACTTTAGAGAAATTAGTGAGTATTTTCGCAGCAAATCAGTGTAGTGTGATTTTGTACGAAAACATCTATAAATTGGAGAAACTTACGTTGAACTCGCTCAATTTGGTCAGTATATTTATCATAATAGGGGTTCCAGACAGCTGTAGCATATTCTAACTGCGATCTTACTAGGGATTTAAATAACAAAATATAGCTTTCTGGTCGTTTAAACGAAATATATGTTCTAATGATAAATCCGTAAAATTTAAAGGCTTTATTTGTTATATTATCTATATGCATGTCGAGGTGGAGTTTACTGTCTAGAAATATACCCAGAGCCCTAACAGCTGTTATTTTTTTAAGAGGTGTGTACATATATTGTATTTGTAATTAAACACATTTACTTTTTTTGGAAAAGTTAAAAAGTTGCACTTTGGAAGGCTTAGATGTAGTCGATTGATATGACATTAATCAGTAAGACGAGTCCAGTCATCTTGAAGTTTCTCGCAATCACTATAAGAGTCAATTATGCGAAAGACTGAGGTCATCCGCGTATAAGAGAAACTTACTACATCGAAAGCATTTATTAATGTCGTCAATGAAGAGCACAAACAGAATGGGGCCCAAAATCGAGCCTTGTGGCACCCCAGACGAGACAGTAATCAAATTTGAAGCATGGCCATCAATCACAACCTTTTGGGTGCGGTTATCAACATAGGACAGGAACCAGCGCAGTAAGTCACCGCGAATCCCATTGAATGCTATTTTTTTGAGCACGTAATTGTAATGTATGTCTACATTTGTCCAGAAGGAATTCCCAGAGACAACAAACTGTTGTAGGTTGCCAGGGCTAGAGGTCTTTTAATTTGGTAGCCTGGCATCTGTCCGGGATTCTTCGCACCCCATGCCCCGCCGTTACCTTGACCGCTACCGGAGCCAGGAATAGCGAGGCTGCCGGGGACTAGGGGCCGTTTTTTGGTTGTTTTAATCATTGGGAAGTGTTGCCGTAATCGCCGAGCTTGGCAGGCTGGTTGGCGATCGCAGTGTTGTTGCAGGTCGACTGCTGGTTTGAGTCCCTTAGTCGACTCTTACGACACTTTTTGGAAGAAATGGGATGGCCCTATTCTAAGGCGGGAGCCATACGGCATGTATGTATATAAACTCGAAAACCATAACTATCCTCCAAGTGCAGTCGAGTAAAAAGAAAGTAGTCAATAGTCACCTTGAACATTATCCTGTCTTTTTAATGTGTCATCCATCAGTTACAAGAATTTATATTATTAATTTGTATACACGAGTTTCGGTTATCCTATCATCATCATTACAGCTCATATACGTCCCCACCGAGGGGCTCGAGCCTACCCTGAATCAGGGCGACTAGGCCTTAGTCAACCACGCGGGCCCAGTGCGGGTTGGTCGACTTCACACACAACCTTCGAGTTTCTTCGCAGGCGTGTGCAGGTTTCCTCACGATGTTTTCCTTCACCGTTAAAGCAATCGGTTATCCTTTAAGCCTACCGATATGTCCAATGAATCCAACTCGAATACAAAATGTAGGTAGGTGCAGCTACCTATCTTTAAGATATTTTGATTATCATGTGTCATGATTTTCAAGAAATTGTATTTTTAATTTGTATGGAAAACGAGTTTCGATTATCCCTCAAGTCTACCGATATTATGTCCAATGAGTCCAACTCCAAGACAAAATGTAGGTAAGTGTAGCTACCTATCTTTAAGATATTTTAAATATCATGTGTCATCATTTTGAAGAAATTGTATGTTTAATTTGTATGATATATATATTTGTATATATTTGTATATAATATTTAATTTATAATTTTTATAATTTGTGATTTTTATAATATTTAATTTATAATTATTATAATATTTAATTTAAAATTTTTATAATTTGTAATTTTTAAAATATTTAATTTATAATTTTTATATTATTTAATTTATAATTTTTATAATATTTAATTTATAATTTTTATATTTTGTAATTTTTATAATATTTAATTTATAATTTTTATAATATTTAATTTATTATTTTTATAATTTGTTTTTTTTTATAATATTAAATTTATAATTTGTAAGTTTTATAATATTTAATTTAGAATATTTATGATTTGTAATTTTTATAATATTTCATTTATAATTTTTATAATATTTAATTTATAATTTGTATTTTTTATATTATTTAATTTATAATTTGTAATTTTTATAATATTTAATTTATAATTTTTATAATTTGTAATTTTTATAATATTTAATTTATAATTTTTATAATTTGTAATTTTTATAATATTTAATTTATATTTTTTATAATATTAAATTTATAATTTTTATAATTTGTAATTTTTATAATATTTAATTTATAATTTTTATAATTTATAATTTTTATAATTTGTAATTTTTATAATATTTAATTTGTAATTTTTATAATATTTAATTTATAATTTTTATAATTTGTAATTTTTATAATTTATAATTTTTATAATTTGTAATTTTTATAATATTTAATTTGTAATTTTTATAATTTGTAATTTTTATAATATTTAATTTGTAATTTTTATAATATTTAATTTATAATTTTTATAATTTGTAATTTTTATAATTTGTAATTTTTATAATTTCTAATTTTTATAATATTTAATTTATAATTATTATAAATTTATTTTTATAATTTGTAATTTTTATAATATTTAATTTATAATTTTCATAATTTCTAATTTTTATAATATTTAATATATCATTTTTATAATATTTAAATTATAATATTTATAATTTGTAATTTTTATAATATTTAATTTATAATTTTTATAACTTGTAATTTTTATAATATTTAATTTATAATTATTATAATATTTAATTTATTATTTTTATAATTTGTAATTTTTATAATATTTAATTTATAATTTTTATAATTTCTAATTTTTATAATATTTAATATATCATTTTTATAATATTTAAATTATAATTTTTATAATTTGTAATTTTTATATTTAATTTATAATTTTTATAATATTTAATTTATTATTTTTATAATTTGTAATTTTTATAATTTTTATAATTTGTAATTTTTATAATATTTAATTTATAATTATTATAATATTTAATTTATAATTTTAATAATTTATAATTTGTAATTTTTATAATATTTGATTTATAATTATTATAATATTTAATTTATAATTTTTATAATTTGTATTTTTTATAATATTTAATTTATAATTTGTAATTTTAATAATATATAATTTATAACTTATAATTTGTAATTTTTATAATATTTAATTTATAATTTTTATAATTTGTAATTTTTATAATATTTAATTTATAATTATTATAATATTTAATTTATTATTTTTATAATTTGTAATTTTTATAATATTTAATTTATAATTTTTATAATTTGTAATTTTTATAATATTTAATTTATATTTTTTATAATATTAAATTTATAATTTTTATAATTTGTAATTTTTATAATATTTAATTTATAATTTTTATAATTTATAATTTTTATAATTTGTAATTTTTATAATATTTAATTTGTAATTTTTATAATATTTAATTTATAATTTTTATAATTTGTAATTTTTATAATTTATAATTTTTATAATTTGTAATTTTTATAATATTTAATTTATAATTATTATAAATTTATTTTTATAATTTGTAATTTTTATAATATTTAATTTATAATTTTCATAATTTCTAATTTTTATAATATTTAATATATCATTTTTATAATATTTAAATTATAATATTTATAATTTGTAATTTTTATAATATTTAATTTATAATTTTTATAACTTGTAATTTTTATAATATTTAATTTATAATTATTATAATATTTAATTTATTATTTTTATAATTTGTATTTTTTATAATATTTAATTTATAATTTGTAATTTTTATAATATTTAATTTATAATTATTATAATATTTAATTTATTATTTTTATAATTTGTAATTTTTATAATATTTAATTTAAAATTTTTATAATTTGTAATTTTTATATTTTATTTATCATTTTTATAATATTTAATTTATAATTTGTAATTTTTATAATATTTAATTTATAATTTTTATATTTTGTAATTTTTATAATATTTAATTTATAATTATTATAATATTTAATTTATTATTTTTATAATTTGTATTTTGTATAATATTTAATTTATAATTTTTATAATTTCTAATTTTTATAATATTTAATATATCATTTTTATAATATTTAAATTATAATTTTTATAATTTGTAATTTTTATATTTAATTTATAATTTTTATAATATTTAATTTATTATTTTTATAATTTGTAATTTTTATAATTTTTATAATTTGTAATTTTTATAATATTTAATTTATAATTATTATAATATTTAATTTATAATTTTAATAATTTATAATTTGCAATTTTTATATTGTAATTTTTAAATATTTAATTTAGAATATTTATAATTT
Organism: Coleophora flavipennella; assembly: GCA_947284805.1. Classification (NCBI taxonomy): domain Eukaryota; kingdom Metazoa; phylum Arthropoda; class Insecta; order Lepidoptera; family Coleophoridae; genus Coleophora; species Coleophora flavipennella. The sequence continues at coordinate 15,360,295 of OX369255.1, read as the reverse complement.
GTAATTTTTATAATATTTAATTTATAATTTTCATAATATTTAATTTATAATTTGTATTTTTTATAATATTTAATTTATAATTTGTAATTTTTATAATATTTAATTTATAATTATTATAATATTTAATTTATTATTTTTATAATTTGTAATTTTTATAATATTTAATTTAAAATTTTTATAATTTGTAATTTTTATATTTTATTTATCATTTTTATAATATTTAATTTATAATTTGTAATTTTTATAATATTTAATTTATAATTTTTATATTTTGTAATTTTTATAATATTTAATTTATAATTTTTATAATTTTTATAATTTCTAATTTTTATAATATTTATATATCATTTTTATAATATTTAAATTATAATTTTTATAATTTGTTATTTTTATATTTAATTTATAATTTTAATAATATTTAATTTATTATTTTTATAATTTGTAATTTTTATAATTTTTATAATTTGTAATTTTTATAATATTTAATTTATAATTATTATAATATTTAATTTATAATTTTTATAATTTATAATTTGCAATTTTTATATTGTAATTTTTATAATATTTAATTTAGAATATTTATAATTTGTAATTTTTATAATATTTAATTTATAATTTGTATTTTTTATAATATTTAATTTATAATTTGTAATTTTTATAATATTTAATTTATAATTTTTATAATTTGTAATTTTTATAATATTTAATTTATAATTATTATAATATTTAATTTATTATTTTTATGATTTGTAATTTTTATAATTTGTAATTTTTATAATATTTAATTTATAATTTTTATAATTTGTAATTTTTATAATATTTGATTTATAATTATTATAATATTTAATTTATAATTTTTATAATTTGTAGTTTTTATAATATTTAATTTATAATTTGTAATTTTTATAATATTTAATTTATAACTTATAATTTGTAATTTTTATAATATTTAATTTATAATTTTTATAATTTGTAATTTTTATATTTAATTTATCCTTTTTAATAATATTTAATTTATAATTTTTATAATTTGTAATTTTTATAATATTTAATTTTTAATTTTTAGAATTTGTAATTTTTATAATATTTAATTCATAATTTTTATAATATTTAATTTATAATTTTTATCATTTGTATATTTTATAATATTTAATTTATAATTTTTATAATTTGTAATTTTTATATTATTTAATTTATAATTTTTATAATTTGTAATTTTTATATTATTTAATTTATAATTATTATATACGATATAGAATTTCAAAACGTTTAATTCTTGCGTATTTTAAAATTGCTATGAAAAACTTAAAATCTCGAAATATTTGTAAAAATTTATTGTTTTTAAAAAATAACCGAACAAGTTTTTTTGATCAAATGTTTACATAAAAAACCGCATTTTGTGAGCACGTCTGGCCAGCAACCACCATTTTATCTGTCTTGCCGCCAAACAACTTTGTTAATTAACAACATCAATCAGTTTAGGCATGGATAGAAAAGTGTCATCAACACTGACTATTAGGTGAGATGAAGGGCTTACCAAAATGAGGATTAAAAAATCTGACAATACTTTTTTTTATTTACAATTGATTAACCTTTGCCATAAAAGCGTCGGTGGCTCAACCGGTAACGACTCGGTTCTTCTAACCAGAGGTACCGGGTTCAAATCTGGACGGCCAATGTACCAATGAGTTTTTCAAAACTTACGTACATACTTACCGATTGCTTTCACGGTGAAGGAAAACATCGTGAGGAAACCTGCACACGCCTGCGATGAAACTCGAAGGTTGTGTGTGAAGTTGACCAACCCGCACTGGGCCTGCGTGGTAGACTAAGGCCTGATCGCCCTAGTTGAGGGTAGGCTCGAGCCCCTCGGTGGGGACGTATATGAGCTGATATGATATGATGAACCTTTGGCATTATCTCAATTGACGGTAAGTGACGATGACGCTGAAGATGTAAGCGGGCTTACCAAGATTCCCCAACGCAATGGGGAACGGCATAACTTTAAGCAGGAACACATTAATATTATAAGCATTGACGTATGGAGGCAAGACTTAGATAAGACGGTGGTAGATAGCCTGGCGGTATTAGAGAATGCTCTTCAACCCCAAACCGAGTCTTAAAAAGTTAGACTACGCTGAGAATTGAACCTGCGACCTCCTGATGTGAAGCTTATGAACTTAAACTTAACACCAAGGAGGTGGTTAGGCGAGGCATTGATTGGTACAGTTGTCTCAATTTTTTTCTTTACGTGTAAAGAGTAAAGAAAATAACCACACTTTTTCAATGTTTTTTCGTTTAATTTCAATTTTCTGAATTAAAGTACAAAAAATAATATTTTTTTTTACTTTGTATTATCATAACAAATATTGTTGCATATTTTTTTTTATTTATACTTCAAAATATTAGTCATAACTAGAGTTGAAAGTAACGGTGTAGACCTATCTTCGGGATTTTTTACTATCGAGCCAAAACAGCTCAATTGTGTTTCTAAAAGAAGCATCATCAACAATAAGGGCAATTTTTTCAACTTTGGGTTTTCTGTCGTTTAGGAGTAATTGACGTCAAAAATAACGAAAATCTGTAATAATACCGCCTTAAACTAAAAAGCTAACCTTAAGCAAAGTATATAATATTAGTACTAACATACAGTATGGACGTTTCCTGACGCTCTCTATATTGCGACCTCACCCCCTCGCCACCCAGATTAATACAGATTGGTTACCGTTTTGTTGTCGAACGTATAGTATTTCGCCGCCATTTTGTTTGTTCCGTCATTCCTTTTTTGAAATGTCATTTCTGGCCCGTTGTATGAAGTGTCCAGGGTGTGCCTAAAGCTAAGAAGGTACGCGCTTTTCTTTATTCTGCGAAACAGTTAATGTAAAGAAATACCATCGAGAATAACCCGAACTCCCGTAAACCTACAATTTATTTCCCTATTATTCAAGCCTTTGTTTGTTTAAGTCGAAATGATATAAGCCAGACCGCAAAGGTTGTATTTTACCAAACCTGACATCCAGACAGCAAGCTGTATATTAGCGTCTAAATTTGGTACCATAATGGCTCTGACAAGTACCCACCCAATTCCGCGGCAACGTAATTTAGCCGGGTTATTTGCAAGGGTGTAGCAAAATCGGTGTACACAAACTAGGGGTCGTCCGTTAAAAGTGAGGTTCGATAAACGTGATAGCAAAAGTCTTCTCGAAAGTAAATTGACTGGTTGTAAATGAAACTTTGCACATAAAGGTAAAAAACATGTAGCTGCGTTTATTTAATTTGTTTACAAGAAAAAATACAATGTAAGGTTTCTTAACGATGATACAATATCCCATGTTTCTTTTTAGCCTTTCTTTAATGATTATTACAGCCTGCAATAACACAAAAAGGCATTTTTATATGGAATATCTTTCCACCGCACAGTACAATTTCCCGCAGACGACTGAGTCGCGAGTGTGCGAAACTTTTGATTTTCACACCAATTCGCTGGGAGCATTAGTCGCGCGCGTTGACCGAGTCCTTACGCCAGTAATATAGAAGTTACTATAAATCACGATAAATCAGTGTACGATATAGAATTTCAAAACGTTTAATTCTTGCGTATTTTAAAATTGCTATGAAAAACTTAAAATCTCGAATTTTTTGTAAAAAAAAATTTTTTCCAAAAAAATTACCGAACAAGTTTTTTTGATCAAATGTTTACATAAAAAACCGCACACTAAGGGTTCCGTAACATTGTACTAGATGGCGCTAGTTTCTTCAAAATAAACCACGTTTTTTGTATGGCAACTTTCACTTTATCTTATTTTTTGTATTTGTTGGGATAGCGGCAACAGAAATACATTATCTGTGAAAATTTCAACTGTCTAGCTATCACGTTTCATGAAATACAGCCTGGTGACACACGGACAGACTGACAGACAGACGGATGGACAGCGGAGTCTTAGTAATAGGGTCCCGTTTTTCCCTTTGGGTACGGAACCCTAAAAATATTTTGTAATTTTTGAGAAATTTAAGTTACTAAAAAGTATGTATGGGGGATTTTGGGACGATTTTTGATAGCGCGACAAATTTACTTGGTACTTTTATGATGACCATTTATCAAAGTCTAAACAGAACTCGGCTGATGAGCGATGACGTATGATATTTTGCAAGATGGCCGCTGACAGGACTATTAAAATTAAACGGTCTTCTAAATAAAGTCTTAATAGAAAGCAAAAAACCACTCTTTTAAATAAAGAAATTTTGAAATCTATGCTTAATTATTTTCTACGGGACAGGTGTAACCAATAAAAAACCGGCAAAGTGCGAGTCAGAATAGCACACATAGGGTTCCGTTTCATCATACTAGATAGGGATAGTTTTTTCAGTGCCATACTATCATACTAGATGGCGCTAGTTTCTTCACGTTTAAAAAAAACACGTTTTTTGTATGGAGACTTTCAATTTTGCTAATTTTTAGTATTTTTTGTTATAGCAGCAAACAGAAATACATCATCTGTGAAAATATCAACTGTCTAGCTATCACGGTTCATGAAATACAGCCTGGTGACAGTCGGACATATGGACGGGCAGCAAAGTCTTAGTAATAGTAGGGTCCCGTTTTTACCCTTTAGGTACGGAACCCTAAAAAGTGTAGCTATATTTTATGGGTGGTTTCTTCTAATAAAAAAAATTAAAAAAATCGAAAAACAATGTTCGACTCTACTATAATAATTGATCATTTAATCCGTCAATAATTTGAACAATTTTGTTTGAAAAATCTAACTATTTTTTTTGTGAATTGACTATGGGCTTCTTGAAGAAAGTTGTTCAGATTCAAGAGTACAAGCAACCCTTGCAGCGTCGGCAGATGTTGTGAGTACACCTTTTAAAAAAACCTTATTACTTTTGTATTTCGAGAATGTACCTCTGGTTTTCAACATAAGAGCGTATTTACAAAGACGTTTCCAATAGAAACTTAAAATAAGTATTTCTTGAAAATGCAACTGCCGATTCATATGAAACTTTATACGCATAAGCAAGTCATGAAATTCTAGTATGCAGATAGATTTAATTTTCAAAATACGTAATAAAAAAACAGCCAATTTTAAAATTAATATGAAAACTTTAAAATAATCTTATGTAGTGACAACACTATGTTTTTGAAAATGTACCTAATCTATCCACAAACTAAAATTTCATGAATTGTTTATTTGTATAAAGTTTCATCAGAATTGACCTATTAATTTTCAAAAAGTAGTTTTTTTTTTTTTATTCACAATTGGTAAACCCTTGACAACATCTCACCTGGTGGTAAGTAACGATGTTGCCGAAGATGGAAGCGGGCTTACCAAGATTCCCCAATGCAATGGAGAACTGGCTATCTTATCTTCCTGTCATTTTAAGGTGACGCATTGGAAACTGGTCGCATAGGAATCTCGATTTTTCTCAACAATTACAAAACATATTGAAGTGATATTTTGTAACCTGATTCTTCACTTCAATGACGTCATTTTGTCAGTTGCAGAAACACGATTCGTTAATTTTTTAACAGTTTTTTTTTATCAAAGAAACCTCTTTCAAAGAGATTTGAATTCTACAGGCAAACCAGACAGATTTTGTATCTGTAAATTTTCTTAGTCGATTAGTCTAAACACACACTTCAATATGCCGGTTGGAATTTTTTAAAATTTGTTATAGTTTTTAATTGAAACGAAAAAACATTGAAAAATTGCAATAGTATGGTTATTTTCTTTACTCTTTACACGTTTAGAAAAAGACAGAGACAACTATTCCACTCAATGGCTCGCCTCAGGTTTGTATGGGAAACGATTTTGTGAATACGGGGCTTAAGTTGTTTTACACTGAATAAGAAATGCGCAAAAGAATTTCTTTAGCTGCTAAAGTAACCTTTCACGTTTCTCTCTTATTTCATTATAGATTTTGATGGCTGGTGTCAGATGCAAGAAATTCATTCCTCAATCAAATCGCTTTCCTTTTTTTCCTTGAAAAAGGTTATTTTAACCTTTATTCGTCTAAGTCTCAACTCGTAAGTCAAGAATCTTCACAATCAACGTAAGAAAGTCTTTTCACTTCTCCATCGGTCGCGCGCGCGCAGCCACAACGGCATCCTGAGGAGCATCGCCGCACGATTTGACTCTCCCCTCCTGAAGTATATATAGGTATAGTCACAGGTGCAGTAAAATGATAGTTATATTAATTATTCTCAAGCAGTTTTTAAGCTAAGTCTGTATTGTTAATCTTTTTTTTTTTACAATTGGTAAACCCTTGGCATCATCTCACCTGATGGTAAGTTAAAATTGTAATCTTATTATTCGGAAAAATGCGTATTCCCAGAGATGATACCTAGCTAGATTATTATAAAAATTATAATAATTATAAAAATTATAAATTAAATATTTTAAAAATTACAAATTTTAAATATTATAAATTATAAAAATTATAAATTAAATATTATAAAAATTATAAATTAAATATTATAAAAATTACAAATTATAAAAATTAAAAAATATAAAAATTACAAATTTACAAATTATAAATTATGAAAATTACAAAATATAAAAATTAGAAATTATAAATTAAATATTATAAAAATTACAAATTATAAAAATTATAAATTAAATATTATAAAAATTACAATATAAAAATTACAAATTATAAAAATTATAAATTTAATATTATAATAATTATAAATTATAAACATTATAAATTAAATATTAAAAAAAATATAAAAATTACAAATTAAATATTATAAAAATTATAAATTAAATATAATAAAAATTACAAAATATAAAAATTACAAAATATAAAAATTACAAATTATAAATTATAAAAATTACAAAATATAAAAATTAGAAATTATAAATTATAAAAATTTGTTGGTCGACTTCACACACAACCTTCGAGTTTCTTCGCAGGTGTGTGCAGGTTTCCTCACGATGTTTTCCTTCACCGTTAAAGCAATCGGTAAGTATATGTACGTAAGTTTTGAAAAACTCAAAAGTGTCAAGATCGACTTCTTTGGGAGGTCTATCACCGTTGCGAGACTTGCTGACACCAACAGACCGGAGAAACTTCCATACTTTCACAGGATTGCCTTGCTCCACGGATCGATGTATATGACGCCTCTGTGCATCTCTGCATGCTAAATTGCAGCGGTTTCGGATGCGATGATAGCGCTGCTTATTGGCTTCGATGCCATCGACCTTATACCTCGACCTGGCACGGTTCTTTTTTCCCTTAAGAGACTTAATGTCTTCAGTGAGCCACGGTGCACGTAGATGTTCGACCTTAACAGGGCGAATAGGTGCATGTCGATCATATAAATCAATTAACGTGGAGTTAAGCAAACGAACCTGTTCGTCCACAGAGGAAGATCATCATCATCATATCAGCCGAAAAACGTCCACTGCTGGACAAAGGCATCCCCCAAGGATTTCCACGACGACCGGTCCTGCGCTGCCCGCATCCAGCGGCTTCCCGCGACCTTCACCGGTGGACCGACGACCTGGACCGATGTCCAGACACAATTGTCTCATTATCAAAAAAAAAACTAAAAACGATTTCAAAAAATAAATCACTCATGATGATGACATCATATTTTTTATGAGTAAGTACCTACACGACATTAACCAACAGTAACTTAATTAAAGTTAGGTTAGGTTAGGTACGAAACAAACACAGAAATAGAACAAAATTCGCCCACAATTATTTTTTAAGGTCGGTACCAACCAGCACTTGAGAAAAGTATACATACCTATCAAATGATTTAGATCGATGGCTATACTGGCGTCGACCTCGAAAAAATTGTAGGCCCCTAATTAATCCCCCCTCCTAGCTTAACCACTATTTCAGGACATCTACAAAAATTGTAAATAGTAGGCCATATCATCATATCAGCCGAAAAACGTACACTGCTAGACAAAGGCGAGCGGTCCTCGATCACTCAGCGGGTACCCGCCTTCACCAGGTCATCGGTCCACCGTGTGGGACGCCTGCCTTCGCTAGGTCTTCCGGTATGCCGTCGCCACTCGAGAACTTTACTACGCCAACAGCCATATGTTCTACGAGCTATGTGCCCTGCTCACTCCCACTTAAGTTTAGCGATTCTGTGAGCTATGTCGGTTACTGTGGTTCTCCTACGGATCTCCTCATTTTTGATTCGATCGCGTAGGGAAACACTGAGCATTGGAAAAAAGCTTTGTACCTTATAATAATTGACAAAGAATAAGTTATTAGGTGAGTTTATGTACATAAGTTTCGAAATTCAAATTCAAAATTCAAATTCAAAAATCTTTATTCGTGGTAAACATGGTGATTTTAGATGTTAATAACATAGGAGCTCTCATGTCTAGCTGAGTACAGCATACAAATTAAAATAATAAAAATATAAAAAAATAAAAATTAAGACAATATTGGCACAATTTTGTCTAAGGATGTCATTAAATAATGACTAAATAAACAGTAAAAAAAAATATCGATTAATAAGCTGAAAATTGATTAAAGTTTAAATTGATTGTACACAAAAAATTCATTAATACTATAAAAATTCATATCTAGAAGCCACTTAAATAATTTATTACACATTTGATTAAGATTCATTGTTTTGAATTGGTCTGGTACCTTGTTATATATTTTAACACACATACTATAACTGTTCTTTAGATAAAGTGATGTCCTTGGATAATGGCCTAGAGCTAATTTTAATGGGTGCCTCACTGCCCTTGGGTTGACTTCTGACACAGTTTTAAAAAGAAATGGATGCTGCTTCACAAACTTACATACTTCCAAGACATACATGGAGGGCAGTGTCAGTATTCTTAAAGTTTTAAAGAGCGGTTTACAGCTGTCATAGGGACCAGCTCCGGATATAGCTCGGACACATTTCTTCTGAGCAATAAAAGCTCTCTGTACGTAGGAGCCGTTTCCCCAGATTAGCAAACCATATCGTAGAGCTGAACTCACATATCCATGATACGCAGACAAAGACAAGTGTTGTGAAGCAATGGGTGTCAGTCTACGAAGAGCATAAACAAATTGATTAATTTTTTTACATACTTTATCAATGTGCATTTCATAACTAAGATGTTTATCTAATATTATTCCCAAGAATTTAATATTTTCTACCTCTTCGAAAGTTGTACCCTCGTATTGAATATTCAATTTAATAGCTTTACTTTGCCATGTTTGAAACTGGACATAATTCGTTTTTGTTAAATTTACTTGTAGTTTATTTAGTTTTAGCCAAGAAATTACATTATTAACTGTGTTATTTATATTAGCCTCATAATTATTTAAATTGTCGCCACTAGATGAAACAACAATAGATATATCATCCGCAAATAATGTTATTTTATTAGTTGTAACATCTGGCAAGTCATTTATGTAGAGCAGGAATAATAGGGGGCCTAGAACGCTCCCTTGGGGCACACCGGAGTTATTAATAATGCTATCGGAATAGTAGTCAACAAGATCATTTTTTTGGTTAATTTTACTTAAAACAACACATTGTCGTCTGTCAAGTAGATATGATGTGAACCATGATAAGGCCGGTCCTCTAACTCCATATTTTTCGAGTTTATGCAGGAGAATTTCATGGTTTACAAGGTCAAAAGCCTTTGTCATGTCAAAAAAGAGCACCGTTAAATAATTTTTTGCGTCGATATTCTTTGTTATAATGTCAATCAACTTAAATACAGCCAAAAACTTAAATAGAGAGAAAAACTCATTGGTTGTGTGTGAAGTCGACCAACCCACACTGGGCCCGCGTGGTCGACTAAGGCCCGATCAGTAGGCTCGAGCCCCTCGGTAGACACGTACATGAGCTGATATGATAAAAATACAGTGCAAACTCTGTAAAACGTCACTCGATATACCTAACGATTCACTCTTTGAAACGTTAAAATTTTCTGGCTCCAGTTGGTTTACTTTGACGCTAATTTCTCTCTGTATAACGAAAACTCTCAATAACTTCACAAAATGCCCGGTCCCTTGAGTGTCGCTATAAAGAGTTTACAGTGTATTTGGATTTGAAATTTTGAAGTTTTTTTTTACTACAAAATTGCTATACAGAGAGTAAATTATAATAAAGCTCCATGCAGCGGCAAACACCAGTAAACCAGCGTAAAGGCGGGACCACACGCGAGCGTTAATACTCAGCGCCCCGCGGCGACGCCAGTTTATGTGTTAGTATAATATGATCACATCCGTTAATTTCGGTTATTTTATGATATATATAACATGTAGGATTAATTGGATTTTTTATTGATTCGGCGCTTCGCAAGGTGCATTGCAGGTGGACGGACGAACGCCACATAAATAATTCAATAACTTACCTACGTGTTTTATTTTTTTAAATCTTCGGTATATCGAGGATTTTATTCTTAATCTCTTATCATAATTGGCATTAAACAAAGTTTTTTTTAAAATTTTTGTAAATGGGAATGTAGACCGTTTTAAGATATACCTAGTGGTGATTATTTGGCCAGCAAGATCTGCAGATTTAAACTCTTAATCAGGGTGTAACAAAATTGGTGTAGGACCCGTTAACCGGGGTTTCTACTCATCATACTGAACAACTTTCCTCAAGGAAACCACAGTAGATTCTAAAAAAAAATTGGGACCCTCCATACAAAAATGCACAAAAGTGGTCGATCAGCTGATCGATTTGTATGAAATTCCAGCAAAGTCATAGAACTAAAGTTTTTCAGTATTATGAGTAGAAGTCGCAGTTAACGGGAGCTACACCAATTTTGTTACACCATGTATAAGTCAATAATTTTAAGAAACTTTTTTTTTTCTATTTAATCACTAGTTTTTATTTATTTAATCAAACATAAAAAAATTATGACGTGATACCCAAATATAATAGTATGAAAAAACTGACGATTATGAAAGGAATTTAGTTACTTAGTGTAACAGTATAAAATCGTTATTTATTCAAATGTTTTTTTTTTATTAACATGCCTTACAAAAACTGGCCAATGCCGAGCACCTCCCTATTTTGGGCACTATCTCTTCTCTCTCTATAAGGGTCGTCGCTGGCGTTTTTTGCGAAAACAACGAGTCGCTATTAAAAAAAAGCCAGCCATGCATATTAAGTGGTCTAGAGCCCGCGAATACCTACTACTGCCGGGCCGAGCCCTTAATTAGGGTCGTCGCTGGCGCTTTTTGCGAAAACAACGAGTCGCTATTAAAAAAAAGCCAGCCATGCATATTAAGTGGTCTAGAACCCGCGAATACCTACTACTGCCGGACCGAGCCCTTAATTAGGGTCGTCGCTGGCGCTTTTTGCGAAAACAACGAGTCGCTATTAAAAAAAAGCCAGCCATGCATATTAAGTGGTCTAGAACCCGCGAATACCTACTACTGCCGGGCCAAGCCCTTAATTAGGGTCGTCGCTGGCGCTTTTTGCGAAAACAACGAGTCGCTATTAAAAAAAAGCCAGCCATGCATATTAAGTGGTCTAGAACCCGCGAATACCTACTACTGCCGGACCGAGCCCTTAATTAGGGTCGTCGCTGGCGCTTTTTGCGAAAACAACGAGTCGCTATTAAAAAAAAGCCAGCCATGCATATTAAGTGGTCTAGAGCCCGCGAATACCTACTACTGCCGGGCCAAGCCCTTAATTAGGGTCGTCGCTGGCGCTTTTTGTGAAACAACGAGTCGCTATTAAAAAAAAGCCAGCCATGCATATTAAGTGGTCTAGAACCCGCGAATACCTACTACTGCCGGGCCGAGCCCTTAATTAGGGTCGTCGCTGGCGCTTTTTGCGAAAACAACGAGTCGCTATTAAAAAAAAGCCAGCCATGCATATTAAGTGGTCTAGAGCCCGCGAATACCTACTACTGCCGGGCCAAGCCCTTAATTAGGGTCGTCGCTGGCGCTTTTTGTGAAACAACGAGTCGCTATTAAAAAAAAGCCAGCCATGCATATTAAGTGGTCTAGAGCCCGCGAATACCTTCTACTGCCGGGCCGAGCCCTTAATTAGGGTCGTCGCTGGCGTTTTTTGCGAAAACTACGAGTCGCTATTAAAAAAAAGCCAGCCATGCATATTAAGTGGTCTAGAGCCCGCGAATACCTACTACTGCCGGACCGAGCCCTTAATTAGGGTCGTCGCTGGCGTTTTTTGTGAAAACAACGAGTCGCTATTAAAAAAAAGCCAGCCATGTATATTAAGTGGTCTAGAGCCCGCGAATACCTACTACTGCCGGGCCGAGCCCTTAATTAGGGTCGTCGCTGGCGTTTTTTGCCAAAACAACGAGTCGCTATTAAAAAAAAGCCAGCCATGCATATTAAGTGGTCTAGAACCCGCGAATACCTACTACTGCCGGACCGAGCCCTTAATTAGGGTCGTCGCTGGCGTTTTTTGCGAAAACAACGAGTCGCTATTAAAAAAAAGCCAGCCATGCATATTAAGTGGTCTAGAGCCCGCGAATACCTACTACTGCCGGACCGAGCCCTTAATTAGGGTCGTCGCTGGCGTTTTTTGCGAAAACAACGAGTCGCTATTAAAAAAAAGCCAGCCATGCATATTAAGTGGTCTAGAGCCCGCGAATACCTACTACTAACCACGAAGTTTTAATTTTATTTTCAAGCGACTTCCAAAAAGAAGGAGGTTCTCAATTCGTCTGTACGTATCAAAATCGGTGTAGTACTTTAGTAGAAAATTAACAAAAAACCAAAAATAATAATACAAAAATGTACTAATTTGTTGTGATGGAAGTCGGTTTTTCAACGTGTTTAGCGTTTTTTTTAGTATAATTATTCTATTTTTGAAATAAAATAACACTTCAAGAACAAGTAAGAGTCAAACTCCAATACAAAATGTAGCTAGGTGTAGCTACATATCTTTAAGATATTTCGAATATAAATTCGTTCAATTTCGTCAATTCGTCAAACCTGGATCGAGCACCTGTTTCAAAATTCAATTTTCTTTCGCACTTTACTTTTTTTCAGACGAGTTTTCAACAGTTCTTTACTAACCCGGACCTTATATACTCGTAATATTTTAATTTTAAAGACAGGGCCATCAGCGTTGAAATGAGCCAATCAAGGTTGAAGCGATTACCAGAAGCAACATCTTAGATTTAATATACAGATTGTAACTTAAAGGTGTATTGATAATTTAAGGTGGGCTTGTACTCATTAAAGTCAATTATTTTTTATTTCTTTTGGATTTTCCATACAAATGTGCTAACTGATTGGCCGGTTTTGTATGAAAAATCCAAAAAAAAACGCGATTTCAGCTAAGTCGTAGAACAAAAGTTATTCAGTTTGATGAGTACAAGCATACCTTAAAGTTTCATTGCACCTTTATGTTACATCCTGTATTTTGATCGAGTATAACCGATATCATTACTCTTCGTTTCATTTAATTTAGTTTCATTATATTTCATTTCATTTCATATCGTAGATTTATGCGAGACCGAAAATGAAAATACCCGTAGGCAAGACACATAGTACTGCGCCATGCACATCATCATCATATCAGCCGAAGGACGTCCACTGCTGGACATATGCCTCCCTCAAGGATTTCCACGACGACTGGTTCTGCGCTGCCCGAATCCAGCGGCTTCCCGCGACCTTCAACAGGTCATCGGTCCACTGAGTAGGATACCTGCCTACGCTACGTTTTCCGGTACGCGGTTGCCACTCGAAAACTTTACTGCCACAACGGCCATCTGTTCTGAAATGCACACACTGTATGAAACCTATAAATAGCCGAAATTCATATATTTTTTATAATTTTGAATTTATTGATATGCATTTATGATTAAATGCGATATCTTTTCCCACGCATTTATGTAAGTACAAAAGTTTCGTGGAACTTATTTCTAATAATTTTCGAAATACCTGAAAACTTTTAGGTACAAGCTTTTAATATTGCATTGTCACGCGATATTCATATGCATGCAAAATTTCAGCTCAATCGGAAACCGGGAAGTGGGTCAAAATTAACTTGCAAGATTTCACCCGAACAAACATACATTGCAAGTTAATTAAAAGCTTTTAAAAAGAAGCATTTATTAGACAGCAATACATTTTAAGAGTCCTCCCACGTGAAATGTACTATTTTCCGAGTTTTTCCTCACAGAGTTAGATTTGGCCACTGCACACTTAAGGTGGTAATATTACAGATTTTGGTTTTTTTGAACGTCAATTACTCCTAAACGATAGAAAACCTAAGGTTGAAAAAATACTCTTATTGTTGATGATGTTTCTTAAAGGCAAAAGCTATTAGAAACACGATTGAGCAGTTTTGGCTCAATAGAAAAAATCTAAAAGACCCGTCCATTCCCGTTACTTTCAACTCTAGTTTTGTCTAATATTTTAAAGTATAAATAAAAAATATATACCTACAACAATATTTTTTATGATAATACAAAGTGAGTGACGTTATTATTTTATATACTTTAATTGTAGTTTATGATTAAAATGAAAAACCATTGAAAAAGTGAAAAAGTGTGGTTATTTTCTTTACTCTTTACACGTAAATAAAAAGACAGAGTCAACTCCAATCAATATCTCGCCTTAACCATAATTAAACACGGTTTTTGAACACCAAACTCTACGTGAAAACACGAGATTTTGGAAAAATAAGCGGGGTTCGTTTCGTTGACGACTACTGCGTGTTAGTGAATAGTCTCGTTTATCTATCTCGCTCTAACATACGCGTATACTTGTATTGCCGATCCACTGTAGGGTATAATATTTTATCTGAATCATTTACATTCTGGAAATCGAGGATGTGCTTACAAGCATTTTATTTGCTTATAACTGTGTGTATTTTATTAAAATATATTTAATTATTATTATTATTACAGCTCATATACGTCCCCACCGAGGGGCTCGAGCCTACCCTGAATCAGGGCGATTAGGCCTTAGTCGACCACGCGGGCCCAGTGCGGGTTGGTCGACTTCACACACAACCTTCGAGTTTCTTCGCAGGCGTGTGCAGGTTTCCTCACGATGTTTTCCTTCACCGTTAAAGCAATCGGTAAGTATGTACGTAAGTTTTTGAAAAACTCATTGGTACATTGGCCGTCCAGATTTGAACCCGGTACCTCTGGTTAGATGGACCGAGTCGTTACCGGTTGAGCCACCGACGCTTATATCAATATCAATTAATTATATTAATTGATATTTTATATACGTCCCCACCGAGGGGCTCGAGCCTATCCTGAATTAGGGCGATTTGGTGTAAGGCTATTAGACATCAAATCAAAGCTTCACAATTAATATAAAAACTTGAGGCAAATTGTTTGAAAGACAGGTCTTGAAGGTCCATAGGTTGATGTCTATGTAAAAATATAATTTAAAAAATGCCTAAAACAGAGGCTGTGTTTTTTGTTCAACTTTTGTTGACGAGTTAGATTAATATGATCCTCGACTTACGTGGCACAAAAAAGGGCAAACAAAGACCTTAATGAAAGACCCTTTGAAAGAGTCACATTTTTGACGTTAAAAACGTAAGCGAGAAAGTAAGATATAAGGTAAATATGTAACGGTTTTGTGTAGAATTTAACTCCACCAAAAACATAAATGTAAAGCAATTTCGATATAAAAAAATGTTGAGATCTAAAATATTATGATAGTACCAAGTTTTACAGTGTTTTTTTTTTAATCATAGCTACGAGAATTTCATCATGATCATCATATCAGCCGAAGAACGTTCACTGCTGGACATAGGCCTCCCCCAAGGATTGTCACGACGACCGTTTCTGCGCTACCCGCATCCAGCGAATTCCCTTCACCAAATCATCGGTCCACCGAGTGGGAGGCCTGCCTACACTACGTTTTCCGGTGCGCGGTCGCCACTCGAAAACTTTACTACCCCAACGGCCATCCGTTCTGCGAGCTGATCAGAAACGAGGAGATCTGTAGGAGAACCAAAGTAACCGACATATCTCTCAGTAATGCTAAACTTAAGTGGCAGTGGGCGGCGCACATAGCTCGTACGAGAATTTAAACTGACATAATATTTATATCTGATTTAAATTAATAGACAATGTGCAACGGTTTTTATTTGCTTTAAAGAAAATGTGTTTTGTTCCGAGCTATTAACTTGGCAAATTTTCACTACGAATATACAGAGTGGAACAAAATTGGTGTAGGTCCCGTTAACTGGGGCTTCTACTAAACAACTTTTGTTCTACGACTTTGCTGAAAGCGTAAAAAAAATTTTTACTCTTTATACAAATCGATCAGCTGAATTTTGTGCATTTTAGTATGGAGGGTCAAATTTTTTTTTAGAATTTACTATGGGTTCCTTGAAGAAAGTTGTTCAGTATGGTGAGTAAAACCCCCAGTTAACGAGACCTACACCAATTTTGTTACACCCTGTATATTTTTGTGTTGACATGTTTTTTTTAAATAAGCATTGCTTGCTTGAGGGCTTTACTGTATTAACTTGTCAAGTTACACAAAACAGCACAGAAAATATCAGATTTTCTTTTAAACAACCGAAAACATACATTCTCTATAAATAATCTAAATCTTAATGTGTAAAGGTCAAACAGATTTTAAGTTACGCGAAGGTCGAAAGCGGCTCGAAATGATTCGTGCAGACCTAGATCGCATACCCATTATCCATCAATTCAATTCAATTCAATATATTTTATTCAAAATAGGTGCAAATCACACTCTTTCTGATAGAAATAAAATAATATAACAATGTCATTTGTGAAGAATCGAGAAATAAACAATAATTAGTTAATAACGTCAAAATTCAAACCTTGACATAAACCAGATTATAAACATAAAAACAATATTACACGAAAAGTTATATATAAAAATCAATGAATGCTTTTAACAAGAGTAGGCCAGTTCACACGGACAGCACCCGGTCACGAGTATAACGTGAGAGTCAGCCATCGCTCCCATCAACCAAGGGAAAGGAACGAACCGCGCGACATCGCACGATTTTTATTCGCACGGTTTTTAATTCGCGTGCTGAATCACAACTAGCACACAGCGAATAAAATTCCGCGAGATTTTCGTCTGTTCTTCGGTTCTCAGCCGATCAAAAATCTTGATTTCCCTCTTATTACGGTGCAAAAGGCGTATTAAAAAATGTCACCAATACTGGATTCACACTTTTACCGCGTTTTGATTTCGCGATGCGTTCAGAGGCATATAACTCCATAATCCACAGAATGTTAGCGCAATTTTAATCGCGGATTCTGTGGCAAAACACGATTTGTTTGCGGATTTATGATCGCGCGATTTTTATTACGCAAGTGCGTGCAGCTTCATACAATATCCATGTGTCGCAGAATTTTGCGAAAAAATCGCGCTGTGAAAAATCGCTAACCGATCTAGGCCTAATAATTCGTGCATCGCCCGTTGCGAACTCGGCTGACACACTAACGTATATCTAGATTTAAAACACAACCATTATTTGTGGCATGTTCAAACGTTTCCTTCTGTGAAATTAATTATGAAAGAGCATTAAAGGAATCCTTGAATAAATGAGTCCATTTA
The DNA here is from genome assembly GCA_947284805.1 of Coleophora flavipennella. NCBI lineage: Eukaryota > Metazoa > Arthropoda > Insecta > Lepidoptera > Coleophoridae > Coleophora > Coleophora flavipennella. Next base: position 15,342,811 of record OX369255.1, on the reverse strand, counting down.
TTTTAAAAGCAATCAGGGAAAATTCTACTAAACAGTTGAGTCCCACGCCACGCTGTTGTTACGTACACACCTACATAAATATGTGTATAGTCTTGTAATAATCCCTACTCCTTGGTGTCTAATGCCTGACTTATAAACTCACTAGCTTTTTCCCGCGGCTTCGCCCGCGTGGACATCGTTTTTGTGATTGTCTTTAAGGGTGATTAGTAAATAATGTCGTTTTCCACCTACTCAACCATCTCTGTGCAAAAAATCACAACAATCGAGAATGTTTTAGTTCCCTCAGGAACTGCAACCGATTATGCTATTTTCCCAGGATAAAAAGTAGCCTATGTCCTTCCCCGTGACACAGGCTACCTGCATACCAAATTTCATAAAGATTGGTCAAGGCGTTGAAGCGTGAAAAGGTAACAAACAAACAAACAAACACATTTTCACATTTATAATATTAATAGTAAGGATTATGTTTAAGATATGTGTTATCTTAGATTCTTGGTATATTAACACTCCAGTAGTCGCATTGTAGAATGTACATGCATTTCGTGGAATTTGAGCGCAAACTGATGGTTACTTACGCACAAACTTGTGCGCTTGCAGCGACAAGCTCGGCCGCACGCCGGAGAAATTTCGCGCCAAAAGTGAATTTCTACAATAGTAGAACGCGTGATCACTCGAGTGACATTTCTCCCGAACAAATTCACTTATAAATAAGTGAAATAATATGCACTATCCTCGGTATCTGCTAAAGCACTCCTACATCAGATGTATAATCTGACGATGATATTCTCATAGTGGATTTGTCCAGACCATCAGGTTCTTCTATGTCCTGAATGCACGAAAAATGAAGAGATGGAAGTGGAAGACACAAGTTACTGAAGAAAATGAGGGTTAGAAAGATAAAGAGTTATAATTTTGCCAAATTGTTGTAAGTTTTTCAAGAAGTCTGATTTTGAATTCCTTATATATTTTTATTGTTTTATCTGATTGAGTTTCCTAATCCCTCCCTACTATCCCTACTAATATTATAAATGCGAAAGTAACTCTGTCTGTCTGTTACGCTTTCCCGCAAAAACTACTGAACGGATTTGGCTGAAATTTGGTAGGTAGACAGATTAGGACCTGGATTAAGACATAGGCTACTTTTTACCACGCTCGCGAGCCGCTTGCGGCTCGCGCACTGCGCACCCTCGAAAAGTCATAGAAACGTGGTCCACGCGGGTGAAGCCGCGGGAAACAGCTAGTAAATAATAAAGCCTTTCTAAATATGACTAAGATAGAATTCCTATTGATGAGTAAGATAGAATTTTCACTAAAAATAAAAAATTAAATAGTTTAAATAACTAAAAACCGACTTCAAAACGAAATAAACTCAAAATTATTTGATGGTATTTTTATATTATTATTATAACAGCTCATATACGTCCCCACCGAGGGGCTCGAGCCTACCCTGAATCAGCGCTATTAGGCCTTAGTCGACCACGCGGGCTCAGTGCGGGTTGGTCGACTTCACACACAACCTTCGAGTTTCTTCGCAGGCCTGTGCAGGTTTCCTCACGATGTTTTCCTTCACCGTTAAAGCAATCGCTAAGTATATGTAAGTAAGTTTTTGAAAAACTCATTGGTACATTGGCCGTCCAGATTTGAACCCGGTACCTCTGGTTAGATGGGCCGAGTCGTTACCGGTTGAGCCACCGACGCTTTTTTATATTACTAAATACTAATACACGAAAACAAGTAACAATAACGAAATCAAAGGTAGATACGAAATAAATCATAGGCCTAAAATTGAAGTCTGTTTTTAGTTATTGATTGATTGATTGAAAACACTTTATTGCACTACATAAGAGAGAAAAAAAAAGATACAATGATTAAGGAAGTTGTACATATAGGCGGTCTATTAGGCGGTTATTTTTAGGGTTCTGTACCCAAAGGGTAAAAACGGGACCCTATTACTAAGACTCAGCTGTCCGTTCGTCTGTCTGTCTGTCCGTCTGTCACCAGGCTGTATTTCATGAACCGTAATAGCTAGACAGTTGAAATTTTTACAGATTGTTCTAGTTTTTTTTTATTTGTTCCAACATTATGTATGTGTGTGTTTGGTGACAAGGAATCAATATAATTTAATGTTTATGTTTCATGTCTAATAGATGATGTATTTCTGTTGCCGCTCTATAAAAAAAAACAAAAAAATTTAAAAAGTGAAAGTCTCCATACAAAATCGTGTTTTTTTCTAAACGTTAACTTATTCTATCGCTGTTTCCCTACCCAAAGGTTGCCTGGAAAAAAATTGCTACCTAGCAATAAGGCCGCCTATAGGCTTTCTTCTATATTTTCAATTTCTTTTTTTACGTTGTGATGCAATAAAGAATATTGTATTGTAAAGAAACTAGCGCCATCTAGTATGATGGTGTTTGAAACATGTGTTTTTTTATGCGCGGTTCTGTCTCGCGCTTCACCGGTTTTTTTTACAGATATTCTAAGCGACAATTTTACTGGTCGACATTTTAATTTTTAATTAGATTTTAATTTGCAATGTTATCTTTAGCTATGTTTCATATTTTGGATTTATCTTGTTTTAAATTATATTTTCGACATTGTGTTAATGTATTATGTTATGTCTTTTAATCACATTACCTACTAATACATTTAAACACAACAATATTATTGTTTATGAATAAATGAATTGAATTGAAAATGTTATTATTAGGAAAGGATTACAAACATGTTGCCAAAAGTTATAGTAAAAAAATGATTTTAAAATAGCTGATACTAAAAGTAGATCAACGTCAACGTAAGTCGACCAACCCGCACTGGGCCCGCGTGGTCGACTAAGGCCCGATCGCCCTAATTCAGCGTAGGCTCGAGCCCCTCGGTGGGGACGTATATGAGCTGATATGATGAAAAGTATATCGAAGTTGAAGCAAGGAGTGATAATACTAAATAAAAACTGAATCCTAAAAAGGATTTAAAGGAGCAAAGTGAGCGACCACACTGAAGCAATTGCGGCACAGGTGACTTGGCGCCGCGTATACTTACGTTCTTCAGTTGGATAGACTTTAGTGAGATTAGACCAAACACCTGTAGACTGTAAACTCAAGCATTTAGTTGAGCACAAAGAAACACCACTAACGACACTCTGTACGAAGAAAACACATTAAATTTGCACCCAAAATTATGTTTTGATACCTATCATACACAATCATAATATTTCTCTTGTAATTTTCAATTAAAACTATCATAAAATTAGTAGTTTTATTACAGTCATGATTACCTTCATTTCATTTCGCATTTTCTGGATTTCCCGAGTAACCTATATTTTTTATAATATTTTCTGTGGAGAACTAGCATTAAAATAGAAATTTATTAAAAAAAATCACAACTGGACAAGATAACTTATATGACTGCATTTAATTTTATGTAAGGTACCGAAACTGTGCAGAAACTCGAACTCTTGTGTGTGAAGTCGACCAACCCGCACTGGGCCCACGTGGTTGACGACTAAAGGCCCGATCGCCCTAATTCAGGGTAGGCTTGAGCCCCTCGGTGGGGACGTAATATGAGCTAATGATGATCATGATGAAGGTACCGTATTTGTTTATTTCGTATATATTTGAACAGAAACGCGTAGCAACATCAGTCCACAAAAATGAAGATAAGTTGTAAACGTCTTTCTTGCGTCTGTACTTTTGCATCGTTTTTTATATATTTGTATATTTCTACAGTGGAATTAGAAAGATATCTACAAAATGTTAACGAAATTATCATCAATGAAAGAAATATTAATAAAAACGGTACAAAAATGAATTTAAATAGTGAAATATACGCCTCGCAAGGAGAAGCAAAACCTAACGAAAATGACGATGTAAAAAAATTGAGATACATTTTACAATGGACCCCAAAAAGATCTGTGCCGTTTGTTTATATGGGTATAGGGCAGCAAGGATTTATAGAAAAAAAGTGTCCCTACGTCAACTGTTTCGTAACAGATGATAAAAACTACTTTAAGGGAGATTACACCAAGTTTGACGTGATTGTCTTCAATGGTCCGGAAGTAATCAGCGAGCGACGGCCATCACTACCACAAAAACGATTGCCAAACCAGAAATACGTTTTCGCTTCGATTGAATCATCTGATTTTTACCCCACTTGTTCTGATAGATGGAATGGATTCTTCAACTGGACCTGGACATACAAACTTGATTCAGAGTCAAGGTGGGGATATTTAGTAGTAAGAGATATAAAAAACAATATTATAGGTCCAAGGAAAGAAATGAATTGGATTAAGCTAGAAGACATGGAGCCTGTTCCTGATGAGCTTAAACGGTCACTTGAAAAGAAGACAAAAGTGGCAGCGTGGTTTGTGTCGACTTGTATCACAAGAAGTAAACGTGGGAAATTTATGCGAGAACTGCAAGTCCAACTCAAAAAGTACAACTTAAATGTCGACGTATACGGTAGATGCGGACCTTTAAAGTGCAGTCGTACTAATGAGACACTATGTGATGAAAAGATTCGACAGGACTACCACTTTTATTTGTCTTTCGAAAATGCTTTTAGTGAAGATTATGTTACTGAAAAACTTATTCATGCTCTCAATTATGATACTATACCTATTGTATATGGTGGAGCTAATTATTCAAGGTAAAAAGTGACAACTTGCAACCCTTAAACGTTCCCACTGCTAGGGCAAACTGGGAAATGTTAGCCCATACTCCACCCACGGGGGCCAAGTTCATGTTGATGGAGGTTGTAGGGCTAGTAAAACCCCACTCTCAGAAACTTTAAAAGCCGTCTGTAAGGCATCTGACAAGGCTTAACGTGCCTTGCGAAGCATTGAAACGGTCGATAATAATTGAAAAAGCTAAATACGTTAAAAAACCGACTTCCATCGCAACAACTTATTACATTTTTGCATTATTATTTTTGGTTTTTGTTAATTTTCTAATAAAATACTACACCCATTTTGATAAAATTTATATGGGACCAGACGGGTAGCACTAGCTTTCAAATAAAAAAAGAATCATAAAAATCGGTTCACCCAGTCAAAAGTTCTGAGGTAACACACATAAAAAAAACATACAGACGAATTGAGAACCTCCTCCTTTTTGGAAGTCACTTGAAAATGCCAGTAACTGTCTAACCCATCCAGGTACCGACCGTGCTTCAAATCGAAAGTTGCACTGAACTACGTTGTCTCTCCGATCCTTCCACGTCCAAGCAACGACCTAAGCCGAGGTCCGTGCCCACCTGGGCGCCCTTAGGCAGTTGCATCTTTTTGCTTTGCATTTAGGTTGAGTGCCCTCCGCACTCGCCTCCCCTGCCCGGTGAAGTTGTAAAGGCCCCCACGACCAACAACAAGCTTGTCCTTTCGAAAAAAAAGAAAAAAAAACTAAGCTACGACCATTTTGTTCATAGTGAGAACTATTGTCTTCGTATCAAACGATACTTTACAAGCAACGTACATAAAAGACGTGTAAGTGTGAATTTTCCGATTATTTACAGGTTCATGCCCGATGGTATATATTTGAATGCAAGAGAGCTAGGTGCTGAGAAGTTAGCTGCAAAAATGAATGAACTTATGCTAAACAGCAACAAATATTTCGAATATTTCCGATGGAAAAAGTATTACAGATACCATTTAAAAAGCGAGACTGTAGAAACCAATGATTATTGTGGATTCTGTGCTATTCTCAACGATAGCGAGAAGCTGAAGCAGCAATCGATTTACAGGAATTTCCGGGAATGGTGGGACCCTCCAGGGCGGTGTTGATACCGTCTCTGTAGTGACTGGTCCTTGTGCACTGAATATTCACTGCAAGAATTGATGAAAGTCTTAAGTTCCCATACTAAAATACCTTAAGGGTATAACCAACCTGAAACGCTCGACTTTGAGCGTCTCTAGTGAAACTTAGGTACAGCTTTGTGGTGGCCGACAATGTCAGTTCAAAATAAAATTTACCTAGTGCTTGATGAAGTAAGGTTTGATTTATCCATTTTATTTCGATTTTGTAGGAAAAACCATGTCCGTCGAATACATCCGAAAATAACTTTTTTTATCGTCTTCGATTATAGTACCATTTGACAGAAATATTCTTCGTAGTTTTCTTGATATCTTAAGGCAGTTACATGAATCAACTATATATTTCATGAGTTTCACAGAATAATGCTCTAAAAATAACTATATTGCTCACAAAAATAGTCGTAACCACCACGTCACGGTTCGCACTTTTATGAACGTGATTTCAGTGTATTTTCTATCTAAATTTGTACGGACGCGAATGAAGCTGCTAATTTAACGTTGGTTAAAGCCTTAATTCTTAAGACCCTTAGATAGGTCAAATTATTGAAAGACTGCGCAAAGCTATCACTACGTCAGTACTAATATATATATATACTTTGCTATCACTATAAAAAAAATATATACATAAAGTAAAAAAAACGATTTAGTTGAATTCAATTTTAAAAATATTACTATTTTAGATGTAAAAAAAATATCCTGTAGACCCTGTTTTTTTATAATTGCAAAATTTCTCAAAAACAAATTGTTTATGTTGAATGAAACCAATACACAAAAATCGGTGACTTTAACACTTTTCATTTTAATTGAACATATTTTTTTAAAACTTATTTGAATATAAAGAAAAGTAATAAAAACATGTGCAAGTCGAGAATTGGGCGTTTGTTTTCAACGCAATAGCCGCGTTGCAGCCCGCATCGATTTGAACTTAAAATAAATAGACTTACGTTCGATATTATTTTATCACGGATCGACCTACTCGGATTGAGTCGTCTTAAAGCCTTAGTGCTGCTTCCTATCAAGAAATTTTCTGAACGAATTTAGGAAAGATCAAAAAGGTCATTTGTGTATTATTGTACCATGAGTTTTAATTCAATTTTAATTTGTGTTCCACAAAATTATATTTCCACGACCAACTGCAGTTGAAAGTAAAAACAAAGCACTTGCAACGATAATGGCCCAATTTAAGAAAAAGAAAAGTTTAAGAAACTAAATACCGACTTCAAAAGAAAATACTCAAAAGTATGGAATAATGTTTTTATACATATAAATACACGAAATTAACCAACAAAAATGAAATCAAAGGTAGGTACGAATCAAATTAGGGGACTACAATTTTTTTTTGAGGTCGGTACCAGGTCGGTACGATTTTCGAAGGTTCTCTCGATTTCTCTGGGATGCCATCATTAGATCCAGGTTTCCTTATCATGGTACCACCCTTGAGATATCTCCTTTCCAACAAAAAAAATAATCATCAAAATCGGTTCATAAACGAAGAAGTTATCCACGAACAAACATAAAAAAAAATATAGACGGTCGAATTGAGAAACGTTCTCCTTTTTTGAATTCAGTTAAAAAAAAAACAATTGAATCACAAATTATAAGTGTCGGCGTCACTACAGAGCAACGGATTGAAGTGTTTTTTTGTTTAGAATTGGTTTAGGGGTGGGAAGTGACATAGACTGCTAATCCGAATAGCTCGAAATAGCTCCTGAGGGATCTGGAGAAAACTCGTGTCCGCTCTCACCGCTCACTCTCAAAGACAGTCATAAAAACGATGTCCACGCGGGTGAAACTGCGGGCGAAAGCTAGTAAAATTATATTTGGTTACTAACATGAAAATAAAATAGATATAGCCTTTTCGAGACTGAGTAAGGTTAAAAAGTCATTTGTTGTGGGGCAGTGTATAAGATTATACAATAAAATTCCAGAAAATGTAACTAGTTTGTCAGAGAATAAATTCAAGACTCATGTCAAAAAAGTTTTGTGCTCTAGAGGATATTATAAAATAATAGATTATCTAAATGACAAAGATATATATGTTGATTATATAACAAATACCATTACCTGAGACTGTAATCTGAATCATGACATTATTTGTAATATACAATATATATATTTTGTTTTGACTATTTAAAAGTATGTGTAAACACCTATCCCTACTAATAATAATATAATATTATAAATGCGAAAGTAACTCTGTCTGTCTGTTACGCTTTCTCGCAAAAACTACTGAACGGATTTGGCTGAAATTTGGTAGGTAGACAGATTAGGACCTGGATTAAGACATAGGCTACTTTTTACCACGCTCGCGAGCCGCTTGCAGCTCGCGCACTGCGCACCCTCGAAAAGTCATAGAAACGTGGTCCACGCGGGTGAAGCCGCGGGAAACAGCTAGTTTGAAATAAATTGTTTTGAATTTTAAATTGTGAACACCGCCTACTAAACCGCCTCCCGTGGCGTAATGGTACCGACCATTAGCTTCATATCAGGAGGTCGCGGGTGCGATTCCCGTCGGAGTCTGACTTTGTATGACTTGGTTTGGTTGGTGGAAGTGCATTTTCCCTGGCTAGCTACCACCATCTTATCTAAATCTTGCCGCCAAGCATCAATGTTAACACCATTGATGTGTTCTGGCTTGTAGATAAGTTAGCCAGTTCTCCATTGCGTTGGGGAATCTTGGTAAGCACGCTTCCATCTTCGGCATTATCGTCAACAAAGCATTGATGTGTTCCGGCTTGAAGATAAGATAACACTGGTCTACAGTGATTTTGTTGCCCTAGATATAAGATCGATTTTGGATATATTTATGCTTACAATTCATGAAACTATCAATGATTTTGTAAAATTTGCTCTCGTTTTTTTGCGCAGAACTCTAATCATGACTGGAAAATCATAAAAACAAGAGCACATACAAGATATTTCATGAATGAATTCGTAATCTGGGCACTTGAAAACATAAAAACTGGCTAGATATCCAGGGCAACTAAAAAAAATATTTTTTTGTAGAGCTGTGATCACTTTCCCATTGTGTTGGGGAATCCTGGTAAACCCGCTTCCATCTTCGGCATCATCGTCACTTACCATCAGGTGAAATGATACCAAAGGCTACCAATGGCGGATAAAAAAAGTAAGTGATTTCATTTATTTTGAAAGTTTTTTTTAATCGCTTAAAGTACGCTACGGATAAGGTATAAAAATACAAAAGGTTTAATGTTTGAGTGGCAAATATTTTAAATTACTTCTAATTCTAGGGCTGTCGCCTCCTGTCCGGGAGGTTGTGGTTCGAATCCTGCCACGTACCGATGTGATTTAGAATTTAAATTTCATATGCACGTTTATCCGACGCTCTTACAGTGAAGGAAAAACATCGCGAGGAAACCTGCACACACCAGCGAAGAAACTCGAAGGTTGTGTGTGAAGTCGACCAAACCGCACTGGGCCCGCGTGGTCGACTAAAACCCAATCGCCCTAATTCAGAGAAGGCTCGAGCCCCTCGGTGGGGACGTATATGAGCTGATTTGATGAATTCTAATTGATCCAATTTTAGGGTTCCGTAGTCTTCTTCTTCTAGGGGTGCTATATCCTAACGGTTGTCGGCGACGACCACACGGAACTCTTCTCTTTTCTGTGCCAGTCTACTTAGACTGGCAGCGTCTTTAATGTGTGTCCATTTCTTCATATTGTCACCCCATGTTATTCGCCTTCTCCCTCTTCTGCGCTTTCCTTCTATTTTGCCTTCTATTATGTTTTTCAGAACGTTATATTTTTCATGTCTCGTCATTACACCTCCTGTGATAATGACCGTAATAGGTGAACCTACGAATACATTTTGTATACCTACATGTTGTAACAAAATTGGTGTAGGTCCCATTAACTGGGGCTTCTGCTCATTATACTGAACAACTTATGTTCTACGACTTTGCTGAAAACGCACAAAAAAATGTTTACTCTTTATACAAATCGATCAGCTCATCGACCAATTTTGTGCATTTGATTGAGTATGCAGGGTCCAATTTTTTTTTGGGAATTGACTATGGGTTCCTTGGGGAAAGTTGTTCAGTATGATGAGTAGAACCCCCAGTTATCGGGTCTTAGACAATTTTATTTACAGTCTGTATAATACATAAAATATGCTACTTCTACTTAATCAACTCAGGACCACAGAGAAAATCGTAAGGAAACCTGCACGCGCCTGCGACAAAACTCGCAGGTTGTGTGTGAAGTCGACCAACCCGCACTGGGCCCGCGTGGTCGACTAAGGCCCGATCGCCTTAATTCAGGGTAGGCTCGAGTCCCTCGGTGGGGACTATATGAGCTAATATGATTATGATGATGACAGAGAAAAATAGTGTTCTTTCAATTTCTTTTTAAAAGTGTAAAGGCTCTCACAGTCACGAATTTCGTGAGGAAGAAAATCCCACAACCTGACAGCATGAAGAGAAGGAATAGGAGTCGTATAGTATAACAAATGTAGTTAGTAATAAGCATAGTAAAAAGAAAGATATTAAGTTACCTTCATACAATGGTACATCGCGCGGTTTGTATGTGTGCGCGTCAGTACGCACACTACAACAATAAAAACGACTTTCCTTTTACTACGCTAGTACTAATATATATGTTACGGCTGAAACCCGAAGCGCGGCTGCACCTAGTTTTAGCCGGTTAGAACTAGGTGTAGCCACTTACTCTTGGTTAAACCTAGTACGAGCCGATTATATTCGGGTAAAACTAGGTCTATCCTTCATCATGCCGGCTACAACTAGGTTCGGCCATTCCCTGTTGGATAAAACTAGGTCTATCCGATATCATTCCAGCTAGAACTAGGTTCAGTCTAGTCGAATCGAGTTGTGGAAAGTTTGACGCAGATGTGGTATTTTGTGCAACTCAAAATGTCACTCAAGTTTAAGTTGTTCTAATAAATAGTTTATGTTCCTTTATAAAATAAAAGTGTGATTTATAATTATAATAACATTCTTTAAATTATAATATGCAACTATTGTCTGTTGTTAAAAAAATTTTCCTGATTGTTCCTATTATATTAAAAATTGTACTCCTAATAATTTGTGTTAATTATTACAATGTGATTTATAAGAATAAAAAAACTCTCTACGTTTCTTTTTATTGGATGTTTTTTTTAATATCTAAAAAAGCTCTACCGATAGCATGCCGGCTACAACTATGTACAGCCAATCCCTGTTAGATAAAACTAAGACACGCGCTGCTGCTTCAGACGCTGTGAGTCACACTCGCTAGTAGACCTGCAGTAGATCAGCAGCACCTGGCGCTCACAACCTGCAGAGGCGCGTGCCTCGCTATGCCCTCCACCCCGCGCCGCTGCTGCAGATGCTGTGAGTCATGAGTGTGACGCGGGGCGGAAGGCTTGGCGGGACACGCATCTAAGTTTTATCCAACAGGGATTGTCTGGACCTAGTTCTAGCCGGAATGATATCGGATAGACCTAGTTTTATCCAACAGGGAATGGCCGAACCTAGTTGTAGCCGGCATGATGAAGGATAGACCTAGTTTTACCCGAAAATAACCGGCTCGTACTAGGTTTAACCAAGAGTAAGTGGCTACAGCTAGTTCTAACCGGCTAAAACTAGGTGCAGCCGCGCTTCGGGTTTTAGCCGTAACATATATACTGTATCCAAAGGGTAACTAACGGGACCCTATTACTAAGCCTCCGCTGTCCGTCTTTCTGTCCGCCAGAGGCACAGTATATATATTAGTACTCTGTATTTCATGGACCATAATAGGCAGATAATTTAAAATTTCATAGAGTATTTATATTTCCGCTATAACAACAAATAATAAAAATTAGGAAAGTGAAAAATTAAAGTTTAAAAACATTTTATATAAGTATTTTAGATGCAATTTTTGATTTAGCTCTTTCGTGAAAACGGTAATACACACAAACGTCTACTAGTTCTATAATTCAGTCCAAAACACGGAAAAAACGGCACCGTGTGTTTACATTCATTGATTTCTATGAAAAGCGATATTGTAAGATATCTGGTCAGATAAAGATATCTTATAGTATCTTTCCCGTGTGTGACAACCCTTTAGATCGGTAATCAAACTGCAACCAATCTGCGTGACGGGAGGGTAAGGTCGAATCTAGAGAGCGGCAGAGAGTGGCCTTACTGTACGCTAGTACTATGTATACTGTGATTTTACTAAAGAACTCGTTTTTATTAATGTACTGTGCGTGCGTGCCTACTGACGCGCACACATACAAACCGCGCGATATACCATTTTTACGAAGATAACCTACTATTCTTTTTTTTTTACTATGGAATAAGAAACACTCCAGGCAGACCAAAACAAGATGAAGACTCCTCGAACGAGCGAAACCTTGCAAGTACAATCACAAATGAATTCGCTGATGTGCTTCTCTTTGATCTGGAATTGTAAGAAAATCGGCTAAGTGCGAGGCAGAATCGCACACAGAGGGGTCCGTACCATCATATTAGATGGCGCTAGTACAAAGGGTTCCGTACCATCATACTAGATGGCGCTAGTTTCTTATTTTTCAAATAAAACACTTCTTTTGTATGGAGACCCCCCTTATTTTTTCACTTTCTCTAATTTTTCGTATTTTTTGTAATATTGTGAAAATTTTAACTGTCTAGCGATCACGGTTCATGAAATACAACTTGGTGACTTGGTGACACACGGACAGACAGACAGACGGACGGACAGTCTTAGTAAAAGAGTCCCGTGTCTACCCTTTGGGTACGGAAAAACGACGCTTCATTGAATATTTATGTAGTAAGGATGACATAATGTAAGCCCTTCATTTATCGAAATGAGGAGATCTGCAGGAGAACCAAGGTAACCGACATAGCACACAGAATCGCTAAACTGAAGTGGCAGTATGCAGAGCACATAGCTTGTAGAACAGATGGCCGTTAAGGTAGTGAAGTTCTCAAGTGGCGACCGCGCACCGGAAAACGTAGCGTAGGCAGGCCTCCCGAGCAGTGGACCGACGGCCTGGTGAAGTTCGCGGGAAGCGGCTGGATGCGGGCAGCGCAGAACCGGTCGTCGAGGAAATCCTTGGGGGAGGCCTTTGTCCAGCAGTGGACGTTTTTCGGCTGATATGATGATGATGATGAATGTGACCCCTTAAGTTACCTCTTTTCAAGCCATTTTATCGTCTATTTTCGGGTTTATTCTTAAAATAAGTAATTTGATAATATGATATATATATAAGGTCTAACAAAATTAGCTGAAACTATTTTAACTGGTGCTTCTACCCATGAAACTAAACAACTTTCCCCATGAAACCCATAGTCAAATCTCAAAAAAAATTTTGAACTTCCCATACTAAGTTGGCTGATCAGCTGTTCGAGTTAGTATGGGAGAGCCAAATTTTTTTTTGCGATTTGACTATGGGTTCCATGGGGAAAGTTGTTCAGTTTCATGGGCAGAAGCACTAGTTAAAATAGTTTCAGCTAATTTTTTTAGAGTACTAGAATAAAGTTCATAGGTGACTGAAGGGAAAATATTGATTGGATTTTTATTTAAGATAAATATGATGAAAATAAACATCGAAAAAGTGCAAAAGTGTGGTTATTTTCTTCCCTCTTTACACGTAAAGAAAAACACAAAGACAGATTTTTAAGTAGGTACCACGGGGCCTTAACTCTGCAAAACATTTGGTAGAACGTTGTTACACTAGCACACATGTTGGGTCTAAATGACCCGCCTAGGTTATTATTGGGATTCAATGACTCCTCTTGAATAAGTCTGATACAAATACTTAAATTTACGACTACACTTACTTTTAATAAAATAATGTACTCAGATATAAAAAAAAGTGTGTGTGTCAGCTCCGACGCACGACTGGAGTTTACTACTTAAGTACGATTGTCTAAACAGGCACAAAACAGGGCTTGACTTTAGTTTTAAGTTTACTCTGCACAGTTTTTATAACTAATGATTCCAATTTCCGGCCTCTTTTCATAGCTGATGTGTCAGGTGTTTTAGCTCCCATGGTCGCAGCTACTAATGATCCATTTGGTGTTTGGCAGCGACTAACCTCGTATGCTTTAGATGCGGTTATACGAGCATATCTTAGGTCATACCATAAAGGGCTCTAACATTGGTTTTGTGTTGACTCTTCAATTAAATCAAGAGCATTTTTGCTAAGTTTCTCTTGTAATGTTTCTAGTAATTTGTTGACATCTTTCTTTATATCATCACTCACTTGAATAAGGAAATGAAAACTGTCGAACATCACTGTGTTTAAAGTCGTTCTGATACTTTAAAAGTTCACAATTCATAATTTTCTTCTTTTTTGCTTCTTAAAGAAACCCGTGGAAAAGATCTGTGCTGGTTTCATGATGTGGAGCTGTTTTTTTTTTTCAAATTTGATATAACCTCGGTGCAGGAAGGTTCTTCACTGCGACGATGGGTCCTCATCAAAAATGCCACTGCATGCTTACAACCACCAGCTAAAGCTGCACAGTCCAAGCACTGGCAACTGATGATTTCACCTTTAGTCTCGTCTATTACCATAGTGAATTTGTATGAACTAGCCCTCACTTTTTGTTTGGGGCAGATCTTGCAATTGAGTGTGCAAAGTCCTTATCCACGACGTAGTTGCACGTACCCAATAGCATCGTCACCATAAGATTCTCGTGCAGCCCTGAAAATGTAAACTAATTACTTACTGTAAACAAAATTTATTCTTTATAACCTAAAAAACTACTACTGAAAGAAAGACTATTATTTCGCCTTAGCAGAATTAAGGTTACTTACGTAGGTAGTGTTATATTATTTTATAGTACTTACATTGCTGTTTTTACATTTCTCAGCTCTGCAGAATAAAAATCGGGGTTATTTTTAAAGAACATGATTGCGTCCACTTTGGGCAAGTTTCTGCTATCTGCTTTCACAAAATTGACACCCATGATGGAGTGGAATACCAAATTATATAAAAATCACAAATTTTAAAATCTTATCAGATCAAAAATTGTAAGACTGCAACAATAACAGATCTGATTTGATTACTGTGTTGTGACTTCATTTTAGATTTCGTAGTGACTTATATTCTTTTTGTCAGATTCAGCCAATCCTGACTGTTTTGTATCACGTGACAGAGGTGCGCACAATAGGTTGCGCGTAAAAAACGTAACGCGCAAAGAGAATATAACAAACTACGTTTTCGATCACTAGATTTTACTCCTCATATTTTTTTCATACCGGGCGCCTTATATGCAAATCGATTCTTAAGAAGTAAACTCCAATAAACTCCAATAATACAAAATCTTTATTGACTATTTAATAACAATCTTGAAAAATATATATTTCTTTTTAATTTATTTACATTAACTAAATAATCAGAAAAAATATATAATTAAATGAAATTCTGGAAACTTAAATTGAGATATTTTAAGTAAGTATAGGAAAAACACAATATAATATAGTTCCCTATCGTCCATCAAGCTCGCGAAATCTCGACCTTTTTCAAGTTCAGATGTGTCTGTCACTCGTCGCTGGCGCATGCCTAATAAAACTATGTTAGAAAAGGGTATACGAATAACAATACAGCTACTGAGAAAACTGGCAACGTCACATCACAAGCACAAAAGATACAAATATTTCATTTAGACCCAAACCAAATTATATATATTAGTACTAACATACAGTATGGACACTCCCTGCCGCTCTCAAGATTGCGACCTCACCCCCTCGTCACCCAGATTAATACAGATTGGTTACAGTTTGGTTGTCAAACGTATAGGATTTCGCCGCCATTTTGTTTGTTCCGTCATTTGTTTCTGACTCGTTGTATGAAGTGTCCAGGGTGTGCCCCAACTAGGGTTGCCAGGTCTTAAAACTAAATAGCCGGACATACCTGCCAGTCTAGCCGGACTTTTGGGTAAAAAATCCGGACTCCCTAAATTATTAAAGCCCTCTTTAGACACCCCTAAATCAATCAGTCATGTTTACTGGCCTTTAGCAAGGTCCTAATCAGACTAAGAAACGCCGCCATAGTCTCATAAATACGACAGCGCTCACCCGAATGTTCAGGTGACTGGAAAAATCAATAAACCTAAAAAACCGGACAGGCCGGACACCTTCTAATTTGGCCGGACACGCATCCAAAAAGCCTAACACTGTCCGGCTTTATCCGGACGCCTGGCAACGCTAGCCCCAACTGTGTTCCGCCGGGTTAAACAGACTTCGGACTCCAGTTGGCCGGAGCAAGGAAAACAGCAGGTCTACGAGAGGTCTATAGCTGGGATAGCGCATACGAATGCGGTGCCTCTCCTTAAACTATGGCCACACTCTGGTCACTTCATACAACGGGTTAGAAATGATATTTCAAAAAAGGACGGAACAAACAAAATGGCGGTGAAATCCTATTCAATTCAATTCAATATTATATTTATTCAAAATAGGTGCAAAGTACACTCTTTCTGTAAAGTATACACTGTCTCTGTCTGTCTGTCTGTCCGTTCGACCTTTATAAGACTTTATCTTTGAAATCGTAATAGGGTAGCTGGCTTAATTTACTAACAAGTAACAATATTAAGGGCCGTGTCAGTGCATAAAATATTTTTGGAAAATAATAACTGTGGTGGATATTGCTAACGATATAGAGGACAAGACAACAAATTTTAGAATTTTCGTCTGTCTTTCTGTCTGTCTGTATGTTCGCGCTTCATGCAAAAACTACTAAGCCAATTTTGTATGGTGGTTCCTTAATGCTCGGATTAACATATAGGATACTTTTTAACCCGGAATATTTGAAAGTTCCCGTGGGAAAATTCCAAAAATCCCCGCGTTCAAGCAACGACCTAAGCCGAGGTCCGTGCCCACCTGGGCGCCCTTAGGCAGTTGCATCTTTTTGCTTTGCATTTAGGTTGAGTGCCTTCCGCACTTGCCTCCCCTGCCCGGTAAAGTTGTAAAGGCCCCCACGACCAACAACAAGCTTTTCCTTTCGAAAAAAAAGAAAAAACTAAGTTACGACCAGTTTATTCATAGTGAGAACTTTCTTCGTATCAAACGATACTTTACAAGCAACGTACATAAAAGACGTGTAATTGTGAATTTTCCGATTATTTACAGGTTCATGCCCGATGGTATATATTTGAATGCAAGAGAGCTAGGTGCTGAGAAGTTAGCTGCAAAAATGAATGAACTTATGCTAAACAGCAACAAATATTTCGAATATTTCCGATGGAAAAAGTATTACAGATACCATTTAAAAAGCGAGACTGTAGAAACCAATGATTATTGTGGATTCTGTGCTATTCTCAACGATAGCGAGAAGCTGAAGCAGCAATCGATTTACAGGAATTTCCGGGAATGGTGGGACCCTCCAGGGCGGTGTTGATACCGTCTCTGTAGTGACTGGTCCTTGTGCACTGAATATTCACTGCAAGAATTGATGAAAGTCTTAAGTTCCCATACTAAAATACCTTAAGGGTATAACCAACCTGAAACGCTCGACTTTGAGCGTCTCTAGTGAAACTTAGGTACAGCTTTGTGGTGGCCGACAATGTCAGTTCAAAATAAAATTTACCTAGTGCTTGATGAAGTAAGGTTTGATTTATCCATTTTATTTCGATTTTGTAGGAAAAACCATGTCCGTCGAATACATCCGAAAATAACTTTTTTTATCGTCTTCGATTATAGTACCATTTGACAGAAATATTCTTCGTAGTTTTCTTGATATCTTAAGGCAGTTACATGAATCAACTATATATTTCATGAGTTTCACAGAATAATGCTCTAAAAATAACTATATTGCTCACAAAAGCAGTCGTAACCACCACGTCACGGTTCGCACTATTATGAACGTGATTTCAGTGTATTTTCTATCGAAATTTGTACGGACGCGAATGAAGCTGCTAATTTAACGTTGGTTAAAGCCTTAATTCTTAAGACCCTTAGATAGGTCAAATTATTGAAAGACTGCGCAAAAAATTAATATACATAAAGTAAAAAAAAAACGATTTAGTTGAATACAATTTTAAAAATATTACTATTTTAGATGTAAAAAAAAATATCCTGTAGACCTTGTTTTTTGTATAATTGCAAAATTTCTCAAAAACAAATTGTTTATGTTGAATGAAACCAACACACAAAAATCGGTGACTTTAACACTTTTCATTTTAATTGAACATATTTTTTTAAAACTTATTTAAATATAAAGAAAAGTAATAAAAACATGTGCAAATCGAGAATTGGGCGTTTGTTTTCAACGCAACAGCCGCGTTGCAGCCCGCATCGATTTGAACCTTAAATGAATAGACTTACGTTCGATATTATTTTATCACGGATCGACCTACTCGGATTGAGTCGTCTTAAAGCCTTAGTGCTGTGCTTCCTATCAAGAAATTTTCTGAACGAATTTAGGAAAGATCAAAAAGGTCATTTGTGTATTATTGTACCATGAGTTTTAATTCAATTTCAATTTGTGTTCCACAAAATTTTATTTCCAGGACCAACTGCAGTTGAAAGTAAAAACAAAGCACTTGCAACGATAATGGCCCAATTTAAGAAAAAGAAAAGTTTAAGAAACTAAATACCGACTTCAAAAGAAAATACTCAAAAGTATGGAATAATGTTTTTATACATATAAATACACGAAATTAACCAACAATAATGAAATCAAAGGTAGGTACGAATCAAATTAGGGGACTACCTACAATTTTTTTTGAGGTCGGTACCAGGTCGGTACGATTTTCGAAGGTTCTCTCGATTTCTCTGGGATGCCATCATTAGATCCAGGTTTCCTTATCATGGTACCACCCTTGAGATATCTCCTTTCCAACAAAAAAATAATCATCAAAATCGGTTCATAAACGAAGAAGTTATCCACGAACAAACATAAAAAAAAATAGACGGTCGAATTGAGAAACGTCCTCCTTTTTTGAATTCAGTTAAAAAAAAAACAATTGAATCACAAATTATAAGTGCCCGCGCACGTCGGCGTCACTACGGAGCAACGGATTGAAGTGTTTTTTTGTTTAGAATTGGTTTAAGGGTGGGAAGTGACATAGACTGCTAATCCGAATAGCCCGAAATAGCTCCTGAGGGATCTGGAGAAAACTCATGTCCGCTTCACCGCTCACTCTCAAAGACAGTCATAAAAACGATGTCCACGCGGGTGAAACTGCGGGCGAAAGCTAGTAAAATTATATTTGGTTACTAACATGTAAATAAAATAGATATAGCCTTTTCGAGACTGAGTAAGGTTAAAAAGTCATTTGTTGTGGGGCAGTGTATAAGATTCTACAATAAAATTCCAGATAATGTAACTAGTTTGTCAGAGAATAAATTCAAGACTCATGTCAAAAAAGTTTTGTGCTCTAGAGGATATTATAAAATAATAGATTATGTAAATGACAAAGATATATATATGTTGATTCTATAACAAATACCATTACCTGAGACTGTAATCTGAATCATGACATTATTTGTAATATACAATATTTTTTTTTTGTTTTGACTATTTAAAAGTGTGTGTAAACACCTCATCATTACAGCTCATATACGTCCCCACCGAGGGGCTCGAGCCTACCCTGAATCAGGGCGATTAGGCCTTAGTCGACCACGCGGGCCCAGTGCGGGTTGGTCGACTTCACACACAACCTTCGAGTTTCTTCGCAGGCGTGTGCAGGTTTCCTCACGATGTTTTCCTTCACCGTTAAAGCAATCGGTAAGTATGTACGTAAGTTTTTGAAAAACTCATTAGTACATTGGCCGTCCAGATTTGAACCCGGTACCTCTGGTCAGATGGACCGAGTCGTTACCGGTTGAGCCACCGACGCCTTTTATAAACACCTATTTGAAATAAATTGTTTTGAATTTTAAATTTTGAACACCGCCTACTAAACCGCCTCCCGTGGCGTAATGGTACCGACCATTAGCTTCATATCAGGAGGTCGCGGGTGCGATTCCCGGCGGAGTCTGACTTTATATGACTTGGTTTGGTTGGTGGAAGGGCATTTTCCCTGGCTAGCTACCACCATCTTATCTAAATCTTGCCGCCAAGCATCAATGTTAACACCATTGATTGTAGATAAGTTAGTCAGTTCTCCATTGCGTTGGGGAATCTTGGTAAGCTCGCTTCCATCTTCGGCATTATCGTCAACAAAGCATTGATGTGTTCCGGCTTGAAGATAAGATAACACTGGTCTACAGTGATTTTGTTGCCCTAGATATAAGATCGATTATGGACATATTTATGCTCACAATTCATGAAACTATCAATGATTTTGTAAAATTTGCTCTCGTTTTTTTTGCGCAGAACTCTAATCATGACTGGAAAATCATAAAAACAAGAGCACATACAAGATACTTTCATGAATAAATTCGTAATCTGGGCACTTGAAAACATAAAAACTGGCTAGATATCCAGGGCAACTAAAAAAAATAATTTTTTGTAGAGCTGTGATCACTTTCCCATTGTGTTGGGGAATCCTGGTAAACCCGCTTCCATCTTCGGCATCATCGTCACTTACCATCAGGTGAAATGATACCAAAGGCTACCAATGGCGGATAAAAAAAGTAAGTGATTTCATTTATTTTGAAAGTTTTTTTTAATCGCTTAAAGTACGCTACGGATAAGGTATAAAAATACAAAAGGTTTAATGTTTGAGTGGCAAATATTTTAAATTACTTCTAATTCTAGGGCTGTCGCCTCCTGTCCGGGAGGTTGTGGTTCGAATCCTGCCACGTACCGATGTGATTTAGAATTTAAATTTCATATGCACGTTTATCCGACGCTCTTACAGTGAAGGAAAAACATCGCGAGGAAACCTGCACACACCAGCGAAGAAACTCGAAGGTTGTGTGTGAAGTCGACCAAACCGCACTGGGCCCGCGTGGTCGACTAAAACCCAATCGCCCTGATTCAGGGTAGGCTCGAGCCCCTCGGTGGGGACGTATATGAGCTGATTTGATGAATTCTAATTGATCCAATTTTAGGGTTCCGTAGTCTTCTTCTTCTTGGGGTGCCATATCCTAACGGTTGTCGACGACGACCACACGGAACTCTTCTCTTTTCTGTGCCAGTCTACTTAGACTGGCAGCGTCTTTAATGTGTGTCCATTTCTTCATATTGTCACCCCATGTTATTCGCCTTCTCCCTCTTCTGCGCTTTCCTTCTATTTTGCCTTCTATTATGTTTTTCAGAACGTTATATTTTTCATGTCTCGTCATTACACCTCCTGTGATAATGACCGTAATAGGTGAACCTACGAATACATTTTGTATACAGGTTGTAACAAAATGCAAGCCTTTGAGCTATCACTCAGACTCCGCCAAGACGTCAGTAGGTGGCGCCTGCGTCTCGTCATTACACCTCCTGTGCTAATGACCGTAATAAGTGAACCTACGAATACATATTGTATACAGGTTGTAACAAAATGCAAGCCTTTGAGCTATCACTCAGACTCCGCCAAGACGTCAGTAGGTGGCGCCTGCGTCTCGTCATTACACCTCCTGTGCTAATGACCGTAATAGGTGAACCTACGAATATATATTGTATACAGGTTGTTACAAAATGCAAGCCTATGAACTATCACTCAGCTCCGCCAAGACGTCACCAGGTGGCGCCTGCATCTCGTCATTACACCTCCTGTTCTAATGACCGTAATACTACAAATACATATTGTATACAGGTTGTAACAAAATGAAAACCTGTCAGCTATCACTCAGACTCCGCCAAGACGTCACCAGGTGGCGCCTGCGTCTCGTCATAACACCTCCTGTGATAATGACAGTAATTAGCTGAACCTACAAATACATATTTTATGATTGTAACAAAATGCAAGCCTGTGAGCTATCACTCAGACTCCGCCAAGACGTCACCAGGTGACGCCCGCATCTCGTCATTACACCTCCTGTGCTAATGACCGTAATAGCTGATCCTATAAATACACATTGTATACATGTTGTAACAAAATTGGTGTATGTCCCATTAACTGGGGCTTCTGCTCATTATACTGAACAACTTATGTTCTACGACTTTGCTGAAAACGCACAAAAAAATGTTTACTCTTCATACAAATCGATCAGCTCATTGACAAATTTTGTGCATTTGATTGAGTATGCAGGGTCCAATTTTTTTTGAGAATTGACTTTGGGTTCCTTGGGTAAAGTTGTTCAGTATAATAAGTAGAACCCCCAGTTATCGGGTCCTAGACAATTTTTTTCACAGCTTGTATAATACGTAAAATATTTCATGGCTACTTAATCAACTCACGACGACAGAGAAAATCGTAAGGAAACCTGCACGCGCCTGCGACAAAACTCGCAGGTTGTATGTGAAGTCGACCAACCCGCACTAGGCCCGCGTGGTCGACTAAGGCCCGATCGCCTTAATTCAGGGTAGGCTCGAGTCCCTCAGTGGGGACGTATATGAGCTAATATGATGATGATGATGACAGAGAAAAATAGTGTTCTTTCAATTTCTTTTTAAAAGTGTAAAGGCTCTCACAGTCACGAATTTCGTGAGGAAGAAAATTCCACAACCTGACAGCATGAAGAGAAGGAATAGGAGTCGTATAGTATAAGAAATGTATTAGTAATAAGCATAGTAAAAAGAAAGATAATAAGTTATCTTCATACAATGGTACATCGCGCGGTTTGTATGTGTGCGCGTCAGTACGCACACTACAACAATAAAAACGACTTCTTTCCTTTTACTACGCTAGTACTAATATACAGGGTGACCTCAAATTAGTTCTTGATAGCAAAGGATATGAATGTACTCGTGATTACAAACAACTTTCCCAAGGAAACTATATGTAAAATATGAAAAAAAAAATTTCGCCCTCGATACATAATAAGTTATCAAATCGGCAAAAATGTATCAAGCACCAAAATTTTTTTTTCATATTTGACATATAGTTTCTTTGGGAAAGTTGTTTGTAATCACACTACAACAATAAAAACGACTTCTTTCCTTTTAATACGCTAGTACTAATATACAGGGTGACCTCAAATTAGTTCTTGATAGCAAAGGATATGAATGTACTCGTGATTACAAACAACTTTCCCAAGGAAACTATATGTGAAATATGAAAAAAAAATTTCGCCCTCGATACATAATAAGTTATCAAATCGGCAAAAATGTATCAAGCACCAAAATTTTTTTTTCATATTTGACATATAGTTTCTTTGGGAAAGTTGTTTGTAATCACGAGTACATTCATATCCTTTGCTATCAAGAACTAATTAAAAGTCACCCTATATATACTGTGTCCAAAGGGTAACTAACGGAACCCTTTTACTAAGCCTCCGCTGTCCGTCTTTCTGTCCGCCAGAGGGCTGTATTTCATGGACCATAATAGGTAGATAATTTAAAATTTCATAAAGTATTTATATTTCCGCTAAAACAACAAATAATAAAAATTAGGAAAGTGAAAAATTAAAGTTCAAAAACATTTTATTTAAGTATTTTAGATACAATTTTTGATTTAGCTCTTTCGTGAAAACGGTAATAATACAACCAAAAAACGGCACCGTGTGATTACATTCATTGTTTTCTATGAAAAGCGATATTGTAAGATATCTGGTCGGATAAAGATATCTTATAGTATCTTTCCCGTATGTGACAACCCTTTTGATCGGTAACCAAACTGCAACCAATCTGCGTGACGGGAGGGTAAGGTCGAAACTAGAGAGCGGCAGGGAGTGGCCTTACTATACACTAGTACTATGTATACTGTGATTTTACTAAAGAACTCGTTTTTATTATTGTACTGTGCGTGCGTGCCTACTGACGCGCACACATACAAACCGCGCGGTATACCATTTTTACGAAGATAACCTACTATTCTTTCTTTTTACTATGGTATAAGAAACACTCCAGGCAGACAAAACAAGATGAAGACTCCTCGAACGAGCGAAACCTTGCAAGTACAATCACAAATGAATTCGCTGACGTGCTTCTCTTTGATCTGGAATTGTAAGAAAACGGGCTAAGTGCGAGGCAGAATCGCACACAGAGGGGTCCGTACCATCATATTAGATGGCGCTAGTACAAAGGGTTCCGTACCATCATACAAGATAGCGCTAGTTTCTTATTTTTCAAATAAAACACTTCTTTTGTATGGAGATCCCCCTTATTTTTTCACTTTCTCTAATTTTTCGTATTTTTTGTTATATCGTGAAAATTTTAACTGTCTAGCGATCACGGTTCATGAAATACAACTTGGTGACTTGGTGACACACGGACAGACAGACAGACAGACGGACGGACAGTCTTAGTAAAAGAGTCCCGTGTCTACCCTTTGGGTACGGAAAAACGACGCTTCATTGAATATTTATGTAGTAAGGATGACATAATGTAAGCCCTTCATTCATCGAAATAAGGAGATCTGCAGGAGAACCAAGGTAACCGACATAGCACACAGAATCGCTAAACTGAAGTGGCAGTATGCAGAGCACATAGCTTGTAGAACAGATGGCCGTTAAGGCAGTGAAGTTCTCAAGTGGCGACCGCGCACCGGAAAACGTAGCGTAGGCAGGCCTCCCGAGCAGTGGACCGACGACCTGGTGAAGTTCGCGGGAAGCGGCTGGATGCGGGCAGCGCAGAACCGGTCGTCGAGGAAATCCTTGGGGGAGGCCTTTGTCCAGCAGTGGACGTTTTTCGGCTGATATGATGATGATGATGAATGTGACCCCTTAAGTTACCTCTTTTCAAGCCATTTTATCGTCTATTTTCGGGTTTATTCTTAAAATAAGTAATTTGATAATATGATTTATATAAGTACTAAAATAAAGTTCATAGGTGACTGAAGGGAAAATATTGATTGGATTTTTATTTAAGATAAATATGATGAAATTAAAAATGAAAACATCGAAAAAGTGCAAAAGTGTGGTTATTTTCTTCCCTCTTTACACGTAAAGAAAAACACAAAGACAGATTTTTAAGTACCACGGGGCCTTAACTCTGCGAAACATTTGGTAGAACGTTGTTACACTAGCACACATGTTGGGTCTAAATGACCCGCCTAGGTTATTATTGGGATTCAATGACTCCTCTTGAATAAGTCTGATACAAATACTTAAATTTACGACTACACTTACTTTTAATAAAATAATGTACTCAGATATAAAAAAAGTGTGTGTGTCAGCTCCGACGCACGACTGGAGTTTACTACTTAAGTACGATTGTCTAAACAGGCACAAAACAGGGCTTGACTTTAGTTTTAAGTTTACTCTGCACAGTTTTTATAACTAATCATTCCAATTTCCGGCCT
This sequence comes from Coleophora flavipennella, assembly GCA_947284805.1. Classification (NCBI taxonomy): domain Eukaryota; kingdom Metazoa; phylum Arthropoda; class Insecta; order Lepidoptera; family Coleophoridae; genus Coleophora; species Coleophora flavipennella. The sequence continues at coordinate 15,317,779 of OX369255.1, read as the reverse complement.
CTTTTCATAGCTGATGTGTCAGGTGTTTTAGCTCCCATGGTCGCAGCTACTAATGATCCATTTGGTGTTTGGCAGCGACTAATCTCGTATGCTTTAGATGCGGTTATACGAGCATATCTTAGGTCATACCATAAAGGGCTCTAACATTGGTTTTGTGTTGACTCTTCAATTAAATCAAGAGCATTTTTGTTAAGTTTCTCTTGTAATGTTTCTAGTAATTTGTTGACATCTTTCTTTATATCATCACTCACTTGAATAAGGAAATGAAAACTGTCGAACATCACTGTGTTTGAAGTCGTTCTGATACTTTAAAAGTTCACAATTCATAATTTTCTTCTTTTTTGCTTCTTGAAGAAACCCGTAGAAAAGGTCTGTGCTGGTTTTATGATGTGGAGCTGTTTTTTTTTTCAAATTTGATATAACCTCGGTGCAGGAAGGTTCTTCACTGCGACGATGGGTCCTCATCAAAAATGCCACTGCATGCTTACAACCACCAGCTAAAGCTGCACAGTCCAAGCACTGGCAACTGACGATTTCACCTTTAGTCTCGTCTATTACCATAGTGAATTTGTATGAACTAGCCCTCACTTTTTGTTTGGGGCAGATCTTGCAATTGAGTGTGCAAAGTCCTTATGCACGACGTAGTTGCACGTACCCAATAGCATCGTCACCATAAGATTCTCGTGCAGCCCTGAAAATGCAAACGAATTACTTACTGTAAACAAAATTTATTCTTTATAACCTAAAAAACTACTACTGAAAGAAAGACTATTATTTCGCCTTAGCAGAATTAAGGTTACTTACGTAGGTAGTGTTATATTATTTCATAGTACTTACATTGCTGTTTTTACATTTCTCAGCTCTGCAGAATAAAAATCGGGGTTATTTTTAAAGAACATGATTGCGTCCACTTTGGGCAAGTTTCTGCTATCTGCTTTCACAAAATTGACACCCATGATGGAGTGGAATACCAAATTATATAAAAATCACAAATTTTAAAATCTTATCAGATCAAAAATTGTAAGACTGCAACAATAACAGATCTGATTTGATTACTGTGTTTTGACTTCATTTTAGATTTCGTAGTGACTTATATTCTTTTTGTCAGATTCAGCCAATCCTGACTGTTTTGTATCACGTGACAGAGGTGCGCACAATAGGTTGCGCGTAAAAAACGTAACGCGCAAAGAGAATATAACAAACTACGTTTTCGATCACTAGATTTTACTCCTCATATTTTTTTCATACCGGGCGCCTTATATGCAAATCGATTCTTAAGAAGTAAACTCCAATAAACTCCAATAATACAAAATCTTTATTGACTATTTAATAACAATCTTGAAAAATATATATTTCTTTTTAATTTATTTACATTAACTAAATAATCAGAAAAAATATATAATTAAATGAAATTCTGGAAACTTTAATTGAGATATTTTAAGTAAGTATAGGAAAAACACAATATAATATAGTTCCCTATCGTCCATCAAGCTCGCGAAATCTCGACCTTTTTCAAGTTCAGATGTGTCTGTCACTCGTCGCTGGCGCATGCCTAATAAAACTATGTTAGAAAAGGGTAAGAATAACAATACAGCAACTGAGAAAACTGGCAACGTCACATCACAAGCACAAAAGATACAAATATTTCACATAAGCGCAGGTCATTTAGATTCAAACCGACTTATATAATATATTAGTACTAACATACAGTATGGACACTCCCTGCCGCTCTCAAGATTGCGACCTCACCCCCTCGTCACCCAGATTGATACAGATTGGTTACAGTTTGGTTGTCAAACGTATAGGATTTCGCCGCCATTTTGTTTGTTCCGTCATTTGTTTCTGACTCGTTGTATGAAGTGTCCAGGGTGTGCCCCAACTGTGTTCCGCCGGGTTAAACAGACTTCGGACTCAAGTTGGCCGGAGCAAGGAAAACAGCAGGTCTACGAGAGGTCTATAGCTGGGATAGCGCATACGAATGCGGTGCCTCTCCTTAAACTATGGCCACACTCTGGTCACTTCATACAACGGGTTAGAAATGATATTTCAAAAAAGGACGGAACAAACAAAATGGCGGTGAAATCCTATTCAATTCAATTCAATATTATATTTATTCAAAATAGGTGCAAAGTACACTCTTTCTGTAAAGTATACACTGTCTCTGTCTGTCTGTCTGTCCGTTCGACCTTTATAAGACTTTATCTTTGAAATCGTAATAGGGTAGCTGGCTTAATTTACTAACAAGTAACAATATTAAGGGCCGTGTCAGTGCATAAAATATTTTTGGAAAATAATAACTGTGGTGGATATTGCTAACGATATAGAGGACAAGACAACAAATTTTAGAATTTTCGTCTGTCTTTCTGTCTGTCTGTATGTTCGCGCTTCATGCAAAAACTACTAAGCCAATTTTGTATGGTGGTTCCTTAATGCTCGGATTAACATATAGGATACTTTTTAACCCGGAATATTTGAAAGTTCCCGTGGGAAAATTCCAAAAATCCCCGCGTTCAAGCAACGACCTAAGCCGAGGTCCGTGCCCACCTGGGCGCCCTTAGGCAGTTGCATCTTTTTGCTTTGCATTTAGGTTGAGTGCCTTCCGCACTTGCCTCCCCTGCCCGGTAAAGTTGTAAAGGCCCCCACGACCAACAACAAGCTTTTCCTTTCGAAAAAAAAGAAAAAACTAAGTTACGACCAGTTTATTCATAGTGAGAACTTTCTTCGTATCAAACGATACTTTACAAGCAACGTACATAAAAGACGTGTAATTGTGAATTTTCCGATTATTTACAGGTTCATGCCCGATGGTATATATTTGAATGCAAGAGAGCTAGGTGCTGAGAAGTTAGCTGCAAAAATGAATGAACTTATGCTAAACAGCAACAAATATTTCGAATATTTCCGATGGAAAAAGTATTACAGATACCATTTAAAAAGCGAGACTGTAGAAACCAATGATTATTGTGGATTCTGTGCTATTCTCAACGATAGCGAGAAGCTGAAGCAGCAATCGATTTACAGGAATTTCCGGGAATGGTGGGACCCTCCAGGGCGGTGTTGATACCGTCTCTGTAGTGACTGGTCCTTGTGCACTGAATATTCACTGCAAGAATTGATGAAAGTCTTAAGTTCCCATACTAAAATACCTTAAGGGTATAACCAACCTGAAACGCTCGACTTTGAGCGTCTCTAGTGAAACTTAGGTACAGCTTTGTGGTGGCCGACAATGTCAGTTCAAAATAAAATTTACCTAGTGCTTGATGAAGTAAGGTTTGATTTATCCATTTTATTTCGATTTTGTAGGAAAAACCATGTCCGTCGAATACATCCGAAAATAACTTTTTTTATCGTCTTCGATTATAGTACCATTTGACAGAAATATTCTTCGTAGTTTTCTTGATATCTTAAGGCAGTTACATGAATCAACTATATATTTCATGAGTTTCACAGAATAATGCTCTAAAAATAACTATATTGCTCACAAAAGCAGTCGTAACCACCACGTCACGGTTCGCACTATTATGAACGTGATTTCAGTGTATTTTCTATCGAAATTTGTACGGACGCGAATGAAGCTGCTAATTTAACGTTGGTTAAAGCCTTAATTCTTAAGACCCTTAGATAGGTCAAATTATTGAAAGACTGCGCAAAAAATTAATATACATAAAGTAAAAAAAAAACGATTTAGTTGAATACAATTTTAAAAATATTACTATTTTAGATGTAAAAAAAAATATCCTGTAGACCTTGTTTTTTGTATAATTGCAAAATTTCTCAAAAACAAATTGTTTATGTTGAATGAAACCAACACACAAAAATCGGTGACTTTAACACTTTTCATTTTAATTGAACATATTTTTTTAAAACTTATTTAAATATAAAGAAAAGTAATAAAAACATGTGCAAATCGAGAATTGGGCGTTTGTTTTCAACGCAACAGCCGCGTTGCAGCCCGCATCGATTTGAACCTTAAATGAATAGACTTACGTTCGATATTATTTTATCACGGATCGACCTACTCGGATTGAGTCGTCTTAAAGCCTTAGTGCTGTGCTTCCTATCAAGAAATTTTCTGAACGAATTTAGGAAAGATCAAAAAGGTCATTTGTGTATTATTGTACCATGAGTTTTAATTCAATTTCAATTTGTGTTCCACAAAATTTTATTTCCAGGACCAACTGCAGTTGAAAGTAAAAACAAAGCACTTGCAACGATAATGGCCCAATTTAAGAAAAAGAAAAGTTTAAGAAACTAAATACCGACTTCAAAAGAAAATACTCAAAAGTATGGAATAATGTTTTTATACATATAAATACACGAAATTAACCAACAATAATGAAATCAAAGGTAGGTACGAATCAAATTAGGGGACTACCTACAATTTTTTTTGAGGTCGGTACCAGGTCGGTACGATTTTCGAAGGTTCTCTCGATTTCTCTGGGATGCCATCATTAGATCCAGGTTTCCTTATCATGGTACCACCCTTGAGATATCTCCTTTCCAACAAAAAAATAATCATCAAAATCGGTTCATAAACGAAGAAGTTATCCACGAACAAACATAAAAAAAAATAGACGGTCGAATTGAGAAACGTCCTCCTTTTTTGAATTCAGTTAAAAAAAAAACAATTGAATCACAAATTATAAGTGCCCGCGCACGTCGGCGTCACTACGGAGCAACGGATTGAAGTGTTTTTTTGTTTAGAATTGGTTTAAGGGTGGGAAGTGACATAGACTGCTAATCCGAATAGCCCGAAATAGCTCCTGAGGGATCTGGAGAAAACTCATGTCCGCTTCACCGCTCACTCTCAAAGACAGTCATAAAAACGATGTCCACGCGGGTGAAACTGCGGGCGAAAGCTAGTAAAATTATATTTGGTTACTAACATGTAAATAAAATAGATATAGCCTTTTCGAGACTGAGTAAGGTTAAAAAGTCATTTGTTGTGGGGCAGTGTATAAGATTCTACAATAAAATTCCAGATAATGTAACTAGTTTGTCAGAGAATAAATTCAAGACTCATGTCAAAAAAGTTTTGTGCTCTAGAGGATATTATAAAATAATAGATTATGTAAATGACAAAGATATATATATGTTGATTCTATAACAAATACCATTACCTGAGACTGTAATCTGAATCATGACATTATTTGTAATATACAATATTTTTTTTTTGTTTTGACTATTTAAAAGTGTGTGTAAACACCTCATCATTACAGCTCATATACGTCCCCACCGAGGGGCTCGAGCCTACCCTGAATCAGGGCGATTAGGCCTTAGTCGACCACGCGGGCCCAGTGCGGGTTGGTCGACTTCACACACAACCTTCGAGTTTCTTCGCAGGCGTGTGCAGGTTTCCTCACGATGTTTTCCTTCACCGTTAAAGCAATCGGTAAGTATGTACGTAAGTTTTTGAAAAACTCATTAGTACATTGGCCGTCCAGATTTGAACCCGGTACCTCTGGTCAGATGGACCGAGTCGTTACCGGTTGAGCCACCGACGCCTTTTATAAACACCTATTTGAAATAAATTGTTTTGAATTTTAAATTTTGAACACCGCCTACTAAACCGCCTCCCGTGGCGTAATGGTACCGACCATTAGCTTCATATCAGGAGGTCGCGGGTGCGATTCCCGGCGGAGTCTGACTTTATATGACTTGGTTTGGTTGGTGGAAGGGCATTTTCCCTGGCTAGCTACCACCATCTTATCTAAATCTTGCCGCCAAGCATCAATGTTAACACCATTGATTGTAGATAAGTTAGTCAGTTCTCCATTGCGTTGGGGAATCTTGGTAAGCTCGCTTCCATCTTCGGCATTATCGTCAACAAAGCATTGATGTGTTCCGGCTTGAAGATAAGATAACACTGGTCTACAGTGATTTTGTTGCCCTAGATATAAGATCGATTATGGACATATTTATGCTCACAATTCATGAAACTATCAATGATTTTGTAAAATTTGCTCTCGTTTTTTTTGCGCAGAACTCTAATCATGACTGGAAAATCATAAAAACAAGAGCACATACAAGATACTTTCATGAATAAATTCGTAATCTGGGCACTTGAAAACATAAAAACTGGCTAGATATCCAGGGCAACTAAAAAAAATAATTTTTTGTAGAGCTGTGATCACTTTCCCATTGTGTTGGGGAATCCTGGTAAACCCGCTTCCATCTTCGGCATCATCGTCACTTACCATCAGGTGAAATGATACCAAAGGCTACCAATGGCGGATAAAAAAAGTAAGTGATTTCATTTATTTTGAAAGTTTTTTTTAATCGCTTAAAGTACGCTACGGATAAGGTATAAAAATACAAAAGGTTTAATGTTTGAGTGGCAAATATTTTAAATTACTTCTAATTCTAGGGCTGTCGCCTCCTGTCCGGGAGGTTGTGGTTCGAATCCTGCCACGTACCGATGTGATTTAGAATTTAAATTTCATATGCACGTTTATACGACGCTCTTACAGTGAAGGAAAAACATCGCGAGGAAACCTGCACACACCAGCGAAGAAACTCGAAGGTTGTGTGTGAAGTCGACCAAACCGCACTGGGCCCGCGTGGTCGACTAAAACCCAATCGCCCTGATTCAGGGTAGGCTCGAGCCCCTCGGTGGGGACGTATATGAGCTGATTTGATGAATTCTAATTGATCCAATTTTAGGGTTCCGTAGTCTTCTTCTTCTTGGGGTGCCATATCCTAACGGTTGTCGACGACGACCACACGGAACTCTTCTCTTTTCTGTGCCAGTCTACTTAGACTGGCAGCGTCTTTAATGTGTGTCCATTTCTTCATATTGTCACCCCATGTTATTCGCCTTCTCCCTCTTCTGCGCTTTCCTTCTATTTTGCCTTCTATTATGTTTTTCAGAACGTTATATTTTTCATGTCTCGTCATTACACCTCCTGTGATAATGACCGTAATAGGTGAACCTACGAATACATTTTGTATACAGGTTGTAACAAAATGCAAGCCTTTGAGCTATCACTCAGACTCCGCCAAGACGTCAGTAGGTGGCGCCTGCGTCTCGTCATTACACCTCCTGTGCTAATGACCGTAATAAGTGAACCTACGAATACATATTGTATACAGGTTGTAACAAAATGCAAGCCTTTGAGCTATCACTCAGACTCCGCCAAGACGTCAGTAGGTGGCGCCTGCGTCTCGTCATTACACCTCCTGTGCTAATGACCGTAATAGGTGAACCTACGAATATATATTGTATACAGGTTGTTACAAAATGCAAGCCTATGAACTATCACTCAGCTCCGCCAAGACGTCACCAGGTGGCGCCTGCATCTCGTCATTACACCTCCTGTTCTAATGACCGTAATACTACAAATACATATTGTATACAGGTTGTAACAAAATGAAAACCTGTCAGCTATCACTCAGACTCCGCCAAGACGTCACCAGGTGGCGCCTGCGTCTCGTCATAACACCTCCTGTGATAATGACAGTAATTAGCTGAACCTACAAATACATATTTTATGATTGTAACAAAATGCAAGCCTGTGAGCTATCACTCAGACTCCGCCAAGACGTCACCAGGTGACGCCCGCATCTCGTCATTACACCTCCTGTGCTAATGACCGTAATAGCTGATCCTATAAATACACATTGTATACATGTTGTAACAAAATTGGTGTATGTCCCATTAACTGGGGCTTCTGCTCATTATACTGAACAACTTATGTTCTACGACTTTGCTGAAAACGCACAAAAAAATGTTTACTCTTCATACAAATCGATCAGCTCATTGACAAATTTTGTGCATTTGATTGAGTATGCAGGGTCCAATTTTTTTTGAGAATTGACTTTGGGTTCCTTGGGTAAAGTTGTTCAGTATAATAAGTAGAACCCCCAGTTATCGGGTCCTAGACAATTTTTTTCACAGCTTGTATAATACGTAAAATATTTCATGGCTACTTAATCAACTCACGACGACAGAGAAAATCGTAAGGAAACCTGCACGCGCCTGCGACAAAACTCGCAGGTTGTATGTGAAGTCGACCAACCCGCACTAGGCCCGCGTGGTCGACTAAGGCCCGATCGCCTTAATTCAGGGTAGGCTCGAGTCCCTCAGTGGGGACGTATATGAGCTAATATGATGATGATGATGACAGAGAAAAATAGTGTTCTTTCAATTTCTTTTTAAAAGTGTAAAGGCTCTCACAGTCACGAATTTCGTGAGGAAGAAAATTCCACAACCTGACAGCATGAAGAGAAGGAATAGGAGTCGTATAGTATAAGAAATGTATTAGTAATAAGCATAGTAAAAAGAAAGATAATAAGTTATCTTCATACAATGGTACATCGCGCGGTTTGTATGTGTGCGCGTCAGTACGCACACTACAACAATAAAAACGACTTCTTTCCTTTTACTACGCTAGTACTAATATACAGGGTGACCTCAAATTAGTTCTTGATAGCAAAGGATATGAATGTACTCGTGATTACAAACAACTTTCCCAAGGAAACTATATGTAAAATATGAAAAAAAAAATTTCGCCCTCGATACATAATAAGTTATCAAATCGGCAAAAATGTATCAAGCACCAAAATTTTTTTTTCATATTTGACATATAGTTTCTTTGGGAAAGTTGTTTGTAATCACACTACAACAATAAAAACGACTTCTTTCCTTTTAATACGCTAGTACTAATATACAGGGTGACCTCAAATTAGTTCTTGATAGCAAAGGATATGAATGTACTCGTGATTACAAACAACTTTCCCAAGGAAACTATATGTGAAATATGAAAAAAAAATTTCGCCCTCGATACATAATAAGTTATCAAATCGGCAAAAATGTATCAAGCACCAAAATTTTTTTTTCATATTTGACATATAGTTTCTTTGGGAAAGTTGTTTGTAATCACGAGTACATTCATATCCTTTGCTATCAAGAACTAATTAAAAGTCACCCTATATATACTGTGTCCAAAGGGTAACTAACGGAACCCTTTTACTAAGCCTCCGCTGTCCGTCTTTCTGTCCGCCAGAGGGCTGTATTTCATGGACCATAATAGGTAGATAATTTAAAATTTCATAAAGTATTTATATTTCCGCTAAAACAACAAATAATAAAAATTAGGAAAGTGAAAAATTAAAGTTCAAAAACATTTTATTTAAGTATTTTAGATACAATTTTTGATTTAGCTCTTTCGTGAAAACGGTAATAATACAACCAAAAAACGGCACCGTGTGATTACATTCATTGTTTTCTATGAAAAGCGATATTGTAAGATATCTGGTCGGATAAAGATATCTTATAGTATCTTTCCCGTATGTGACAACCCTTTTGATCGGTAACCAAACTGCAACCAATCTGCGTGACGGGAGGGTAAGGTCGAAACTAGAGAGCGGCAGGGAGTGGCCTTACTATACACTAGTACTATGTATACTGTGATTTTACTAAAGAACTCGTTTTTATTATTGTACTGTGCGTGCGTGCCTACTGACGCGCACACATACAAACCGCGCGGTATACCATTTTTACGAAGATAACCTACTATTCTTTCTTTTTACTATGGTATAAGAAACACTCCAGGCAGACAAAACAAGATGAAGACTCCTCGAACGAGCGAAACCTTGCAAGTACAATCACAAATGAATTCGCTGACGTGCTTCTCTTTGATCTGGAATTGTAAGAAAACGGGCTAAGTGCGAGGCAGAATCGCACACAGAGGGGTCCGTACCATCATATTAGATGGCGCTAGTACAAAGGGTTCCGTACCATCATACAAGATAGCGCTAGTTTCTTATTTTTCAAATAAAACACTTCTTTTGTATGGAGATCCCCCTTATTTTTTCACTTTCTCTAATTTTTCGTATTTTTTGTTATATCGTGAAAATTTTAACTGTCTAGCGATCACGGTTCATGAAATACAACTTGGTGACTTGGTGACACACGGACAGACAGACAGACAGACGGACGGACAGTCTTAGTAAAAGAGTCCCGTGTCTACCCTTTGGGTACGGAAAAACGACGCTTCATTGAATATTTATGTAGTAAGGATGACATAATGTAAGCCCTTCATTCATCGAAATAAGGAGATCTGCAGGAGAACCAAGGTAACCGACATAGCACACAGAATCGCTAAACTGAAGTGGCAGTATGCAGAGCACATAGCTTGTAGAACAGATGGCCGTTAAGGCAGTGAAGTTCTCAAGTGGCGACCGCGCACCGGAAAACGTAGCGTAGGCAGGCCTCCCGAGCAGTGGACCGACGACCTGGTGAAGTTCGCGGGAAGCGGCTGGATGCGGGCAGCGCAGAACCGGTCGTCGAGGAAATCCTTGGGGGAGGCCTTTGTCCAGCAGTGGACGTTTTTCGGCTGATATGATGATGATGATGAATGTGACCCCTTAAGTTACCTCTTTTCAAGCCATTTTATCGTCTATTTTCGGGTTTATTCTTAAAATAAGTAATTTGATAATATGATTTATATAAGTACTAAAATAAAGTTCATAGGTGACTGAAGGGAAAATATTGATTGGATTTTTATTTAAGATAAATATGATGAAATTAAAAATGAAAACATCGAAAAAGTGCAAAAGTGTGGTTATTTTCTTCCCTCTTTACACGTAAAGAAAAACACAAAGACAGATTTTTAAGTACCACGGGGCCTTAACTCTGCGAAACATTTGGTAGAACGTTGTTACACTAGCACACATGTTGGGTCTAAATGACCCGCCTAGGTTATTATTGGGATTCAATGACTCCTCTTGAATAAGTCTGATACAAATACTTAAATTTACGACTACACTTACTTTTAATAAAATAATGTACTCAGATATAAAAAAAGTGTGTGTGTCAGCTCCGACGCACGACTGGAGTTTACTACTTAAGTACGATTGTCTAAACAGGCACAAAACAGGGCTTGACTTTAGTTTTAAGTTTACTCTGCACAGTTTTTATAACTAATCATTCCAATTTCCGGCCTCTTTTCATAGCTGATGTGTCAGGTGTTTTAGCTCCCATGGTCGCAGCTACTAATGATCCATTTGGTGTTTGGCAGCGACTAATCTCGTATGCTTTAGATGCGGTTATACGAGCATATCTTAGGTCATACCATAAAGGGCTCTAACATTGGTTTTGTGTTGACTCTTCAATTAAATCAAGAGCATTTTTGTTAAGTTTCTCTTGTAATGTTTCTAGTAATTTGTTGACATCTTTCTTTATATCATCACTCACTTGAATAAGGAAATGAAAACTGTCGAACATCACTGTGTTTGAAGTCGTTCTGATACTTTAAAAGTTCACAATTCATAATTTTCTTCTTTTTTGCTTCTTGAAGAAACCCGTAGAAAAGGTCTGTGCTGGTTTTATGATGTGGAGCTGTTTTTTTTTTCAAATTTGATATAACCTCGGTGCAGGAAGGTTCTTCACTGCGACGATGGGTCCTCATCAAAAATGCCACTGCATGCTTACAACCACCAGCTAAAGCTGCACAGTCCAAGCACTGGCAACTGACGATTTCACCTTTAGTCTCGTCTATTACCATAGTGAATTTGTATGAACTAGCCCTCACTTTTTGTTTGGGGCAGATCTTGCAATTGAGTGTGCAAAGTCCTTATGCACGACGTAGTTGCACGTACCCAATAGCATCGTCACCATAAGATTCTCGTGCAGCCCTGAAAATGCAAACGAATTACTTACTGTAAACAAAATTTATTCTTTATAACCTAAAAAACTACTACTGAAAGAAAGACTATTATTTCGCCTTAGCAGAATTAAGGTTACTTACGTAGGTAGTGTTATATTATTTCATAGTACTTACATTGCTGTTTTTACATTTCTCAGCTCTGCAGAATAAAAATCGGGGTTATTTTTAAAGAACATGATTGCGTCCACTTTGGGCAAGTTTCTGCTATCTGCTTTCACAAAATTGACACCCATGATGGAGTGGAATACCAAATTATATAAAAATCACAAATTTTAAAATCTTATCAGATCAAAAATTGTAAGACTGCAACAATAACAGATCTGATTTGATTACTGTGTTTTGACTTCATTTTAGATTTCGTAGTGACTTATATTCTTTTTGTCAGATTCAGCCAATCCTGACTGTTTTGTATCACGTGACAGAGGTGCGCACAATAGGTTGCGCGTAAAAAACGTAACGCGCAAAGAGAATATAACAAACTACGTTTTCGATCACTAGATTTTACTCCTCATATTTTTTTCATACCGGGCGCCTTATATGCAAATCGATTCTTAAGAAGTAAACTCCAATAAACTCCAATAATACAAAATCTTTATTGACTATTTAATAACAATCTTGAAAAATATATATTTCTTTTTAATTTATTTACATTAACTAAATAATCAGAAAAAATATATAATTAAATGAAATTCTGGAAACTTTAATTGAGATATTTTAAGTAAGTATAGGAAAAACACAATATAATATAGTTCCCTATCGTCCATCAAGCTCGCGAAATCTCGACCTTTTTCAAGTTCAGATGTGTCTGTCACTCGTCGCTGGCGCATGCCTAATAAAACTATGTTAGAAAAGGGTAAGAATAACAATACAGCAACTGAGAAAACTGGCAACGTCACATCACAAGCACAAAAGATACAAATATTTCACATAAGCGCAGGTCATTTAGATTCAAACCGACTTATATAATATATTAGTACTAACATACAGTATGGACACTCCCTGCCGCTCTCAAGATTGCGACCTCACCCCCTCGTCACCCAGATTGATACAGATTGGTTACAGTTTGGTTGTCAAACGTATAGGATTTCGCCGCCATTTTGTTTGTTCCGTCATTTGTTTCTGACTCGTTGTATGAAGTGTCCAGGGTGTGCCCCAACTGTGTTCCGCCGGGTTAAACAGACTTCGGACTCAAGTTGGCCGGAGCAAGGAAAACAGCAGGTCTACGAGAGGTCTATAGCTGGGATAGCGCATACGAATGCGGTGCCTCTCCTTAAACTATGGCCACACTCTGGACACTTCATACAACGGGTTAGAAATGATATTTCAAAAAAAGGACGGAACAAACAAAATTGCGGTGAAATCCTATTCAATTCAATTCAATTCAATATTATATTTATTCAAAATAGGTGCAAAGTACACTCTTTCTGTAAAGTATACACTGTCTCTGTCTGTCTGTCCGTTTGACCTTTATAAGACTGTATCTTTGAAATCGTAATAGGTAGCTGGCTTAATTTACTAACAAGTAACAATATTAAGGGCCGTGCCAGTGCATAAAATATTTTTGGAAAATAATAACTGTGGTGGATATTGCTAACGATATAGAGGACAAGACAACAAATTTTAGAATTTTCGTCTGTCTTTCTGTCTGTCTGTATGTTCGCGCTTCATGAAAAAACTACTAAGCCAATTTTGTATGGTGGTTCCTTAATGCTCGGATTAACATATAGGATACTTTTTAACCCGGAATATTTGAAAGTTCCCGTGGGAAAATTCCAAAAATCCACGCAGACGCAGTCACGGGCACAGCTAGTAAAGAAATAACTTAATTTTTAAGTTAGTTTTTTGTTTACATTGTTGGAAATTTCTATTGAAAGATGGCTTTACGAGTAAGTGCCGTAAGTGTTGTCACTGTTGTGTAATCCTTCTGAAGAATAAATTTTGTGTGTGAAACAACAAGGACTTGTTTTCCTAAGTAAAAACTTAACTGGAATCTGGTGTTTTTTTAATGTATTTTTTATTTGTTAGTCTTCCAATTAAATAAAAATAAAAACCAAATAATGCACTATAGCCGAGTACTACCAAAGTATATATATTAGTACTAACATACAGTATGGACACTCCCTGACGCTCTCTAGATTGCGACCTCACCCCCTCGTCACCGATACAGATTGGTTCCAGTTTCGACAACCACGTATAGTATTTCGCCGCCATTTTGTTTGTTCCGTCATTCCTTTTTTGAAATGTAATTTCTTGCCCTTTGTATAAAGTGTTCGGGGTGTGTGGTACTAGTCTGGGAGTATCGACACGCTAAGAAGATGTACAATGATGCAAGCCCCAGTTCAAAAAATTCAGGGAGTGTACCTACATTATATTATTATGGTTTTGTTTCTAACAGAACTCAACAAGCGCTCGGGGCGTGTTGCTTTTCCATGGACACACGAGACTCCTGTCAACCTTTCAGAGCCGTGTGCCCGGGGGGAGGGACCACAAAACAGATAGGTAGAGAAAGTCCACTGGCGAACAAGTTGCCGTAGTGACACGCCGTGGGGATTTAATGTTTTATTTGGGCAGTTACAATGCCCAAATCTGGGCCTACACTAATTTATAACTGACTTCTAAGAAGGAGGAGTTTCTCGAGTCCGCTTTTTTTATCCACAACTAACTGTCCTGGCGAACTTCGTTCCACCTTACACTAAACTACAATAAACTTCACTACCCTACCCTACTCTACCCTACATAGGAACCTTCTCCTGACAATACCGAACTCAACGAAAAAAGAATTATCTAAATCGGTTCAGCCGTTCTTGAATTATAAATGGTGTAACTAACACGGCTTTGTTAATATATACAGGGTGTAAAAAAATGGTGTAGGACCCGTTCACTGGGGCTTTCACTGATCATACTGAACAACTTTCCCCAAGGAACCCATAGACAATTCACAGAAAAAAATACGACGCTCCTTACAAAAATGCTCAAAATTGGTCAATCAGCTGATCGTTTTGTATGAAGAGTTCCAATTTTTATTGCGATTTCAGCAAACTTGTAGAACAAAAGTTGTTCAGTTTGATGAGTAAAAGCCCCAGTTAACAGGACCTACACCAATTTTGTTACACCCCGTAAAGATTGGTAAGCCCTTGACATCATCTCTTTTTTTTTTATTCACAATTGGTAAATCTTGACAACATCTCACCTGATCGTAAGTGACGATGTTGCCAAAGATGGAAGCGGGCTTACCAAGATTCCCCAACGCAATGGGGAACTGTTTTTTTTATTCACAATTGGTAAATCTTGACAACATCTCACCTGATCGTAAGTGACGATGTTGCCAAAGATGGAAGCGGGCTTACCAAGATTCCCCAACGCAATGGGGAACTGGCTATCTTATCTTCATGCCGGAAAACACCAATGATATCAACATTGATATTTGGCGGCAAGACTTAGATAAGATGGTGGTAGCTAGCCAGGTGGGCTTAGAAAATGCCCTACCACCAACCGAACCGAGTCTTACAATTGACCCCACCGGGAATCGAACCCGCGACCTCCTGTGTAAAGCCAGTGAACTTTGCCTCTGAGCTACGGAGTAAGTGACAATGATGCCAAAGATGGAAGCGGGCTTACCAAGATTGCCCAACGCAATGGGGAACTGGCTATCTTATCTACGAGCCGGAACACATCTATACTGTTAATATAGATGCTTGGTGGCAAGACTTAGATAAGATGGTGGTAGTTAGCCAGGCAGGTATAGAAAATGGCCTCCCACCATCCAAACCGAGAACTGCATGTTTTTTTTTGTGTATTTTACTCGATTTCTCCGCGAATAGTGAACAGATTTTGATAGTTTTTTTATAGATTAAACCTCCAGGGTGGTTCTAAGTATAAGTTGTATCAAAATCAATTAAGTACTTTATGAGCAAATCGAAAGTAAAAATGTAGCAAAATTGTATTTGTTGGGATTAAAGTCGGTTTTTAGGGTTCCGTACCAAGTGTAGAGTTTGTGAAATTAGGGCATGTAGAGTTAGGGCATGTAGAGTTAGGGCATGTAGAGTTAGAATCTTGGCTCTATATGAGATCTGATAACTTTTTAACAGTGCTAACCTTATGGTCTCGTCTTGGCAACATTTTACGTAATAATGTTTTGGTGGGATTTCACTTCTTTTTGTAAGTTGCTTTTGACAAACCTACTTACGTATGACACTATGTAAATTAGGTTCTTCTGAATTATTGTCCTTTTGCTGTAAATTAAGATTTCTCTAATTAGGTACCTATACTGTTTTTACATTACGTCTAATCTTAATTATTTTTTCTATAAGTTTTCATAAATATTAATATCTCATAATTTAACCTGTTATGTAAGTTCTTTTTTATCTGTTCAAGATAGTGGTGTTCTGGCAATTTTGTTATGCGTTTACTAGGGGAAGACACTGTTACCTGTAACACAGTTTCTAACTACCACGGGTAACAGGGATTCCATCCGCTTTTGTAACTACACCTTGAGCCAATAAAGATCTTATTTATTTATTTATTTATTTACAACCTTTTTTTATACTGAACTAAATGAGTGATTCAAATCCTTCCAGGTAGAAGATTCAAATCGCTCTGCTCTTTAAAGTGATGCGTTTTCCCACGACTAACAACGACGTGTGCCCTCACGTGTGTGCACGTTCGGGTTGAACGCTGTCTAATATTGATTTCGGGCGTAATCGGCAACAATAGTTTCTGTTAGGACCACACCTTTCTGTTCTATCTTTCTGTTCAAACCTTTTTATTTATGAACATCAAAAAATGAAAAAAATCAATGGCTGTATCTCTTTATTGCTTAACTTGAAGAAGATTGAATTTTTTACAGCTTTAAGGGATCGAAAACCTGATTAAGATACCTGACAAACTGACAGACGGACAGCGAAGTGTTTCTATAAGGATTCTTTTTTAAAATCCACTTTTACTGCTTCCGCTGTGTTTTTAAGATGGAATGGCAAGTTAATAATCGCGCAATAGTGAGGAGGACCTGCATTTTGGCTTTTACGCCCTCTTAAGAAAACACAGGGCTACTTAGGACTTGCGTCACCCCCTTGGTCTTGCTGAACCTGCAAGAACGACGAGCGCCACGTGCAGTGCAGACCCAGGTCAGGTACAGGAGATCGCCACATTTTCTCAGTAGAACTTTCTTGCTGCCTTCGAAGCGGTCGTGGCTGAGTGGGACTTGCGTGGTTAATCACTCAGGTTAATTGATTACAAACACGGTAATAACTTGGATGGGTTTAAATTTAAGTGGAATTTATGTCGACCGTTTCCGTGCTTCGCAAGGAAAGCGGTGGTGCCGGTTGCTGTCACTATAAAACTTCTGACAGGGACGGGTTGCAGATCAAATTAAAACTACAAGGAATATTTCATTACAATTTCCATAAAATGGGACTATATTCGAAGATCGTGAAAAAAGTACGTTTTTTTTCGGATGTTTTCGACGGACCTAGTTTTTTATACAACAACGAAATTAAATGGATAAAGTCAAACCTTACGACATAGGGCGTCTTAAACTTAAACTTGATTTTGAACTAACATTGTCGGCCACCAGATGTGCCTAATATACTACGAGGTAATGACTTTGGTAACCATAACGGAAATGGATAAATTTAGGTTAGGAGGATAAATGGCAACCCTCTGATGTTAAATATGTCGGTCTGCCTGCGCAAAGTGGTTGCGTTATGTACTTATAGCGCCTGAAAAACTAGTTATCGTGACCAAAAAAACGATATGGCTTAGTAAGGTTAAAAAATGGAAGTAGTTGTACTCATGACAATTATGCAAAAACTGACCAAATATTCGGTTGCGTTATGGAGCAACGGCCGTTAGTAGTAGGAATAGCGAGAGTTCTGGACCAGGTCCCACCCCCCTGCCGGAGAATAAAAGTTGGAAGTTGGAATCCGCCATTTCCAACTTTGGGTGCTCCGGTAGGGCGGTGGGATCCTGGTCCTTTTACTTTATCCTGGAACTTTATATCTTAATGAATGAATAAATTTTATATCTTACTCACCCTTATCGTTTTTTTTTTTTGGTCAATATAGCTAGTTTTTCAGGCGCTCTAAAAAAACCTAACGCAACCACTTTTCGCAGCATCAGACCGACATATTAAACATCAGAGGGTTGCCATTTATCCTCTCAACCTACGTTTATCCATTTCTATTATCGTGAAGATTTGGGGATCAAGAGATAGAAACACTTCTTGAAATATAGATACGTTGAGTGTTTTGGCGGGATTTGTGGTGGACGCATTCGTAGTTTTATTTTGTTGTTTTTTCTTTGTTTTCTGCTGCGATTTTGTTCAAGAAGTGGTGCATTTTGGAGAAAATCGTCTAGTGCACGTGAGCAATATGGAGAACAAGAAAATAAAACGAAGGAGGACGTGAGAACCCAACTTGCTCTGGGTGCAGTTTTATAGACGCCCAACAGCAACTGGGTGTTCCACCTCAGAATGCATTTGCTGCAAATGCTGTCAAGAACTTCAGAGAAGATTTGTAATGCACCGGCACTAGCATTACAAATCCAAAAACAAATGAAAAAAGTGAAAATTATTTACGAATCCGGCTGAAGGACTAGTTTCCATGGCCAAGAAAAATTCACAACAAATATAGATACGTTTTTTTTTATTTTGTTCGGTAGGTGCAGATTGAGAATGGACGAACAACTCAGTACAGTGTTTTTATATATTAATGTTGATCAGGCGCCCTCTGTGGTATTTATGTGAAAGAAGAATGAAATTTACATATTGTATCGATAGTAAGGTAGGCGTTACGAGATGAACATAGAAAATGAGTTACAGGTTAGATGGCGCTGTTACATATAGTTACCAGATTTGTCATGACCTCCTAGTCCATAAGTTTCACTTGATATGCTCAAAGTCAAGCGTTTCAACTTGGTTAAGCCGTTAAGAGGCTTACTTATGACATTGATCAACAAATAATAAAAATAATCGGTATTTAAATATTCTCCTTTTTACTTAGCGATGAAGGAGTGAAAAAAGTGTTGTGTTGGCAAAAAAACTAAGCTGAGATTTCAAAAAGTCCAAAAAAAAATATGTTTGTGTGTATGTACGTCCGTCTGGTGTTCTAGTTCCCAAACTGCTAGACGGATTTTGGTAAAATAATAAAAAATGGGTTAGGGTAATATTACTTTTATATCTCCAGCCGCTTATTTGAAATTTCCCCATCTTGATTTTTTAGGATTGCCACCAACACCATAGTATAAAATCACCTATCATTTTTTACTAAAAAATGGATTTAACTTTGATGAATCTCAGTAGGTTTCTATAACTTTCCATGACCTAAAGCAAGCGGTAGTTTATTTTTCCAATAAAAATCGAATTAAGGTACCTCCCATACAATCCAGGTTCCATACGTCCCATACAGTCCACACGAAAGGGAAGGTTTACAACAATTAAAGCCCCGTGAGTCGCTTACGTCGGTGGCGTAACAGCTAGGGTCACCGCCTCCTGTCCGGGAGGTCGTGGTTCGAATCCTGCCACGTACCAATGTGATTTCGAATTTAGATTTCAAATGTACGTTTATCTGACGCTCTTACGGTGAAGGAAAAACATCGTGAAGAAACCTGCACATGCCTGCGAAGAAAGTCGCAGGTTGTGTGTGAAGTCGACCAACCTGCACTGGGCCCGCATGGTCGACTAGGGCCCGATCGCCCTAATTCAGAGTAGGCTCGAATTCCTCGGTGGGGACGTATATGAGCTGATATGATGAGCCGCTTGGGCCCGCGCACCTTATACCCTTGGTATCCACGCGGGTGAGACCATGAGCAACAGCTAGTTTGTATTAAATGTAATGGCCATCACTCTTCATCAAATACATTGAGGCCTACCCCTTATATTATTACCTAATTTGTAATTTTGCGCGCTGGGTAAGCAAATCCCAACTCGTGGCTTTTAAGCGATTGTCTCAAAAGCGGCAATCTCAACGGGTACCTAATTTAAATATTTTAATTGAGTAATACTTAGTTAAGGTTCTACCTATTTCCATATTTGAATTTCGTAGTCCTATGAGAGACCCAAAAAATCGTATAGCCGTTTCTCCTTCTTTCCGTTCGTCCATCCGCTAAAGTCTGTCAGAGCGTCATTATATCAGCAGAAGGACGTCCACTGCTGCACATAGGCCTCCTTGAAGGATTGATTTCCACGACGACTAGGCCTCCTCGAAGGATTGATTTCCACGACGACCAGTTCTGTGCTGCCCGCATCCAGCGGCTTGCCGCGACCTTCACCAGGTCATCGTTGCATGGAGTGGGAGACCTGCCTACGCTACGTTTTGCGGTGCGCGGTCGCCACTTGACGTGACTGTGCCACTCCGTCTCAAAACGACGCGACTGCGTCACACCGTCTCAAAACGTGACTGCGCCACACTGTCTCAAAACGACGCGACTGCTCCAATCCGTCTTAAAGCAACACCACTGCGCCACTCCATCTCAAAACGACGCGACTGCGTTACTCCATCTCAAAACGACGTTACTGCGCCACTCCATCTCAAAACGACGTGACTGCACTACTCCGTATCAAATCGACGCGACTGCGCCACTCCGTATCAAAACGACGCGACTGCTCCACTCCGTATCAAAACGACGCGACTGCACCACTCCGTCTCAAAATGACGCGACTGCGCCATTCTATCTTAAATGACGCGACTGCTTCACACCGTCTAAAAACGACACAACTGCACCACTTCGTATCAAAACGACGTGACTGCGCCACTCCGTATCAAAACGACGCGACTGCACCACTCCGTCTCAAAATGACGCGACTGCGTCACTCTATCTTGAATGACGCGACTGCTTCACACCGTCTAAAAACGACACAACTGCGCCACGCCGTCTCAAAACGACGCGATTGCGCCACTCTGTCTCAAAACACTCATTCGCTACTCATGCATGTGTAACTGGTAATAAGTGATGCAGGATCATGATGAGTGGCGTCAAAAAGTGTCGGAGGCCAAGATCCTTGAGCCAGCGCCGTAAGTGATTACGTTTATTAACGTTTGCATCTCATCATCATCATCAACTAACCGAGCACACGCAGCTAGTACCGTCGTTTTACTCACTGGTAGTCGCTGGAGGCATAGCAGTTTATTGCGAAAACCAACCCAACAGTTGCACATTTACTAGACATACTGATCAAGGAAACGAAAATTACTAATATTTTCAAAAAAAATAATTGAATAATGGATTGTCAGAGTATATATACTCTTAGTAGGTATCCAAAGTTAACAGAAATAAAGTTTTGTTAAATTTAATGTTGTTAACTTATTTCTAAGCGAGTTTGCCCGCGGTTTTTTTCCGCTCCGTGTAGACTTAGGAAGGTAAAATGACTAGTGCTCACCGTTCGAAGGGGTTGCACTAGTCTTCGACCATTTGTTGCCCGTGGTCCTACCGCGTAGTCCTACTGGTAGTACCATGGGCAATTCTTTTTTTCCGTGGTTCTACCGGTAGAACTGTAACAAGAAAATCATAATTATGTATCATAATTATGCTGTGTCTTTACTCATGAGTTCCGTACACGGCTGATGAAATATAATAATTACTTGATCGGAACCAGTTCCATACAGGTAAAAAAAAAGCCTCGTAGGGAACCAGTTCCATACAAGTACTTTAAAAGCCTCGTACGGAACCAGTTCCGAAACTCCGGTTCTGTAGACGGCCGAAGGGATCATATCAGCCGAAAATCGTCCACTGCTGGACAAAACCTCCCCTACGGATTTCCACGACGACCGGTTCTGCGCTGCCCGCATCCATCGGCATCCCGCGATCTTCACCAGGTCGTCGGTTCACCACGTGGGAGGCCTGCCTACGCTACGTTTTCCGTTGCGCGGTCGCTACTCGAGCCTTGCCCACTACCGCTTCAGTTTAGCGATTCTGTGAGCTATGTCGGTTACTTTAGTTCTCCTGCGGATCTCCTCGTTTCTGATTCAATCACGCAGAGAAACTTTTGCATCTCATAGGCCGCTAGAATCGTTAGCAAAGGGCTTCCCTTTAGCGTTTTAAACTATTTGATCTAGAAATTTGAAATTACCCAAGAAGTGGGCTTTAGATGAAGGCCCTTGTGAGGAACTTCCTTCTAAAGTCAGAGGAACTTTTAATGAAAAAATATTTCCGATATGCTCTGTGTGATAAAAAGTTAACTACTACATTACTACTAAGAACCCTACACTATGCTTGATCAAACACGCACTTGGCCTAATTTAATACTAAAAAAAACTGGTGAAATAAACAAAAGTAGTCGTTAGATAGGTACACACTGCGCCACATCAAGCTATAAAAAACTAGTATACACGGGCCTCGTGTATTTTGAAACGCAAAGGCGTCGCGCGGCCAGCTTATACTGGTTTTGTATAGCTTGATGTGTCGCTGTCCGTACATATGGTAGCAGGTCACCATAATAAAAAATCTTGATTGACTTCACAATAGTTTATTAATTATTACTAATTTCATAAAAGTACACATGGAAAATAATAAAATCAACAATTCAGGTTCATAGACCGTAGCGCGGGGAACAAAGAGTATAAATAACAAAATAAATAAATATTCTGGGACAAATCACACATGGTAATCTTGCCCCAAAGTAGGATTCCCTGTGTTATGGGAACCAGAGACTGATATACATACTTATATACGTTTAAATACATACATATATAGATATTTAACACCCAGACACAGAGCAAACAAATCTGCTCATCACACAAATGTTTGCCCTGGGTGGAGATCGAAACCACAACCCTCGGATCAGTAGTCAAAAGCACTAACCACTGAGCCACCGAGTCAGTCATAGTGACGTTTCTTACAAATTTTTTTTCAAAGCTACGCTCCGAAACACGCATTTTTACAGAGCTGCTACATACACTTTATTTGTACTTCAGGTATAATACACTATTATTTTATACTGTATTGTATAATAAAAAAAAAGCTAAACACGTTAAAAATCCGACTTCCATCGCAACAACATTTTTGCATCATTATTTTTTGTTTTTGTTAATTTTCTAATAAAGTACTACACCGATTTTTATATAATTTTTATGAGACCACACGAGAAGCACTAGCTTTCAAATAAAAAAAGAATCATCAAAATTGGTTGACCCAGTCAAAAGTTCTGAGGTACTTAACACACATAAAAAAGGGTTCTAGTTCCCTATTATCCTATAAAAAGTAGGTATGCGCAGTGTTGGAAAATATATAAATTTTAGTTATAAATAACTAAGGTTTCAACTTTATTTTATTTGCTACACATACTTGTCTCGTTTTGTTGCTTGTAACTCTCATCATTATTAAATTTGTTACCATATAAGGGCCTTCAGGTTTATTTGTGAAACTCGAATTTTGTTACTATATCCCTACTGATCCCTACTATAATATTATAAATGCGAAAGTAACTCTGTCTGTCTGTTACGCTTTCCCGCAAAAACTACTGAACGGATTTGGCTGAAATTTGGTAGGTAGACAGATTAGGACCTGGATTAAGACATAGGCTACTTTTTACCACGCTCGCGAGCCGCTTGCGGCTCGCGCACTGCGCACCCTCGAAAAGTCATAGAAACGTGGTCCACGCCTGTGAAGCCGCGGGAAACAGCTAGTTGATTATACGACTGTTTGTGTCCTGAATAAATAAATAAATTTAAAAAAAACATACAGTCGAATTGAGAACCTCCTCTTTCTTGTAAGTCTGTCGAAAATAAAAAAACCGGGCAACTGCGTGTCGGAACCGCACACATAGGGTTCCGTACCATCATACTAGATGGCGCTAGTTTCTTCAGTTCCGTATTATCATACTAGATGACGCTAGTTTCTTTACGTTTAATAAACACGTTTTTTGTATGGAGACTTTCGCTTTTTTCTAATTTTTAGTATTTGTTTTTATCATCTGTGAAAATTTCAACTGTCTAGTTATCACGGTTCATGAAATACAGCCTGGTGACAGACGGGCAGCGAAGTCTTAGTAAATAGGGTCCCGTTTTTACCGTTTGGGTACGGAACCCCAAAAACGAAGTTTTTTTTGCATTTGGTGTAGAACATCATGCATGGAAAATTGAATAACTTTTTACAAATTCAACTGCACCTCAGAAGTTGTCGACTCCCAAACTAAGAAAGCCTACTTTACCGGTTGCCCTGGTAGTTTTCCTTGTAAATTGATTATATGCCCTATTATTTCCATTCATTTTGATTTTCTGAAATAGCAGTTTAGCTAGCAGGGGGAGAGGAGCACTCAACTGTAAATAAAATTAATACTTTAAAGCACGGTCATGACGAAAATATAAGGTTCACTAAAAACAATAGGAAAGATAATAAAAAAACGAGACCTACAGTACTCGCATATGATGTGTAACAAATCACTGTTACACATTTCCGTCCCATTGCAGGAAAGCGAGAGCAAAGCTCATTCGTCAGATCGAATAGCGCGCGCTTTCGAGACTTCCTGTTACACATTTCCGTCCCATGTTACACATTTCCGTCCCATTTCACGATTGCGTTTTACAATTAATACAGCCTGATTACTTTAAGCAATAGAGGTTGGATGCACCTACATAATAATAGCGGTTGTCAAAAGCAAACATGTCAAAAAAGAAAACTTGAGATTTAGGGGAATCCCCCTACCTAAGTAGCACTTCTTCTTTTTCTTTTCGAGTCGACGGCAAACTCAGATAGTCCCATCCCAAAACAGAGCTACGCAAATTGCCAGTAGCACTGCCATCAGTTATAAAATAATTACTCTCTAAGTATCTAATTTTTTTTAAATAACATTTAGTCATAAATGCAATTTGGTCTAAGTGTCCACTTTCTGCTGTTAAGCTATCTATACAATACAGCGAACTATTTTTACAAGCTTTTATTTAACTTGAAATGTGTGCATGTTTTTTGTAGGTGAAGGATAACATCGTGAGGAAACCTGCACAAGCCTGCGAAGAAACTCGCAGATTGTGTGTGAAGTCGACCAACCCGTACTGGGCCCGCGTGGTCGTCTAAGGCCCGATCGCCCTAATTCAGGGTAGGCTCGAGCCCCTTGGTAGGGACGTATATGAGCTGAT
Organism: Coleophora flavipennella; assembly: GCA_947284805.1. Classification (NCBI taxonomy): domain Eukaryota; kingdom Metazoa; phylum Arthropoda; class Insecta; order Lepidoptera; family Coleophoridae; genus Coleophora; species Coleophora flavipennella. The sequence goes on along the minus strand of OX369255.1, from coordinate 15,293,043 downwards.
ATGATGTATGTATGTTTGTTCGGGTGGAATCTTGCAAGTTAAATTAGTCCTACTTTCAGGATTCCGATTGAGCTGAAATTTTGCATGCATATTTATATCGCGTGACACTTAAAGCTTGTACCTAAAAGCTTTAAGGTTTTTAGAAAATTATTAAGAGTTAATATTAGGTCGGGGGAAAAGTTTCCTCGTATTTTGTATGCGATTACAAACAGGGCGAACAAAACCAGCTGCATCTTGAACGTTCAGATTTCCATACTGGAAACGCTTGAACCAAGTTTATGCTACTGATTGATACTGCATTAGGTCAATCATCATCATTTTTATTTATTTTGTTATTTATTTATTCAGGAAAAATACAGCTTACATAAAACTTCCAAAGCACTGTATTCTAACTTAAGATTAAATTTAACGCTATTGTATGTTTATAACAAAACTTAAGTAAGAGATACAAGTTATTGGCCTATTGTCAATGCTCTCACATAAACTTAGGCAAGCATCAGATATACTTCGCCTGAATCACTAAAAATATCAAACTGAGTGTTCTTGGATATTGAAAAGTTATTGAGGAGTACCAAGACATCATCATCATATCAGCCGAAAAACGTCCACTGCTGGACAAAGGGCTCCCCCAAAGATTAGATTTTTTTACATAAAATTTTAAAATCAAGCGAATTTCTTATTACTTTCACTCATTTTCATAGACAGAAAAAACAATTTTAAAATGTCGGAAATTATATATTTTTTATTTTTCATTAAAGTTTCGTAAGTTTACTTATTTAATTTTACTGGCTGTTTCCCGCAGCTTCACCCGCGTGGACAACGTTTCTATGACTTTTCGAGGGTGCGCAGAAAAACAGTAGCATATGTGTTAACCCATGTCCTAATCTGTCTACCTACAAAATTTCAAACATATCCGTTCAGTAGTTTTTGCGTGAAAGAGTAACAAACATACATCCATACATTCTTACAAACTTTGTCGTTTATAATATTATTAGTAGGAGTAGGAAGGATAGTAGGATTATAACAAATAATACAAGCAAAGAGATTTGAATTAAAATTATAGTAACACCGCCTCTTAACCGCCTTCGTGGCGTAATGGTTAGTCTATTCCCTTCACACCAGGAAGTCGCGGGTTCGAGTCGCGGTGGGGTCAACTTGTAAGACTCGGTTTGGTTGGTGGTAGGCCATTTTCTAAGCCCGCCTGGCTAGCTACCACCATCTTATCTAAGTCTTGCCGCCAAACATCATTGTTAACAACATTGATGTATTCCGGCTTGAAGATAAGATAGCCAGATCCCCATTGCGTTGGGGAATCTTGGTAAGCCCGCTTCCATCTTCGTCACTTACAATTAGGTGGATGATGCCAAGGGCTTACCAATTGAGAATTTAAAAAATTCAAAGAATTTTTTTCCTCGACCTATTAGTTGCTAAATTAACTACAGTATCTACTTATTATTTATTTTCATTGTAGAAAATTTAAATAACATACTCAGCGATAATTAATTTTTAACTGTTAGTGGCCCTAGTAAACTCGGGTTAACCCCTTAATTAATTATTTGTCTTTAAAATAATAAACTCTAATATTTGTAATTGTAAATGTTGACAAGGCTGTCGACCTAATTTAAGGCTTTAAGATGCCTCAATCCGAGCAGGTGGATACGTGTTAAAATAATCTCGAACGTAAGTCTATTTAAAGTTCAAATCAATGCGGGCTTCAGCGCGGCTGTTACGTTGAAACCGATTGCCTAATTCTCGATTTTTGCTCGTTTTTATTACCTTCCTATACTTTAAAATAAGTTTAAAAAAAGGTGTTCAATAATATAAAAGTTCTTAAAGTCACCGATTTTTGTGTGTTGGTTTCATTAACTATTTGTTTTCGAGAAATTTAGCAATTAATGCCAAAAACAGGTTCACAACTGTTTATTTTTTTACATCAAAAATTTCAAAATTTTATTCAATTTAATCGATTTTTTATTATTAAGTATATTATATATTTTTTCCATAGTGATAGCTTTACACAGTCTTTCAATAATTTGAAATGTATATTATAATTTGACCTATCATCTTAAGGCCTTAACGATGGCTACCTCTGTGACTCTTGAATCGTAATAATAATAAGATAAGATAAATATCCTTTATTGCACACCAAATATAGAAAAATAAAAAAAACTTATTAACTAGCAAAATACACAATGATATGCAAAAGCGGACTTATCGCTTTAAGCGATTTCTTCCAGCTAACCTTTGTGGAACGATAGGCTATAGTACCGCCCGATAAAAAAACAAAAATTACAAAAAGAGTGGCTTCAAAACACAAACTCAAAGTTTGTAAAATGTAATTTTTTAAGGAGAAAACTATTTTTCAGCTGGAAATATGGCGCGAGATAAATGTTTTTGAGAAGCTTTATTTTAGAAGATTAGTCTATTTTTCTCGAGAAAAAGCTAGTTTTATTAATGACGCCGTTTTGTGTTTTCTGAAAGTATGTTTTGTTTGAGCGTTGCGAAGTGATGGTGTACATCTTTAAAAAACTTTTCTTGCGTCGTTTTCAAGGGGTTCTGTAATGGTAACCTTTTACCACACCCTGGACACTTCAAACAACGGGCCAGAACTTCAAAAAACGAATGACGGAACAAACAAAATGGCAGCGAAATCCTATACGTTCGGCAACCAAACTGTAACCAATCTGTATCAATCTTGGTGACGAGGGGGTGAGGTCGCATTCTAGAGAGCGGCAGGGAGTGTCCTACTGTATGTTAGCTACCATCTACTAATTATATCTTCATATCAGCCGAAGGAAGTCCACTGCTGGACATAGGCCTCCCCCAAGGATCTCCACGACGACCGGATCTGCGCTGCCCGCATCCAGCGGCTTCCCGCGACCAGGTCATCGGTCCACCGAGTGGGAGGCCTGCCTACACTACGCTTTCCGGTGCGTGGTCGCCACTCGAGAACTTTACTGCCCCAACGGCCATCTGTTCTACGAGCAATGTGCCCCGCCCACTGCCACTTAAGTTTAGCAATTCTGAGAGCTATGTCGGTTACTTTGGTTTACTAATTATATACTTTGCTTTTACTAAGCCTACGCTGTCTATCCGTCCATCTGTCTGAATTTTAAAAGCTGTATTTTTTTAAGTTGTATTTTTGAACCGTTATAGCTGGTCCATTAAAATTTTCACAGAAAATGTGTTAAGATTTTACATATATAATCATATTAAAAAAAAAAAGTTATAAATGAAGGGATTCCCGTACAAAATGTATTTTAAAGGCTTTTTTGTTGTTTTTTTTTATTTACAGTCGATAAGCTCTTGGTATTATCATTATGGCGCCGAAGATGGAAGCGCACTTACCAAGATTCCCAAAAGCATGGAGAACTGCCTATCTTATCTTCAAGCGGGACCCAAAAATGCTGTTAACACTGATGTTTGGCGGCAAGACTTAGATAAGGTGGTGGTAGCTAGCCAGGCGGACTTATAAAATGTCCTACCACCAACCAAACCGAGTCGTACAAGTAGACCCCACCGGGAATCGAACCCGCGAACTCCTACTGTGAAGCGAACAGACTAAACATTACACCACTGAGACGGTTATTAGAAACGATTATACAGACAATCGTGAAACTTGGTGTGATTATAGAATTAATATTTAAGTAAAACATTAAATAAAACGTAGCGTAGGCAGGCCTCCCACGCGGTGGACCGACGACCTGGTGAAGATCGCGGGAAGCCGATGGATGCAGGTAGCACAGGACCGGTCGTCGTGGAAATCCTTAGGGGAGGCACTCTATTTCATTCGCCTAACCCACATATATACATACATACGTACAATACATACATACATATCGCACCTCCAGTATGAAAACGACTCAATTCAAAAAAGCAACTTCTCGGGAAATCGCTAAAAAGATTGTAAATTTATGCACCTATAAATTCTTTCGTCGATTATTTTATAAATATTTAAGCTAGCATATAAGTTTAAACTGAAAATTTAAAAGAAAAGATTTAGCTATGAATCTGTTGAAAAAAAAAGTTATTTAAAGGCGAGTATGATAGGAAAAAAAGTTTTTTTATTATTGAGTCTTTATTAAACCGAAAAATACAACAAATATTTTGACTGATTAGAAGTTATGTCCTTTTTTGATTTAAAACAATGACTAATGCTTAGACTGTTTACGAGTTATGTCTTTTTAATATTTATGAGACGACATACGTTGTAGTAAGTTTTTGACATTTTCATGATGGAGTCTCTATTATTCTTAAAAAAATCATAGATTTCTATTAACTTTGTGAAAATTGGGTCATAAAAATGAAAAATGTACAGTATTGTACAGTACATGTAAAACATAACAGTCATTAGAAAAATAATGTAAGTAATTACTGTTAAAGTTTTCAATCAAAAATATTAATAACAAACACTTTTGGAGCATTGTTGTCCTTACTGCTAGATAAAATCTTAGGCATTGTAAATTCATATCATGTCAGCCGAAGGACGTCCACTGCTGGACATAGGCTTCCCCAATGGATTTCTACGACGACCGGTTCTGCACTGCCCGCATCCAGCGGCTTCCCGCGACCTTCACCAGGCTATCAGTCCACCAAGTCGGAGGCCTTCCTACGCAGGTTTCCGGTGACCATTACTCGAGAACTTTACTACCCCAACGGCCATCTGTTCTACGAGTTATGGGCCCGCTATGTCGGTTACTTTGGTTCTCCTACGAATCTCATCGTTTCTGATTCGATCACGCAGAGAAACTCCGATCATAGCACGCTCCGTTGCCCTTTAGGTGACCTTGAGCCTTCTTATGAGGCCCATAGTAAGCGACCATGTCGCAGTTCCGTATGTCATCACTAGCAATACACACTGGTCGAAGATCTTTGTCTAAAGACACTGCGGTATCACACCAACCCGCACTGGGCCCGCGTGGTCGACTAAGGTCTGATCGCCCTAATTCAGGGTAGGCTCGAGCCCCTCGGTGGGGACGTATATGAGCTGACATGATGATGATGACTGCGGTATCCGGGACGTGAAGATATTGCGAAGCTTCCCGAACGCTGCCCAACTTAGTTGGATTCGACGATTGACCTCTTTCTCGAAGTTAGACCTACCTAACTGGACTGTTTGTCCCAGGTACACATATTCGGCAACAACTTCGAATGCAAAGCCTCCAAGCGTGTGACACGGACGTTTTTGACATAATTTTCGTCTTGTCCATGTTCATTCTAAGACCTACTTGTTGAGAGGCTCTACTGAGGCCATCGAGCATTGTGCCTAATTCGTCCATAGTCTCAGCCATGACCACAATATCGTCAGCGAATCGAAGGTGGGTGATGTACTCGCCGTTGATATTGATGCTGAGTCCACCCCAGATTTTAAGTACTTGTAAAAAAATCAAGTCTTGAATTTTAATGTTTCATTTGATGAAACCAAGGTCATTTACCACTACTTTTTTCCATAAATTATTATTTATAAATTGTAAACCGTAACAATATTTTGATGTTTAATAGGCATTAACCACAAGAAATAAAACCTTAAACGGGGTCGTTGAACATAATTAAGGTTTTTGTATAATATTATAATTATAGTAATAGAATTTTTACGGTTTATTAGAATAAGCAACAAGAAATAAAATTTAAAAAATTAAATAATATATACATCGAGAAAATATGTGGCATGCATTATACTATTCTAATCTAGTACTTTTCTTTTTCTCTAATGGGATAGACAGAGTATCTGACGCCTAGAGTGGAGATTCTAACATACAAATTTCGTTTTTTTACTGACATCTGCCCTCATACGAGAAACAGCACTTCTAGGAGGCCGTGTGTCAGCGGACTGATTGACAGCCTTGCGGGTCTGCCAAGTTTGCTCATGCTATTTGGCCGCCCGGAACTCTCGAATGGTAAGAGGTCAGTCGAGGTGCGTCGGTTCGTTACACCGCATATACATCCAGCATGTGCCTACTGTAAGTATACAGGTCATGGAGTGACGGCGTGTGCTGATTTCCAGGCAGGGGGAGAAGCGCCGTGGAGTCGCCAGCAACGCAGGTGGTGCTTCAGCTGCCTAGGGCCGCATATGGTGCGAGACTGCCCTACGTCTGGGAACTTTCTGTTCTGCCGATGGCTTTACCACCAGCTCCTGGGCATGAAACGGATTAAAGTGGCCACTCAAGAGCGGAGAAAGTCTCTCGTATTGAAACGCGAAAGCAGGGGACAGCGTTCACCTCCTTCACCAAGACAATAAGCTTCTGGATAGGGGAGGAACGTACCCTCGCCGACGTACGTTCCTCCCGCACGCGCAGGATGAGCGTAGGTACGTACGTTATCACAGATCCCCCCCATCGGAGCTTCGTGAAGCTGAAGCACGGGACCCTACTGGCGGGTGCCACATTTGTACACAGGGTTAGGGGCAACACACACAGGGCCAGGGGCCATACACGCATACTAGGGGCCTTACTCAAGAGTATTCGGAGTTAGTCAGCACCATGCCTCATCTGAAACCGTGCATCTTTTCACAACTAGCGGAGCATCCCCTCATCTGTCCACGCTCCCCCACCATTTCACCGTATTCCGATGACATATTACAGACCCCCGAGGTGGCTCAGGTAAGTACGGGGCTCTTCTTTTCAGAATGGAACCCGGCCTGAAACCCCTATCACCGTTCCATGTTAGCCGTACTTACCGTCCTTGCCGCCCAGATAGTCACAATACTCTTGCCCACTACTAGGAATTGCGGTAGGGGATCAAATGGCAAGAGAATGTTGGTACGAACTCTGCCAGATACAGAAGCTCAAGGGTGTATCGTCTCAAGTGAACTGGTGAGCAGGCTAGGCTTACGTTTAGAGGCAAAATGCCATAGGCATTGGAGGACAGGTTGCCCCTCTAAGGGGTCAGGTTGACATAATCTTTGAGCTTGACGGCGCTAGAGCTGTTCCAGGCATGCGTTGTCATACGATATCAGCAGTGTCGGGCAATGTGGTGGCAAGTGGCAAAGTTGTGCGAGAGCTGATCACAGGTAATTCTAGAGAACTCGCGAATCTAGAGTTTGAAGTTCCACGGTGGGTGGATGCGCTGCTAGGTACGCATGTCCGCAGGCTCATGTTGCGGAGCACCATAAGTAGAATAAACTAGTGTTATTTATTTACTAACAGTTAGTATGATATCTGCCTCATGTTTCATTTTAGAACACTTAAAAAAACATACTTATCCAATACCTACAGTCTTGAAACTATTTAAAACGTTAATAAAGACATGTAGCATAAACATACTCAAAATTTACAAGAATCGAGACTCTAAAATAGTTCTGGGCAGATAAGGTATTAATTCGTTTTTGAATCAAGGATTAACCTTCTCGGGAGGTACCCCAGAAGTTATGGGTTAATAACTAAATAATTTTTAATTCATTTTTAAAAGGAAAAGTATTTTTTTTATTTATAAAATTTATCTGTCCAAATAAATCTAATAAAATAAAAAAAAATAAGATTAATTTACAATAATAACGATATTTTATTACATTCTCAGGTTGTTTTCATTATGTTGCCTCTTCTTCCTTTCGACATTGTCAGTGAACTCTTTTTCAATTTCTTATATTATTTTGTTGTTAAAACGACACATTTACTAATGAACCTCCGACTTCTTATTTCAGCTTACTTAAAACAGACCCAATAATCAATGAGACATACATAATTACACTGTGTTAAATACGATAATGACAAAATTTTGAATAGGTCAAATCAGACCACCATACATAAGTTATTATTCGTTATGGAAATGACTTTAATATAAATCGGTCACTAAAACGAATAGTAACTTCAAAACTAAAATGATGTAAACTTAAATAAGTCTTAGGATTTTTGGTAATGTCGGAAGAAAACAATCACATATCTAAATCGGTCGTTTTAATACTAAATAAACTAAGGTGAACTTACTGATGGTATCGGTATAAAAACGACTTAATCTGCGTTAGGTCACTATCTTTCCGTGTGCGTGAAGTCCTCTCCACAGCAATGTCAACACAATACTAAAAGCGTCGTTTTTGAACTGGCCACGCCCCGAAATTCTCCGAGTGGGAAAGAGACCAACACAGCGGTTTTGTCTTGTTCCCGCTCGAATGTGGCTTTTTATTAATTACAGATAGTTGGATGTGATTGTTTTAGGTCTTATCACGAATATAACTCATTTTTCATTGTTTTTGAATTGAGTCGTTTTCGTACTGGAGGTGCGATATGTACATACATGCATAGGCTGATAAACACAATACCCTCCTTTGCGTCGCGCAGTCGGGTAAAAAGTCGATACATTTTCAAGAGACTGCGAAGCAGAAGCATAGAATAAAAAAAAAAAAAGGTTGAATATTAAATGTAAAATTAAACAAATTAAAAGTTGATTGGATATCTCATGCCATGAGATATATAATATTTTATGGCATTGAGTATGAATTATAAGGTCGCTTAACTGTCCGCCACGGCTAGATTTGCTTGGTGGCAAGTATTCTTGAGGTTACAATTTCCGATGACTTTGTGGCATAAATCTGGCTGAATTTGGAAGGATAGCGTTCTTTGTGTTGACTTTAGGGTGAGGTATTGATTGGAACAGTTGTCTCTGTCTTTTTCTTTACGTGTAAAGAGTAAAGAAAATAACCACACTTTTTCAATGGTTTTTCGTTTCAATCAAAAACTACAATGAAAGTATAAAATAAGATATACATAGCTCACTTTGTATTATCATAAAAAATATTGTTGTATATATTTTTTTATTCTTCAAAATATTAGTCATAACTAGAGTTGAAAGTATCGGTGTAGACCTATATTTGGATTTTTTTCTATCAAGCCAAAATTGCTCAATCGTGTTTTTAATAGGTTTTAACTATAAGGAACATCATCAACAATAAAGATATTTTTTTTCAACCTTGGGATTTCTATCGTTTAGGAGTAATTGACTTTAAAATAACAAAAGAAATGCAATATTACCGCTTTAAGGGCGGGCATCAATTGTTCAATATTTATTGGCATAGGCCTACGATTTAAGATAGCCCCAAAGAAAGAGATATAAGGCGTTAAATTCCACGAATGGTCCTCGTCGCTAAAGATTTTAAACGCCTCCGCTCCGTGGCGTAATGGTTAAGTACATTAGCTTCACATCAGGAGGTCGCAGCTTTGATTCCCGGCGGAGTTTAACTTTGTAAGACTCGGTTTGGTTGGTAGAAGGATATTTCTAAACAAGCCGGGCTAGCTAACACCATCTTATCAAAGTCTTGCCGCCAAATATCAATGTTAACAACATTATTGTGTTCCGGCTTTATTATAGCCAGTTCCCCATTGCGTTGGGGAATTCGGTAAGCCCGCTTCCATCTTCGGCATCATCGTCACTTACAATTAGATGAGATGATGCCAAGGGCTTACCAATGATGATTATTCTGACATAGAAATATTGGACTTCTAAGTAATAGGGAAAATGGAGTACAAAAATCTTTTTAAATGACTCAAATCCATCAAGAAATGACAAAGTGGAAGAAGTTTAAATGTTGGCTTTTCCAAAACGCGCCCGGCTGGCCTTGAACCCTATTATGACGTTATACGTTCCAGCCGGACCGGTCAGTTGGCGCTTTCGCGTACATTCAGATCATTTCGTTGCTACAAGTATATTTAATACTTAATTTTTAGTGTCTTCAATTTATTTTATAGTCATTAAAAGAAAAAACATCAATGCATACGACAGAAAAATGCAGTTTTTTTTAAATTCAGTTCAGACTTCTAAGCACGAGTACGACTTAACATGGCTAATTTTAAGTATCTGATGTTTTACTAAAGGATAACTTAGTTCTATAATTACACCAAGTTTCACGTTCGTATCTATAACCGTTTTTACAATAGAGCAAATACAAAACAAAAATGCATTCTTGTATTTTCCTTAGTTTTTAATTTATTTATTTATAAAATCCTCTATAATAACATTTATTTTATTATTATATCAGCTCATATACATCCCCACCGAGGGGCTCGAGCCTACCCTGAATCAGGGCGATTAGGCCTTAGTCGACCACGCGGGCCCATGGCGGGTTGGTCGACTTTACACACAACCTTCGAGTTTCTTCGCAGGCGTGTGCAGGTTTCCTCGCGATGTTTTCCTTCACCGTTAATGCAATCGGTAATTATATGTACGTAAGTTTTTGAAAAACTCATTGGTACATTGGCCGTCATAAAATAACATTTAATGTTCTGTAAAAACTTCAGTCAGATACTTATTACAGTTCAAAAGATACAGCCTTCTAAATGTTGGACAGACGGATAGACAGACACAGTAGGCGTAGTAACAGGGTCCCGTTACCTGGCACGGAACCCAAAAAACTATATTTTTTTTATTCTTTATTCACAATTGGTAAGCCCTTGGCATCATCTCACCTGATGGTAACAGATCCGAAGATAACAATATTTTTACAAACTCCACTAACGGAAGTGATAAATTTGGGACCAGAACTTATTAACTCTTGGGCCGGAAACAATCTGCAGGGCTTACAAAGGTCTCAGATCAAGAAAGTTTTTATGGCCGACGTGACGAGGATACCGAATACCACCTGAGTTTCATTTTAAAACTTTGTTAAATAACCTAACCATTTTTTATAAAACAAAGTACAAACCCGACTGCTTAAAATGTCACCTAATCCTATACAACTTTCAAAATAAATAAAGAAAAAATACAAGAAATTTAGTTTATCCGGCGAAAACGAAATACAGTATCAGGTACCTAATTAAAACTTACTATATGGCTAAAGATTAAAACTAACCACCTCCTTGGCGCAATAGTTAACCTAACCATTTTTTTATAAAACAAAGTACAAACCCGACTGCTTTAAATGTCATCTAATCCTATACAACTTTCAAAATAAATAAAGAAAAAATACAAGAAATTTAGTTTATCCGGCAAAAACGAAATACAGTATCAGGTACCTAATTTAAACTTACTATGTGGCTAAAGATTAAAACTAACCACCTCCTTGGCGCAATGGTTAAGTCCATAAGCTTCATATTAAGAGGTCGCGGGTTCGATTCCCTGCGGAGTCGAGACTTATAACTTTGTGAGACTTATAACCGCCTCCGTAGCTCAGAGGCAAAGTTCACTGGCTTTACACAGGAGGTCGCGGGTTCGATTCCCGGCGGGGTCAATTGTAAGACTCGGTTTGGTTGGTGATAGGGCATTTTCTAAGCCCGCCTGGCTAGCTACCACCATCTTATCTAAGTCTTGCCGCCAAATATCAATGTTGATATCATTGGTGTGTTCCGGCATAAAGATAAGATAGCCAGTTCCCCATTGCGTTGGGGAATCTTGGTAAGCCCGCTTCCATCTTCGGCAACATCGTCACTTACCACCAGGTGAGATGTTGTCAAGGGTTTACCAATTGTGCATAAAAAAAAAAGACTCGTTTTGGTTGGTGGAAGGGATTCAAGATTCAAGATATTTATTCAAAAAAATTAAATAAAAAAAACTATTCAATAAATGTAAGCGTCGGTGGCTCAACCGGTAACGGCTCGGTCCTTCTAACCAGAGGTACCGGGTTCAAATCTGGACGGCCAATGTACCAATGAGTTTTTCATAAACTTAGCTACAAATACTTACCGACTGCTTTAACGGTGAAGGAAAACATCGAGAGGAATCCTGCACACGCCTGCGAACAACAAACTCACAGGTTGTATGTGAAGTCAACCAACCCGCACTGGGCCCGCGTGGTCGACTAAGGCCCGATCGCCCTAATTCAGGGTAGGCTCGAGCCCCTCGGTGGGGACGTATATGAGCTGATTTGATGATTCAATAAATAGCAAAAACACTTGCTCATTTGAAATATCAAACAATTTTAAATTTTATATTTATTACAAACAGCAAATTAGTTCGTTAAAGACTATGACGTCACATATTACGTCACTATGTAAGTAACGCGAATAATTGCAGAACAATCTTTCGTTTATGACAGTTTCGTTTTTAGGGTTCCGTAGTACAACAAGGAAACCTTATTGTTTAGCCATGTCTGTCTGTCCTTCTGTCCGTCTGTCCGCGGCCTAGCTCCTAGACTATTAGTAGGAAAGAGCTGAAATTTGGCAAAGATAATATATAATAATGACGCAAAGAGAACTGTAATTTTTTTTTGGAAAAAAACACTTTTTAAGGGTACCCAGGCGTGTGTGGTATCGTTTGTTAGAGCTTAAAAAATATTTTTGAGTCTTCTAAGACCATTTTATAATTTAGGGTTCCGTTTTCGAAATGATAGGCTTGAAAGTGCTAAATTTTGTTGGAGTTGAGTGTTCACACCCCCTAACAATTAAACCGCTGTATTTGGAAATTTAAAAAAATTCATGAAAGTAGTCTATACAATGAATTTGTAAGGAAAACTACCACGGCTAAGTAGGCTTTCTTAGTTTGTGCAATTCGATTTGTAAAAAGTTCACAGATTTTTGATACAATCTGTTCTATTACCAACTGCAAATATAATTTTGTTTTTTTAAAATAAACATTTATTTTTTGAAAAGACTACGGGACCCTACTTTGCGCAAGCCCGACTCGCACTTGACCGGTTTTTTTAAAAACTAAAATTTTGTAGTTAAACTCGTACAACATTTAAAAATATTTTTCAGATTAAAAAATTACTTGTATGAGCAGTTGGGCAGCATGACTGTTTCTTATTTACAATTGGTAAGCCCTTGGCATCATCTCACCTGATTGTAAGTGACGATGATGTCGAAGATGGAAGCAGGCTTACCAAGATTTCCCAACGCATTGGGAAACTGACTATCTTATCTTCAAGCTGGAACACACAAAAGTTGTTATCATTGATGTTTGGCGGCAAGACTTAGATAAGATTGTGGTAGCTAGCCAGGCGGGCTAAGAAAATGCCCTTCCACCAATCAAACTGTCTCTAACTAAGTTAGACACTGCCGGGAATCAAACCTGCGACCCGATGTGTATCTAATGACCTTAAACATAACGCCACGGAGATGGTGACTGTGACGTATAACGATGTATGGGATTTATTTTTTAACTACAAATTTAAATTTGCCCTTAAATCTAATTGTTGTACTCTTTGGTGTGGGTATTTGTACACAAATGTGTTTTAGTACGGAACTCTCAGAGCACAAGTCCGATTCGCACTTGTCTGTTTATTTACCTAAAACGTGGGTTACAAAGAAAGTTTAAAAAAAAATTTTTTTTTAAAAGAGATTGTAGTTAAATTGAAACTTTTTTGTAACATTAAATAAATAAATATTCTGGGACAAATCACACATGGTCATCTGGCCCCAAAGTAGGATTCCCTGTGTTATGGGTTACCAGAGACTGATATACATACATAAATACGTTTAAATACATACATATATAGATATTTAACACCCAGACACAGAGCAAACAAATCTGCTCATCACACAAATGCTTGCATCGAACCCACAACCCTCGGATCAGTAGTCAAGGGCACTAACCACTGAGCCACCGAGTCAGTCAATTATTCATTTATATTTCGAAATCTGAAAGTCATTTGGTCAAAAACGAAACGAAAAAGAAAAAGTGTCAATAAGTGTAGCTACTCCTTTCAAAAATGGAATTCGAACGAGAGCATTTTTGTGCCATGCTATATACGATTAAAGTTTTTTTAAATGAAAGTGAGTTATCCGTCTATTGCAACCTCGCACCGTCCCGTGCAACTATTTTTAGATGGTTTCCTCAATGTCATCATTTCAGCTCATATACGTCCCCACCGAGGGGCTCGAGCCTACCCTGAATTAGGGCGATCGGGCCTTAGTCGACCACGCGGGCCCAGTGCGGGTTGGTCGACTTCACACACAACCTTCGAGTTTCTTCGCAGGCGTGTGCAGGTTTCCTCGCGATGTTTTCCTTCACCGTAAGAGCGTCGGATAAACGTACATATGAAATCGAAATTCGAAAACACATTGGTACGTGGCAGGATTCGAACCACGACCTCCCGGAAAGGAGGTAGCGGCACTTGCCAATGTTCCTCAATGTAAGCAAGGAAAATTTTCTTTGAAAGATGATGATAGACGTGGTGTCCTGCGACTTCAGGAACGGATGAAAACATCGACGCTGTAAAAAAATGTTACAGCGACCCAAAAACAATCCACAAACAGATTGAAGAAACCCTTAAAAAATCAACATATTTAGGTTTTTTTCTTGCACTATTCCACAATTAATATAAATTTTCGTGATCATCTTCAGGCAGTAGTCTACTGCCTGAAGATGATCACGAAGTCGGTTGCAGTATAAACAAATTTGTGCTTTATTTATATTGATTGTGGAATAGTGCAAGAAAAAACCTAAATATGTTCATTTCAGTGTTCCACCAAGAACCTACTATCGCAAGCATACCTACAATCCTTAAAACATCATCTAATATTAATGAAATTTTACACCATCACCTGGTGTAGGTCGCGGGAAGCCGCTGGATGCGGGCAGCGCAGAACCGGTCGTCATGGAAATCCTTGGGGAGGCCTATTTCTACCAGTGGACCTCCGTTGTCTGATATGATGATGATGATGACACCATCACTAACAAGTCAGGAAACTTTGTTTGCGTAGTGTTCCTCATGCCCAGACTGCTGAACAAAAACAAGCTCGCGTGACATGGTGGAAGGACAGAATATATTTAATATAAATCATCATATCATCATCATAATATCAGCTCATATTCATCCCCACCGAAGGGTTCGAGCCTATACTGAATTAGGGCGATCGGGCCTTAGTCGACCACGTGGGTCCAGTGCGGGTTGGTGGATTTCACACACAACCTGCGAGTTTCTCCGCAGGCGGTGCAGGTTTCCTCACGGTGTTTTCCTTCATCGTAAGAGCGTCGGATAAACGTACTTAAGAAATCTAAATTCGAAATCACATTGGTACGTGGCAGGATTCGAACCACGACCTCCCGGACAGGAGGCGGCGGTCCTAGCCGTTACGCCACCGACGTTCTCTAATATAATTACTGGAAATTAAAGTTGGGTTCATCAATATGATCCATTGACTAAGCGGCAGTCAACGGTTCGTGTGTTTCTAGATGAAGAACCTCCCAGAAAGGTCAGACGTGGGCGCTGTGTGTGCAAGGAAATGGTGGCAACATTGTTTTCTGCGAGTGACCATTAAGACGAGGTATTGATTGGAACAGTGGTCTCTGTCTTTTTATTTACGAGTAAATGGTAAAGAAAATAACCACACTTTTACACTTTTTCAATGGTTTTTCGTTTCAATCAAAAACTACAATGATATATAAAATATAATAACATTAGGTACTCACTTTGTATTATCATAACAAATATAGTTTTATATTTTTTTAAATTTACACTTAAAATATTAGTCATAACTAGAGTTGAAAGTATCGGTGTAGATGTCGTAGGCGGATTGTATATTTAGTCATATTACAATACCGCTAGCTGTTTTACAATACGGAGGCACATTGCGATACAGCGTGTCGACGATACGCTGCATCGTCATCGCGACATATGTGGCAGGCAAATTGTATGATTAGTCATTTTACATACGGTCAGGCAAATTGTATAATTCGTCCTTATGTAAACGGTCAGGCAAACTGTAAAATTCTGTACGCAGATTGCAAAATGCCGAGCCAGGCAAATTGCCAAAATGCCGTACGGCAGAATGTAAATGAGCTCGTGAAGCGAGCGATGTTAGGTTCGGTCAGGTTTGATTGATTGAACCGTCAAAGAGGCTCCCCGCTCTCGCCATTATATAATTTGCCTGAACGTATGTAAAATGGCGAATCATACAGTATGCCTGCGACACAATGCCAGCGGTAATGCAATCTGCCTTATCGTCGACCCGCTGTATTGCAATGCAATGCAGCTCCGTATTGTAAAACAGCTAGTGGTAATGTAATACGACTAAACATACAATACGCCTGCGACATAGACATACATTTGGGATTTTTTCTATCAAGCCAAAACTGCTCATTCGTGTTTCTAATAGCTTTTGACTTTAAGGAACATCATCAACAATAATGGTATTTTATTTCAACCTTGGGTTCTCTATCGTTTAGGAGTAATTGACGTCAAAAATAACGAAAGTCTGTAGGATTACCGCCTTGAGCGACAATTTCCTGTGACACTCAACAAACTGTTAATGCCCAATAATACTCTGAAGTGTGTTTACCAACCATCCCACTAATATTTTAAACGCGAAAGTTTGAATGTATGGATGTTTGTTACTCTTTCACGCATGAACTACCGAACGTATCTGGATGAAACTTGGTAGGTAGACAGATTAGGAAATGGATTAACATATAGGCTACTTTTTTCCACACTCGCACGCTCGTAGACTGTCATAGAAACTATGTTCACGCGAGCGTAGCCGCTGGCAAAAGCTTGTATTTGCTATGTTGAATCAAAAACGTCCTTAAACTGGTTAAAGGGGGCTCTATTTACATCATGACAATGCATCGTCGCACAAAGCGATACTTTTTAAAACATATTTAAAGAACACAGAGATTCAAGCATGGGGAATATGAATGACTAGCTGTTTCCCGCGGCGTCACCCGCGTGAACAAATTATCTATAATTTTTAGAGGGTGCGCAGTGCGCGAGCCGCAAGCGGCTCGCTAGCGTTAAAAACAGTAGCCTATGTGTTAATCCAGGTCCTAATCTGTCTACCTACCAAATTTCAGCCAGATCCGTTGAGTAGTTTTTGCGTGAAGAAGTAACAAACATACACACTCACAAACTTTCGCCTTTATAATATTAGTGTGATTATTATTTTTTTGCTTTAATTAAAGCACATTCATATAAGAAACGGTATACAAAAAATATTTTTGAGTAACCAAGATTAAAGCCATTAAAGATCTATCTCTTTCTAGCAAAACAGAATGTAGCATAGAGTCTATATGGACCGTGTGTATTATGTCGTCACATTTACATATCGGATCTCTCTGTCTAATTAGTAGTTGAAAATGCTTATATCTTCCGTATTTCTTGGCAGATTTAAATTTTCATTTCACTTCTTGACATCGTTTTTTACGGAATTTTCATATTATGTTAAGAAATGCGATAAAAAAAATGTCTATTAACATAGCTTATCTAGATCCGTGCGACTTCTCTCTCTTTCCAAAGGTAAAACATAGACTGCGACAGCCCCAAGTACACTCGGAATGCTTTTAGAGCTGCAGTTGAGGATCTCCGTAGCGTAATGGTTCAGTCCATTAGCTTCACATCAGGAGCTCGCGGATTCGATTCCCGGCGGGTTCAACTTTTTAAGACTCGGTTTGATTGGTGTAAGGGCATTTCCTTAACCCGCCTGGCTAGCTACTATCATCTTCGGCAACATTGTCGAAATATTTTTTGCCTAAATATTTCTTGTGACAATGTTGCCGAAGATGAAAGCGGGCTTACCAATAATCCCCAACGCAATGCTATCTTATTTTCAAGCCGGAACACACCAATGATATCAACATTGATATTTGGCGGCAAGACTTAGATAAGATGGTGGTAGCTAGCCAGGCGGGCTTAGAAAATGCCCTATCACCAACCAAACCGAGTCTTACAATTGACCCCGCCGGGAATCGAACCCGCGACCTCCTGTGTAAAGCCAGTGAACTTTGCCTCTGAGGCGGTAAAATGTGTGTCGATGTGCTTTAAAAGCGTGTTTTTTAGTTTTTTTAAACTACAGATATATTTATTGTGCAATTACTTTTGTCGCTATGGCTAGTACTTGCGTGTTGTCATGAATTTTCCAATTTGCTTTTTGGAACATCTTATAATTATGTTTCTATTGATGAAGACTTTTAAATAGCTTTCTGTTTATTTATGTAATTTTTAAATTGTTATATTAGTTGTTAGTCTTCATCATCATATCAGCCGAAGGACGTCCACTGTTGGACATAGGTCTTTATAGGATCAAGGTCAACCAAATGGCAATGGAGTGTGATATGCTCAGAATTTCTCTGTTAGTCTTCCAATTACATTAAAATAAATAAAAAAACATACCAAACAGTAGCAAGAGGAGATCGCTCAGCGCCAAACTGAACAGATAATAGTTCGTCGTAGTTGTCCTCATGGACGGATGTTTCACGATCACCACACACACGGCGATGTTCCCAATGACCCCAGTCAAAAACACCACTAACAGCACCACGGATATGGGCAGCGATTCGTTCAGGGGCAGCCTACGGGGTCCCATCATCAACCATAGAAATTCGTCTTCGCTGCAATCGAAGTAGCTTAAGTTTGTGCAGCGATTTCGAAATTCCGCATCTGTTTCGTTGGGCCGAAAGAATGTTTCCCCCATGTTTTTTTTTTGTAGTATTATTTTATTTATAGGATTTGGTTGATTGTAATTTTTAAATAAATTAAAAATTGGTTTTACGGAAGTCCTTCACTTTCGTAAAATTCCAGTATTTTTATTGGTTATCTGTCATTATTAACTTAATCAAATTGTTTTGATAGAAGTCCTTCACTTTCGTAAAATTCCAGCATTTTTTATTAATTAAAAATTATCTATCACCAAAATTAAGTGACTATTTTTTTAAATTTTCTTTAACTTTAGTTCTTAGTACGTACGTTGTATCAGATATTTAGTACTCATTAAAATTACACTTAAGAATAAAGTTACACTAATTTGAAATCATCGTAACACTCACGGAAAGTATTTTCAAGAACCTCAAAGTATTCCTCATAACAGTTCCCTAATAATCCGCCCGAAAGTTTTTTTAAGTATCTTAGTTTAAAATATTACAGACAAAATGTTTATCATTAACTAACTAGTACATCATTAACTATCAACTACACAGTTAATTAAAACATTGAAAATCTTTGAAAAAAAGTCTATCGAATATTTCGTAGGCTTTCGACTAGAACGAACGCTCGCTACAAACTTTCCGTGCGTTTGCGGCTACGGCGGCGCTACGTGCGTAGTCGACCGAGCACAATCGACAACTAAGCTCTTTTCAAGCGCTGAAAGCGCTAGCCAGGAGGGGCTTGATTCTGCAAGGGAAACAGATCGATAACAAATATCTTAAACTCTTGTTAATATATAGTACCTAAGATTATAACAAACTCTTAGAAGCAAAGTGGCTTAACTCAATAAACACCATTTGTGAAATCGGCAAAAACGAGCATTAAAATATAAAAAAAAAAATATCCACCAACCGTTTGACCGATGACCTGGTGAAGGTCGCGGGAAGCCACTGGATGCGGGCAGCGCAGAACCGGTCGTCGTTATAATCCTTGGGGGAGGCCTATGTCCAGCAGTGGACGTCCTTCGGCTGATATGTTGATGATTATTTTATTATCCACTAGCTTTTGCCAGCGGCTTCGCTCGCTTGAACATAGTTTCAATGGCTGCCTTCGAGGGTGCGTAGTGCGTGGAAAAAGTAGCCCATATGTTAATCCTGGTCCTGATCTGTCTACCTACCAAATTTAATCCAGATCCGTTTATCTGTTATGACGTGAAAGAGTAACAAACATCCATACATACAAACTTTCGTGTTTGTAATATAAGGTAAGATAAATTTTCTTTTATTGCATACCAAATATACAAAAATGAAAATCTTATTAATTAGCAAAATATACAATGATATGCAAAATCGGACTTAATTAGTAAACATTTTAAAAGAATGATATTAGTTTTTAAATCTTCTTTTTAGCAGGTTTAAGTACCTTTGTGAGAAGTTTTGCTCTTTTTAGCAAAATATACATTAAGTTGAACTTCTTAAGGTGTCTATTCGAAAAACGACTATTGGGTCCAACTAGTGCTACCAATATAGATCTTTTACAGGAAATTAACAAGTTTTCAATTTGGAACACGAAATTTTTTCACAATTCCAATGAATATGAATAGTAGGTAAAAATACCATAGGAACGGTACAGGAAATAGTTATTTATTACACAAGGGTGGTAAAAAGGTCAATAACAAACGAGTGCCTTTTGTGAGCCCGAGCCGCAGGCGAGGGTTTTCTTTTATACCCATGTATCATACGAAGTTTTTCAATACAGTTGTGAAAAAACAGGTAAAGAGACTAGAGACAGGTAGCAGAACAAAATACATGGGTATATACCTATTAAGGATTCGGCAACAAAAGTTCATTTTACGCGACTTGTGGCTCATTTTAAATGTCCGGGGAGTTTTCTCACTTTATTTTTTCTTATACATACACATAAATATATTTTTATTACACGTATATTGATTGTTCATAATTTTTTTCTTTTTTACAACTAAAACATCTCAATTCAGTTTTAAGAACATTGAGTCTTAAAGCGTATTGTATCTAGCACACGTACGCTTGCGTAAGTTTTTTGAATAATATCTTATATAGACTACAATAAGGCTTGGGATGATATTATTATAAGCATTTAAACCTCCTTGGAAAAGACAACATATCCCTTGGTGTAACTTATGCGCTTCATTCATATTTATTCTCTTTTCTTTACAAAGATATAACGCAAAGAGAATCTATTCAGCTAGCGTTATGTAGGTACTAGCCTTATGGAGGAATAACCAATCTCTTTTAAAATTCTCCTATCAAAACTGTTAAAGAAGATTCAGTATCGTTGGTTATTATATTTTTTATTTCCTAGAAATGTCCTGTTCCTCCGAGCTATAAATTAAAAAAAAGTGGTAAAGTAAAAGCACGTGTGCGGCAAAATATATTTTTGGCACACTTAACTGGCATATAAAGGACCACTTTTCGAGCAACTGTATTGAAAAGAAATTCGCGAGCATGTTGTTTTGAAAAAAAGCTATTTAAAGGTTTCAGACTGTATTGTCTTGAGTTTTTAATTATTGATGATTTTAATTATTTATTTTTTTATCTACACCATATATTTCCAGTCTTGGCACAAACAAAATAATTATATAATTTTTATTTTTAATTGCTCAGTAATAAACATTTTTCGGGCGTCGGTGGCGTAATGGCAAGAGCCGCTGCCTCCTGTCGAAACTTACGTACATATACTCACAGATTGTTTTAACGGTGCAGCAAATACATCGTGAGGAAACCGGCACCGGTTGAAGGTTGTGTGTGAAGTCGACCAACCCGCACTAGGCCCGCGTGGTCGACTAAGGCCCGATCGCCCTAATACAGGGTAGGCTCGAGCCCCTCGGTGGGGACGTGTAAGAGCTGTTATGATGATACATTTTTGTAGTCAGTCACAAATTAACTTGACCAAAAGCCGGTGCAATGGGCGCGTTCTAAGAATGTTAGTGGTCAGTGTACCCCTTCTAAACCAGTAACGAATGAAATGCGTTCCTTTTATCCCGGTTTACGTCGCAATAGGCTCCTTTTAGTCTTTAATAAATTTTTCGCTACGCCCATTTAACAGCAAAATGGCCCCTTTTAGTTCGTTTTGAACACGTCATACTAAGGGCCCGTTCAAAATCTATCAACTGCAATGAGGAATATCAGCTAATATACGTCCCCACCGAGGGGCTCGAGTCTACACTGAATTGAGGCGATCGGGCCTTAGTCGACCACGCGGGCCCAGTACGGGTTGGTCGACTTCACACACAACCCTCGAGTTTCTTCGCAGGTGTGTGCAGGTTTCCTCACGATGTTATTCCTTCACCGTTAACCCTCGGGTGGTCGCGCTTTTTTTGTGACACCGTCGGTCACGTGGGGTCTTTAAACGCCCGGAGATTTTAAATATTTTGTTTTTTTATTACTTATTATTATTTATTTATTTTTATATTTTTTGTAGCATAATAAAATTTTAAATAAAACCCATAGTGTGGTTTTAAATAATTTTAATGATAGGAAATAATTTTTAACAAATAATAATATATATTACTATTATATATTATTTTTGCACTAATTGATAGTTAAGTATGTTTTAGGAAGCTACCCTGAGGTACAAATTTGAATCTTTAATATGGAACAAAATATAGCAGTTTTTGTAAACGTCGGGCTTTTAAAGACCCCACGCGACCAACCGAGGGTTAAAGCAATCTGTGAGTATATATATGTACAAAGTTTCGAAAACTCATTGGTACATTGGCCGATTTGAACCCGGCACCTCTAGAGGACCGAGTCGTTACCGGTTGAGCCACCGACGCTTTGGGGAATATGCATGTTTTTTTTTTGCATTAATAAAAGCTCATTCATATAAGAAACGGTATTCAAAAAATATTTTAGAACCAATTATTTTTAAAACCAAGATATAAGCCATTAAAAATTTATCTCTTTCTCTTTCTAGCAAAACAGAATGTAGCATAGAGTTTATATGGACCGTGTGTATTATGTCGACACATTTACATATCGGATCTCTCTGTCTAATTGTAGTTGAAAATGCTTATATCTTCCGTATTTCTTGGCTGATTTAAATTTTCCTTTCACTTTTTGACATTGTTTTTTTTTGTAATTTTTATAATTTGTTAAGAAATGCGATAAAAAAAATTCATGTATATACCTTATTTTTGGTTTGGTTTGGACAAATATGTCGATGAGCCCCTTCTTTGCCTCAAGGTTTACGTACATACATAAAAGATGTGTGCCATAACCGCCATACCACCCAAGGTAAATTATGAATAATTATCGAAAGGCCTTAAAAATTTTTAGGCACAAGCTTTTAATATTGCATTGTCACGCGACATACACATGCTTGCAAAATTTAAGCTCAATCGGAAACCGGGAAGTGGGTCATATTGAACTTGCAAGATTTCACCCGAACAAACATACATACATTGCAAGGTATATACAAGCTTGTAGTAAAGAAGCATTGTGTTCGTCATAGAGCCTTTAAAACAGGGATCGGCAACCTTTTTTCAACAGAGGCCATAAAAACATAAGAAATTTCTAGAGGAAAATATTTCTTAGACGACTTCAAACAAAGGAGTTTCTTAGTTTGACCTGTGTGTATTACGTTAGGTGACTAGGAAAGTTTTGAGATACGAAAAAAGTTTAGCTTGGGAGCAATTTTTTTTATTACAGTTTTTCAAAATACTCTCCATTAGTCTCTATACAACGATTCATTCGTCTAAACCAAGATTTATAGCACTGGCGGTACTCTTCCTTCGGGAGGTCCTCAACCGCTGCTATGAAAGCATTCCGAGCATCCTCAGGGCTATGAAAATGAACACTACGGAGTCCAAACTTCACTTTCGGGAAGAGAAAGAAGTCGCACGGAGCTAGATCAGGGCTGTAAGGTGGGTGGCTCATTTGTAGAATTTCTGTGGTCTTCAAAAACTCTTGGGTAATTTTGGCTTTGTGCGGTGATGCATTGTCATGATGCAAAAAAGCCCTCGCAACCCTGTTTTTGGACGCTTTTGCCGTAACGCGTCAAACACAATTGATAAACACACTTTGGTGTACCATTGAGCATTAACAGTTTTTTGATTTTCTAAAGAAATTGTTGCTACATGACCACTCGCACTAAAAAATGTTGCCACCATTTTCTTCCCCACGCTGCGTCCTCGTTTGACTTTCCGCGGAGGCTCTTCGTCCGGAAAGACCCAAACCATCGACTGCCGCTTAGTGAGTGGGTTATATTAGTAGATCCAACTCTCGTCTCCAGTAATAATATTAAATATATTTCGTCCCTCCCTATTTTCAAATTTTTGAAGCATTTCCCGGCACCAGGTCACGCGAGCTTGTTTTTGTTCGGCTGTCAAAGCATGAGGAACCCATCGCGAACAAAGCTTCCTTACTTAAAGATGAGCATGTAAAATTTAATTGATTACCGGCGATGAAATCTGTAGGGTTTCTTCTATCTCCTTGTAGGTTATTTTTGGGTCTTAAAGAAAAATTTTCCTTACCGCTTCGACGTTTTGTTTAGTTACAGAAATAGCAGGACGGCCACTTCTGTCATCATCTTTCAAAGAAAGTTTTCCCTGTTTAAATTGTGAAAACCATCTAAAAATTGTTGCACGGGATGGTGCAAGGTCTCCAAATGCAGACAAAAGTCTATTTTGGCACTCAGTTTCACTCAAACCAACTTTAAAATCATACAACATCATTGCACGATAATGTTTACGTCCATTGTTGATAGAGAAAACGCGGGAATCGCAATAAAGAAATGAAAGTGACATTTTTATTTTTTAATATTTTGACAAATGACTTATGGCATTTCATTTTCAAATAAATGAGGATTTTAAAAAGCTGCAATTCATGTAGGTTCTATTTTTAAAATCGCCGTATCTCAAAACTTTCCTAGTCACCCACGTAATAAGAAATGTTAAAGTTAGAAACACATGAAAATCGAATTCAACTTTTATTTTCAGGTCCTGCCATTGGTAGGTCTTCGAATTATTTGTGTTGCTTTTTTTAGTGTTTCCTACCCTAAGGGTAATAAACGGTACCCTATTACCAAGACTCCGCTGTCCGTCCGTCTGTCTGTCTGTCTGTCCGTCTGTCACCAGGCTGTATTTCATAAACCATGATAGCTTGACAGCTGAAATTTTCACAGATGATGTATTTCTGTTGCCGCTATGACAACAAATACTAAAATTAGAAAAAGTGAAAAATAAGGGGGTCTCCATACAAAATAAGTGTTTTTTTAAACGTGAAGAAACTAGCGCCATCCAGTATGATGGTACGGAACCCTTTGTACTAGATTTCTACGGAACGCTTTGTGTAAGGTTCTGACTCGCACTTGGCCGGTTTTTTTTTAATTTACTGATTTATTTTCATACTAGCTGTGCCCGCGACTTCGTCCGCGTGGAGGTTTTGAGTTTTCCCAAGGGAACTCTTGTATTTTCCGAGATAAAAGATATCCTATATGTCAACCCGGGATATAATGAACCACTATACAAAGTTTCATCAAAATCGGCCTGGTGTTTTTTGCGTGATGCGCGAACATACAGACAGAGAGACAGAAATTCCAAAAGTTGTTGTATTGACCTCTATATCGTTAGTTAAGTCCACCACAGTTATTATTTTTCAAAAATATTTCATGTACAGACACGGCCCCCACAGTTTTATTGTATGTATAGATGTCGACAACATATTTTCCATTTTTATATTTTCGAGAGCCATACATACACTCCTACTTTAGAAAGGTAGGTTGGCGGGCCGGATAAAGGCCGTCGCGGGCCGGAGTTAGCCCGCGGGCCGTACTTTGCCCATCAAAGCTTTAAAATGTCCAACGCTCTCCTTCCAGATAAAAATATATCTATAAATATATAGCCTTTATAAACACACTTAGGAAATTCTTGTCAGAAAAGTGTTATTATTCTGTGACTGAGTCCTAATAAGTTATGTTTAACATTAAGATTTAAATATGTTAGTTTGTAAAGTTCTCGAGTGGCGACCGCGCACCGGAAAAAGTAGCGTAGGTAGGCCTCCCACTCGGTGGACCGATGACCTAGTGAAAGTCGCGGGGAGCCGCTGTATGCGGGCAGCACAGAACAGGTCGTGATCATGGAAATCCTTGGGGGAGGCCTATGTCTACCGTCGACTGACATGATGATGATAATGTGTTTGTATTTTTTTTATTTCAGGTTGACTATAACTTTTCTATAATTGATTTAGTTTATGCAATCATTATCAAATTCTAGGTTCTTTGACATTTTATTTTGGTAATATTTGAAACTATTTGAAAATTTTATTTATGATGATGACATATAATTTCTGTTAGATTTAAAATTATTTGTAATTTTGATTTGATGATGTTAAAATATTGTGATAAACAGTTTTAGACAAAGAGTGTCTATATCTACAGAGAGAGATTCTACGTTACGTGAATGGCCCCACGTTTGAGTATGCCGTACAGCATACTCCTCTCATAGGTTGCTGTAGTGAGAGTGAGACAGGTATAGTGTAAACTTTGTAGTTTGATTTCTTCACCTACGTCACACCCTGGACACTTCATACAACGGGCAAGAAATGAAATTTCAAAAAAGGAATGACGGAACAAACAAAATGGCGGCGAAATCCCATACGTTCGAATCTGAATCAATCAGGGTGACGAGGGGGTGAGGTCGGAATCCAGAGAGCGGCAGGGAATGTAATATATATATATTACTAACATACAGTATGGACATTGATATTGAATCTGATGAATATTATATCAAGGCGGTGAAGAAACCGGAAGACTTAGAGTAGGAAGGCCTCCCACTCCATGGACCGACGACCTGTTAAAAGTCGCGAGGACCCGCTGGATTCAAGTAGCGCAGGACCGGTCATTGTGAAAATCCTTATGGGATACCTTTGTCAAGCAGTGGACGTCTTTTGGAGTATAAAATGACTAGCTTTTGCCCGCGGCTTTGCCCGCGTAGGCATCGTTTTTATGACTGTCTTTGAGGGTAATAGTGCGCGAACCGCGAGCAACTCGAGAGTGTGGATACGAGTTTTCTCGAGATCCCTATCCCAGATCGGGCTATTCTGATTAGCAGTCTATGTCACTTCCTACCCCTCAACCAATTCTATACAAAAAAAATCACTTCAATCCGTTGCTCCGTTGCGACGCCAACGTACACGAACGATTTCCAGATTCTTCGGGAACTATGCCAGAATATGCTAATTAGTAAATTATATCATTTTCCACCCATTCAACCATCTTTGTGTAAAAAATCACAACAATCCATTGGTCCGTAGCGATGTTTAAGTAATTAACCAGAAAAATTGTATTTTTCAGTTCCCTCACGAACTGCATCGGAATTTGGAATATGCTATTTTCACGGGAAAAAAGTAGCCTATGTCCTTCGTCGTGACACAGACTACTTGCATGCCAAATTTCATCAAGATATGGTCAAGATGTTGTAGCGTGAAAAAGTTACAAAAAAACAAACACCTTTTCTCATTTATAATATTACTAGCTTTTGACCGCGGCTTCTCCCGCGTGGGCATCGTTTGAGAAAACTAATGGCACTGTGTTTGAGAAAAATAATGGCACGCGAGCGTCACCATTAGTTTTCTCCAGATCCCTATACCAGATCGGGCTATTCTGAACAGCAGTCTATGTCATTTCCCTCTCCATCAACCGTCTCTGTGCAAAAAATCACAACAATCCATTGTTCCGTTACGATGTTAAAGAAATGAACCAAAAAAGACTATTTTTTCAGTTCCCCCAGGAGCTGCATCGGAATCTGCTATTTTCACGGAATAAAAAGTAGCCTATGTCCTTTCCCGTGACACAGGCTACCTACATGTCAAATTTCATTAAAATTGGTCAAGGTGTTGAAGCGTGAAAAGGTAACAAACAAACATACACATTTTCACATCTATAATATTAAGTATGGATTAATATAAAATAGAATCACACTCTCTGTCTCTTATCGTGTGGCACAATTAACCGTGCTATCCAAGGGATAGACGGCGGTTGTCTGGTGTTACTCTTAACATCACGTGTAGGGCATTTTAGATTGACACCTTCGGACGTGTGCAACGCGACCTTAATACACATCTGAAATCAGATGTGCAGGTTTCTTCACGATGTTTTCCTTCACCGTTAAAGCAATCGGTAAGTATACGTAAGTTTTGAAAAACTCATTGGTACATTGGCCGTCCGGTTTGAACCCGCGACCTCTGGTTAGGAAGACCGAGTCGTTACCGGTTGAGCCACCAACGCTTCATCATATGCTTACTACATACTTAGTATGATCAAGGTATGTAATAGCAGTCTAGGATCTAACATTTTTCGCCGACACAAGATAAAGACGGCTCCCTTTAATGAATGCCGCCGGCAAGCTGCTCATGACGTTAAGACGTTGTAACTTATAATAAAAATAAATTAAGTACGTTTATCAGATTATAAAACATGGACAAGTGGGTTCTGTACGAAACAAAAGAAGAATTCTTCATAAACTGCTACATATGACATAGATGTTTGCTTCTTATTGGTCGGTTTTTCCGGTAAATTAGTTGTGTATGAAGAGTAGAAAAAATATTGTTATCGCGAAAAAATTTGTTTCTATATCATTGTACTCGTATCTATATTCGTTCTATATCATTAAAACATACTTAAAAATCGAACATCTTAAGTCCGTCTGTCCGTGTGTGCGTCCGTCCGTCACGCTTGGCTCTGGAGGCTATTTCTTAAGTCCAAATTGAACGAAGAAGAATGAAGAAGATATTGTCACAGTATTACGATATGGCTTACAGTAGCGTAACGCCTTTGATTTCGCACGATGCGCCACCGGCGTAGGTACTAGCCCATAAAGAACACAACAACCTTCGAGGTTTTTTCGCAGGCATGTGCAGGTTTCCTCACGATGTTTTTCCTAGTCTGATATACCTACACTTCATCCTTTTTTTTTTTTCTAGCCTGTAGCCAGCTCGCGGAGTTGGCCAGGCTGTGCCCCGCCGTCCGCTGCCCCGCAAGTACCCTTCCGTTGCTCAGCGTAAGTACATTCATTGCGCTACTGTAAGCCGCTATATTGTAATACTGTGGTATGGTGATGGCAAAAAAATCGAACTTTAGATTTTGCTGGAGATCCATTGTCTTACACGTAAAGAATCCAAAAACTATAAAATATATAAATTTATATAAAGCCTTTACCGCCTGACATAATCAGAAATGCACAAATGAACAATAATCATTCATATTTTTATTATTTTTTTGATTATGACATATTTATTTCCTTTAATAAACCATCCTTTCAAGCTTTGATTAATATCATCAAATTTTATTTGGCCTACTACACGCAGTAGTTTGTGATTCTATATGTCGGAGCGCAAGGACGTGGCGCCACCTATGCATGCGTCGAAGCACCGTGTGTTTTATCTTGAAACGTCAAGCGGTTAGCTAGGGTAATCATAATAGTCATCTTTGGCCAAGGCGTGGTCGGTGCGAGACCGGAACCCGGAAGTTGGTAGTGTTGGTACTTGTTTGTTAGCCAATCAGAATCGTTGTGATTATCGAACCATCAAATGACAATGCAGCCAACCTACAGAGGCTACGACAGAGGCGCCAATTATTTTACGAGCACTTTTGATCGAGCAGCTGAACTGTCAACTTGCGAAGCCAGCCCCGTGCCGAACTCATCGCAGTCTATAAAATAATCGGTTTTCATCCGAATCATCGTTAAGCCTCGTGTTGCAAACGTGTGTGAATATTGATTGTACACTCCAAAACTTCTCAAAGACGAGTTTATTTCTTAGATCCGGCCAAAACCCTTCTGATGATCCGAAATATATAATTCGGTATAAGGTACAAACCCATAGGTTTATTATATCAGCTCATATACGTCCCTACCAAGGGGCTCGAGCCTACCCTGAATCAGGGCGATTAGGCCTTAGTCGACCACGCGGGCCCAGTGCGGGTTGGTCGACTTCACACACAACCTTCGAGTTTCTTCGCAGGCGTGTGCAGGTTTCCTCACGATGTTTTCCTTCACCGTTAAAGCAATCGGTAAGTATATGTACGTAAGTTTTTGAAAAACTCATTGGTACATTGGCCGTCCAGATTTGAACCCGGTACCCATAGGTTTATTGTTACTTTTTCTCAAAAGTGGCTTCAACGATTTTAATGAAACTTTGCAAATAACTAGGAGTTTTTAAGGGTACAAACCTCATTTAGAAACTCTAATTATTTGTAATTTCTTCATCAAGTCTGATATCATCATATCAGCTCATATACGTCCCCACCGAGGGGCTCGAGCCTACCATGAATTAGAGCGATCGAGCCTTAGTTGACCACACGGGCCCAGTGCGGGTTGGTGCGTAGGCGTGTGCAGGTTTCCTCACGATGTTTTTCCTAGTGTGATATACCTACACTTTATTATTTTCTACCAAGCTAGCGTAGGTAATGTTTATTTTTGATTTGTGTATCCCGAGTACGCGAGACAGTGAAGGGTTCTCGAGAAAGTATGCACAGCCTGGCTGTACAATTTATTTTAGTTTACAATTGGCACGGAATAGCTACGGCACTATAGTACTATGACGTCGTCTACGTGATGCCAGGAGGTTCGTAGTAAGTAGAGCAGTACCGTTGAATAATACCTTATGTACGAATTAAATACGGCTGAAGAGCTTTATTTATTTAATTCGTAAAATAGATATAGGCTCTGTCAGCTGACTTATTATTGGTTCTTTAAATGAAACTCCTTGAAATACTATTTTGCCATAAACATAGATAAATAGGGATCTCTGCCACGGCGCGCGGTCTTCAATCATCACACAGCAAACGTAGAGATATACGATCTCTACAGTACTTACGTTAATTCTTAAGGTAAAGGGATAAGAGTTTGTGTTCAAATAGTCCGACCACTGTACACTAAAAAGAAAAAAAATGGCCAAGTGAGACTCGGGGTCACACAAACCGGGTTACGCACCAAAATTTTTACTACCAACAGAACAAGACCTCTCAGTGCATACTTTGCTCTAGGTAAATAGGGGTCTACTTATTCTGAACTTTAGATATTATTTTATTTTTCCTGAAGGAACGGAAGGACTAGAGTTTCTCATAGATTTTCCTGTAATTTATGCATTCGACCTGATGTACTGTGATTTTTTCAAGATTATAGGCCCAGTAGTTCCGGAAATAAAGGGAGGGGATGGTCAATAGTTCAAAAATATTTATTTTAAAATTATAAAAAGTGAATTTGGGGTTCTCACAATAAGCCCAAATTCTTGATTGTTAATTAATTACGAAGCAATGAAAAATAATTCTTCTTTCGTAGCCAATTACGAAACCGCAATTATGAAAACGGACTAAACGCTTTCATTTAATATGTCACAGAATATATTTAGAAAACTTTTTTGTTTTTAATTTTCTAATTTACCCCCCAAAAGTGAACCAATGTTTAGAATTGATTTATTTAAGTTCCACATATGTCTTTGGGCCATCAATTTACATATGTGTACAAAATTTCGACTCAATCGGTCCAGTAGTTTCCGAGTAAATTTGCTGTGACAGACGAACGGACAGACAAACACACAAGTGTTCCTATAATTTACCTTTTAAGGTACGGAACCCTAAAAAGTTACCAAGTGCGTGTCAGACCGTACGCAAAGTAGGTTCCGTTCCTCGTCATTTCAAAAATTAAACATACATTTTAAAAAACAGGTTGTTTCTCCGTTTATTTTTGACATTTTATTAAACATTTTTAAGGGTTCAACTGTATGTCATAAGTTGATCGAAGAGGAATTCCTCGTAAACTAAGAAAGTCGACCGAGCTGTGTCGGATTCTATTTTGAATTCAATAATGTCGTACCTACATTCCCCACTTTATAATATACTTTTGAAGGTACCTGAAACAGCGGTTTTGCTTGTACTTGATTTTCATAAGAGTTACAATATGTCCCAACCAACCCTCCCCGGGTTGGTTGGGACATTGAACCCTTATGAAAATCAAGAATTATTTTTCGAAAATATAGTTTTTGATGTGCAACATCTTTTCTCTCGCCTTCCGCCAATCTCAGGGAGTGATTTCGTGATAAGTGACGGAAGTGTGTTATAGGAAATGCGTTTTCTTAGTTACGAAGGCTAAGGGAACATGGCCATGCCGTCTTATTTTTTTTTTCAGGCACGAAGGTAAAGAAAACAATGCCATGCCACCTAATGCGAGGCTGGAAGACATTAGGTATTTTTAATTATATCAGATGGTATATGTCGGAGCGCAAGGACGTGGCGCCATCTATGCATGCATCGAAGCACCGTGTTTTTTATCTTGAAACGTCAAGCGGTTAGCTAGGGTAGTAATAATAGTCATCTTTGGCCAAGGCATGTTCTGTGCGAGACCGGAACCCGGAAGTTGGTAGTGTTGGTACTTGTTTGTTAGCCAATCAGAATCGTTGTGATTATCGAAACATTAAAGACAATGCAGCCTACCTACAGAGGCTACGACAGAGGCGCCAATTATTTTACGAACATTTTTGATCGAGCAGCTGAACTGTCAACTTGGGAAGCCAGCCCCGTGCCGAACTCATCGCAGTCTATAAAATAATCGGTTTTCATCCGAATCATCGTGAAGCCTCGTGTTGCAAACGTGTGTGAATATTGATTGTACACTCTAAAACTTCTCGAAGACGAGTTTATTTCTTAGATACGGCCAAAACCCTTCTGATGATCCGAAATATACATCATATGCGACTATTGTAAGGCTTGCTCTTTTTTTAAAGACCTATACGCCAATAAGAAAGTTAATCCCACTTTACATATAGGGTGGATACCCAAAAAAAAAATGTTACATTTCGTTTCGTTACAAAGTCGATATTTGCAAAATTTCGGCTTTATAGCGGTAAAAGTCTTTAAAATAACACAGCTGTGATAATTCTTCTTCTTAGCGTGTCGATGGCAAACACTACACTGTAGCAGCCCAGAATTTGGCCACGTTAACAGCATTATCAGCCGCTGTCATGAGGTCTTCCTGCGTGCAGATGTAGGGGCACGTGTGTCATCGTTTGAACTGCACCGCACAAACAGTTTATATCATTTTATATCAGCTGTGATACTTACCTACGGACAGACAGACAGACTGACGGGTAAACAATAAGGGTTCCTATTTAGACTGCGCAATCACGGAACCCTAAAAACTTAGCCCCGGTGGCGGGCTAGAAATTATTCGAGTGGGCACTACGCCACAAAATTATTTCTACCCTCGCCCATAAGTTTTTCATTAACTGTCTAGGGTAGTCAGGGGAAGAATTTATTATCGCTCCTAGAAGGTGCTTTTGGTTTTTTATCGCACTATTACGACTCCCAGAGGCTAATTTGTCTACGATAAGAGTTATTTTGTGGCAATTATAATAATTTTCATTTAAGGAGAAGATAACATCTTGTCTAGGGAAAAGGAATTAAACAACTAATCTTGGTAAGCCAGCTTTCATCTTCGGCATCATCGTCACTTACCATCAGGTGAGATGATGCCAAGGGCTTACCAATTTGAAAAAAAAACTACATAAAACTTTGACATATGTTCAATAAAGAGCGTCGGTGACGTAACGGTTACGGCCGCTACCTCCTATCCAAGAGGTTGTGGTTCGAATCCTGCCCTGTACCAATGTGTTTTCGAATCGTTTAGTCGACGCTGTTATGGTGAAGGAAAACATCGTGAGGCAACCTGCACACGCTTGCGAAGAAACTCGAAGGTTGTGTGTGAAGTCGATCAATCCGCACTGGGCCCGCGTGGTCAACTAAGGCCTGATCGCCCTAATTCAGGGTAGGCTCGAGCCCCTCGGTGGGGACGTATATGAGCTGATAAGATGAAGATGTACAATAAAGTGTCGATGATGAGAATGCCAACAAGCCTAACCGCCATTATCATCATCATATCAGCCAAAAAACGTCCACTGCTAGACAAAGGCCTCCCACGACGACCGGTCCTGCGCTGCCCGCATCCAGCATCTTCCCGCTATCTTTACCAGGTCATCAGTCCACCGAGCGGGAGGCCTACCTACACTACGTTTTTGTATGTGCCCTGCCTACTGCCACTTCAGTTTAACGATTCTGTGAGCTACAGTACAGTGGGCTGTGCAGCCTGCAATAAATTTATTTGATTTCATTTGATTTGACAATAATATGACGCGTGCTCGAGCCAAAAACCCCGAGCCTACCCTCCTTCCCTTGGCTGTAATCACGGATAAGATAAATAAGGTTGGATTGGCAATAGTCACACTTTTGTTTGAAGACCAGCGTCGCCGCCTGTCTCCCACCCATCAACTCCACTACTCAAGCAATAATAATACATACACGAATTGCGCGCACTAATAAACAAAACACACTTAGAACACAGGGCTGCAATTGTGTCTCACACCATTTCGAGAGTCTGTACGTTACACACAACCACACGCAAATAAAAAGTATGAACGCGTGCTTCGGTTAAGTATGATTGTCTAATCACACTTGTGGCGCGCCTGCCCATTGCACATTTCCAATCCAACCTTATTTATCTGATCCGTGGCTGTAATATTGCTATTTTAGGTTGGATTTTAAAACCTTTTGAGTAAGGTAAGTAAAAAAGTCAGAAGTAAGAAAGTCTCCTCTTTAACATCCTCCATAAAACCACCTCCCATTTAACCCCCCCCCCCCTAGTTACCTGCGCGAACGTTAACTTGGAAGCGCCAGCCAGAACAACAATGCCGATCCCACCTAAAACTCCTGGACTTCCCCTCCATACCACAGATTTTCACTTTTACTCCTTCTCTGTTCATGCCGTCAGGCTATGGAATCTCTCCCTCACGAAATGCGGGATTATGAGAGCATGTTTTCCTTTAAACAGAATTTCAAGGAGCACTACCTCTTCCTTTCTTCTTGAGGTCGATAAGCCGTGTAAGTATTCTATTTTTTTTATATATGTATGTACTTATATTATATTAAACCTGTATAAGTATTTAATACAATTATATATAATAATTATATAAATTTTTCGCTATTGAATCCTTACTTATATTTTTTTAGATTCTTTATTTGTGTACATGTCTGCCATTTCAACTAAAACTTACTCTGCCGGGTTTGCTGGAAGAAATGTCTAATTAGAAATAAGTAATACCTATTATATTATTTTATTTTCTGTCTGTTATGTAATCTTTTTTGTAAACAATAAACTGTTATTTATATAAAGATGAGGTAGCGCAAGACTGGTCGTTGTAGAAATCCTTTAGGGCGGCCTTAGAGAGAACCTCTGCTTGTTTGCCCACAAAAATAAACCACCTTCATAATGTATTTAGAAGGGCCAAAATAAACCACCTGCATGAAGTATTGAGAAGAGCCAAAATAAACCACCTGCATGAAGTATTTATAAGGGCCAAAATAAACTACCTGCATGAAGTATTTAGAAGGGCCTAAATAAACCACCTGCATGGAGTATTTAGAAGGGCCAAAATAAACCACCTGCATGGAGTATTTAGAAGGGCCAAAATAAACCACCTGCGTGAAGTATTTAGAAGGGCCAAAATAAACCACCTGCATGAAGTATTTAGAAGGGCCAAAATAAACCACCTGCATGAAGTATTTAGAAGGGCCAAAATAAACCACCTGCATGAAATATTTAGGAGGGCCAAAATAAACCACCTGCATGAAGTATTTAGAAGGGCCAAAATAAACCACCTGCATGAAGTATTTAGAAGGGCCAAAATAAACCACCTGCATGAAGTATTTAGAAGGGCCA
Source organism: Coleophora flavipennella (assembly GCA_947284805.1). Taxonomy (NCBI): domain Eukaryota; kingdom Metazoa; phylum Arthropoda; class Insecta; order Lepidoptera; family Coleophoridae; genus Coleophora; species Coleophora flavipennella. Next base: position 15,258,082 of record OX369255.1, on the reverse strand, counting down.
AAATAAACCACCTGCATGAAGTATTTAGAAGGGCCAAAATAAACCACATGCATGAAGTATTTAGAAGGGCCAAAATAAATCACCTGCATTAAGTATTTAGAAGGGCCAAAATAAACCACCTGCATGAAGTATTTAGAAGGGCCAAAATAAACCACCTGCATGAAGTATTTAGAAGGGCCAAAATAAACCACCTGCATGAAGTATTTAGAAGCGCCAAAATGATGAAACCTTGGAACGCGGCACGCTGTTATGCGTTCTTTTTTCATATGACCCTTCTTCATTCCATCTATTTCTAATTCACGCATGCGCTGTCATCCATCTGACAACATCACTCAAAAACAAAAATTCGATCATCCAGCAATATTTTCACAATTAAACTAAACTAATTAATTTTTTAAAAGACCCATCTCGGGTAGGATACAATTATATTTCCGTGATTTATGATAATAATTTAACTGTGAAACCCTTTTCTAATTCCTGTGTACTTTTTTCTAGGTCTTATATTTGTCTTATATTTACTACATCACCATTAAACTATACGCCATTTAACTATACCATTAAACTAAACTGTACGCACGCATCTATTTTTTTAAACTCGCGCCCACTACCTTAGTCGTGCTACAACCTCTTTTAATAAGGGCCCTACCTCACTGAGACGCCATGGCTACATCGCCGGCTTCGTAGCCATGGTTACCTCTGGCTACCTTCGGTTGCCACATTTGGCATTGCTACTCCATTGAGTAGCTAGTGGCGACCATCTGTCAGTTCAGTTCTCTTGTCCTCGTTCAGGCCGGTTTGACACTGAGTGAGTGAGACGCAGCTTGCTCGTGTACATTTACTGGCGACGTCGCCAGGTCGCCACGGTCTCCAGACTCCACACAGCGACCCGACTGTGGAGGCTACGCTTCCAAATTGGCGACGTTGCCAAACCGTCGCCAAGTAAGTTAGCTGCCATCCATTCCAATAAGACTTTTCTTTTATTAAAAATTTGAGTGCGTTTGACTGCAACTCACCTTATGGTAAGTGATGATGCAGTCGAGGATGGTACACGCAGACTCAAATAATGCCTATTCACTTTTGCCTTGAAGATCCCCAAGTTATAGGAATCGGGAAACACTGACGCAGGCAAGGAGTTCCACTCCTGCGCTGTACGCTTAATAAATGAAGAAGCGTAACGATTCGTGCGAAAAGGTGGAACATCAACAACAAAGGGGTGCAACCCCTCCCTGCGTCTCGTTGACCGACGGTGGAATGGAGCCGGGGGAATGAGGTCGTGAAGTTCTTGCGCGCACTCTCCGAAACGAATTCGATAGAATACCGACAGACAGGCGACTTTGCGGCGATGCTCAAGGCTTTGGACTTGTTTGGATACGTGGCCGGCGACTTCGCCGTGGCGTCTCGGTGAGTTAGGGCCCTAAGAGTAACAAGTAGGTACAATTTGCTTGACTTTTATCGCCTTAGGTAAGCGGGTTTTGGTTTTTTCTGTAGTCTGAGCCAACAGTAATGGTGGCTTATCTGATGGAACTACGCGTATTTGATGTAGTCAATTTATTTTAACATTCAAAAGTATACTACCTAAAACACCTTAAATAAAATGCCTTAAATACATAAAATCATCATCGTATCAGCCGACGGACGTCCACTGCTGGACATAGGCTTCCCCCAAAGATTTCCATGACGACCGGTTCTGCGGTTTTATACATATAAATATAGTCTGCCTGAAGGTGTTCGAAACCGGTCGCTGACAAATTATAAACACAGTTTTATTTCTTTTGTGTGGAATTAGTGTAGATAATTATATACTATTATGTGTGATAAAAAAACGCCTAAAATACCCAAAATAAGTTACATACATACATACATATAATCACGCCTCTATCCCGTAGGGGTAGGCAGTGACCACTTCTTTCCACTTGCTACGATCCTTATACTTGTTTCGCTACGTCCACTTTCACTTTGAAAAATAAATTACCGTAAATAAATCACCTAAAACACCTTAAATAACCCGACCCTCGTCAACAAATGTGTTTGAATGACTTATCATAAATAAATCATTATTTTCATTTGCGGTTTGAAAAAATATACAAAAATCGGTTTTAAAAATTAAAAAAATGCCTGTGTCTGTCGCTTTGTCCTGTACAAAGCGACCCGATTTTCAACGAAAGTGCGACTTCACTCTGGGACTACGTGGCTAATTGGGATGTTAAAATATGCGACACAACAAGGCCTACAATTTCAAACACAATTTTGTAAAAAATGACAGATAAAAAAAATAAAAAATTCAATATTAATATGTGACTCCCGCTCCGGTTCGTTTCTCAATCAATCAATCAATCAAAATAATTTATTTAAATAGGTGCTTACACAAACTTTTAATTACATAATGTCATGATTAAGATTACAGTCTCAGGTAATGGTATTTGTTATAGAATCAACATACTCGTATATATCTTGGTCACTTACATAATCTATTATTTTATAATATCCTCTAGAGCGCAAGCATTTTTTGACATGAGTCTTGAATTTGTTCTCTGACAAACTAGTTACATTTTCTGGAATTTTATTGTAGAATCTTATACACTGCCCCACAAATGACTTTTTAACCTTACTCAGTCTCGAAAAGGCTATATCAATTTTATTTACATTTCTTAAATTCAAATTATGCCTGTCACTGTTTTTAGGAAAGGCTTTCTAGTGCAAAGGTTGGCCATTGCCTTTCAACGCGGTAATGCAGCTGATGTAATGGTTACGAAGTTAACTATTTAGTAATCTGTGGTAATGGGCACCTTTGCGCCGGGTTCGGTAAGGGGCGGGTTATTTATTGACTGATTGTTATTTATAGATTAGTATAGTAGATTTTTATTTGACTTTTGACATGTTATAATTTAATAATAAAATATTAAAATTATTTAAATTTCTACGCTTCATTATTAATCAATAGAAAAACTGTTTTCTACCAATGCTGTAAATCTAAATGCCCTACACGTGACCGAGGGTGATGCTTAGAGCAACCCCAGGTAATCGCCATCTGTCCCTTGGATAGCACGGTTAATTGTGCCACACGTTAAGAGAGAAAGAGAATCTGAGGCAGATTGAGGGATTTGCTCAAATTTACCAATTATGAATAAAAAGAAAAAAAAGAATTTATACTAACAGATAGAGACGTGGAGCGCTGTAATGGAGATAGAAGGGAAGGGTAAGGTAACTATGCATACACGAATTCTATCAAGTCACTAGGGAATATCAAAATGTATTTCGTATTTTCTCATTTCGCGGGGTTAGGTTAGGTTAAGACCAGTTGTCTCTGTTTTATTGATTGGTTAACGGTGAAGGAAAACATCGTGAGGAAACCTCCATATCTGATTCCAGATGTGTATGAAATGAAGGTCGTGTTGCACACGTCCGTATGTGCAAATCTAAATACCCTACACGTGACCGCGGGTGACGCTAAGTGCAACACCATGTAAACGCCGTCTATCCTCTGGATAGCACGGTTAATTGTGTCACGCGATAGGACATAAAGATTGACGTATTTTAATAAGTAAGTAGATATTAGTTGGGGAATACCCGAAATTCATCAAACGAACTTAATTGCCTCGTTTATTAATAAAATATCTAAACTTAACTAAATTTGAAGTTTTCAATGACATTAATGAAAATTGAAATAACTTGAATTATTGCCTGATCTACAGACAGATGTTTTATTACCAGAAAAGTGTTAAAACTAAAAGTTTACTAAGTTAATGAAATAAACAACTACAAATAAATGACGTTATTTTTTTTTATTTTAAGCATTTACAAAATTCTAATGAAACTTTATACACTTAAGCAAGTCACGAAATTATAGTTTGTAGATTGAACACTTTTTCAAAATACTTTATTTTAAAACAGATTAGGGAATTTTAAGATTACTATGAAAACCTTAAATCACTATTATTTAGTGATAACACATTTTTTTAATATGTACTCTATGCACAAACTAGTATTTTGTGACTTCCTTATGTGCATAAAATTTCATTAGAATCGGCACATCCATTTGCAAGGAGTAGAAATTTTAAGTTTTCGTGAGAAACGATTTTGTATTTTTTTTTAAATTCACAATTGGTAAGCCCTTGGCATCATCTCACTTCATGGTAAGTGACGATGATGCAGAAGATGGAAGCGGGCTTACCAAGATTCCCCAACGCGATGGAGAACTGGCTATCTTATCTTCAAGCCGGAACACATCAATGTTGTGAACACTGATGTTTGACGGCAAGACTCAGATAAGATGGTGGTAGCCAGCCAGGCGGGCTTGGAAAATGCCCTACCACCAACCAAACCGAGTCTTACAAGTTGACCCCACCGGGAATCGAACCCGCGACTTCCTGGTGTGAAGCGAATGGGCTAACCATTACGCCACGGAGGCGGTTAAACTCTTAACACTTTGGAAAATAACAGGTTATTAATGATGTACTACAAGCATGTCAAACATGCGGCCCTTTTCACGTTGGCCTACGGCAAAATCCAATTATAAGAAAAAGTTTCCTGATGCAGGCCGCGAGCTTGTCTCACTATTATAGAAGTGAAAGAACAAGATGTCATTATACTATCTGACATATTTTTTTTACAAGAGCTTTTCTTTATGGTAGATATCACTTATCGAAATTAAACACAAAACTGCAAGGACAATGTCAAATTATAACAGAGATGCATGATCGAGTGAAAGCTTTCAAGAGGAAGTTGACGCTATGGGGAAAACACAACAAAACAGTTTAAAGTTGATAATCTGGCGCATGGCATAGAAGTATGGTCGTGTTTTTCTTCAAAAAGGGTGACAACACCCTGCTGAAAAACTACAGACCCATCGAACATCTCAGCAATGTGTACTAGCTGTTTTCGAGAGTCATTACGAATCGTGTCGCACGCAGGTTTGACGACTTCCAGCCTCCAGAACAAGCCGGTTTCCAAAAAGGCTTTAGTACCATAGACCACATACCGAAGAGTACAATCAGTCACAATGCCTAGCGTTCGTGGACTATGAGAAAGACTTTGAATCGATCAAAACTTGAGCTGTGTTACAGTCTCTTCAGCGGTGCCAAATTGACTATCGATATATCGAGGTACTGTGTTTGTATGTAAACGCTACCATGTCGGTTCGCTTCCAACGCCAGAATTTGAAACCTATCTGGCTGCAGAGAGGGGTGAGACAGGGAGACGTTATATCTCTGAAACTGTTCACTGCCACCCTGGAAGAAGTTTTTAAGCGTTTGGACTGGGGTGTCAATGTCAACGGCGATTAGATCACCCATCTTCGATTCGCTGACGATATCCTGGTCATGACTGAGACTATAGATGACCTAGGCACAATGCTTGACGGTCTTAATAGAGTCTCTCAACAAGTAGGTCTTAGAATGAACATAAACAAGACGAAAATTATGTCAAACGTTCGTGTCGCACGTACTCCTCTGAAGGTTGGAGGCTCTACACTCGAAGTTGTTGCCGAATATGTGTACCTGGGACAAACAGTCCAGTTAGGTAGGTCCAACTTCAAGAAAGAGATCAACGTCGAATCCAACTCGGCTGGGCAGCGTTCGGGAAGCTTCGCAATATCTTGACGTCCCACAGTGTCTCAAGATCCTTGGGGAGACCTTTGTCCAGCAGTGGACGTTTTTAGGCTGATATGATGATGAAGCCGTTTCAGACATCTGCTTACCACCAGTCGCTGTACTTCTTTACTTTTGAGAAAAAAGTTTTATCTTTAAAATGACACGGTGACTCACCCCGTGGCTTAATTATCTAAAGTCGTTGGTACCCTGAATTTCGTTTTAGATTTAGCAACGAAATCCTAATCAACAAGCCTTTGAATTTAGCAATCTATCATTTCGTTTAGTAAGTGCCAAGTGTAATTTTACTAAAGTTACAAATACATAGTAATATTCTGATTGACAGCAATTTGAAACTTAATCTTTCATCATGACATTGGGCTATAATAAATTGCCTCAGAGGATAAACTGTGGATATGTCACACTCAAATGGTAGGATAAGTTATTAATTTAATGAACGAGCTAGCCCAATGACTAACTAGATACAGGGTGGGGCAAAAGATATGCATCGGTTTTGAAGGGCCACAGAAAAAAAGTACTTTATTAATATAAGTGCGGTTTATTTTATTCAAGTCACTATGGAATGCCATTTGATACATCAAGTTTTTAAAATTATATCAGCATGATGGCGGCCATCAGAAGCGACGTACTGATGAAGGTGATTTCTGAAATTTTAAACAACTTTCCCATACATTTGAATGGGTATGTCGGTTATTCCCTCCCTAATCCTCATCTTACCTTCATCTAAGATGTGAAGACAATGTTTGAAAACTTTTTCCTTCAAGTAAACCCAAAGGAAGTCGCAAATGCTCAAATCTGGCGAGCATGCAGGCCAACCCACGACACCTCTAAGAGAAACCAGTCGCGCCGGAAACATTTTTTTTCAATTTCACCATTGAAATTCGAGCTATGTGAGTTGTCGTCCCGTCTTGCTGAACCCATGTGTCTCCTAAATTGGTTTTCTCCCTCACTTAATTCTTCCAAATCTGGTTTAAAAAAATCGTTCAGAATTTGCTGTTCTTCATCAGTGCATCGCTGTTGATGGCCGCCATCTTGCTGATGTAGTTTTCAAAATTATGTAACAAATGGCAATCCATAGTGCCTTGAATAAAATAAACCGCACTTATATAAATCTAATACTTTTTTTTCTGTGGCCCTTCAAAACCGATGCATATCTTTTGCCCCACACTGTACTTAGATACTGTGTGAGGGGCTCCGCGAATATTGGAGTTGACGGAGCACCGATTCGCGGTCTCATTTTTACCACACCAACAAAAAAATACACTAAAGTGTTTTTTTAATCCGCATCCGTGGCGTAGCGGTTAGTCCATCCGCTTCAAACCAGGAGGTCGTGAGTTCGATTCTCGGCTGGGACTTACTTTGTAAAACTCGGTTTGGTTGGTGCTGCAGCATTTTCTAAGCCCATCCGGTATGTTCCGCTATCTAATCTAAGTCTCGCCGTGAAACATCAATGTTGACCAGCATTGAGCTTGAACTAAGATAGCCAGTTCCCCATTGCGTTTGGAAATCTGGTAAGCCCGCTTCATCTTAGCAGTCATCGTCACTTACCATGGTGACCACGGTGAATTAAAAAAACCCGTCATAAATGAAGGTTTTTGTTACAAAATAACTTTAGGAATTGGAATTCATAAAAAAATAAAAACCCGACTGACAAAAAAAACAGAAAACCTCTTTTTTGCACATGGGTAAAAATGTATCCTATGTTACTCACGGAATCAAGACGAATCTATTGATACTTCATACGTTAAAATCCTTCAAGCCGTTCAGGCTGTAACGTAGTACATGGAAATCTACATACATACGAGATATATACTTCGGTTATGGGGCGTTACGATCCTCAATATTGAGAGACAGGAGCAGGAGTTTCTCTGGTGTAGATTTAGTTTTTGCCATCTTTATAGGCATGAGGCCTAGTATCAGTATAATTCCCTTATAATTATTTAATTCGACAAAGTTGATATCGTTTCGGCCTCTAAATAAACAGAAAAAATAAATATCTCATCTACTTAATTCGATGGGAAGCGTTTCATCCCGTTTGAAATGTTAACCCGCGAAAGAGGACAATTAACCCTCCACTGCCGACGGGACACGGAGAGGGCGGGAGCTTTTTGAGCCGCACCCGCCCCACGCCGCAGTAGTGATCGGTTTTCGAAGTTTGCCAAACCACAGACCTCGATTTAGGGACTGAAATAGACAGAAACCAATGAAAATAAAGTGTGTGTCGAATCACGGGCATAGTAGGGTTCAGTAGTCATGCCAAAAAATATAAATATGTCGGCGGAGTCATGAGTATAGTTGTTTTATTGAGCGCTCACAGCGCCATCACAGTGTAATGAGGCGTAAAGCGCCACCTAGCGGCGGCGCTTCTACGGAGTCTTGGTCTGTGGCGTAGTAGCAAGCAGCGAAACTTTGATCTTGATCGCCGAACTGAGTGCTACCTTCCGAGAACCCGTACTTACATCTAATTTAGTTGTGCCACGTGTCATACTGTATACTGTTACCGTAAGAATAAAGTGTACCTACCCTATACTATACGACGTGGTTCATTTATCAAGCCCACTACACCCATCTACAACTACGCCCATCATGTCGGATGAAGATGACGAATCACCACCTAATCCTGTACGTTCCCCGATATCAGAAGTGAAATCACAGCAGGCGCAAGAAGCACCTCCCAGCAGTGACCTTGGAACCAACGAGAAAATCTGGCGCCGAATGCTTGAGATGCAGAACGAAAATATGAAGGCTTTGATCGATACCCTCAAACTACCCGGCAAAAGTAACAAAATCAGTTTGCCAGACTTTGACCCCGAAAAAGCAGACGGCGACGCAAGATCCTGGTGCGCGACTGCCGACGTGTGCTTCGCGGACAAACCACTCAAAGGAGGACAGTTGATAGTCGTTATTAGTAGGGCCTTGAAGGGAGTGGCGTCGACATGGCTATCACAGGTATCGTACGCAGGTATGACGTGGCTTGAATTCAAAGAGCTGTTTATTGCTCGATTTGTCTCCCTGAAAACTGCGGCAGCCACGCTAATCAACATGAGTAACGACAAACCCAAGGATGGAGAGACACTAGCTGCCTACGGAAGTCGCCTCACAATATTCTCGAGTTAGTTTGATGCGAAACTACACCGTTTGGCCTACACTGCAAAGGTCGATACTCGTCTGCGGTTCCAGCGAGAACTACAGGCGTTTTCTTTATTTAAACGCAAGGCGAACACGGCAATGAATCACAAAATCGCCCCTGAGATAAAGCGTGGAAAGTTTTCACAATTACCTACAATTGTGAAATGTTTTCACTGTGGAAAACCGGGACACAAACAATCCGAGAGTTTCCACCGCATCAAGGAAGCTCCTGGAAAACAACGGCCAAGCCCTGGCATCGCTGCAACTCGTGGCGGATCACAGCAGCCAGCACCGAGCAAGATCCTCTGCTTCAGGTGCAACGAGCCAGGACACATTGCATCACGTTGCCCAGCGGCCCCGAGCACGAGTGGCAGCGGTGGCGAGCTCCGCACCGAACGCCGAGTCAACGTGTGCGCAGTTGATTCCCCAACGGGAACATTGCAACATCGAGGTCAGTCTTTTGTTTTCCTATACGACTCGGGTGCCGAGTGTTCACTAATAAAAGAAAGTATTTCAAGTAAATTTAGTGGGAAACGTTTTAACAAAGTTGTTTATTAGAAGGGCATTGGTGAAGCAAGAACAGTCAGCACTCAGCAGATTCTGTGTGTTGTTGAAGCCGACGATAATGTAATAGAAATTTTACTACATGTGCCAGACAGTTGTTTAGAAAATGACGTCATGATTGGTCGCGAAATCTTACAACTCAGTAGTTGTGAAATCGAACTACCCCCCCCCCCCCCCCCCGAGAATAATTTCCACCATATCGATACCGATGTTTCCGACGAAAGCAAAGCGCGGCTTGTTGATATTTTAGAGCGTTATTCCGACTACTTTATCAAGGGTATACTCAAGACGCGCGTTACCACGGGCGAGCTTGAAATTCGGCTTATAGATCCTACTCGAACTATCCAACGGCGAAAATATCGCCTTAGCCCGGCGGACAGGAAAGTGATGCGTGACCGTATAGAAGAGTTGTTAAGTGCGGATATTATTCGCCCAAGTAGTTCCCCGTTCACTAGCCCGGCGCTTTTAGTAAAGAAACGCGATGGCAGTGACAGGATGTGTATTGACTACCGCGAGTTAAATAGCAACACCGTACCGGATCGGTTTCCATTACCACTTATTTCTGACCTCATCTGCCGCTTACAGGGGGGAATTACTATACCAAGCTAGATTGTGCTAGTGGATTTCATTTGATACCTATTATAACAAATGAGTCAATCGAGCGTACGGCGTTCATTACGCCTGATGGCCAGTTTAAGTATCTATCTATGCCGTTTGGGCTGCGAAATGCAGTTCTGTCTTTCAGCGAGTGATTGTTAAGGCACTAGGCAGCTTAGCCACTCCCCTGGCGCGCCATTTTGGCAGATTATGCGGATCTGTGTTTGTCCAATAGTAGGCGCGGCGGGAATTTGACGCTTATGTGAAACGCCTAAATCTGGTCAGATCCCTTTACGCGGGAAGCGACTCACTTCCTACCTGAGTATGGAGCGAAAACTATCGCTGCGTCCGTCTAACGTTTGCTAAAGCTCCTTGATAAGACAAGGATAGAGTTAGGAATGAGTGCAAAGCCAACGGTGAATGATTTTCGATAGAAATCTCCTTCGAATCAGTCAGTGCTTTTAGCTGCGCCCGGGCGGTGCGCGTATGTGTTGTTAAAAGTGATTGTTTAGTGATTGTTTTGTTGTTTTGCATAGAAAAACTCGGTGTTGTTGAAATTCCCAATAAACTGGGTAAGTAATACAATGTTATTATATTATCTATTGTTATTGTAGCATTCACAGTTCACGTTTTTTTACGTTCAAGTGCAATACCTACTAATACCTACTTACCCTATCTTTGGCCGAGACTGTTGAATTATATTTCACAAAGTTTAATACACAAATATTTTAGTCAGATAGTCAGTTTATGACGATTTCACCGTTATAAGTTTTATATATAGTGTCCATACAAAGATATTGAGAAATAATTGTTTTTGTAACCCTTGACAATAATGGCGACCACCCACAAAAAGCCCCCACAGTTGAAGCAAGATGGCGCCGCTGGCAGCGCCAGCTGATTCGTCCTCGCCGCGGACCAGATTTCGGCATTTGCCAGGGGAGTCGCTAACTTATGATTACGTCATAGTTTACGTCGATCACGTTTTAATCCATTCAAAGACTCCTGTAAAAGGATTGGAAAGGCTTGAGGTCGTGTTAAAGACATTAACAAAAGCAGGATTTTCGCTAAATCTTAAAAAGTACTCCTTCCTTAAAACCCAACTCGAGTTTTTAGGTTACGAGATAAGTGCCGGTCAGATTAAACCGAGTAAGCGTAAGGTTCAATCCCTTACCAAACTTCCCCCGCCTAAGACAGTGACGCAATTGAGGCAGTTTATTGGACTAGCGACGTACTTCCGTCAGTTTGTGCCGCAGTTCTCGCGTATTATGGGACCTCATTACCACCTAACCCGTGAAAATGTCCCGTTCGTCTGGCAGTCACTTCACGAACAAATTCGACAGAAAATAATTGCTTTACTTACTAACGAACCGGTTTTGATGATTTACGACCCCAAATACCCTGTCGAATTGCACACAGACGCGAGTGCCGATGGCTATGGTTCCATACTGTTCCAAGTGGTTGACGGTAAACGAAGCGTAATAGAATACTTTAGTAAAAGGACCACACCGGCTGAGTCACTAGCGTAGAGTAGAGTAGCTATGAGCTCGAGACCCTAGCAATCGTAAATGCCATAAAGCATTTTAGACAGTATTTACACGGACGTAGATTTACGGTTGTAACAGACTGTAACTCAATAAGAGCCTCTAGTAAGAAAGCTGATTTAACGCAGCGAGTCCAAAGGTGGTGGGCCTACCTCCAGTCTTTTGACTTGGACGTAGTATACAACGCGGGTAAATACATGGCTCATGTAAACTTATTTTCGCGGAACCTTCCAAATTCTGAGACACAGCAGATAGAGACACAACAGGTAGAGTCCAGTGTAGAGTCAAAAGTAGAGCAAAGGCGTCTAAATTTTACAGAGGTGTCGGGTAATTGGAGTATTGCAGAACAGAAACGTGACCCAGAAGTTAGTAAACTAATATCGGACTTGTCAGAGGGGAAATAAGGTGTAGGCATGGCAAATACTTACGAAGTTCGTGGTATCCTCTATAGGAAAATTCAACGAAACCGACGAACGAAATGTTTGCCTATTCTCCCAAGAGCTTTACGCTGGTCGGTAGTTAACAACGTTCACGAATCTCTCGTACACCTCGGAGCGGATTAAACATTAGAGAAGCTTTACGAGTCCTACTGGTTCGAAGGGATGGCACGATATGTTAAGAGATTCGTTGATAGTTACGTGACTTGTAAAGTGACAAAAAGTCATTCAGGTAGAGTACCATTCCCTGGCACACACTGTTCATATAGACGCGACGGGAAAACTTAGCGACAAAAACGATCAAAAAGAGTACGCATTCGTGTTGGTCGACGGTTTCACGAAATACATACTCCTCTTCCACACGACTAAAATGAATCGACACGGTTAGTAGTATTCAGGCGGTTAAGGATAGCGTAGCGTTATTCGGAGCTCCTAAGAGAACCATTGCAGATCAAGGACGTTGTTTCGCGAGTAGAGTTCAAAGATTTTTGTGTTGCTAGTAATATTACGCTGCATCTTATAGCAACAGGATCTTCTCGCGCTAACGGACAGGTGGAACGTACAATGAGCGTACTATGCGCGCGGCAGAATCAGGGCGAAATTAGTTCGATTCAGCTGGCGCTGCCAGCTGCGCCATTTTGTTTCAACTGGCGGGGCCCTTCGTGGGTGGTCGCCATTATTGTCAAGGGTTACAAAAACAATTATTTCTCAATGTTTTTGTATGGACACTATATATAAAACTTATAACGGTGAAATCGTCATAAACAGACTATCTGACTAAAATATTTGTGTATGAAACTTTGTGAAATATAATTCAACAGTCTCAGCCAAAGATAGGGTAAGTAGGTATTAGTAGGTATTGCCCTTGAACGTAAAAAAACGTGAACTGTGTATGCTACAATAACAATAGATAATATAATAACATTGTATTGCTTACCCGGTTTATTGGGAATTTCAACAACACCGAGTTTTTCTATGCAAAACAACAAAACAATCACTAAACAATCACTTTTAACAACACATACGCGCACCGCCCGGGCGCAGCTAAAAGCACTGACTGATTCGAAGGAGATTTCTATCGAAAATCATTCACCGTTGGCTTTGCACTCATTCCTAACTCTATCCTTGTCTTATCAAGGAGCTTTAGCAAACGTTAGACGGACGCAGCGATAGTTTTCGCTCCATACTCAGGTATGAAGTGAGTCGCTTCCCGCGTAAAGGGACCCGTGCAGATTCAGGCGTTTGACGTAAGAGTCAAATTGCCGCCCGGCTAGATACTGGTAGAAGACATATCCGCATATCTGCTAAAATGGCCGCGCCAGGGGAGTGGCTATGTTGACGCCAGTTGAAACTGGGGAAAATCGTTCTTGGCAAGACGCGATAAGTGAGGTCCAGTTGGCTATAAATTGCACCATAAATCGTACAACACAGGCAAGCTTATTAGAGCTTATGATTGGTAAGGTTGCGCGACCACTGGCGCTCATGACATGTGATGACGAAGTAGAAGTTGATTTGCCTACTCTTAGGGATGAGGCTGCTAAACGCATTGAGAGTTCAGCCGCTTATGAGAAGCGTAGATTCGATTCAACTAAGGCCAAAGTCAGTAGATTTTCTATTGGAAACTTTGTATTATTCGCAAACGAAGAAAGAAGTCAGACAAAACTTGATCCAAAATAATAGAGGTCCTGACGGCGATCGCTATACTTTAAAATCTTTAAATTCGAGACGTACTTACAAGTACGCACATGATAAGTTAAAGATTATGCCGACAGACCATTGTACCATTGATAATGTGTTCAATGAAGATGAACAAGAGACTTGTGAAGATGCTGTAGTAGATCCCGTTGTAGATAATAAGTAAGCTTACATAATGTCATGAGATTCGGTGTGTTGTGATCACCAAATGTTTATATTAAATGAGACCATACCAGATACTGACACGTATTCGTAGTCTAGTAGAAATCGGCGTATATGTTCGCATAGTCCGTGGGCAGGCGGCAGGCGTGTAGTACTGGCGGAGGTCGGGTTTCCGAGTACAGAGGAAACCGTAGAGTATATGGTGACTCGGCGATCCAAGGTGTGGATGCGCACAATTGAGAAGCAATATTGGGTATTGCTAGCCTATGGAGGCGCGAATGAAACCATATTGTGATTGGTTGTTTGAAATTATGCAGAGTTTATTAAAAAGTAATGCAATGATGGTTTAATTTTAAAGTGTGAGGTCAATGATGCATTGGGTTGTCCGGTAGGATTAAATGTTTGAACTATGTTTAAGTTAAGGTAGAGTTAAGTTAACCTTTGTACAGTTGAGACTAAAATAGGCTTTGTAAATAACCTACCGTCATGGTGGAGTAGCTTTACTGAAAGATGAAAGGTAGTATGATCAATGTACTGGCCGTGATCATTTTGTTACAGAATAACACACGGGGGCGTGTGTATCACAGGATGGCCGTGTCGGCGGAGTCATGAGTATAGTTGTTTTATTGAGCGCTCACAGCGCCATCACAGTGTAACGAGGCATAAAAGCCACCTAGTGGCGGCACTTCTACACTCCCCCCCTCCCTAGGGGGGGGCGTCGCTCCGATGTACTTTTAGGGTGGCTCTGCTGCCAAAGTTCTTCGGGGGGTGTTAGTGGGTAGTGCGGCTCGACAGCTGTGAGTCCCACATAACCGGTGCAGTTGTAACGCTGCACAGGTATACGTAAACGTATTCACCTCTCTCCCCACCTACCATCTTTCGGGAAAAAAAAAAAAAAAAAAAAAAGCACTTCTACGGAGTCTTGGTCTGTGGCGTAGCGGCAAGCAGCGACACTTTGATCCTGATCGCCGAGCTGAGTGCTACCTTCCGAGAACCCGTACTTACGACTCATTTAGTTGTGCCACGTGTCAGACTGTATACTGTTACCGTAAGTATAAAGTGTACCTACCCTATACTATACGACGTGGTTCATTTATCAAGCCCGCTACAATCTACAACTACGCCCATCATGTCGGACAAAGATGACGAATCACCACCGAATCACCACCGAATCCTGTACGTTCCCCGATAAATAAATAATTTTTAAAAAAACCTAGTTATTTTTGCAGTTGTTTTCCAAATGGTAGGTATTTGAATGGTAGGTAGGTAGGTTTTTTAAGTTTGCCAAACCACAGACCTCGATTTAGGGACTGAAATAGACAGAAACCAATGAAAATAAAGTGTGTGTCGAATCAAGCGCATAGTAGGGTTCAGTCTAATATATATACTGTGGTTCAGTAGTGATGTCAAAAAATATAAATAAATATTTTTTTTAAAAAAAACAAACATAGTTATTTTTGCAGTTGTTTTCCAAATGATTCTATAAGGTTTTTACAAATTTATTTTTTTGTTCGCTTATTCTTCATTAACTAGCAATACTAGCAGTGACAGTTTTCTTTTTTAATTCGTTATTTATGTTTCACGAATGTTATCCAAGTCTCGGTATGCTTGGTAGCAGGATGCGAGCAGCGCAGGACAAATACGTGGAAATCCTTGGGGCAGGCAGCAGTGGACGTCTTTCGGCTGATATGAAGATAATGATGATGATGAAAATTTTCAGATTTTCTGAAATAGCGGTTTTGTACACATTCCGAATTGTTAAGTGTAAACAAGATCAGCGTAAAAGAAAAAAAAAACAACTTTCAATAACTTGAAAATTTTTGCCTTTATTGAATAAAATAGTTTTAAATTTAAATTTTCTTTTGGGGGGGGGGAATGATTTAAACAAACCCTCATTAGTTTTATAAGACCTATTAAAGGCTAATCCCGCACCTTGGGGTACCATAATAAAAAAAACTGAACAAGCTAAGCACGTAAAAATACCGACTTCCATGGCAACAGCCTAGTACAGTTTTAATTTTTTATTTTAACTTTAAGTTAATTTTCGAAAAAAATACTACATCGATAATGATAACAATTATGCAGCAAATTCTACCAATATAAAAAAAAAACATGAAAATCGGTTCAGAATCTGCTAAGATATAGCTTAACAAACATACGAAAAAAACAGTCAAATTGAAAACCTCCTCCTTTTTGGAAGTGGGTAAAAAATTTTTAGACACTTTATTCGTTAACTTTTTATGCGTCACAGATTTGTTTTACTATGTAAAAGAAGTAACGAGTATCTCATCTGTGGTAAAAGATTCAGCTTCTAATAGAACGACTTTGACATAACGACGGACAGAAAGACAAGACGGAACTGTGTGACTAAATAACGCGGTACGCTGTTATTCTTTTTTTGATGTGTAACATCTTTGCTCTCGCTTTCCTGAAATTTGTGGGAGTGATTTCGTGAAATGGGACGGAAATGTGTAACATGGGACGGAAATGTGTAACAGGAAGTCGCGAAAGCGCGCGCTATTCGATCTGACCAAGTGCGTGTCGGACTCGCGCACAGCAATTTGTGGGAGTGATTTCGTGAAATGGGACGGAAATGTGTAACAGGAAATGCGAACGTTTTTTAACTCTCGAAAACTAAGGTTGTCGTAGCCATGCCGCCTAGTGTGATGGCAAAGGCAAAGATGACATACTACTATTTGAAGGTTCGGCCCGTGAATGTACGACCCGATAATTAATTAATTTCATAAGTATTTTGTCACATGTTACACATCATATGCGAGTACTGTAGGTCTCGTTTTTTTTTTAATTGACCTTTTTTTATTCCATCTATTTTTTCTTTTTTTTTTTCATTTGACCTTTTTTTATTCCATCTATTTATTCTTTTTCGCATGCGTTGACACATGTGACTTTTCATTCAAAAATCAAAATATTTTCATCACAAAACGCTATCCAAATTAACTAACAATTTATATCCAACATAATTATCTCAAACCTGATATCTTCTTAGGACCCATCTCGGGTAAGTAATAATTATGTTCCGTGATAATAATTATATGTGTAAAATACTTTTCTAATTTTTGTGAACTTAATTACTTTTTAGGTCTTATATTCTTGGAAGCGTCGGTGGCTCAACCGGTAACGACTCGGTCCATCTAACCAGAGGTACCGGGTTCAAATCTGGACGGCCAATGTACCAATGAGTTTTTCAAAAAACTTACGTATACATACTTACCGATTGCTTTAACGGTGAAGGAAAACATCGTGAGGAAACCTGCTCACGCCTGCGAAGAAACTCGAAGGTTGTGTGTGAAGTCGACCAACGCGCACTGGGCCCGCGTGGTCGACTAAGGCCTAATCGCCCTGATTCAGGGTAGGCTCGAGCCCCTCGGTGGGGACGTATATTCAGAGCTGTAATGATGATTCTTGGAAATAAATTCATCTGTCCACGAACGGAATTTCTAAACCCATGCCTTACTTACCTATCTACCGTACCCCTACACCTATCCGTCGTGTGACAAGTTTAAGAGATAATCATCATCATCATCATATCAGCCTAAAATCGTCCACTGCTGGACAAAGGCCTCCCCCAAGGATTTCCACGAAGACCGGTCCTGCGCTGCCCGCATCCATCGGCTTCCCGCGATCGTCACCAGGTCATCGGTCCACCGAGTGGGAGGCCTGCCTACGCTACGTTTTCCGGTGCGCAGTCGCCACTCGAGAACTTTACTGTCCCATCGGCCATCTGTTCTACGAGCTATGTGCCCTGCCCACTGCCACTTCAGTTTAGCGATTCTGTGAGCTATGTCGGTTTAGAACTATCTCCTGCGGATTTCCTCGTTTCTGATTCGATCACGCAGAAAAACTCCGATCATAGCACGCTTCATTGCCCTTTGGGTGACCTTGAGCCTTCTTATGAGGCCCATAGTAAGCGACCATGTCTCAGTTCCGTAAGTCATCACTGGCAACACACACTTGTCAAAGACCTTAGTCTTGACACACTGCGGTATTTGGGACGTGAAGATATTGCGAAGCTTCCCGAACGCTGCCGAAAATATACATGTAAAATTTATCAACTTTTCCCAGGGAGCTTATATTTAATATGAAAAACATTTTCAACCTTCCAATTCACTAAGTACTAAGTAATTTGTCTGTAAATTTATCAAATTGGAAGGCTTAAACTTTAACGGTTTCCTAAGGGAAAATCGTTTAGCTCCACGAGTAGGTCCCTTTTAACGAGCACTGTAATAAGTAAAGCCTGTTTCATTTTTCAAAACGATAGATAAATATTAGATATCATTAACCTGTAAAGGGTGGCCGAGCGGCTCGAGCACCACACACCCTCAAACACAGTCATTAAAACGATGTATAAGCTAGTTTATAACACTTTGATCTAAGCTATTGTTACGCGTAAAGTTTGTTTAAGTTTCTAGATTGCCTATCTTCTGTATCTGCTTTGTATTTTAACCATAACTTAAAGTTGATTTCTAGAAAAGTATATATATTAGTACTAACATACAGTATGGACACTCCCTGCCGCTCTCTAGATTGCGACCTCACCCCCTCGTCACACATATTGATACAGATTGGTTACAATTTGGTACTCGAACGGGATTTCTCCGTGATTTTGTTTGCTCCGTCATTTGTTTTTAGAAATATCGTTTTACGATCATTTGTATGCAGTGTCCGGGGTGTGTTGCTAGACTGATTGTTCGATATTGGAAATAATATAAGTGTAAGTTCTGTAGTAAAACCCTAACACAGGCTATGGTCTTTTTGAGTCACTTTTGTGTTTTACCGCATGCTTGGATAAAAGGTTGTCTGTGACGCTTACTTTGATTTCTTTGCTCTTTTGATGGAACGAACCATGCTCGGAATTTCCCTACGCGGTCGAATCAGAATGAGGAGATCCGCAGGAGAACCAAAGTTACCGACATAGCTCACAGAATCGCTAAACTGAAGTGGCAGTGGGCAGGGCACGTAACTCGTAGAACAGATGGCCGCTGGAGCAGTAAAGTTCTCAAGTGGTGATTGCGCACCGGAAGACGTAGCGTAGGCAGCCCTCCCACGCGGTGGACTGACGACCTGGTGAAGCTAGCGGGAAGCCGCTAGATGCGGGCAGCGCAGGACCGGTCGTCGTGAAAATCCTTGGGGGAGGCCTTTGTCCAGCAGTGGCCGTCTTTCGGCTGATGTGATGAAAAGTCCTACTAATATTTTTAATATGAAAGTTTGTTTGTATGAATGTATGTATGGATGTTTTTACTCTTTCACGCTTCAACCACTGGACGGATCGGGATGATTTTTTTGTAATTAAACAATATTTTATTTTTTTTAATAGTATTTTATTTTATATTACGAGTAACTTAAAAATAAAGCCTCACAGGTCCCGGATTCGAATACAGACGGCTAATGCACCAATGAGGTTTTTGAAACTTCATCATCATTACAGCTCATATACGTCCCCACCGAGGGGCTCGAGCTTACCCTGAATCAGGGCGATTAGGCCTTAGTCGACCACGCGGGCCCAGTGCGGGTTGGTCGACTTCACACACAACCTTCGAGTTTCTTCGCAGGCGTGTGCAGGTTTCCTCACGATGTTTTCCTTCACCGTTAAAGCAATCGGTAAGTATGTAAACTTTGTTTACTTTGAAACTTACGTATACCTAATACATAATTTACCGATTTCTTTAACGGTGAAGGAAAACATCGATCGTGAGAAACCTGCACATCTGATTACAAGATGTGTACGAAGTTCGCGTATCTGTATGTGTAAATCTAGAATGCCTCACAAGTAATCGAGGCTCATGCCGCGATGCTAACTTCAACACCATCAGGTAATAGCCGTCTATCCCTTGGATAAGCCCTTAAAGAGCGTCGGTGGCGTAACGGCTAGGGCCGCCACCTCCTGTCCGGGAGGTCGTGGTTCGAATCCTGTCACGTACCGATGTGATTTCGAATTTAGATTTCATATGTACGTTTATCCGACGCTCTAACGGCGAAGGAAAAGATCGCGAGGAAACCTGCACACGCCTGCGAAGAAACTCGCAGGTTTTTTTTATTATCAATTGGTAAGCCCTTAGCATCATCTCACCTGATGATAAGTGACGATGATGCCAAAGATGGAAGCGGGCTTACTAATATTCCCCACCGCAATGGGGATCTGGATATCTTATCTTCAAGCCGGAACACATCGATGTGGTTAACACTGATGTTCGGTGGCAAGACTTAGCTAGCCAGGCTAAGACAACTCCCTACCATCAACCAAACCGAGTCTTACACGTCGAACCCGCCGGGAATCGAACCCGGGACCTCCCGGTGTGAAGCGAATGGACTAACCATTACGCCACGGAGGCGGTATGTGAAGGACGGAGTACGGAGGTTGTGTGTGAAGTGACCAACCCCTACTGGGCCAGTGTGATCGTAAGGCCCTATCGCCCTGATTCAGGGTAGGCTCGAGCCCCTCCGTGGGGACTTATATGAGCTGAAACGATGATCCCTTGTAGGTATAGCACAGTGAATTGTGCGACAGTATAAGGAAAAGAACAATATGACGCCGGGTAGTTAAGTACTTGGTCTATGTACTTACAGAAGGGTTAGCCGTAGCTACTCGGATTTATAAGCAACAAGCTTTTCCCCGCGGCTTCGCCCGCGTGGACATCGTTTTTATAACTGTCATCGAAGGTGAGTGGTATGCGAGCCACAAGCGGCACGCGAGCGTGGACATGAGTTTTCTCCAGATCCCTCAGGAACTATATTTGACTATTCTGATTAGCAGTCTATGTCACTTCCCACCTCCTCAACCAAGTCTATACAAAAATCACTTCAATTCGTTGCTCCGTTGAGACGCCGCGCCGAACGTGCGCGAGCGTGGAAATGAGTTTTCCTCAGATCCCTCGGGAAGTATGTCAGGATATGCTAATTAGTAAATTATGTAATTTTCCAGCTCAACCATCTCCGTGCAAAAACCCATTGTACCTTTGCGATTTAAAAAAAATACCAAAAAAGATTATTTTTACAGTTCCCCCAGGAACTGCATCGGACCATGCAATTATCACGGTATAAAAAGTAGCCTATGTCCATCCCCGTGACACAGGCTACCTGCATGCCAAATTTTATTAAGATTGATCAAAGTGTTGAAGCGTGAAAAGATAACAAACAAATACATTTTCACATTTATAATACGTTTTAGAAAGGATTTTAAGCACGCTTTCAACAAATTACAAAATCAGAATTATTTTACTGAAATTGTCTGCCACACACATTTGTCGCCTCTAAAATCCCTTTATCCGAAATGTTAATTTCTTAATAAAACACGAATTAGAGAAAGCCTTGTGTGAAAGGAGTGACATTTCTGAAATGCGGTCAATATAATGTGTGGGAATATAATAATACCAAGACCCTTTTTACCGTTCTGCTCAAACGGCTTGATGGATTTTGAAGTGCGAGGTATCGTTAGATTCGTCTGGATCCCGTGAGTGACATAGGATAAATTTTTATCCGACTGGTCAGAAAAAAAAAAGAAAAATTTTCCTGCAATTTGTGGGAGTGATTTCGTGAAATGGGACGGAAATGTGTCCCATGTGTAACAGGAAGTCGCGTTTTTTCAGGCTTTAAAAGCGCGGAAAAGGCAAAGGTATCTATGACCATACAGCCTAGTCTGCCGTATCTTTGCCGTCCTTTTTTCAGGCTTTAAAAGCGCGGAAAAGGCAAAGGTATCTATGACCATACAGCCTAGTCTGCCGTATCTTTGCCGTCCTTTTATAAAGTATTTTATCACATGTTACACATCATATGCGAGTACTGTAGGTCTCGCTCGAATTTTTTTATTTATTCGTTTTGCTATTTATAAAGGCTATATATAATAATTTTATGGCAAGAGGATCTTTGAAATCTCGAGCAGAGCGATTAACAATTCCTAATTTTCGATAGCAATCTTTGGCGAGAGTGTTTATATGGTCATGGAAAGTAAGTTAATTTTAGGATCGAATATGACTCCTAAGTCTTTGACGCTATTAACTCTAGGTAGTAGCTCTAACCCTAATCGATAGTCTGCAATAAAAGGGTCATGTGCGCGTGTAAACGTCATAACACAGCATTTTTCCGTGTTAAAGTATAGTTTCTTTTCCAGGCTCCATTCTAAAACCACATTAATATCAGATTGCAATCACTCTCCTCCTGGACACCATATACAAATTTGAGATCGTCTGCAAAAAGGAGACAGGTTGCATTCCGGGGGGCTGCGCTTACTTTATTTACCATGACACCGAAAAGGAGGGGGCCTAATATTGAGCCTTGACTTACTCCTGAATTTGTTTGGTATAATGGCGATACGTAACACCCATGTTTAACAAACTGGAATCGGTTCTTTAAGTAGCTACCAAATAACTTTAACCAGCAAAGTGGAAAAGCCTGTGTTACTAAGCTCACATAGTGGTACATCGTTATCTATTCGGTCAAAAGCTTTTTTGTAGTCAAAGTAGACCACATCAAATTGTATATTCTGATTTAGATGCTCTGTTATGATGTCTACTAGGGACAGTAAGTTAATATTCACGGATCTTTTTTGTCTAAACCCATGTTGTGAATCAGACAAGAAAGGTTTGATTTGAAGTGATATATGCTTATGTAAAATCGATTTAAATAATTTAGTAAGCGTTGACAATATTGCAATTGGTCGATAATTGTCGTGAGATTTAGGGATAGGCGTAACTCTGGAAATTTTCCACTTGTAAGGATATTTACCTGATTTTATTGCTAAGTTATAAATGTGTAAGATTGGAGTTATTAGGAATTTACAACAACCTTTAATAATAAAAGAGGGAACATTGTCAGGTCCTATAGAACAGTTTCCTTTGAGGCGTTTTATTTCTATCTTTACATTCTCCAAAGAGATATTAGAGATATGAATGTGATACGCCGCCGTATGATAGAACTTCACTTCAGGTAAATTCGTTTAATCATCAATTATACTTCTGCTTTGTCTTCGAGATAAGGTAAATACATTTGTAGATTTTAAAAGCTAATAGGAATATTGTTTAGGCAAGGACATTCTGATAAATAAAACCGAATTAAAAAGAAATAAATATAGTTTAAAAAACAAAAATACACGCTTTTGAAGCACATCAAACTAAAAAGTAAAATATTATCCCTACTAATATTATAAATGTGAAAGTAACTCTGTCTGTCTGTTACGCTTTCCCGCAAAAACTACTGAACGAATTTTGCTGAAATTTGGTAGGTAGACAGATTAGGACCTGGATTCAGACATAGGCTACTTTTTACCACGCTCGCGAGCCGCTGCGGCTCGCGCACTGCGCACCCTCGAAAAGTCATAGAAACGTTGTCCACGCGGGTGAAACCGCGGGAAACAGCTAGTTCTTAATATAAGCTGAAAATGTGGGTTGGGTGATACGTTATTGAAAATAAATTACTGCTGGAGAAATTAACATGTTAAGGTACGAGTACATAACACAGAAAAAATAAGGAGAAATGTCACTCGTTTGTTATTGACCTTCTTACCACCCTTGTATCATCCCTACTAATATTATAAATGCGAAAGTAACTCTGTCTGTCTGTCTGTTACGCTTTCCCGCAAAAACTACAGAACGGATTTGGCTGAAATTTGGTAGGTAGACAGATTAGGACCTGGATTAAGACATAGGCTACTTTTTACCACGCTCGCGAGCCGCTTGCGTCTCGCGCACTGCGCACCCTCGAAAAGTCATAGAAACGTGGTCCACGCGGGTGAAGCCGCGGGAAACAGCTAGTAAATAATAATAAACAATTACATTCCTAAGAGTTCACAGAATCTGAGAACAATTTATGTTTTAAATACCTACATGGCTGTTCGGATTTTTTTACTATCGTCACGAGTTTGTTACTTTCTTTTACACTCATATGCATCATACGAAGTTTTTCAATACAGTTGTGAGAAAATGGGTAAAATAAAAAACGACCGTGACACAAAAACAAAATAAATGGGGTATATACCTATCAAGGTTTCGGCAACCAAAGTTCATTATACAGTAAACCTGCAACATAATATATATGAACACGTCGAACTTAGCGCTCGGTTTTCTTCACAATAGCATAATTACACAAGTTGACAATATTCGCGAGAGAATAGACCGAGACCTTATTGTTACTTACCCTCAGTGCTGTGAAGGTCTATACATTATGATTGGCAATTTGATCTTAAGGGGTTCTACCTTGAACCCTTAAGCTCGAAACTTATCAAACTTAGTTCTTTAAAAATTTTAAACCTTGATTAAATAATAACTTGGAACGCTGAACACGTTAAAAAAAACAAATCAACATGAGGTGATGACTACCAGACCCAAACACTTTAATAGCTTTAGAAAATATATGAAATGGGTGCCTATAAAATTTGAGGATTGCCCTCCCATCCTGATTTGGTGACAGTGGGACCACTATAAAGCTATTCAAGTGTTTGCGTCTGGTAGTCATCATCTCATGTTTATATACTGATGATGGAAGTAACAACTCCTTAACGGTTAGGAGTTGGAGGATAATTCTTTAATTATTATACGTAGATACGTAGGTAAGGTACATAGACTAATAGTTGCATTCTTTCTGGTAATTCAGGTAAACTGATGATGGAATGCTTGACTCCTTAACTTTCATGTTGCTGAGTAAAGTCTATCGAGTAAAAAAATAATTTTAAAATCGGTCCACAAAAATCGGTGAACATACTTTAAAAAAATACATACAGTAGAACATAGAACCTCCTCCTTTTTTAAAGTCAGATAAAATGACATAACATCTCTATAGAGATATATAAACTCTGTATCATAATTACAGTGCTACCCTCTTAAAGTTTTGGGTAGGGATGGCCACCGTTGCGAAGGCTTAACTTCTTTATCATCATCATCGTATCAGCCGAAGGAAGTCCACTGCTGGACATAGGCCTCCCCCAAGGATCTCCACAACGACCGGTTCTGCGCTGCCCGCATCCAGCGGCTTCCCGCGACCTTCACCAGGTCATCGGTCCACCGAGTGGGAGGCCTGCCTACACTACGCTTTCCGGTGCGTGGTCGCCACTCGAGAACTTTACTGCCCTAAACTTCTTTATAACCGACTTCAAAAAAGGAGGGGGTTGAATGTTCCACTGTATGTATTTTTTTCAATATTATGGATATCTGTTCTCAGAAATAAACAACAATTTATTTATTCATTTATTTTATTATGAAAGTAATGGGCAGTTGTAATTGTTATTTTAATTACTTAATACTTAATTGTTTTTAAGAAAATATCTTGGATCTAATTCGTAGACTGTTTTATCAGGCTGCCTACGCCTTAACAAGGTTCGAAATAGCTTTGATTGTGTCTTCATCAATATCAAATTTACGAGTCACTGGATATGACATGCTATTAGCCTACCGCATGTACTGCAGGGTATAACAAAAGTTATACGTAGGCAGCATAGGGTTATTGAACATGTAGGGTCAGCATTTTTTGTAACAAGGCTAAGCTCTCCCGTTTTGCATAGAGAGCCGGCACTTGCCTCCCGTCCTCGCTCAAGTTAACCAGCGTCCAGTACACGAATTTTACGTAACTAGTACCTACTGTAGCATAAATAATTTAAAATAGGGAAATCCACCAAAAAAAAACATCAGCTACATCATACTTAGAGTTTGGAATTAGTAAGTCAAAAAAGTCGTATTAGAGAAAAGAAAAATAAATGAGGTATGTAAATAATATAATTAATGGAGTTGATTTTTAAAAAATAGGACAGTCAGTATAAAAGAAAGAAATAGTCATCGCATACCGTTAAAAATTTAACTAATGTCGGAAATTTAACCCAGTTGAAAGTAAAGTTCCGTAGTGAAATTACACCTTAATATAAATTATTTTTTACACTAATTTTTTTGCTGTGAAGGCAACCAAGTACGTACTGGCTGCGGATCACCTATTTTTACTTTAAATCATAGCAAATAGCAAAAAAGACACTTCTTAAGATTAAAACGTTCGTAGTTCGAAAAGAATTCTTGGTCGCGTAGAAAAGGAAAAGAATGTAATCTAAGGTCAACTGGAGAGCTTTGTAATGCGGCAAGCGTCGGTGCCACGAGCGCAGAAACCCTCGCCACAACGTTAGTATTTGGGCGAGCGACACCAGTCCTAGAGGCCGGGCAAGGGGAGCATCCAGCGGCAATCGTAAGGTGAGGCCTTGAAGTCACAAAACCGTAAAGCCGTAAAGACCCCAGAAAAACGATGAGGAATCCGTTAACACTTATTATTTCGGCACAAATTAAAAAAAGGTCAGAAGAAAAAAACCCGTATCAATTCACTCTTTCAAAAAATAAACAAGTCCATCACCCTGACAACCAAATTGAAAATTTACAAAACAATTCTAAAGAGGAACTAATTATAAATTAAAAAGACCAAATAGCGAGAAGATTGGACTTTAGTAACAAAGAGTTTTGTTACACTACCTAGTATAACTAAAACAGACTTTCAATTGTAGACAATATAAGTTAAAAACGTTTAATCTTGTTTCACTGAACACCTTATGTAGTGATATTAATTGTTAGGAAGATCAGAACATTGATTTTACCCACGTACGGACAGATTATATGCTCCTCTTATTTTAGAGGGCTTTTGCTCATCATATGATAGGTTTTCGCGATAGGCCGTTACCCTTCCTCTCTACGCCGAGCTTACAAGTAATAGGTTGCGGCTTCAATGCGCCCTAAAATCGCGTTTGAGCACGCACAATGATATAATTAAGGCTAGGGGTTCAGGGTCTAAAATATATTAAAAAATAACCTCCTTCATAATATTGGTTCAACCGGTAACGACTCGGTCCTCCTAACCAGAGGCACAGTTATATATATTAGTACTACCAGAGGTGCCGGGTTCAAATCCGGACGGCCAATGTACCAATGAGTTTTTCGTAACTTACGTACATATACTGACCGATTGCTTTAACGGTGAAGGAAAACATCGTGAGGAAACCTGCACACACCTGCGATGAAACTCGAAGGTTGTGTGTGTAGTCGACCACCCCGCGCTGGGCCCGCGTGGTCGACTAAGGCCCGATCGCCCTAATTCAGGGTAGGCTCGAGCCCCTCGGTGGGGACGTATATGAGCTGATAAGATGAATATAGGGTCTTAACAAAGGTATGCACTTATTTTTAACTGTAGCTTGTACTCATGAAAATGAACAACTTTCCCTGAGAAACCCATGAACAATTCGCAAAAAAATTGTTGGACTTCCATACAAAGTTTGCCCGCCAGCTGATCGATTTGCATGGGAAGTCCATAATTTTTTGCAAATTGACCACGGGTTACTTGGGGAAAGTTGTTCAGTTTCAAGAGTACAAGCTCCAGTTAAAAATAAATGCATACCTTTGTTAAGACCCTGTATACCTATTTAAAGATAACAACAAAAATTATGAACAAAAAAGCGAAAAAAGCGGCAACGATTAAAGGGCAATGAATGACAGAAATGTGAAGACCGTAAGAAAAAGTCAAAAATAAGAAAACCTAACAATAAAAAATTAAAAATAAAATAATACAAAACAAATCGAAAACAAAAAAGAATGACTTTGTCAGAATGTTTTGAGATTTGGAAGACAAGGGCAGGTTAAATGAAATATAAAATTTAGGTAATACGCACGTGTTTCCAAGATAACAAGAGACGATAATAAAAATAGATTAATTAAAGGCAAAGCGATTCACAAGGAAATGACTAGTATAACCTGCGGGCCAGCACGAGTTGTGATGGAACGTGCCACCCAGGGTAGTCACGTCCCTCAGACATGAGGACACGACAGAGAAGACAAACAGACACAAAAAGGAGACCAAAAATTATTTACAGAAACCAAGTCACCTACAACCGGCCAAGTGCGAGTCAGAACAGCACACATAGGGTTCCGTACTATCATACTATATGGCGCCATTTTCATGTTTCAAAAACCATCATACTAGATGGAGCTAGTTTCTTCGTGTTTAAAAAAACACGTGTTTTTTATGGAGACCCCCCCTTATTTTTTTCACTTTTTCTAATTTTTAGTATTTGTTGTTATAGCGGCAACAAAAATACATCATCTGTGAAATTTTAACAGTCTTGCTATCACGGTTCATGAAATACAGCCTGGTGACAGACGGACGGACGGACAGCGGAGGCTTAGTAATAGGGTCCCGTTTTTACCCTTTGGGAACGGAACCCTAAAAAACACGTATTTTTTGTAATAGACCCCCTTTATTTTTTCACTGTTTTTTGTGGTTAAAAGCACGTTATGTAATTGCTGGGTCGCACCTGGAGTCATTGGTTATCATAATATACTGCCTAGATATTTGAAAGTGGTGACTTGTTCCAAGATTTTGTTGTTCAATTTAACTGAAGTTACTTTCGATGGTCTTTTAGGTGCAACAAGAATTTTGGTTTTAGCGGTATTGATATTTAGTCTAGCTTCTTTAAAAATGGCGTCCATGTTTGCCACAAGTGTTGGCCAAAACCACTGGATCAAAGTTTTAGGAACTTTATTCTCAATCAATCAATGTAGCAATGAGTTTTTCGTAACTTACGTACATATACTCACCGATTGCTTTAACGGTGAAGGAAAACATCGTAAGGAAACCTGCACACACCTGCGAAGAAAGTCTAAGGTTGTGTGTAAAGTCGACCAACCCGCACTGGGTCCGCGTGGTCGACTAAGGCCCAATCGCCCTATTTCAGGGTAGGCAGATCCTGATTTGGTGACAGTGGGACCACTATAAAGCTATTCAAGTGTTTGCGTCTGGTAGTCATCATCTCATGTTTATATACTGATGATGGAAGTAACAACTCCTTAACGGTTAGGAGTTGGAGGATAATTCTTTAATTATTATACGTAGATACGTAGGTAAGGTACATAGACTAATAGTTGCATTCTTTCAGGTAATTCAGGTGAACTGATGATGGATAATTGACTCCTTAACTTTCATGTTGCTGAGTAAAGTCTATCGAGTAAAAAATTAATTTTGGTTTTAGCGGTATTGATATTTAGTCTAGCTTCTTTAAAAATGGCGTCCATGTTTGCCACAAGTGTTGGCCAAAACCACTGGATCAAAGTTTTAGGAACTTTATTCTCAATCAATCAATGTAGCAATGAGTTTTTCGCAACTTACGTACATATACTCACCGATTGCTTTAACAGTGAAGGAAAACATCGTAAGGAAACCTGCACACACCTGCGAAGAAAGTCTAAGGTTGTGTGTGAAGTCGACCAACCCGCACTGGGTCCGCGTGGTCGACTAAGGCCCAATCGCCCTATTTCAGGGTAGGCTCGAGCGCCTCAGTGGGGACGTATATGAGCTGATATGATGATTCTCAATCTATTACACAAACACGGTATCTACGCAACTTCACTCGCATCTTTATACTCGTACTTCCACTTGACATCGGAGAATGGCCTCTTCGCGATTATTTTTTTCCCCTCGGAATACGGAGAAGGGAGGAAGATAAATGCGTTTACGAATACAAATACGGCCGGCTGTATTGGCTATGTGGGACTCACAGCCCTGCGCCTATATGCATACATACACATATATACCTAGAGTATATATATATATACATCAGGCCCAGGACCGCACTACATACACGCTAAGGGGACAGCGTGGAGAGCTCCTGATGGGAGCGGCCGCTTGCTGATTTACATTTAATTTGCTAGTAAGGTTGATTGTGTCATTTAAGAATTGACACTATCGGTTCCTCTCTGAGCTGCCAGGAGATAGTTCAGGTCGGCTGAAAGTTCAGACAGTACATGTCTTGGTCTACGGACAATATAACTAGATAGTTCGAGTGGCGGTATAGTCCGCTGCCTCTCGAATTAACGGCCTCTCCGCGAGACTATCAGCCCTTTTTAAACATTGTGGAGGGACGACAGGTGAGCAGAAGGGGCGAAGTCCGTACTCAAACTCAAAATTCAAACTCAAATTCATTTATTGCAATTATTACTCATGACTTGTAGTAATAAAATTACTGTGAAATAAGTAGTTAGGTAGAATATTGTTAAATTAAATAAGAACGTAGTCAAAATAAATAATGCAATACATGCGCTAAAGTTATTTCCATCACAACGTTTTGTAATTCTCACGAATTTTCAGTGACTGCTGCTATATCGTCAGCAAATTTGATGAATCGAATCTTTTCTCCATTAAATATAACGTCGCCTTTTCCCGCCTTTGTGATTTTCCCTATTGCGCGTTCGATAAACATGTTGAATATGAGTGGAGACAACGGACACCCTTGTCTTGCTTCCTGTCTTATTCTCGCTTTTCCTTTTTTAACTTTAAAATTTTCCTTTAACACTTTTCTTTTTTCTTCTCCTACCTCAACTCACTAACACTGCAAGCTAATATAAAGAAGATAACTTCCATCCGGAAATCATTGCTAGAGCCAAGAATATACCAAAATAATTATCGAAAAACCTAAAAACTTCTAGTTACAAGCTTTTGATATTGCGTTGTCACGCGATATACATATTATTATACATATGCATGCAAAATTTCAACTTAATCGGAAACCGGGAAGTGCGTCAAATTTAACTTGCAAGATTTTACCCGAACAAAAATACATACATTTCAAGTTATTAAAAGATTGTAAAAAAACAACAACACCCAAATCTATAAGCATTTACTAACTCAAACTTAGACACTCTCAAACAGCTTCTTCATACTCTTGAGGTACATGCTTGCGTTCTTGCCCAGGGCGATCAGCTCGTCGTGGTCCTGGTTGCGCCTGTGAATGCCGTTGGTACCGCCAGAGACGGAGCCTGCTTTCACTGTGGAGTTGCAAGAGAAATCGGAAAAATCTTACTTATTAGTAATATTTAAAATGTGAAAATGTATCTGTTTGTTGCCTCTACACGCTTTAACACTCCAACCAATCTTAGCAAAATTTGACATGCTACCTGCATGTAAATGCCGTTGATACCGCCAGAGACGGAGCCTGGTTTCAATGTGAAGTTGCAAGACAAATCGCAATTCCTTACTTGTTGTAATATTTAAAATATGAAAATGTGTCTGTTTGTTGCCTCTACACGATTTAACACTCCAACCAATCTTGGCAAAATTTGAGATGCTACCTGCATGTCAATGCCGTTGGTACCGCCAGAGACGGAGCCTGGTTTCAATGTGAAGATGCAAGAGAAATCGCAATTCCTTACTTATTCTAATATTTAAAATGTGAAAATGTGTCTGTTTGTTGCCTCTACACGCTTTAACACTCCGACCAATCTTGGCAAAATTTGAGATGCTACCTGCATGTCAATGCCGTTGGTACCGCCAGAGACGGAGCCTTGTTTCAATGTGAAGTTGCAAGAGAAATCGCAATTCCTTACTTATTGTAATATTTAAAATGTGAAAATGTGTCTGTTTGTTGCCTCTACACGCTTTAACACTCCAACCAATCTTGGCAAAATTTGAGATGCTACCTGCATGTCAATGCCGTTGATACCGCCAGAGACGGAGCCTTGTTTCAATGTGAAGTTGCAAGAGAAATCGCAATTCCTTACTTATTGTAATATTTAAAATGTGAAAATGTGTCTGTTTGTTGCCTCTACACGCTTTAACACTCCGACCAATCTTGGCAAAATTTGATATGCTACCTGCATGTCAATGCCGTTGATACCGCCAGAGACGGAGCCTGCTTTCACTGTGGAGTTGCAAGAGAAATCGCAATTCCTTACTTATTGTAATATTTAAAATGTGAAAATGTGTCTGTTTGTTCCCTCTACACGATTTAACACTCCAACCAATCTTGGCAAAATTTGAGATGCTACCTGCATGTGAATGCCGTTGGTACCGCCAGAGACGGAGCCTGCTTTCACTGTGGAGTTGCAAGAGAAATCGGAAATCCTTACTTATTAGTAATATTTATTTAAAATGTGAAAATGTATCTGTTTGTTGCCTCTACACGCTTCAACACTCCAACTAATCTTGGCGAATTTTGACATGCAGGTAGGCCGTGTTACTGGGAAGGACACAGGCTACTTTTTATCTCGTGAAATAGCTTTTTCCGATACTGTTTCTGGGGGAACTGAACCAAAGACCCTTTTTTGGTTAAAATCACAACGGAGCAGCAGATTATTGTATTTTTTTTGCACAGAGATGGTTGAGGGGGTGGGAAATGATATAGACTACTATTTGTAAGTAAAGCCTAACATAGTTCCCAAGGTATCTGGGGAAAACTCGTCTCCACCCTTGCGCACGTCGGCGTCGCAACGCAGCAACAGATTGTCATAATTTTTTGCATAGAAATGGTTGAGGGGGTGGGAAGTGACATAGACTGCTAAAGTGCCCCTCACCCTCGAGTCCAAGTGCGTGGGTTACCTATCATTGATGAGATAAGCTTCCCTAAAACTACCAGTTTTCCCGGGAGTAAGCTTCCGAACTTCAGGCAGAAATAATCAATGAAATTTTTATATCATTATTATAACAGCTCATATATACGTCTTCACCAAGGAGCTCGAGCCTACTCTGAACTAGGGCGATCGGGAGTCGACCACGCGGGTCCAGTGCGGGTTGGTCGACTTCACACACAACCTTCGAGTTTCTTCGCAGGCGTGTGCAGGTTTCCTCACGATGTTTTCCTTCACCGTAAGAGCGTATATGAAATTGAAATTTGATAACACATCGAACCACGACCTCCCGGACAGGAGGTAGCGGCCCATGCCATTACGCCACCGACGCTCCAAAATAAATACTAACGGTAAATTCAGACAGAAACGCAGCGTGACGTGACGCACCAGAGGAGCCGCGCTAAGCCGTGCGGCGACTTGTGTGTGACCTTGTCTGTCGCTTCTTGCCACAAGTGCCTCCCGGCAGTCTAGCAATCAAGTTTGCCAGGCTGTTGTGCCCCGCCGCCCGCTGCCCAGCAAGTACCATTCCGTTACTCTGCATATGTACATTCGTTGCGCTACTGTAAGCCGCTATATTGTAATACTGGGCCCATTCCCAGAACTAGATAGTTCGCTATCCTACTCTCACTTAAATCAACACATTTTAATTAAAAAGTTCTAGTATGTTATATAAGCGGCGCGGTAGATAGTACGGTCACAGTATTACAATATAGCGGCTTACAGTATTGCAACGAATGTACTTACGCAGAGCAACGGAAGGGTACTTGCGGGGCAGCGGGAGGCGGGGCACAGCTTGACAAACTCTGCGAGTTTGCCAGACGGACTACGGCGGCATCGTGCGACATCAAAGACGTTGCGGCCGTTGCGCTACTGTAAGCCATATAGTAATACTGTGGTACGGTTATTTATTGTGCTACACGTTAAGAGAGAGATTGAGAGAGAGCACAAACCGTACGCTTAACCGTACCTAATGAATGGTTTTGTTCGAGAAAAACATTACAAAAATAATGGTTTTTTTTTCGAAACAAATACGAAACAAACCAATCGTGTTCCTTTTTTTTTTACGTTGCGCCGTCTTATTTTAACTGAAGATAATTCATGTCAAGCCCAAACCTTCTATATCCTCTAAATCATCCTGTTTGGCCCGTTTCTGGGGCTTGATGTCGGAGACGTGCTGGTTGAAACTGTTGGCGGCCCGGCGCCAGATATTCTGGAGCTGGTCCACTACTGGGGATGAGGCCAGCTGCTTTGCCAACGTCTGAACGTCTTCTAGGTTGGCAGTCAGGAGGATGTAGGAATGGGCAGCGTGGACAGTCAGAACTAGAGCTGGTTGAAAATAATTAATCAGTTGTGTTTTGATATCTACCATAAATGGCGTTCGTTTGAGGATCTTCATCATCATCATATCAGCCGACGGACGTCCACTGCTGGATATAGGCCTTGAGGATCTTAGAGACCATGAAATTGGCGCCAATGACGGCAAATGACCTGCGTAGCCAATTTATGCCTTTACATCTTAGCAATATTTTGGAACAGTTAACGAAAATAACCACACTTTTTAAATGTCTTTTCGAAAATGCAACTGACATATTTATTGAAGTGTGTGTTTAGACTAATCTACTAAGAAAATGTAAAGAAACTAAGTCGGTCTGGTTTGCCTGTAGAATGTAAATCTGTGTTTTAAAAGAAGTTTCTTTGATATATTTTTTCTGTTATAAAAGTTAACGAATCGTGTTTATGCAACTGACAAAATGATGTCATTGACATGAAGAATCGGGTTACAAAATATCACTTTCATAAGTTTTGTAATTGCTGAGAAAAATCGAGATCCCTGTGACCAAAGTTTCCAAGCCTTAACATTATAGTGTTGCAGCCCCCGACTCGCGACGTTCCTGGCACTTTGGACTGGGGCAGGGCAAAGAGAATATAATACACTACGTTAGGGCAGGGTTTGATTGTTGTTTTTGTAAATTTTTCTTGGCCATGGAAACTAGTCCTTCAGCCGGATTCGTAAATAATTTTCACTTTCTTCATTTGTTTTTGGATTTGTAATGCTAATGCCGGTGCATTACAAATCTTCACTGAAGTTCTTGACAGCATTTGCAGCAGCTGCATTCTGAGGTGGAACACCCAGTTGCTGTTGGGCGTCTATAAAACTGCACCCAGAGCAAGTTGGGTTCTCACGTCCTCCTTCGTTTTATTTTCTTGTTCTCCACGTTGCTCCCGTGCACTAGACGATTTTCTCCAAAATGCACCACTTCTTGAAAAACAATGAAAAAACAACAAAATAAAACTACGAATGCGTCCACCACAAATCCCGCCAAAAAACCTCTCGGCAGGGATTGAATAAAAAAAGTGATGCCAGCAGCGATTTATAATAAAAACAAAAATAAAAAAAAACAATAAAAATAGTGAACGATATCAATAAAAAGGAACAGTAAAGAAAAAAAACCAGCCAAGTGCGAGTCGTATACTCGCGCAATGTAAGGTTCCATAGTCTTTAAAAATATAAATTTTTGTTTTAGAAAACAAAATTACATTTGCAGTTGATAAAAGAACATTTTGTATGGAAAATATATGAAAATTCTACAAATCCAACTGCACATCTTAAGTTGATTGACTATTACACCTAAACTAAGAAAGCCTACTTAGCCGTAGTTTCATTTTAAATTGATTATAAGTCCTACTATTTTCTTTTTTTTTCAGATGTAATATACTTATAGCGGTTTTAGCGTGTAGCTGTCTCCCACTCTTGATTCAAACAAAAATTAGCACTTTAAAGCATACTATTTCGCAAACCTTCAACAGTTTTAAATGACTTATTCAACAATACCCCACACGATAGGGTACGTTAACAAAACAACCCTCTTTACATCTAGGGAAGGTACCCAAACAATTTTTTTTCAAAATTTAATTGAACCACTTTGTCGGCGTGATTGACATGTATAAAAGATCCATCAATGGATTTTAGTGGATCTAGGGCCTAATATAAGATATTGACGTATTGTTAATAAGCTTTGTCTCCATACCTCGGCTCAATACCGTTCTCCAGTCTCAGTCATTAGTACAGCCCTCTATCATTTAACTTTAACCGCCTCCGTGGCGTAATAGTCAAGTCCATTAGCCACATATGAGGAGATCACGGGTTCGATTTCCGGCGTAGTCTAACTTTGTAAGACTCGGTTCGGTTGGTGGATGAGCATCTTCGAAGCCCGCCTGGCCAGCTACCACCATCTTATCTAAGTCTTGCCGCCAAGCATCAATGTTAACAGCGTTGATGCGTTTTGGCTTGAAGATAATATATCCAGTTCCCCATTGCGTTAGGGAATATTAGCATCTTCGGCATTATCGTCACTTACCATCAGGTGAGATGATGCCAAGCGTTACCAATTGTGTATAAAAAAAAAGAAAAAAAAGCAGTAAAACATTGCAATGAACAACATAGTAAAAATATTTTAAAAAAACAAACAAATATTACTTCGATGCGTCGGAAGGCACCATCTATAGATAAAAATCGGCCAAGTGCGTGTCGGGCCACGCGCAACGTAGGGTTCCGTAGTTGCCATTATCGCGTCCATACAGCGGTTGCAAATACAGCGGTTAACTCGTAGTTGTTAGGGGGTTGGGACACTCGACTCCAACAAAATTTAGCACTTTCATGCCTATTTTTTCTAAAACGGAACCCTAAATTATAAAATGGTGTTATAACACTCACAACTATTTTTAAGCTCTAACCAACAATACCCCACACGAGTGGGTTTGACGAGAAAAAAAAATCATCCCCACTTTACTGTTCTCGCTACGTTATTATTATATAACCGCCTCCGTAGCGTAATGGTTACTCCATTCGCTTCGCACCAGGAGGTCGCGGGTTCGATTCCCGGTGGGGTCAACTTGAAAGACTCGGTTTGGTTGGTGGTAGGGCATTTTCTAAGCCCGCCTGGCTAGCTACCACCATCTTATCTAAGTCTTGTCGCCAAACATCAGTGTTAGTAACATTGATGTGTTCCGGCTTGAAGATAAGATAGCCAGTTCTCCATTGCGTTGGGGAATCTTGGTAAGCTCGCTTCTATCTTCAACATCATCGTCACTTACCATCAGGTGAGATGATGCCAAGGGTTT
The DNA here is from genome assembly GCA_947284805.1 of Coleophora flavipennella. Taxonomy (NCBI): domain Eukaryota; kingdom Metazoa; phylum Arthropoda; class Insecta; order Lepidoptera; family Coleophoridae; genus Coleophora; species Coleophora flavipennella. Next base: position 15,221,867 of record OX369255.1, on the reverse strand, counting down.
ACCAATTAAGAATAAAAATAAAATAATTTTTTTGCCAAGTTTCAGCTCTTAACTACTAGTAGTCTAGGAGCTAGGCTGCGGACAAACAGATAGACAGACAGACATAACGAAACTATTAGGGTTCCTTGTGGTACTATGAAACCCTAAAAAAGGAACTGATTGCTATTGTCGTATTACCTACTACGTTCTAGATGTCACTAGTATTTAAATACTGCAAAAAAACCACGTTTCATGTTATATACGTTTTTTGGAGAACTTCAAGGCAAGAGTGAATAGGCATTATTTGAGTTTGCGTGTACCATCCTCGACTGCATAGTCACTTACCATCGAGTGAGTTTCAGTCAAACACTCTCAAATTTTTAATAAAAAAATATACTTTTTTCTCCCTTTAATATTCACTTTTTATCCTCTGGTATTTGTGGCTTCGTTTAGTTCCTCGATATAAAATATATTATGAATCCTAAGTGTGAAACTGTGATGATGTAACAGAATTACATAATTACTTATCCTTACTATAATACTATAAATGTGAAATTGTGTTTGTTTGTTTGTTAACATTTCACGCTTCAACACCTTGACCAATCTTTATGAAATTTGTCATGCAGGTAGCCTGTATCACGGGGAAGGACATAGGCTACTTTTTATTAACCGACTTCAAAAAAGGATGAGATATCTCAATTCGACCGTTTATACATACATACATACATACATACATAAAGTTAAAAAACATAACTTTCCTTTTAGCGTAGTCGCATAATAGTTATTTGTTATACATGAGTGCAAAGTTGCTTTAAATTAAACCGTGTGCTCAATTTTGATGACCGAGCAAGCGAAGGAGTCTAAATTAGAATCCTGAGCGTTAGCGAGGGAATCAAAAGAGCACGAGGTGAAAAATCTTTGCACTCGAGTGCAACACGTAACTTTTCATTCCACCTCAGCGAGGAAATTACTAAATAAAAAAAAACATTTGCGCATTACAAACAGTTTCAGTCAATCCTGTTGGCGTCAAATAAACTTCCTCGTCACTATAATCACTCATTTTAGGTTTTTCACTGGTTTTCATGTTTCTTGTTTTTAACCTAAGGTTTTAACAATATGACGTGAAAAGAAAATGGCGCGCGCAAAGCAAATTAAAAAAAGTACACCAAGAAGGTTCCGAGTCTGAGCCTTTAACAAATTAAAAAAGGTTGTATGATAAATTCGGCACCATGGAGGTAGAAGTAAATAGATATAATAATGTTTTGAATTCACGATGTTCTAAATTCAATTTTCTTTTCTCCTCTAGCGAAGGAAAACGGTTTTTGCACTCAGATATTTACTTAATCCTCTAGCGAATAAAAACGACTTTTGCACTCAGATATCGAAGAGCAAAAATACAATTTCCGAGATGGGGGGATGAAAAAAATCTTTCCACGCTAGCGGATAAAACGCAATTTTGTAAACAAAACTTTTCCCAGCATGTGAGGTGAATTAGTTATTTATACCACTGCCAAGTAAAAAGCCATTGTAACATGAGTGCTAGTTTGTGCCACGAAGAAATTTTGTCATAATCATAACTATATTGATTTTTTTAAAGCCAAAGCCATAAAAATATTTAAAGATTCATTGTAGTACAGTTGTCTCATTTTGAAATGATCATTGTAAAACGACTTGTAGGAATGAATATTTTGTGATATGAATATTGTGTATAAAGCAAATTTCCAAATGGGAGCATTTTACTTTCTCGACTCCGTAGTACGGTACGTACGTTCGTATGGTAAAGGAATTATTGTTATTGCGAAAAAAAATGACAATTTTTTTGTGAAAATGTGTGCTATCTATATCATTAACACATACCGAAAACCGAATTTCATAATTCCGTCCTTCTTAATTGTCATAATTGCGTCCATGCGTCCGTGCGACCGTCCGTGCGTTCGTGCGTCCGTCCGTGCGTCCGTCAGACACGCTTGGCTCTGGAGGCTAAATCTTTGGTCCGATTGGGACCAAATTTGGAACTTTAAATTATTTCATCGAGGGATTATTAAAAGTTTCTTCATACCGTCAAACCGAAGAGTAGCTGTGTTACAACAAAAAAATTGTTTTTTTCAAAAACGGCTCTAACGATCGGTCTGGGAAAAACCGTGTTTGCATATTATGAAATTGAAACTCGCAATTTACTCACAAATGGTTGGATCTATAATTATTGAATTGTCATGTATTACGAATAAGTATTTATTATTCATATACGTTCTAAGCAACATAAATTTATCAAAATTATTAATTTTTTTTGAACAACTTTTTGTAAAGAAATATATAAAAAAAATTGTGAGAAAGTTCAGAGCTGGCTGCCGTACAGTTTCATAGGATTTATTTGATGACGAAACTTGTCTGAAATCTGACCATTTTTTTAAATAAATAATTTCCATTCAAAATAGATGATCCCTAACCTAGTCAAATCATATGCTAATTTTATGTCTATCAAACACCCACTAGCTTCTTAGCTTCTAGCTTCTTGGTACCCAAAATACGTGAACTGGTTGAGATAGATCAGTTGGTTGATGGTGAATGTACTTACAATCCGTGGATGACAGAACTTTGGGATTTTCCCTACTCTCAAAACAGGATGTTTTTCTGTCAGATAACGACTGTAACACACACATTATATTAGTCATGTGAATTCCCGAACTAAAAATATGTAAACATAAAACTTTTTAGATAAGAGTGGTCAGCATAGGTACATCGCATTTATTAAGGAAAACCACACTTCAATAACAAGATATAAATAGCTTACGTGGACATTTGATAGTTGTTTGAAAAATGGTCTTAAAAATATGCAATTTAAAAGTAAAAAGGACCCTAGGTCAGTCGGGCCAATGAAGAAAGAAAAGTTAAGCGAGAGAGAGGACCTACTTGGAATCTGAAGATTGTCTGAAAATTTCATCGAAATCGGTCCAGCCGTTTTGGAGTCTATAAGGAACATTTTTTTTTCCTTCACATAGCACAACAGAGATAGACTGGATTCAAGTGCTAATAACTACAGCCTCCCTGATATAATAAAAGGATTTGAATGTAAATCACATGTTAAACGCTCATAAGAATTAGAAATGATTTGAACGATTAAAAATTATTCAAAATGATTACAAATCAAATCATTTTTAATCCTTTTTAATGATTTTGTTTAATCAGGGCTGTGATTAAAATAACTAAAAAAGAGATTATAAGGTTTTCTTATTTATTTACTTAGCTTAAGTAATAAAAATATGTATCGTTTATTTAAGTAAATAAACTTTAAACAAAAAAAAATGTTATGAGGACAGGTTATAGCGGTGAATACTTATAACCTGTTTTGTCCGTTAAATTTGGAACCATATTAAAATAAATAAACTCATGTGAGTCCAACTATGTAACTTAATTAATTAATTCATTAACTTTAATTATCTTAACGTTAGTTAAAAAACACTATAATATTAAGAAATTATAAAGTCACAATTTTATGTCTATCAAACACCCACTAGCTTCTTAAATTAGATAACTTTTGAAGGAGTCGACTTAGCAAAAAATCATCTCAGAGCTTTTTTGTAGATCGTTAAATTCCCTACAAAAATAAGTATTTGTCGTCACTAGAGGATTATTTGTTTAAATGCATTAAAAATCCAAACAAAATAAAAATAACATTCCTGTGTTATTTAAATGGGAAATCAAAAATTATGAATCGTCACCTGTTAATATTAAAATTAAGAGCTCATACGTTACCAGAATTTTTTATTCGTCATTTCGGACGATATTTTCATGGTATCTAAGGAAAAAAAATTAAAATTTTTTTTGGCGCACCCTACTAAATATGAAATCAAGTTGAATAATGTTCGTTGACGCCGAACGAAGGGACTGACGTGGGTTTTATGATTTTATATCGTAACTGCAGTGAAATACATGATAATAATACATGTGTTCGCGTGGTGACTATTCATTATCTCGACTGAAGGTTATTGGAGTTTGTTATGAGATATCAGTTTTTACTGTATTGATGAAAAATTAAAGAAAGTGGTAGCCCTAGTTTTGATAAGCATTGCTATTTAAACGGAGACGGAGGGTCGAAATGATTCATATTGTTGCAACCATTCCGAGCAAATGGAGTCCCAAAAAAAAACATGTATCAATTGTGGCCGAGTGTACGATTTCAGCCCATTTTGGAGGTGGTGCAGAGACTGTGGACTGAATAAGTTCATAGAGGAGCAGAAACAAAAAAAAAAAAAAAAAGTGTTAATCTTCCGTTCACACATCATGAATTTTTTGTCTAACATTTTTTTTGGTGTTTGTCTAAACGTACTATCCTCATAGATAGCAGTGAGAATCCAGTGCTGTCGTTAGCTGGTAAAGATATTGAGTAAGTTAGTATTCTCAAGAACCTGGAAGCTATTATCGATCCGACTCTGCAATGATCTGAGAACAACCGGACTATACGCTGTTATCGCCGATTCCGGGTACATCAATGTACAAGAGCTCTTTTCTTGTCCTTGGAGTTGCTTTCTGGAACTTTGTGCCACCTGCTGTTTCAACTGCTGCTTCCCTGGATGAATTCAAGACGATGCTACAACCACTTACTTGCTATTGAGCAAGCTAAGTCGCGAGTGCATAGTTTCTGGTGTGTGATGTGCTGGTAGGGCTGTCAAGTGTTATATGATACAATACTTTTTGTAAATCGTTTTGTTTCTGTTTTTTTAAATGCCATGAGTTTTATATTATTTTTGTCTTTATTTTAAAAAAAAAGGTTGAGCTAAAGCTTTTGTATTTTGTAATGATAAAGCCTACTCGAGGGTAAGCAGGCTAAAATCTTAAAATATTAAAAATTTTAAATACAGAACATAATTATAAAAAGCGTCTGATTATGGAATCTATGTAAATGGAGAGGCATCAAGATTTAATTAATAAAAGGAAAGATACAGAAACCATAGATAAGATCTACCATGATTTAATTAAATTAAAATAATCTTTAAAAAGTACCGTTGTTACACTTTCTTGGTTAATTAGTTGGAAATTTAAATTTGCGTTTGTATTCATGTAATTTCAAAATTTGTGATTGTAAGTGTCTTTTAAACTTTATGATTATATTTATGTAGTTCAAAATTGACAACCCTGGTTATCTGGGTAGGTGATTTGAATGACTGACTGTATAATTTGTAATATTACCAACTGTACATAAGACCAGTGTTAGCACACGGTTTTGGCTGTCAGTTGACCAATAATAAGATTTATGAACGCATTGTTCATGTGACTTTATAATTTCTTAATATTATAGTGTTTTTTAACTAACGTTAAGATAATTAAAGTTAATGAATTAATTAATTAAGTTACATAGTTGGACTCACATGAGTTTATTTATTTTAATATGGTTCCAAATTTAACGGACAAAACAGGTTATAAGTATTCACCGCTATAACCTGTCCTCATAACATTTTTTTTTGTTTAAAGTTTATTTACTTAAATAAACGATACATATTTTTATTACTTAAGCTAAGTAAACAAATAAGAAAACCTTATAATCTCTTTTTTAGTTATTTTAATCACAGCCCTGATTAAACAAAATCATTAAAAAGGATTAAAAATGATTTGATTTGTAATCATTTTGAATAATTTTTAATCGTTCAAATCATTTCTAATTCTTATGAGCGTTTAACATGTGATTTACATTCAAATCCTTTTATTATATCAGGGAGGCTGTAGTTATTAGCACTTGAATCCAGTCTATCTCTGTTGTGCTATGTGAAGGAAAAAAAAATGTTCCTTATAGACTCCAAAACGGCTGGACCGATTTCGATGAAATTTTCAGACAATCTTCAGATTCCAAGTAGGTCCTCTCTCTCTCTTATCTTTTCTTTCTCCATTGGCCCGACTGACCTAGGGTGCACGGAGAAAAAAATATCGTCAGAATAACTATTCAAAGTTTATAGTTAAATTAGTTAAAAGACGTATCGTTAATATAGCCAACTGTTTCGTCAAACTAAGGATCTGTATCGCTGAATTGGCTATACAGATCCTCAATTCTAGAAAACAGTTGACTACATCAACGATACGTCATTTAACTAATTTAACTATAACTTTGAATAGTTATTCTGACTATATTTTTTTCTCCGTGTGCTTTTTATATTAATAATATGTATGTTGCAGTCGTTATCTAACAGGATTTTTATAGAGTGTATAGACTTCATTTGTGACATTTGATGTGTATTTTCGTTCATTCTCTAAAAAGCTACAAAATTTGCGAACTAGTCACAGATTTGTAAGCTCTCAGATACCATAAAATTCACTATTTATCAACCATTATGATTCAGCATAGAACGATCGCCATCCAACACAATAAATGGTTAAATTTTTTATAAGAATTTTCTAGTTGTTTTCTTCTAATCTTTTGATGCGCACTCACAGAAAATCTCGTCGAGTTTAGTTAAGTCCTTACTTTTGGATCCGAATAAATTCTGAGTTTATTACCTCTGGCAGAGGCGTATTCAAGGGATACGGTGCCCGGGGCACAAAAAAAAATCGGCCCTCTACGTGACAAAAAACCGGCCAAGTGCGAGTCGGAGTTGCGTGCTATGGGTTCCGTACTTACACACGATAAACGTCACCTTCTGTTTGCAAGAAAATCTATAAGAAGTTATCGACTGCCTAATTCAAATTTTGCTCTATTTTTTTATGGCGAAAGAACAAACGAAAAACCTTGCTGCCCCGGGCCAAGTGCCCCCTTGAACATAGTGTAAATATATGAGGCTCAATCCACTATTGTTATCGTGCGTCCCTTATGTGTTTTTTTTAGGTAGTTTGGCCAGCAGTGTGTAACAAGCTTTACATCACATTTACGTTACTTTTGCGTTACGGTCACGCAAAAGCATCTAAGTTACTTTTATGTTACATGTGGCAAAATTCTGGACTTCACCCGAATATGCCTCTGACCTCTGGGAAAGCTGATTGTGGTCCAAAGTTGTTATAAACAGGATTCAAAATGACTAGGTATACAATCTCCTTGTTCTGATAACTCAGGCAATGGAATTGAAGCAAAAATAAACAAAATATCAACCCTTATCAACCTCCGACCTTTTTATTAAACAAGTAAGTGTAAGGATGGTCATATACGACAGGAAATCCCTTTTTCGGAATAATTTAAAGGGTAGGTGTTATATTATGTAGGTTGCACGACAAAGCAGGTGCCAACCTGAATGAAAAAAAAGTCTAACCGACATACTAGGTAATACGTAGGTACTTATATTGTATGAAATAATTTTGCAAGTAGACATATCCTTCCTCAGGGGAGGTAGGGGAGGATCGGGCACTTTTATTACATAAGTGGCAATAAAACTGCTATTTTCGATCACAATATATTTTTTTAATGTTATATCGAAATCATGCATACTTGGTTCCAATTATATTCGTAAGAGAATTGATCCATCTATTAACAGTCTGAAAGTTATAAGAGATCTTTCGAACCTAGACAAAAGTGCCCAAACCTCCCAGTGGTAGAGAGGTTCAGGCACCCGTAAGTGAGAATTGGGCATTGTATTGAATATGCCCCTAATTACACAATTACCAATTTATTATATAATGCTAGCTGTCCCGGCGAACTTCGTTCCACCTGACTCTACGCTTTCAGCGCCATCTGCCGGGCTGATTTGCGAATCTAAACCATCCAGGGCGGCACCCAAACGCATACAACAAAATCATTCAAATCGGTCCAGTCGTTTAGGAGGAGTTCAGTGACATACACACGTACTGTAGTATTATATATACATATAAAGATAATTATAGAAACATGCTATGACAAAACAACATTTATTATTATATTTCAAAAAAATATATAAGATAGGGGCTTATCAAACGTATATTTTAGGCTGCGGCGTTGGGTTTTGTAGCATGTTTGGGTGGATATGAATTTAGAAGAAACATATTTTATGGGGCCATCCTGTTTTACTTATCGTTGTAGATTGTAAATGGGTTTATCATACTTCTTAGCAATAGTTTTAATTTAGCCTGCCTTTGAAACCTCTTCAATGGCACGCATTATTAATATTAATAATAAATTTAATTATTAATATTAATAATAAACTATAATAATTTATAACTATAACTATAATAATATAATAATTTAATTATTAATAATAAACTTTACTGCAATCAACAATTGTAAAAGCTACAAGAATGTACCACATGCATCGAAATTTGAGTTACATGCGCAGAAAGGCGCGTTTATTTTCGCCAGCGGTCAAAGCACTGGCCACTGCCCAAAGATCAAAATTAATATAAGTAAAATAGTCTTTTTCTTTCTAATTTAGAGGTAAGGGTTAATTTTAAGGGTCTTAGGAAATGAAAATGTAAAAAAAAATACATAAAAGTTATGCAAATTTAAAATATGCGACATTAATACCGTAGATAAGTTTATATAGTTCAGGATCGTGTATAAAGATATGCATAGAGCTACTGTTTCGTAATTAATGTTTTACTTAAGAAGAAATAGGTCATAGATATAATTATAGAGTAATTTAGGTTTCTTCTTTGTTTGCTAGTGAAAACTGCCAATGTTTTTATGTTATTATTTATTATCTCGAGTTGTAAAAGGATGTCTTTGTTTCTCAAACTTTATATGTGTAATTAGACATTATCTTTATTAACTTTTTATAGACTGTATAGACTTCCTTTGTGACATTTGATGTGTATTTTCGTTCATTCTCTAAAAAGCTCAAGCAATTAATTTTAATAAATGTATAGATCTTCCGAAATTAATCCTCAATCAGCAATTGATACACTACTAAAATTCACTCGTTAATGCCTCTTGTAATTTTTCTAAGTGCCAACTTTTGATTCCAAAACTCTTCCTATTTACGCACGCGAAATCATGAACTACCTGGGACTTTGCCAACTAAATGAAACGACGGAAGGAATTTGGCTAACGGGTGTTGCCAGCCACAAAAAAAAACTTCCAAAGTAGAAATTTAAAAACATTAACTATATGATCCGAGTGATGAGGTATGATATATCTTCTGACTGCCCAATGGTCCCCTACCTTACCAACTTATTACATATAATAATGTGAAAATGTGTTTGTTTGTTTATTTGTTTGTTTGTTTGTTACCTTTTCACGCTTCAACGCCTCAACCAATCTTGACGAAATTTGGCATGGAGGTAGCCTGTGTCATGCACGGGGGAGGACATAAGCTATTTTTTATCCCGTAAAAATAATAGTCCGATACAGTTCCTGTAGGAACTGAAAAAAAAACTCTTTTTTTGGTTCATTTCTTTAACGTCGCAACGGAACAACGGATTGTTATGATTTTTTGCACAGAGATGTTTGAGGGGATGGGAAACGATATAGACTACTAATAAGCATAGCCTGAACCAGTTCCCGAGGGATCTAGAGAAAACTCATTAAAAGGTTCGCGCGCGTCGGCGGCTTAACGAAGCAACGGATTGAGGTGATTTTTTGCATAGAAATAGTGGAGGGGGTTGGAACTGACATAGACTGCTAATCAGAATAGCCCGATATAGTTCCCGAGGGACCTGCAGTAAACTCCTGGCTACGCTCGAGAACCGTTTGCGGCTCGAGCACTACTCACCCTAAACATTGGGCTATATTCAAAAAAAATTTGGAAGTGCAGGGCAGGTCAGTTCAGTTTATTTAATGATAAAAATACATTTTATACGTCATAGCTAACATAACATACCATAGGATTTATTTGATGACAAAACTTGTCTGAAATCTGACCATTTTTTTAAATAAATAATTACCATTCAAAATAGATGATCCCTAACCTAGTCAAATCATATGCTAATTTTATGTCTATCAAACACCCACTAGCTTCTTAGCTTCTAGCTTCTTGGTACCCAAAATACGTGAACTGGTTGAGATAGATCAGTTGAGATAGATCAGTTGGTTGATGGTGACTGTACTTACAATCCGTGGATGACAGAACTTTGGGATTTTCCCTACTCTCAAAACAATATGTTTTTCTGTCAGATAACGACTGTAACAAACACATTATATTAGTCATGTGAATTCCCGAACTAAAAATATGTAAACATAAAACTTTTTAGATAAGAGTGGTCGGCATAGGTACATCGCATTTATTAAGGAAAACCACACTTCAATAACAAGAGATAAATAGCTTACGTGGACATTTGATAGTTGTTTGAAAAACGGTTTTAAAAATATGCAATTTAAAAGTAAAAAGGACCCTAGGTCAGTCGGGCCAATGGAGAAAGAAAAGATAAGCGAGAGAGAGGACCTACTTGGAATCTGAAGATTGTCTGAAAATTTCATCAAAATCGGTCCAGCCGTTTTGGAGTCTATAAGGAACATTTTTTTTTCCTTCACATAGCACAACAGAGATAGACTGGATTCAAGTGCTAATAACTACAGCCTCCCTGATATAATAAAAGGATTTGAATGTAAATCACATGTTAAACGCTCATAAGAATTAGAAATGATTTGAACGATTAAAAATTATTCAAAATGATTACAAATCAAATCATTTTTAATCCTTTTTAATGATTTTGTTTAATCAGGGCTGTGATTAAAATAACTAAAAAAGAGATTATAAGGTTTTCTTATTTGTTTACTTAGCTTAAGTAATAAAAATATGTATCGTTTACTTAAGTAAATAAACTTTAAACAAAAAAAAATGTTATGAGAAAGTGGTAGCCCTAGTTTTGATAAGCATTGCTATTTAAACGGAGACGGAGGGTCGAAATGATTCATATTGTTGCAACCATTCCGGTCAAATGGAGTCCCAAAAAAAAACATGTATCAATTGTGGCAGAGTGTACGATTTCAGCCCATTTTGGAGGTGGTGCAGAGACTGCGGAATAAATAAATTTATCGAGGAGGAGAAGAAAAAAAAAAAAAATAAGTGTTAATCTTCTGTTCACACATCATGAATTTCGTGTCTAACATTTTTTTTGGTGTTTGTCTAAACGTACTATCCTCATAGATAGCAGTGAGAAGCCAGTGCTGTCGTTAGCTGGTAAAGATATTGAGTAAGTTAGTATTCTCAAGAACCTGGAAGCTATTATCGATCCGACTCTGCAATGATCTGAGAACAACCGGACTATACGCTGTTATCGCCGATTCCGGGTACATCAATGTACAAGAGCTCTTTTCTTGTCCTTGGAGTTGCTTTCTGGAACTTTGTGCCACCTGCTGTTTCAACTGCTGCTTCCCTGGATGAATTCAAGACGATGCTACAACCACTTACTTGCTATTGAGCAAGCTAAGTCGCGAGTGCATAGTTTCTGGTGTGTGATGTGCTGGTAGGGCTGTCAAGTGTTATATGATACAATACTTTTTGTAAATCGTTTTGTTTCTGTTTTTTTAAATGCCATGAGTTTTATATTATTTTTGTCTTTATTTTAAAAAAAAAGGTTGAGCTAAAGCTTTTGTATTTTGTAATGATAAAGCCTACTCGAGGGTAAGCAGGCTAAAATCTTAAAATATTAAAAATTTTAAATACAGAACATAATTATAAAAAGCGTCTGATTATGGAATCTATGTAAATGGAGAGGCATCAAGATTTAATTAATAAAAGGAAAGATACAGAAACCATAGATAAGATCTACCATGATTTAATTAAATTAAAATAATCTTTAAAAAGTACCGTTGTTACACTTTCTTGGTTAATTAGTTGGAAATTTAAATTTGCGTTTGTATTCATGTAATTTCAAAATTTGTAATTGTAAGTGTCTTTTAAACTTTATGATTATATTTATGTAGTTCAAAATTGACAACCCTGGTTATCTGGGTAGGTGATTTGAATGACTGACTGTATAATTTGTAATATTACCAACTGTACATAAGACCAGTGTTAGCACACGGTTTTGGCTGTCAGTTGACCAATAATAAGATTTATGAACGCATTGTTCATGTGACTTTATAATTTCTTAATATTATAGTGTTTTTTAACTAACGTTAAGATAATTAAAGTTAATGAATTAATTAATTAAGTTACATAGTTGGACTCACATGAGTTTATTTATTTTAATATGGTTCCAAATTTAACGGACAAAACAGGTTATAAGTATTCACCGCTATAACCTGTCCTCATAACATTTTTTTTTGTTTAAAGTTTATTTACTTAAATAAACGATACATATTTTTATTACTTAAGTTAAGTAAACAAATAAGAAAACCTTATAATCTCTTTTTTAGTTATTTTAATCACAGCCCTGATTAAACAAAATCATTAAAAAGGATTAAAAATGATTTGATTTGTAATCATTTTGAATAATTTTTAATCGTTCAAATCATTTCTAATTCTTATGAGCGTTTAACATGTGATTTACATTCAAATCCTTTTATTATATCAGGGAGGCTGTAGTTATTAGCACTTGAATCCAGTCTATCTCTGTTGTGCTATGTGAAGGAAAAAAAAATGTTCCTTATAGACTCCAAAACGGCTGGACCGATTTCGATGAAATTTTCAGACAATCTTCAGATTCCAAGTAGGTCCTCTCTCTCTCTTATCTTTTCTTTCTCCATTGGCCCGACTGACCTAGGGTGCACGGAGAAAAAAATATCGTCAGAATAACTATTCAAAGTTTATAGTTAAATTAGTTAAAAGACGTATCGTTAATATAGCCAACTGTTTCGTCAAACTAAGGATCTGTATCGCTGAATTGGCTATACAGATCCTCAATTCTAGAAAACAGTTGACTGCATCAACGATACGTCATTTAACTAATTTAACTATAACTTTGAATAGTTATTCTGACTATATTTTTTTCTCCGTGTGCTTTTTATATTAATAATATGTATGTTGCAGTCGTTATCTAACAGGACAAAGTATTATTTTGAGAGTAGGGAAATTCCGACGGAAGTACGGTACTGCTATTGGTTTCTGGCAATTGCATGACACCACCTCGTGGTCAAATAATATAAGTAAAATAGTCTTTTTCTTTCTAATTTAGAGGTAAGGGTTAATTTTAAGGGTCTTAGGAAATGAAAATGTAAAAAAAAATACATAAAAGTTATGCAAATTTAAAATATGCGACATTAATACCGTAGATAAGTTTATATAGTTCAGGATCGTGTATAAAGATATATATAGAGCTACTGTTTCGTAATTAATGTTTTACTTAAGAAGAAATAGGTCATAGATATAATTATAGAGTAATTTAGGTTTCTTCTTTGTTTGCTAGTGAAAACTGCCAATGTTTTTATGTTATTATTTATTATCTCGAGTTGTAAAAGGATGTCTTTCTTTCTGAAACTTTATATGTGTAATTAGACATTATCTTCATTAAGTTTTTATAGAGTGTATAGACTTCCTTTGTGACATTTGATGTGTATTTTCGTTCATTCTCTAAAAAGCTACAAAATTTGCGAACTAGTCACAGATTTGTAAGCTCTCAGATACCATAAAATTCACTATTTATCAACCATTATGATTCAGCATAGAACCATAGCCATCCAACACAATAAATGGTCATTCTTTAGCGCCTACATGTTTTAGAATATCAAAATCCACTGAATATATGTTATGAACCTGATGTGATGTCTTGTTTACGAAAATGCCATTACTCAGCCATAATAAATCATTTCGGATAACATCTGTGTTTCATTTAACGCTCCCTGTACAATTATAAACAGTGCGCATGGTTAAATTTTTTATAAGAATTTTCTAGTTGTTTTCTTCTAATCTTTTGATGCGCACTCACAGAAAATCTCGTCGAGTTTAGTTAAGTCCTTACTTTTGGATCCGAATAAATTCTGAGTACTACTTATTTATATTAGAATTTAATTATAGGGGAGTATAATGTCAATTTATAAATATAATATAATGCACAATGCAAAATTATCTAAACAATTAACATATTACATTTAAAAATAAATTTAATAGTACTAATATATATGTTACGGCTAAACGTGGGTGTGAACATAAACTTAAGATTAGCCGGCTAAAGTTAAGGGAGCCCCGCAAACTATAAAATCAATCAAACCTGACCGAACCTAATATCGCTCGCTTCGCTTGCTCACCACCCAAAAAAACATTACCCAGCCAGTGTTGGGTAGACCTTGTTGTGAACGATTAAACGCCTAACACCAACTAATAATCAGACTTTAACCAAACAACTTTAGCCGGCTAATCTTAAGTTTATGTTCACACCCACCTTTTGCCGTGACATAATTATATACTTTGGTTTGAGGCAGATGTTGCGTTCTCGGGCAGTGTATTAAATATCTTAGGACCCATTATAATATGTGTCAGTCTACTAGATTAAGCAAGTCTATGCGGTACAAGTATAGGCTTCCCGGCGCCCCTAGTATTTAGTTTATGGATATCCCTCTAATTTGAGTAATTATTAAGATTCTTCCACAGACTAATGGCTATTTGAAAAATAACTATAGAGGGCAGATTAAGGATACCCAGGGACTTAAAGTGGGGTCATGCAGATTCGTCTTGCGCGATGCTTTTGCATGACGAAGGCGCGCTCCCACTCGGCAGCGCATCCCCACAGCTCGGCAGTACCGAGTGGACTGTGGTAAAATAGCAGGCGTGCACCGTCTCTCTCGGCACCTCCCGCGACAACCTTCTGAGACAGTTTTCTGCAGACTTTGTCTACATGGAAAGCCCATTTTAGACTTCGATCAATTTCAAAACCTAAAAAGTTGTGGTCTGAACTTGATTGATCTGTATCCCATTTGCAATCACTACCAGGGGTTTTCGTAGTTTCCCTGAGAGATCAAAGTTCATGATATGGGTTTTATTTAGATTTAGGACCAGTCCATTGGCCTTAAATCACATCGAAACGCTCGAAACAGTTTCGCCCAGGTCTGCTTACAGGGTAGAGTGCGACTGCGCCTGTACAATGACTACGTCATCAGCGTACATGAAGGTTTCTTTGAAGTGATTTCTTCCTGGATGTCGTTCATTAAAAGGCAGAAAAGAATATTGGACACTGATGACCCCTGCGCCACGCCCATAGTCGTTGTCAACGGGTCTGTTCTGAGCTCGCCGCCGTCGACAACGACGAATTGCGTATCACATGAAAGTTTCTCCTGAAGTGTTTGCTTCCTGGAGGCCGTTCATTAGAAGGCAGAAAATAATATTGGGCACTGATGACCCCTGCGCGACGCCCACAGTCGTTGTCAACGAGTCTGATCTGACCTTGCCGCTGTCACCGACGACGAGTTTCGTATCACTAATGGGATGTACGAGTATACTCAAAGCTAATAGGTTATTTAGAAATCGTACCTATCTTTGTGACGTGTGTGTGTGTGTGCGTGTGTGTGTGCGTGTGTGTGTGTGTGTGTGTGAGTGTGTGTGTACTCGTCAAGAAAAGAGATAGAGGGAGCAAATTTGTAAACTGTCATCAGGATTTGTGTGTAAGTAGGTCGTCTACCCTTCATAGTTTAGAATTTTTAGCCAAATAATCACAGTTTTTTTGCATTCATAGTGAGTCGTAGGGTAGATGTTAATTTTTTTGTTCACAGTATTATATAAGAAAGTTGATAACGTATTGTACTGGTGCCTTGCAAAACTAGTTCTAATGGTCTTGGAATAAGCAACAATGTCCTTTCTTCTTTTACTTAGTTAATCCTGGTTAAAATTGAGAGATTTTTGTTTTTTTCAGTATGGTATATAAAACATACAATTTACGAACTGTCATTAGTTCGCATCAGTTGGGAAATACATTGCAAATAAAAAAAAACAAAGATACTGAATCTTCTTCAAGACTTTTCAAAGGAGAATTTTAAAAGAGATAGGTTGTTCCTTCGTGAGGTTAGTACATAACGCCACATAACGCTATCTGATTAGATTCTCTTTGGGCTATATCTTTGTGAAGAAAGAAGAATAAATATGAATGAAGTGCATAGGTTACACCAAGGAATAGTTGATCTTTTCCAAGGAGGTTTTAATGCTAACAATAATATTATCCTAAGCCTTATTGTAATATATTTATGGTAATATTTAAAAAAACTTACCAATGCGTACGTGTACCTAGCTAAATTGAATAAGGCGCAATTTTCGTAAAAACTGAATTCAGTTGTTTTAATTGTGAATAAAAATAAAATTATGAATAGATTAATATATGTGTAAATATACCGCGTTTAACATCCACCTGTCTATGACCGGCCTAAGCCCCTCTTCCCTCTTAGTTTCCGGGTTGGGGATAATCGAATGTTTACTTTGTAAGTAGCTGATCCCAAATACAGCCGAACCATCGTAACAAGACGCTGATCAAACTAATAAATTGTGATTACTTATTATATGTATGTCCCATTCCTTCTTCCCTTCGCTTTTATTACACGTCTGTCCCAAAAAAGGAGTGTCTATGTATTCCCCGATTTGTATAATTTAGGAATCTTGAAGACGAGAGTGAATTGGCACTATTTGAGCTTGCGTCTTACATCCTCAGCTGCATCGGCACTTATCATCAGGTAAGGTGCAGCCAAACGCACTCAAATTTTTAATTTAAAAAAAAGTCATGTGTTAACTTATAATACTAAACATCAACTTTCCCCAAGGAACGCAAAAATATAAAAAAAGGAAAAAAATGGACCCTTCATAGACAAAAAATTGGTCGATCAGTCGATCGATTGGTATGAAGAGTTATTTTTAGATTTCAGTAGTTCAATAATACTGTTAAATTGTAATAAATTGTTGCGATGGCAGTCAGTTATTTAAGAGGATTGTGTAGCTGCGACTTTTCATACAAACAAGTTTACGATTTTCACCTCTATGTTAACTGATTTGGACCAATTTTTGATAGGTTGTCAGTCAGAACAAAAACTAGGCTTATACGTTTCTTTTATAAATGACTCGTTATAAATAAACAAAAAATGGCCGAAATTAGTTTTGTATGAAAATACGTGAACGACAATAAAATTAAACTTATTGACTTTATCGAAAAAACAAAAACGTATAAGCCTAGCTTTTGTTCTGACTGAAAACCTTTAAAAAATTGATCCAAATCGGTAAATATTTCATCATATCCGCTCATATACGTCCCCATCGAGGGGCTCGAGCCTACCCTAAATTAGGGCGATCGGGCCTTAGTCGACCACGCGGGACCAGTGCGGGTTGGTCGACTTCACACACAACCTGCGAGTTTCTTCGCAGGCTTGTGCAGGTTTTCTCACGATGTTTATCTTCACCGGAAGAGCGTCAGATAAACGTACATATGAAATCTAAATTCTAAATCACATTGGTACGTGGCAGGATTCAAACCACGACCTCCTGGGCAGGAGGCGGAGGCCCTAGCCGTTGCGCCACCGACGCGGTTAACATTTAAGAGGTGAAAATCGTTAATGCCGTTTGTTTGAAAAGTTGCAGCTCCACAATCCCCATAACGTGTTTAGCATTTCCAGTTATTAGGTAGCCAAAACTCATATAGAAACCGTGTGACTGGGCCGTATATGGCGAATCATAAAATAAGTAAGAACACAGTTCGGAGAGTGACTGCGTAATTCGCTTCGCGGCGAAACCCTTGGTGGGCGACTTCGACTCCTTGTCCGGGTATTGAAAGTCTTTTTCGAACAAAATACATACTCGTACATATGTGTAAAAAAAAGAGTGCGTGGTTTTATGAAACCATGGTAAAAGTGAAACTTTTTTTTCACATTATAGACATTTACAGAGCACGAAACGATCATGGCTGCTCTCGTCTTGAAGCTACGGTACAGAGGACGAAACGATCATGTAATAAAAGTTTCACTCCTCTTGGAGCTACGGTACAGAGAACGAAACGATCAGGGCTGCTCTCGTCTTGGAGCTACGGTACAAAGGACGAAACGATCATGGCTGCTCAGACTAAAAAAAGTTTGAGACGATGTAATAATCTCTTTGCCGTCACGCAACACCAGACGTAAAAGCTTGAGATGATGTAATAAAAGTTTCACTTTAAAAAATGTTTAATCTTACCTACAAATAAAGGTAATACGTTGGCCATCTTAGTTCTATAATGTTTACGAGACTGCCTCGGGTGGCAAACAAACAAAACTTTTCTAAAATGTGTTCCTACTTACCAAGGAAATGGGCAATAAAATTGGGGTTTATCACAAATAATTATTTTTTTATTGTATGCGAATAACGATTTGTTGTAGCAGCAGGTAGGTGTATAATGATTTAAGATGTTTAATTAAAATTTAAATTACTTTTTCCTACCTGGGTTCCAAAAGGAAAATATCGAATATAATATACATATAGACACACGGCAGTGTGTCAGCCCAGTTCGTAAAGGAAAAGGACGATATCTGCCGTTGGTTTATTTTAAACCTTCCCGTAACCTAAAATCGGTATGGTCTCACTTGCGATTTTGTTTGATAAATGAGACCTCCCGTTCATCTAGAATTATATCTATTTTTTTACCACTTGAAATATTGTCGATCGAAAATTACTATTTTTATGCCTGACTGATTGAGTTACACACTCAGTCATCAAAATTATAGACCACTTCCAAGTGACTTTGAAACTTTTGGTATCGAGGTAAGTTACTGAGCGTATAAAAAGGAAAAAGTCAAAGAAATGCACGGAAGTTTTCGTACCAACATCACTCATAAAATTGCAAGGTGACTTAAAGGAACTTGAAATTTGGCATCGTAGTAAGTTCATATTAGGCGTATACAAATGAAAAATTCTGAAAACCGGTCAAGAACGAATCGGACTCGCACATCGAACGTCATATATACAATCGAGTTCATTAATATAGTAGCATAGCTAATAGTTCAAAATATTGTGGGCGGTTAAATGATCTTAAAGTTATGTACAAACTTCTATACAAGTTTTATTCAAAGCTGTTTAGAGTTTTATAAAACTTACCATTGCCTATATATTTTTGATTCATTAACATGCTCAGATATTAAAAAACTCGACTGTACCACCAATGTGTTATAAAATATGTGTATCTATTATTTGAATAAAGAGAATTAGTCCATAAATGCGTCTATGTTACCCGATTCTTACAATGGGAATCTTCGAAATGCGAGTGAATATGTAGGCATTGTTCGAGTTTGCTTGTACCATCCTTCATCCATCTATCATCATTTTCCATGTGATAAAATATAGTAATGTGGACTAAAATGTTTATTAAAAAAGAGATAAATATTAATACTTTACAAAAATTAATGAAATCTACCAAATACTTTAACCTGAGAATTTTAAACTAATTTCAGTTGCATAGAAGTTCAATCTATTGTTCTGTGCTACTAATGGAGTAACATCATTTATTTTAAGGTAGATTAAATTCTAGCATTTTGTCTAAACGAATGAAACTATCTGAGCGAATCGACTTTAGGTGTGCTTTCGTGTTACACACTACGTGACGGAATCGTTATGAAGTCTTAGCTTTACAAGAACGAAAAAGGTAGCTGTCTACTTCTTGTCCAAAGAGTAGTATTAAATACCATTCTTGTCTCTCGAGTGTCTCTCTCTCTGTCAGTTTCATATTTTGTCATTGTGACCTATAACCGCTTTGTTGTTTTCTTCAGTGATGTTGTAATAGCGATAGTTTCACTATCGATAGTTGACCTTGAAAAACAGGTCGATAGCGCGATAGTCCTATCGAAAATATTGACGTGCTGTAATACTATCGATAGTGAAATCAGACGATACTATTGAATTTTGTCGATACTATTGAACTACGATACTATCGATACTATTGGTCTTTAGCAATAGTATTAATTATCTTTATCAATCGATACTATCGATAGTATCGTCAAGGGTCGATAGTTTCGATATGACTATCGATAGTATGACTGATTTTCATGCTTACGATAGTATCACGATACTATCGATAGACTAACGCTTTCGCAACATCACTAGTTTTCTTGGTTTTCTTTCTCGTTCGCACGTTCGTATTTTGATGATTTGATGTATTTTGCCCATAGAAAAAAGACGCAAATCAGTCTTTTTCCGCTTTTTCCATTCTTCGTGAAAATGGAGGTGAATCTTCAACATGAGGATTTGTTAATACAACTTCGTGCCATATTAAATGACGAAAAGATTAAGCTTTGGGAGCCTCCATATTATGTGCAGCCAGGAGATGAAGTTTCACCGAGTTTGCAGGTTAGAGCTTTGTTTACATTTGGCTGACCAGTTGGTGCGGTGGTCAGCGCTCCTGCAGCAATCCAGCAACAGGTTTGTTTCCATGCAAACAAACCAAATTGTATGATTCCAAATCAACGAGAAGTTAGGTTTTGATTTACTTGCGAATACAGCATATGTTACTAGTATTTTGACCTAAAAGCTTGATTTTTGTACAGATTCAGGGGACCATAGACCTAAGTACTTAATATTAATTTCAATGAGATACCTCTTTGTGTTTCTGAGAAAAAGGGTCTTGACAGACAGACAACAAAGTAATCCTTAAGAGTTCCTTTATTCCTTTTGAGGTTCGGAACCCAAAAAAATAAATTGTTACTCTGCTCTTTTTTACCCTACCCTTCACAACTGAAGGAAATGATGATGGTTTGCCTGTAGTCTTCTTATCAGCTTATATACATCCCCACCGAGGGGCTCGAGCCTACACTGAATTAGGGCATTGGGGCCTTAGTCCATCATGCGGGCCCAGTGCGGATTGCTCTACTTCACAGACAACCGTTGAGTTGCTTTGCAATTGTGTGCAAGTTTCCTCATGATGTTTTCATTCACCATAAGAGTGTTGCGTCGGATAAACATGCATATGAAATCGAATTCGAAAACTCATTGGTATTGCTTTGTGTGTACATTCAAATCACTGGAAGAAAACTACAATTTTTTAATTATAGTTAGTTGTTTTTCGTGTTTTCAATTATTCAAGCTAGGATAGCCATCCAATCAAATTGTGTTTTCTGTATTTTGGTTATATCATGCAGGACTTGGCAAAAAAATATGCAGCGACGCTCTCAACACCGCACGATGTTGTACTGAAAGCATTGCATGAACTGCAGCTGCACTCTGTGGACCGTTCCAAAGCGAATGCAGAGTTTAAAGAAACCGGGTTTGCTACATTTCGGGTTAAGGCTACTTTGCCGGGACAGAAACCCCAAGTTCTGAAAATACAGAAGAAGCTGGACTCGATGGGCAGCGATTTGATCGCAACAGTGGCAACAGAGATTAACGTTAGTGAAAGCAGGTAATCCTTTTATATTTGTTTGGCATTATATTATTATTATTATATACACTAGCAGCTCTATCAGCCGATGCGTGTATATCATTGCACTTGTGTTCATTAATTTTGAAAATGTTTGTCAAATCTATTTTTAACCCACTTCAAAAAAACAACCGTCTTTGATGAAGATCGCCCAGGCCGGCCAATTGAGGTTACTACAGACGATATGGTTAAGAAAATTTAAAATATCATTTTAGCCGACCGCTGACGAGAAATCGTTGATGGTGTAAACGTTTCAATTGAGAGGGTACAACACATATTAGAAGAAAAATTGGGCATGAAGAAAGTATCGGCGAGGTGGGTGCCGCGTTTACTCACGGAGGAGCAAAAACGGAACCGACTGACTACTTCGGAGCAGTGTTTGGCCGTGTTCAAACGTAACCCGAAGGAGTTTCTGCGTCGTTTCGTAACCGTGGACGAAACGTGGGTTCACCACTACACCCCGTGAAAGAGTAGTCGAAGCAGTGGATTTTACTGGGTGAACCTGCTCCAAAGAAAGCAAAAACCGTCCCATCGGCCGGAAAGGTTATGGCGACTGTTTTCTGTTTTTTGGGATTCCCAGGGTATTATACATATTAACTACTTAGAAAAGGGGAAAACGATAACAGGGCAGTGCTATGCTAATTTATTGGATGAATTTGACGCCGTCTTAAAGGACAAACGACCCCATTTAAAAAAGAAAAAAGTACTGTTTCATCACGACAACGCCCCGGCTCATGCGTCCAGAGTTGTGACGGCTAAATTAGCACAGTTACGCTACGAACTATTGCCTCACCCCCCGTATTCTCCAGATTTGGCCCCATGCGATTTCTTTTTGTTTCCCAACCTAAAAAAATGGCTCGGTGGTAAGCGATTTTGATCAAAGGACGAAGTCATTGCCGCCACAGAGGCCTATTTTAATGACTTTCCAAAATCATACTTTTTGGATGGTTTATTGAAGCTTGAGTATAGGTGGAACAAGTGTATAGAGTTAAAAGGTGACTACGTAGAAAAATAAATGCATATATACAAAAAAAATGGTTTTTTTGCCATAAATGGGTAGTTATCAAACAGCCCTCGTATTTCAACACGTATTAACCTGCTCGGATTGAGGCATCTTAAAGCCTTAATAGATATGTTGGATAATGTCCACAGAGTGAAGCTGATTGTCAACGGGAAGGTGATCAAACCGACGTCAAGTCTGGAAGAGCAAGGGGTGAAGAATGGTGCGCAGATCATGGCGTTAGTTATTGCTGGTAAGTGCGATTTGATTATTTTTGCGCAGAACGCGTAATCTGTGGCTAGACACAGTACGGAACATTTGAGAAGTGGTCAGTGGACGGGTATTAGTCTTGCACTTTCTGTTCTATGAAATTAACTTGATTCAAGATTCAAAATGTTAATTCAAAATAGGTGCAATTAGTCTTGCACTTTCTGTTCTATGAAATTAACTTGATTCAAGATTCAAAATGTCAATTCAAAATAGGTGCATGTTACTTTCCGATGGGTATAAGATAGTAATTACAGTACATATCAGATTGCGAAAAAATTAAAAACAAATAATCATAAGTCATACATAATAATTTTCATATAAAATCATTGATATAAAACAAATAATGTCATTTGGACATGAAAACAATTTGATAGGCCAGTTCGCACGGACAGCACCCGTTTACGAGTAACGCGAGAGTCAGCCAACGCTCCCCTCGATGGTCATAGAGGGAATACTTACATATACAATACAGTTTGGAGTCTGTCACAACCGATTTGCTCAGAAACTACTGCACCGATTGAGTTGAAATTTGGTACTCACATGTAAGTCAGTGACTCAAAGACAGATGTGTAACGTAAATAGATTAATTTTGAACATGGGGACCACTTTTGGGGGGTAAATTAAGAAATATAAAACTATATCGTGTGACATATTTAATCAAAGGTCTTGTTGTGAGAATCTCAAATATTTTTTTTAATAATTTGTAATAGGCGGATATTTCAAATACGGGTTTTTCAAATACTTACGTACATATACTTACCGATTGCTTTAACGGTGAAGGAAAATATCGTGAGGAAACCTGCATACGCCTGCGAAGAAACTCGCAGGTTGTGTGTGAAGTCGACCAACCCGCACTGGGCCCGCGTGGTCGACTAAGGCCTAATCGCCCTAATTCAGGGTAGGCTCGAGCCCCTCAGTGGGGACGTATATGAGCTGATATGAATGAGGCGGATATTGACCCCCTCCCCCCTTATCACCGAAAGTACAGGGCCTAAAATTTTGAAAAATCCCATTATATGAAGTTAAACGCATAGATAATAGGAAAATCTTTCAGAATCTTTCCGTTCTTACAGGAAAAATGAAATTTCTAAAGTCAGATTGTTTAAAAACTAGCGACATCTAGTGGGATCTAGTAGTATCTTTTACGTAGTTAAAATTAACTATTATTTACTACGTAAAATAATAAAATAAATATTCTGGGACAAATCACACATGGTCATCTGGCCCCAAAATAGGATTCCCTGTGTTATGGGTTACCAGAGACTGATATACATACTTATATACGTTTAAATACATACATATATAGATATAATTTAACACCCAGACACAGAGCAAACAAATCTGCTCATCACACAAATGCTTGCCCTGAGTGGGGATCGAACCCACGACTCTCGGATCAGTAGTCAAGGGCACTAACCACTGAGCCACAGAGTCAGTCATATATACGTAGTAATACGACAACAGCAATTAGTTCCCCTTTACCTATATCATATAGATGATCCTTAGTTTAGTGCGCGAGTTCGACTCGCACTTGGCCGGTTTTTGATGTGTAACATCTTTGCTCTCGCTTTCCTGCAATTTGTGGGAGTGATTTCGTGAAATGGGACGGAAATGTGTAACATGGGACGGAAATGTGTAACAGGAAGTCGCGAAAGCGCGGAATTCTACTTTACGAGAGTCCGACTCGCACTTGGTCGGTTTTTTTCGTTACTGTCAGATCCGCCACCCAGGTACAATATCGTCATCAAATCTAACTAACCTAAAGTATTTTGTCACATGTTTGTTACACATCATATGCGAGTACTGTAGGTCTCGCTCGAATTTTGTTTTATCCTATACAACTACTATGATAGCAATTTTTTAAATGTTTTTTTTTTGCAAATGAAGGGTCTAAATTGTTTTACGATTTCAAGGCAGTTGTGAAACAAAAGTTTTTCAGTTTAATGAGCAGGAGCCCTCCCTCAAAAACTATGCTCTTAGAAACCGCCATACATGTAGAAACATATTATTTTGAACATCTTTTTCCAAAGGGCTTATTTATGATACGGAGCGCATTTTTTGCGCATTGCTTTGATTATATTGGTTTCTAAAGGAAATTTGTTCAGTTTATTGAGTAGAATCCACCATTTTCCGCTTTCCAGTAAAAAAAGTGACCCTGTATATCATTTTTCTGGTTTAAGAAAGCCCAGAAGAAGTGAGGAAGGAGCATAACATGTACATGGAGATGAAGTCCACCAGGGATGACGCCCTGCTGCTGACGGAGTGCGTGGACGACTTCGATGAAGACGAAGAGTATATCAAGGTACCTACAATGTTATTCTACTTATTTTTTTACTAGTAGTTGAAAGGCGCCTTACCTATTAAAATCCTTTACTTGTCATTAAATTGCCTGGAAGAAATTGCTACCTAGCAATAAGGCCGCCTATTGTATAGTGCGGCGTTTAGGGGTCCGCAGATAGAATAAATAGTGTGGGTTCGAAATAAAAGTAGGTTTAAGTTAGGTACTACTTTATTTCCGGCCTTAATTTCAACAACCGCAAGTACGTCTGTGAGTTTTTTACAATTTAGAGGGTCACTGGCCTGAATGTCCTGATGATGACGTAGGTGGCACTCCGCTCAGGATATGCTGAGGTTGTTGGTCATCTTTTTGGTAGGATCCGTTGTAGAAAGGATGATGAGGCCTTGGAAGTCCAGCCAGTTCTCCAGCGATTCCCAAAGGGTAGAAAAGAATCCTGGAATGACCGTATTTCAGTCTGAGTGAGGTGTGCGGTAGAAGTGCCACGTGCAAATTTTTTTAAGCCTGTCGAACCAAAATAAATAGCTCTGGCAAGCGCAATAGAACAGCTTCAGCACATAAATTTAAGCAGAATTAAATGAGGAACTTACCCAAGAGGGATTTACTCGTATATAGTAGTTCACTACACTAGGTAAGTAGGTTTTTTTTTTAATTAGATGTGCGCGTGTGTGCTAATCAGAGCGCTGATTCGTAGTGACGGACGTATTGACCCCACCCTCGGTAGCTCGTCTAGAAAGTAGTTTTAGGGTTCGCGTGCGGTGGTTCGAGCACCGAACGTTATTAAATTTGAACGTAGAGGTTCTGTAGTATTTATTTAGTTATTTTATTATGTACCTAGTATTATATTTTATTATTTTAACGTACTGATTTGTATTATTTATATTACTCTTTTTAGTTTTATCATATTTAGTTCACCTTTTAATTTATTTTATAGGTAATGATCTGATACAACGTTACAATAGGCTTTCTTCTTTATTGTTAATATCTTTTTGTTGTTTGTAATGTTGTCAGTGATGAGCGTAATTATATGTAGGATTTTATTTCCAGTAGTTTTTTACCAGGTTACATCAAAATGTACTAAAACAACAGCACAGAAAAATAAACCCAACCCAATTAGACAGTAGTCTATTTGGGATGGGATTGGGTGTAGCAACCCAAACACACTGAGCTAGGGTTGACTATGGTTTCTAATTAAAGTTACTTACCTCGCTGGCTCAGCGACCTAAAGAGGATCTTACCAGAGGCGTATTTACCATATGCTTGGCCCGGGGCGGCAAGAGATCAAGGGCGGCCGGAGACCGAGGGTTTTTGGTTGTTCTTTCGCCAGTCGTAGTAGAAAAAATTAGAGCAAAATTTTATTTAGGTAATCGATAATGTCTTACAGATTTTCTTTGATAAATACAATTTCAATAGACAATCATTTACCAATATGTCAAGTAGCGGAAAAACATTTTTCGCGAATTTTACTGTTTAGTTCACCGAAAAATAATAAAGCTAGCCAAGTGCGAGTAGGACTAGCGGTAATAAGGGTGACGAACCACTACGAACATGCAAACAGAAGGTTACAGTAAGGTGACGTTTATCGTGCGGCAGTACGGAACCCTTACCCCCAACTCCGACTCGCACTTGGCCGGTTTTATGTCACTTAGAGGGGCTGATTTTTTTTGTGACCGGGGCGCCGGATTCCTAAATACGCCTCTGATCTTAGCCTCCAGTTCTATTGCGCTTCGTAATTCCAGCGGCATCTGAGGCGTCCAATATAGGGCATCTGCAGCACGATCATGTTTTTCAATCATTCAATCTTTAATCCATAGTTGGCCAAGCCAGCGAATGAGCTGACTTTTTGCCCATAATATTGTCAATGTTTGAATGAACATAAAATTATTCCTGCCAATGGAGAAGAAACGTTTTAAAGTATACAAGATTAGTTTCTTCACATCTTAAAATATCAACCATATTTTTTAATTCATGTATTTATCAAATTATCACCGTAGCTTCACTGACTCGTTTTTAGGGTTCCATACCCAAAGGGTAAAAACGGGACCCTATTACTATGACTGCTATCCGTCCGTCTGTCACCAGGCTGTATTTCATGAACCGTGATAACTAGACAGTTGAAATTTTCACAGACGATGTACTTCTGTTGCTGATTTTGAAGAGGTATATTGAAAAATAAAGCTGTACAAATGCTTTTCGAAAGCATTACTTAAATTTCATCAGATCTACTACAAAGGCGCTAGCTAGGTCGCGCTGATAACATTGAAGTTTACCCTGAGTTAATGGTAATAATATTAAGATGGCAAAACAAACGCTTAAAACGGTTAAAGCGAGAGGCATTGTAGTCGGCCACACGATATAGAAATCTATTTGTAGTAGATCTGTGATTGTACCACTCAATTATCCTACCTCTGTCCCACAGCTAGAAGACCAATCGGGCAAAGCAGTGGAGCTTCCGCCGGCCGAACGGCGCTCTCTCATGGTCGGTTTGGCATTGCACGAGCGCGGCCGACAAGCGGCGAAGAAACACGACTATCCTTTAGCTTTGGTGCTGTATTTGGAAGCTGACTGCCAGTTCAAGTATGTTTTGTCTCGTGTCTCTCTCATACAGACGCTATATCTGGTCGACTTGGCATTGCACGAGCGCGGCCGACAAGCGGCGAAGAAACACGACTATCCTTTAGCTTTGGTGCTGTATTTGGAAGCAGACTGCCAGTTCAAGTATGTTTTGTCTCGTGTCTCTCTCATACAGACGCTATATCTGGTTGCTTTGGCATTGCACGAGAGCGGCTTACAAGCGGCGAAGAAACACGACTATCCGTTAGCTTTTGTGCTGTATTTGGAAGCTGACTGCCAGTCCAAGTATGTTTTGTCTCGTTTCTCTCTTATACAGACGCTATATCTGGTTGCTTTGGCATTGCAAGAGAGCGGCTTACGAGCGGCGAAGATACACGACTATCCGTTAGCTTTTGTGCTGTATTTGGAAGCTGACTGTCAGTCCAAGTATGTTTTGTCTCGTGTCTCTCTTATACAGACGCTATATCTGGTTGCCTTGGCATTGCACGAGCGCGGCCCACAAGCGGCAAAGAAGCACGACTATCCGTTAACTTTGGTGCTGTATTTGGAAGCTGACTGTCAGTTCGAGTATATTTTGTCTCTGTCTCTAGACGCTATATCTGGTCGGCTTGACTTTGCACGAGCGCGGGTGACAAGCAGCGAAGAAGCAAGATTTTCCGCTGGTTTTGGTGCAGTATATAAAAGATTACTGCCAGTTTAAAGTATGGTTTATCTTTGTTTCTCTCACAGGGCCATAGCTAGAGTTACGTCACACGACGCCTTATTTAATCATAGATATAAAAATAAATCTTTATTATATAAATTGTATAATAGATGGCCATTGGGGTAGTTAAGTTCTCGAGTGACGACCGTACAGGTCGCGGGAAGCCGCTTAATGCCGGTCATCGTGGAATTCCTTGGGGGAGGCCTATGTACAGCAGTGGTTGTCCTTCGGCTGATATGATGATGATGATGATAAATTGTAAAGCAACGCTGTGCATACTTTCTCATAAAGCCTTCACCGTTTGGCGTAGTCGGGCAAACACAAATCAACTATAAATATTACGGATACTTAGTAGCAAAGAATAGAGGTGTGTAGGCTTGATGAAAAATTTACAAATAGTTTGTGTTTGTATGGGAGGTTTCAAATTGTTTCTGGAATAATGAAATACCCAGTGCATTAGGCCTTATTCTATTTATTTACAAAGTTTCATTGAAATCGTCACAACTGTTTTTGAGAAAAATGAACAAACCACCTAGACCTGTATGGGTGGTACCTTATTCCTATTTTTCTTGGAATAACGAACTACGGTGTGTTGTAGGCCATATAAAGTTATGGTAACGTTCAAAACTTCATCAAAATCGTTACCAATTTTAGAGCAATTACAAGTTTTTTTCTATGGTGGCAACCCAAAAAAAGGTTGGGAGAACTAAAAAAAAAAGTAATAAAAAAAGAAACGGCTGGGGACATAAAAATAACATTGCTCCGACCCAAATTTTACCCAAATCCAATCTGTAGGTTAGGCGCTAGAACATCGTATGGACGCACATACACACATACATATTTTTTCTTTATTAAAAAGTTTTTTATACTCGATCCCCATCACAATATCAAGTTCGTATTTTTTTTGCCGTCACAATACATTCTCCACTCCTTCGTGTGTCGCTAAAAAGGCAGCGGGTTGTGTCCGAGATACACTTAAATTATTTATGACTTAAATTATTTAAGTGGATACTTCATACCCGCCTCTATAAGCTATTGCAATTGTGATCATTTCATAAGCTTTATTATTTCAATCAAATAAACACTAATACAGCCCGCACTGGGCAAGCGTGGTCGACTAAGGCCCGATCGCCCTAATTCAGGGTAAGCTATGAGGCCCTCGGTGGGCCCGATCGCCCTAATTCAGGGTAAGCTATGAGGCCCTCGGTGGGGACGTATATGAGCTGATATGATGAAACACTAGTACAACATGAATAATAAATAATTAATGGCAAAACATGATTGATTTAAAACTTTGAGTATACATTTTGTAGCGCGCTTTTTGTTGTGAGAACAGTAGGCTCGGGTGAGAACAAGGTGACGTTCCGCCCGCAAGCGCTATTGGTCATAATCGACTGCTAGTGCTAGCGGTGTGCGTGCGTGGCATATTCCTAGCAATGTTTCCAAGTATTTTTTCTGTTAAAATGGTAAAATGTGCAGAAAAATTGTGTAAAACCGGTACTCGAAAACACATTTAAACATAAATCGAGTATCACATTTCATCGTCAAGTCTATTTTTTATACTTTTAGGCTGTGAAGGAGACGTGAGACGCGGGGGCTATGTGTTCCGCGCGAACGACCCTGCACCTCTGCCACGTACTTAGTGTCTAATAGTGATGTGACGCGTTCGGTAATAGTCATCGACCTACTAATAAATGTACGCCGGGTCTAATACAAAATTTACGATAAAATTCTCCTGAGTTAACCTATATACACGTAGGTTTATGTATAGAAATAAAACATTCTATTTTAAATCGTATGCCAGTACGCCATCTTGGGCGCGCAGCCAGTGCGTCGAACGAATGAAGACTGACGTGAAATTCATACTACTTCTGCGTTTTCATACTCATTTAGCCCGTAAGGTTTTGAGATACGGTCCCGACGTCCATTCATTAGTAGGTCGATGGTCTCTTCTTCTTTGTCCTAGCCATTTCCCATTATTTGGGGTCGGCTCTCCTCGTTCTGTGGCGCCAGGACAGTCTTGTCAGGCCAGGGTTGTCGAAACATTTGTTTGGGCAAGCTCTAAGTCTTTGGCCACCGTGGACCACCGGGTGGCCAGTGGGCGTCCTCTACTTTTCTTATTATTTGGCAGTGCTAAGGCCCGTTTTACGACGTGGTCTTCGGGGCGTCTCATGACATGACCGAACCATCGCAGGCGGTTGTCGGTGAGTTTTTCTGCTATAGGCGTGACCTAGAAACTTCCTCTGATGTGCTGGTTTCGCACTTTATCGAGTCGGGTTACGCCTGCTGCCTATCTTAGCATTTTCATCTCACTAACGTGCATTTTCTGTACGTGGGCTTTCTTTATGGCCCAGCACTTGGCACCTTACGTCATGGCTGGTCTGACTGCGGTTTTGTAGATCTTGTCTTTAATTTTAATCGGCATTCTTGTGTCACATAAAACCCCCGTCAAAGCCCTCCACCTCTGCCATTCCACGCTAATTCTATAGGTAACATCGACCTCAATGTTCCCGTCGGCTGTCAACATCGCACCAAGATACTTGAATTGGGATACTTTTGGCAGTGGATTTCCGTCGATGTGAATGGAGTTGGAGTTGTTGGTGTTACCGCTGAATGCGCACTTTAAGTATTCAGTTTTACTTCTGCTGATTCGGAGGCCGTTGTTTTCCAGCGCGTGTCGCCAATTTTCAAGGGTAGTTTGAAGTAGTTCAGCATCCTTTATCTATGAGGACTATGTCATCTGCGTATAACATACACCATGGTAAGGGAGACTGAATGTCCTTTGTTAAGTAACCCATTACCACGTTGAAGAGAAGTGGGCTCAGGGCTGAGCATTGAAGGACGCCTACTTTGACTACGAAGCTTTTGCTTAGTCCGGCCAGGCTTCTCACGCTTGTGCAGTTTCTGCAGTACATATTCTGTACTAGGGCGACATAGTACTCGGGTATACCTTGTGCTCTCATGGCTTGCCACACCAGTTTTCGAGGAACTGGGTCAAACGCCTTCTCAAGATCAATAAAGACCAGGTAGATCTTCGCGGTCTGCCCGATGCTTCTCCATAATGATTCGGGTGGCCTGGATAGCGTCCGTAGTGGATTTTGAAGGTGTTAAGTCATATTGGTTTTCAGATATGACAGCGTGTTTGAAAAGGCGGTTGTGGAGTATTCTCTCCCAAATTTTGAGGGTGTGAAACTTTAACTTAATCCCTTTATAGTTTCCACATATACTGACATCTTTGTTTTTATAAATTAGTAGGTTGATGGTAATAGTGTAATTAATATTATCGATATTTATTATGAAAGTTTAGTCTCTTTAATCAAGATACTTTTAATAACAATATTCATTCAAGCATTGAGTCTTATTCGAATATTCTTATTTAAATAATTTTGTAATAGGTATATTACCAATTAATGCTGTAAAGGACAGCTTCCCGTAAACTAAAGGGGGGTTGTATTTAGTATATTATTCTAAGATGAACGGCATATAAAATTATTTCCGAAATGTTATTCTAACCCTGGAAACCGGGTTGCATCACTAACACCGTATCAGTTTGTGAAATCTCTCCCTTCATCATATCAGCCGAAAAACGCTGATTTCCACGGCTGATTGAAACGAAGGTTTTCCACGACGACCGTCCTGCGCTGCCCGCATCCATCGGCTTCCCGCGATCTTCACGCGCATATCGCATTGGTCACTCAATACTCATTACGATGAGTACTCATTACGATGAGTATTGAGTGACCGATGCGATATGCGCGCTTTATACCTACAGAATGTATACTCAAAGGTGCTGAGTGATATTCATTTACATAATAGAACAGGGCTACCTATCGCTGCTCAGAGTCTCCTAGGAATATAAACTATTTTTTTTGGTGAAAATTTATTTATCTAGACTTGGAATGTAAAACATTACCTAAATAAACAAGTTCACCCGAATCGTTTGAGCCGTTTCCAAAAAAAACAATTTAACACTTAATTAAAGTAATTGAAAATTTTCTATTTGTACCTATGTAGTAGACAAATTGGTACAAACCTCGGTGGTAACATATCAGCTCATATACGTGCCCACCGAGGGGCTCGAGCCTACCCTAAATTAGGGCGATTGCACCTTGGCGACCACACGGGCTGAGTGCGGGTTGGTCGACTTCACACACAACCTCCGAGTTCCTTCGCAGGCGTGTGCAGGTTTCCGTGCGATGTTTTTTCTTTACCGTAAGAGCGTTTAAATAAATAATACAAATCGATCATATTTGTGTTGTTGTTAGGCTAGTAATTAATTAGTGTAAGTTTTTCTACGCAAAATGTCAAACTGTAACATTCTCACTTCACAGCGCATGCCGTTCAGCCCTCCTTAGTTTAGTGGACAACTGGGCGCTCCTGCAGCTAGACATAGCATGGTGCTACCTGTGTCTTCAGAACCTGTCTCTGGCCAACGACGCGGCGGCTAGACTGGCGCGGGCAGAGGAGTCATTCAGAAACAGCTACGGGGAGAACCACGAGAGATTGATTGCTTTGAAGGGCACCGCTGGTAAGATATTTAATAGATCTTCTTCAGCTAGACATAGCGTGGTTCTACTTGTGTCTTCAGAACCTGTCTCTGGCCAACGACGCGGCGGCTAGACTGACGCGGGCAGAGGAGTCATTCAGAAACAGCTACGGGGAGAACCACGAGAGATTGATTGCTTTGAAGGGCACCGCTGGTAAGATATTTAATAGATCTTCTTCAGCTAGACATAGCGTGGTTCTACTTGTGTCTTCAGAACCTGTCTCTGGCCAACGACGCGGCGGCTAGACTGGCGCGGGCAGAGGAGTCATTCAGAAACAGCTACGGGGAGAACCACGAGAGATTGATTGCTTTGAAGGGCACCGCTAGTAAGATATTTAATAGATCTTCTTCAGCTAGACATAGCGTGGTTCTACTTGTGTCTTCAGAATCTGTCTCTGGCCAACGACGCGGCGGCTAGACTGGCGCGGGCAGAGGAGTCATTCAGAAACAGCTACGGGGAGAACCACGAGAGATTGATTGCTTTGAAGGGCACCGCTGGTAAGATATTTAATAGATCTTCTTCGGCTAGACATAGCGTGTTTCTACCCCTGTGTCTTCAGAACCTGTCTCTGGCCAACGACGCGGCGGCTAGACTGGCGCGGACAGAGGAGTCATTCAGAAACAGCTACGGGGAGAACCACGAGAGATTGATTTCTTTGAAGGGCACCGCTGGTAAGATATTTAATAGATCTTCGTCAGCTAGACATAGCGTGGCTCTACCTGTGTCTTCAGAACCTGTCTCTGGCCAACGACGCGGCGGCTAGACTGGCGCGGGCAGAGGAGTCATTCAGAAACAGCTACGGGGAGAACCACGAGATATTGATTGCTTTGAAGGGCACCGCTGGTAAGATATTTAATAGATCTTCTTCAGCTAGACATACCGTGGTTCTACCTGAACCTTTTATGGCCAACGATGCGGCGGCTAGACTGGCGCGGACACAGGAGTCATTCAGAAACAGATACGGGGAGAACCACGAGAGATTGATTGCTTTGAAGGGCACCGCTGGTAAGATATTAAATACATCTTCTTCAGCTAGACATAGCGTGGTTCTACCTGTGTCTACAGAACCTATCATTGACCGACTATGTGGCGGCTAGGCTGGCGCAGGCAGTGAAATCATTCAGGAACAGATGTGAGTTTGATTGCGTTGACGGGCACTGCTGGTGAGATATTAAATACATCTTCTTCAGCTAGACATAGCGTGGTTCTACCTGTGTCTACAGAGCATGTCGCTAGCCGACTATGTTTTTTTTTATGCACAATTGGTAAACCCTTGACAACATCTCATCTGGTGGTAAGTGACGATGTTGCCGAAGATGGAAGCGGGCTTACCAAGATTCCCCAACGCAATGGGGAACTGGCGGCTAGGCTGGCGCAGGCAGTGCAATCATTCAGGAACAGATGTGAGTTTGATTGCGTTGAAGGGCACTGCTGGTAAGATATTAAATACATCTTCTTCAGCTAGACATAGCGTGGTTCTACCTGTGTCTACAGAACCTATCATTGACCGACTATGGGGCGGCTAGGCTGGCGCAGGCAGAGAAATCATTCAAGAACAGATGAGAGATGAATTGCTTTGAAGGGCACCGCTGGTACGATAAGATATTTAATAGATCTTCTTTAGCTAGACATAACGTAGTTTTACCTGTGTCTACAGAACCTGTCGTTGGCAAATATGTGGCGGCTAGGCTGGTGCAGGTAGAGGAATCATTCAGGAACAGATGAGAGTTAAGTGCTTTGTATGACACCACTTGTAAGATATTTTTCAATACAGTTGCTCGAAAAGTGGTCCTTTATATGCCAGTCAAGTGTGCGAAAAATTGATTTTACCGCACACGTACTTTTACTTTACCACTTTTTTTTTCTAGCTCAGAGGAACAAGACATTTCTAGGAAATAAAAAATATAATAACCAAAGATACAGAATCTTCTTTAAGACTTTTGAAAGGAGGATTTTAAGAGATAGGTACTTCTTCCGTGAGGTTAGTACATAACGCTAGTAGCTGTTTAGATTCTCTTTGGGAAGAAAAGAGAAAAAATATGAATGAAGTGGAACCGGTTACACCAAGGAATAGCTCATCTTTTTTAAAGAGGTTTAGTATCCCTAGCCTTATTGTAGTCTGTTTATGATAATAAAAAAAAACTTACGCATGCGTACGTGTGCTAGCTAAAATATGGCGCAATTTTCGTAAAACTAAATTGAGATGTTTTAGTTGTGAAAACTAATAAAATTATGAATAGTTAATATAAAAGAACCGGGTGATGATGGCATTACGGCTGAACTTCTGAAAGCAGGTGGATCACCGGTACTAAAAGCTCTTCAGAAGTTATTTAATTCCGTTATACTCGATGAACAAACGCCTAAGGCATGGCACAGAAGTGTGGTCGTGCTTTTCTTCAAAAAGGGTGACAACACCCTGCTAAAGAACTACAGACCCATCTCACTTCTGAGCCATGTCTACAAGCTATTTTCGAGAGTCATTACGAATCGTCTCGCACGCAGGTTTGACGACTTCCAGCCTCCCGAACAAGCCGGTTTCCGAAAAGGCTTAAGTACCATAGACCACATACATACGCTGCGGCAAATCATACAGAAAACCGAAGAGTACAATCAGCCACTATGCTTGGCGTTTGTGGACTATGAGAAGGCCTTTGATTCAGTCGAAACCTGGGCTGTGCTACAGTCTCTCCAGCGGTGCTAAATTGACCATCGATACATCGAGGTGTTGAAGTGTCTGTATGAAAACGCCACCATGTCAGTTCGCCTCCAGGATAAGAACTCGAAACCTATCCAGTTGCAGCGAGGGGTGAGACAGAGAGACGTTATATCTTAGAAACTGTTCACCGCCGCCCTGGAAGATGTTTTTGAGCTTCTGGACTGGGGTGAACTCGGTATCAATATCAACGGCGAGTACATATCCCACCTCCGATTCGCTGACGATATCGTGGTCATGACTGAGACTACGGAAGACCTAAGCACAATGCTCGATGGCCTTAGTAAAGTCCCACAAATATCACTCGTTTGTTTCTGACCTTTTTCATCATCATTACAGCTCATATACGTCCCCACCGAGGGGCTCGAGCCTACCCCGAATCAGGGCGATTAGGCCTTAGTCGACCACGCGGGCCCAGTGCGGGTTGGTCGACTTCACACACACTGACCTTTTTACTACCCTTGTATTATAAATAACTATAATCGATCTACTTCAGCTAGACATAAAGCAGTCTAACCCATCGAGGTAGTAACACTCCTCATAGGGTGCTGTAGTGAGAGTGAGACATATATAGAGTATTTTCATACAATATGTTTTCTCAGCTACGTCTTTGAATCCGTTTTTTGACTCCACTTCACCGCCAAGGTGTGAAAAGACAATGCTTTTCTGTTGTAGGATATAGAATATCGTTGTAATCGCCACGCTTAACAGGCGGGTTGGCGATCGCAGGTAACTGACATATCTCACAGAATCGCTAAATTTAAGTGGCAGTGGATGGAACACAGTAAGTTCTTGAGTGCTGACCGAGCACAGGAAGACGTAGCGTACGAAATCCTTCCACTCAGTTGGTAGCGGGAAGCCGCCGGACCGGTCGTTGTGGAAATCCTTGGATTTTTTTTTATTTTTTTTATTCTCAATTGGTAAGCCCTTGGCACCCTGTCACCTGATGGTAAGTGACGGTGATGCCGAAGATTAAAACGGGCTTACCAAGATTCCCCAATGCAATGGGGATCTGGCTATCTTATCTTCAAGCCGGAACACATCAATGGGATTCCAGCAGTGGACATCTTTCGGCTGATATGATTATGATGACTTGTTTGCAGCGAACGAACGAGTACTGATAATGCGGCTGCACCTGCTGCAAGGCATCGTAGCGTACCACCAGAACCAGCGCGCGGAGGCGCGGCGCCTGTTAGAGCGCGCCGAGCGCGACCTAAACGCGCTCCGAGTGAGTATAGCGTACCCCACTTAAAGAGTTCTACACCAATTTTAATACGCACCGTTTTTTTTATCCACAATAGGGATGATGACAGCATCAGAAATAAATAATGAACTCTTGATCACTAAATTGCCCTCCTACTTAAACTTCGGAAAACCTTACTCGTTTTGTTTTCCATCAGGTCTTCGATTTTTAATTCATCAAAATGACAAATATGACGCTGCTAAACCATGACGTACATATATGACGCTGCTAAACCATGACGTCACGCCTAGGTATTCCTAACATTTTTAGAACAAAATGTCGTTTTTGACAGATGGTAAAAAGTAACTCAGATGACTAGCATTCGTCATCCCTATTCTTAAGCCCTTCACATCATTTCACCTGATGGTAAGTGACGATGATGCCGAAAATGGAAGCTGGTTGACCAAGATTCCCCAACGCAATGGGGAACTGGCTATCTTATGTTCAGTCCGGAAGTTGTTGACATTGATGCTTGGCGGCAAGACTTAGATAAGATTTTGGTAGCTAACCAGGCGGGCTTCTTCCACCAACCAAACAGAGTCATACAAAGTTAGACTTCGCTGGGAATCGAACCCGCGACCTCCTGATTCGAAGCTAATGACAACTTACTAAGCCCTCGAGTGTGTTGTTTATCTTATTATCAAACGTTATTTGGTCCAGGTGGATGATAACCTGGTCATCCAACTTGTGGAGCTTGGTTGGTCAGAGGGTGCGGCACGTCGCGGCTTGCGCGCGTCCTGCGGCGACGTGAACGAGGCGCATCATTACCTCACCGACAGGCGTGCCGAGAAGCAGCGGACTCGCTCTGCGCAGAGAGCTGAGCGGTAAGGTGTATGTCGCAAACGAGTCACAGCACTACCTCACTGACAGGCGCGCCGAGAAGCAGTGGGCTCGGTCTGCGCAGAGAGCTGAGCGGTAAGGTGTTATACGTATGACGTAAACGAGGCGCATCACTACCTCACTGACAGGCGCGCCGAGAAGCAGCGGGCTCGGTCTGCGCAGAGAGCTGAGCGGTAAGGTGTTATACGTATGACGTAAACGAGACGCATCACTACCTCACTGACAGGCGTGCCGAGAAGCAGCGGGCTCGGTCTGCGCAGAGAGCTGAGCGGTAAGGTGTTATACGTATGACGTAAACGAGACGCATCACTACCTCACTGACAGGCGTGCCGAGAAGCAGCGGGCTCGGTCTGCGCAGAGAGCTGAGCGGTAAGGTGTTACACGTATGACGTAAACGAGACGCATCACTACCTCACTGACAGGCGCGCCGAGAAGCAGCGGGCTCGGTCTGCGCAGAGAGCTGAGCGGTAAGGTGTTATACGTATGACGTAAACGAGACGCATCACTACCTCACTGACAGGCGCGCCGAGAAGCAGCGGGCTCGGTCTGCGCAGAGAGCTGAGCGGTAAGGTGTTATACGTATGACGTAAACGAGACGCATCACTACCTCACTGACAGGCGCGCCGAGAAGCAGCGGGCTCGGTCTGCGCAGAGAGCTGAGCGGTAAGGTGTATGACGTAAACGAGGCGCATCACTACCTCACTGACAGGCGCGCCGAGTAGCGCGCAGTCTGCGTAGAGAGTTGAGCGGTAGGGTCTTATACGTAGTGATGTGAACGAAGCATCATTACCTTTCAACCAGTTACCGCGCCGTAGTTTTAGGCTCCCGCCTAACGATATTCCGAATAAATCGGTCTTGTCTCTCAATTGTTACACGTGATCTTCGGTTGCATTCCCGGTGAGCTGATAACGTTGCCATAACCTTTGAATTACCGACTGGGTGGAGTGGATGGCATCCGCAACTTGACGTTGTGTACTTCCGGCTTCCAGCATGCCCACAGCGCGTAACGTTTCATCTTGAGTTAAATGACGGCGTGGCATTACCGCTTATAAGTCAATACTTTATTTCAAATTTAAAAAAAATAACACAAAAAATTAATATTCCAGTCAACAAACGAAGAAACATTATAACAAGATAGATAAACCATCTGCCGCCAATTTAATCGAAAATGATGTAAAAAACGAAGAATTATTTTGTTTGAATTTTTGAAATTGGAACATTATTTATCGAGTTTTTATTTCGTTTAAAATTTTATAGGTAGCCGGTTTCTTTGTTCGAAGAGATTATACGAAAAAGTTCAATTTGATGTTTGAGTCTTAGACAAAGTTGACTAGTGTATTTACAGTAGTATTTGCCGAAACCTTGTTTGTAGCTAGTCTACAATAAATTTAATCTACATATAACATAATTTACCTATTATTAGCGCTCTGATCGTAGCGCTTGTAGACACAGATCTACTACAAATAGATTAGTAAAGAAATTGTTAGAAAAAGATCGATAGTTACGAGATGGCACGAGTGCGAAAAAGATACTGATATTATTTTTTGTCCTTATCGGCGTGACCACTTTTTTGCTGGCTAATTGTCAAAATCTTAGCCAAACAATGTTTCTTTCGATGTTGCCAAACATATTAAAATTTTACCTAATAAAAATAATGTATGTTTGTAGGTTTCTATGTGACCCCTGATTTTCACGTATGTTGAAAAATAAAGCTGTACAAATGTTTTTCGACAGCATTACTTAAATTTCATCAGAACTACTTCAAAGGCTCTACGTCGCACTGGGTTCATTGAAATTTACCCTGACTTAAAGGAAATAATATTGAGGCGGCAACAAGGGTTTTCAAATACCCGACAATTTTGGATACCCGGGTCTCGGGTACATTTTTTTAAAATATTCGGGTATACCCGGGTATACCCGGGTACCCGGGTATTCTTGTATTTTTGTGAAACTGGAAAAAAAACTACAAAGATATCAAAAATTTACTTTTATTACGATAATTACCAAAAAATATGTAAAGGAAGACAAAGGGCAATTCTCGCCCTTTGTCTTCCTTTACATATTTTTGGAGTAAACTGTTACTCAGGGGGCTCTTTCTAAATAATCTCACTATTTTTCGAACATCTTGTAATGCCTGTTTAAAATCGATTTGGATAATTATTTCTGAAGCTTCAATATCATCGTTTTCGTCGCTGTCGCTAGAAAAATCATCATTTTCTCCTCCATCATGTTGAATTTCTGAATCAGAATCGATAGGACATCGTCTGCCTCATTTTTCTTTGTATATATTACATCTATTACAGCCAAGGGTATTGCATAATTCAAACATAGCACCATTTCCGTTGGAAATTCTCTCCCAAATTTTTGCATAACAGCAGCGCCATCTGTACTACTAGCCAATACGTGACGTTACATGCTTAAACCAAATTCGTGTAAATGTTTCATGACTATACTTTTTACTTCCTCTGCGCCACTTTTGCCAGGTATGAAATCAAGACCTAGATTGTATTTTCGCCCATCGTTTACATGTACGTTGAGGTTTAAGTATCGACGGTTTTTGAGACTTGTCAACTCGTCTAGGCTCAAAGTAAATCGTTGACCAGATTTAAAAAAAATCTGTAGCTCTTCAACCACACTTGACTCTTCTTCTTCGTATTGCTCGTAAACTAGTTCCATCACTTTTGCCTCACTTTTTGGAAGATGCAGCTGTTTTTGACTAAAAGCTTCACGTATAAATTTACTCCGAGTAACGGCGCGTATAGTAATGCATTTTGCTGCAGGCGTTTTGTCTACCAACGCGCATATATCAAAATTACCCGCGACCCGGGTACGTCCGTTGTTTGTACCCGGGTACCCGAAGTATCAAATACCCGGGTATACCCGGGTCCGGGTACCCGGGTAAAAAACCCTAGCGGCAACACAAACGCTTAAAACGGTTAAAGCGTGAGGCATTGTAGTGGCCACGCGATATAGAAATCTATTTGTAGTAGATATGTGCTTGTAGATTATTCTTGTGTTTTTTTAAAGAATATATTAACGTCTCTGGGTACAAAAGCCCTTCTGAGACGGTCTTCCTTAATTAATCTTCTTTTGTTTTTTGATTTGCAATGCTTGTGCCGGTGCATTACAAATCTTCTTTGGAGTTCTTGATATCATTTGCAGCAGCCTTATTCTGAGGTGGAACACCCGGTTGCAGTAGGGGCGTCTATAAAAATACAAATTGAGTATCTACGTCCTCCTTCATTTTATTTTCTTGTTCTTCACATTGCTCACGTACACCAGACGATTTTCTCCAAACCACACCACTTTTTAAAAGAAATTCTGGCAAAAAAACAATGCAAAAACAATAAATTAAACTAAAAATGCGTTTAGGAGTATTTACGAGTATGTTGACGTGCGATTACAGTCATTTTATTTATTTTTTTATGCACCCTTTGACATCTCACCTTGAGGTAAGTGACGATGTTGCTGAAGATGGAAGCGGGCTTACCAAGATTCCCCAACGCAATGGGGAACTGGCTACCGTA
Organism: Coleophora flavipennella; assembly: GCA_947284805.1. Classification (NCBI taxonomy): domain Eukaryota; kingdom Metazoa; phylum Arthropoda; class Insecta; order Lepidoptera; family Coleophoridae; genus Coleophora; species Coleophora flavipennella. The sequence continues at coordinate 15,181,064 of OX369255.1, read as the reverse complement.
TCTTCAAGCCGGAACACACCAATGATATCAACATTGATATTTGGCGACAAGACTTAGATAAGATGGTGGTAGCTAGCCAGGCGGGCTTAGAAAATGCCCTACCACCAACCAAACCGAGTCTTACAATTGACCCCGCCGGGAATCGAACCCGCGACCTCCTGTGTAAAGCCAGTGAACTTTGCCTCTGAGCTACGGAGGCGCTTAAAAAAACAAATATAGAAGCCTAATATTGATATGGTCAGCATAAAATGATGTTATTTAAATAATTAGGGTACAATTTATCACAAAGTTGTGTTAGTTTGATTTTGAACTCTTTCAACCCTGATTATTTAACTATAACAACATTTTATGGTGACCATATCAATATTAGGCATCTATATTTTTTTAATAAATAAAATGAATTTTAAAGAGCATCTTCTTTCACTACAAAACGTGTAAGTTTATTTGTATATATTTATTTTAGTAAGAATAGTAAGTATTCTATTTTTAGGTATGTATTATGTATAATATTAATTTATTTAATATCGGTATGTATTATTTATGTAAGTAGATCAGGTTAGTTTACATTATATAATATTAGTATGTATTTTATTTAGTATAATTTTAGGTACACATAGGATTGCCCCCCGTCCTTTGAATTCTCATAACACCCGGTAAGGTTGACTGGAAGAGATCTCTTATAGAGATAGGTCCACCTTTGTATATGTCCTTTCTAAGTGTTTTTCATGTAAATATTTGTGTGCAATAAAGAATATATAAAGTTGTTGGATGATATGCTCCCATAGATAGGTACTGAGTAAATTAACTGACTTGGTTTTACATCGGTGTAGTACTTTTTTAGACAATTAACAAAAAACCCAAAAATTATAAAACGAAATTGTACCAAGTTTTGCGATGGAAGTCGGATTTTTTTAACGTGTTTCCAATTATTTGAATTTCAAGAGAACTTTGTTATTTTTTTCACAGACAGAAACGCCTGCTCGGACTATGCGAGGACGGCAGCCCCGTCTCCCAGAAGCTGGTGGAAGGACTGGTGGCCATGGGCTTCTCCCGGTCGCTGGCCATAGTGGCGCTGCGCAACTCCAACAACCACGCGGCCGAGGCTGTGCGCCTCATACAGGAGCAGCCCGAGATGGTCAGTAGACCAGTAGACTGAAAGTCGAGCAGACTAGGTGACTGAGTAATCCTGAACCGAGTGGATAAGACCAGTAGACCAGTGTACAAAAATCTAGAGTAGTTTAAAACACTTCTCTAATAGACCAATAATTGACTGATTCTGAGCAGTGTAGATTAAAAGAATATGAGATCAGACATTGAATAATGAAAAAATGAATGAGTTGTTTAAAATAATTGTAATTCTAGTAGACTAGAAAAACTAGTAGGGCAGAAAACGAAAAAGGAAAAAGGCCGAAGTAGACCATTGCAGCCCTGACCTAGAATCTGGTGGAAGGGCTGGTTGGCATGGATTTTCCCGGTCGCTGACCATCGTGGTGCTGCGAACTCCAAAAAGTGCGCCACGTTGCACTTCAGACTGGTTTCACAGCTCTTCAGGAGGCGCGTACGGGAGCGGAGAACCACGTGAGGCGCTAGAAAAGTAACGCGGATTGCTACCGTACGGAACACGCAGCGCACCCTGACTCCCTACCCACCCTGGCGCCTCGCTGCCCATAAATCGTTTTGTGCGCTACGCGGGCGGCCCATGTAGGTCTCCTGGACGGCTTCGAAACCAGTCTTATACATTAGCCTGTCATGATCAATAGACCATAAGAAAGACCAAATAGACTGTTATAGTCCAAAAACCCGTAAGACTCGGTAACAGGTGGATCGAGTAGACCAGTAGTCAAAAATAAATACCCAGTAGACAAGTGTACTCAGTAGACCAATATACTGAGGTCGAAATACATATAGAAGTAGACTAGTAGACCAGGATAGGTCGAAATACTGGTAAACTCTTCGAAATATGCGAAGACGGCATTCCTGCCTCCCATAAGCTGGTGGAAGGGCTGGTCGCTATGGGCGGCCCACCGGTCGCGGCTTGCCATACATTTGGTTATAGACTCAAAATCCCAAAAAAGGAGACCAAAACAAAAGTAAACGATTTAACTATGAAAAGATACATTCTAGTCTGCAATAGGGATGACGACAGCATCAGAAATAAATTATGAACTCTTGATCACTAAATTGCCCTCCTACTTAAACTTCGGAAAACCGTACTCGTTTTGTTTTTCATCAAGTCTTCGATTTTTAATTCACCAAAATCACAAAATGAGTACATGACGCTGCTAAACTATGACGTAACGCCTAGGTACAACAAAACAAAACAAAATGTCGTTTTGGACAGATGATTAAAAGTAACTCAGATAACTAGCATTCGTCATCCCTATTGTTCGTGGTGCAGGCATGTGACGTTATTGTCTTTGACGAACTAATTTTATCACATCACACTAATATTATAAAGGCGAAAGTTTGTGAGTGTGTATGTTTGTTACTTCTTCACGCAAAAACTACTGAACGGATCTGGCTGAAATTTGGTAGGTAGACAGATTAGGACCTGTATTAACACATAGGCTACTTTTTTACGCTCGCGAGCCGCTTCAGCTCGCGCACTGCGTACCCTCAAAAAGTCAGAAACGTTGTCCACGCGGGTGAAGCCGCGGAAAACAGCTAGTGATTTTAATAAATGTAAAATTTTAAATAGATTAAAATGTTAAATGAGTAAGTTTTTCTGACTTTCTAGGAGAAATGCTATTTAGTGAATATTACTTTACAATTTAATTTTGATACTCGAATACCCCGTTGATAAGCCCTTGGCATCATCTCACCTGATAAGTGTCGATGATACTGAACATGAATTCGGACTAACCAAGATTCCCCTACGCAATGAGGTCCTGGCTGCCTTATCTCTATCCCAAAACACATCAATGTTAATAACAAACAGGCGTCAAGACTTAAAAAAAATGGTGGTAGCTAGCCAGGTGGGCTTAGGAAATGTCCTACTACATACTAACCGAGTCTTGCAAAGTTAAACTTTGCCGGTAATCGAACCCTCGAACTCCTGGTGTGAAGCGAATAGAATAGTCAGTACGCCAAGGAGGCGGTTAAAGGTATCCCAGCAATGATGGGGCTGCTATGAACTTCCTAATTCAGAATCGTTGGTTGCAGTTGGAGGAGAGCGATATGTCATCTGTGGAGAGCGAAACGCCCAGTTCGGAAGATTCCGCCATCGAGCCGGATAACAGACTGGTCGCGGAGGTAGGTTCCGTATTTTTTTACACATTTTTTTACGCTGGGCCGAGAGACGTGGGTTCGATCTCCACCCAGGGCACACATTCGAGTGACGTACAAGCTTCTTTGCTTTGTATCTAGGTGTTTCATCATATCAGCTGATATACGTCCCCACTGAGGGGCTCGAGCCTACCCTGAATTAGGGCGATCGTGCCTTAGACGACTACGCGGGCCTAGTGCGGGTTGGTCGAGGTATCATCTATTATTTTTGTATATAATTTATAAACGTATATAAGTATTCCACCACCGAGTGGGATGACGGCCTACGCTACGCGTCTCCACTCGAGAACTTTACTACCACAACGGTCGTCTGTTTTACGAGCTTTGTGTACTGCCCACTGCCACTTAAGTTTAGCGATTCTAAGAGCTGTGTCGGTTATTCTCGTTATCCTACGGGTCTCTTCGTTTCTGATTCGATTGCACAGGGAAACTTGCATAGCACGCTCCATTGCCCTTTGGATGACCTTGAGCCTTCTTATGAGGCCCATAGTAAGCGACCATGTCTTATTTCTTCTCGGTGGACCGATGACTTGGTGAAGGTCGCGGGAAGCCGCTAGATGCGGGAAGCGCTGAATCGGTCGTCGTGGAAATCCTTGTCCAGCAGTGGACGTCTTTCGGCTGATACGATGATGATGAATTATCCTATAAAAACATAGAATGTAAAGTACGCTAACAAAATTCACAAGCTCACAGCAATCTGTTAAAAAGTTATTAACCGACTTCAAAAAAGGAGGAGGTTTCTCAATTCGACCGTATGTATATTTTTTTATGTGTGTTCGCGGATAACTTCGTCGTTTATGAACAGATTTTGATGATTCTTTTTTTATTGGATATGAGTTATGATGAAAGCGTGGTACCATGACAAGGAAACCAGGATATGATGATGGCATCCCAGAGAAATCGAGGGGAATCTTAGTTTCCTGTTTTAAGTCGCTTTTTTTTGTTCAAAATTATCAGGTAGAGCCAATTTCTTCGAAAAGTATGGCTTCGCGGTTTCATGGAACTATTACATGGCTTAAAAAAATATTTCGAAAGTCCGTGGAAGGGTCTGTGCGACGGTCGCGAAACGGCCAAGCCATGCTTCTTGACCAAGATGGAGGATTTGTGAGTTAAACCTTGAAGAGTTAGAGGCTCATAACTTTTTATCAACGAAAGCATTATGAACTTAGTGTGAGTCTTCGCAACCAATTTTATATAAAATGTTTTTGGTGAAATAGGGAATATTCTATTTTACTATATTATCCGATTGTACTTTGATAAAACCGGTTTTTCATTGTGTTAAGTCTTTCTTCACAAGATTTAATACTTTAACACAGAAAACTAATAACTCAATATGATACAAACGCGAAACAATCACCAAAAACCATACAAACAACTTGATAACAGAAGACAGAAGACGTCGAGTGTCAATTGACGTCACGTTTTGTACCACCAATAGCGTTGCGTTTTGAAAATTTGCGAGGGAATTTAAAAACATTTTTGATGATCAAAAATAAAAAATCGTTGTACACGTCTTCTGCCATTCTTTTGCAACTTTCGCTGCAAGGTCTGCTGGAAGAAATTTCTTATAGAAATAAGCTGTACCTTTTGTATGTTCTTGTCTAGTTTATTGTTTGTTTGTCCCTATTTCTGTGTACAATAAATAAAATCAAATTGAACTATTAAATAATAATAAATTTTGAAAACAATAGGCATGACGGCAGTATTATAAATAAATTATGAACTCTTATCACAAAATTGCCCTCCTACTTAAACCTTACTCGTTTTATTTTCCATCAAGTTTTCGATTTTTAATTCACCAAAATCACAAAATAATTACATAAATGACGCTGTAAAACCGTGACGTCACGCCTAGGTATTTCAAACATTTTTAGAACAAAAATGTCGTTTTTGACAGATGATAAAAATTAAATCAGATGACTAGCATTCGTCATCCCTATTGTATGTAGTTGTGTTTTTGTAGCGATAAAGATTACAAAAAAAATGGTTTTGTCCATTTTGGAGTCACGTGCATATTCCCTACTAGTTAAATTACCTGTTCGCCTAAGCTTTTTATCGCCGTCTGGAGCAAAAATATCGTACGGACTATAACCGGATCTTTTTATAAATGGTTATCCTTTTTGAGATGCAGTAAATACATTTTCAATACATTTGCTCGAATAGTGGTCCTTTATGTGCCAGTCAAGTGTGCGCCAAATTGATTTTACCGCACATATGCTTTTACTTTAACACTTTTTTTTTATTTCTAGCTCCGGAACAAGACATTTCTAGCAAATAAAAAATATAATAACCAAAGATACCGAATCTTCTTTAAGACTTTTGATAGGAGAATTTTAAGAGATAGGTTGTTCCTCCATGAGGTTAGTACATAACGCTAGCTGATTTGATTCTCTTTGGGTTATATCTTTGTGAAGAAAGGAGAATATATGTATATGAATGAAGCGCATAGGTTACACCAAGGATAAGTCATCTTTTCCAAGGAGATTTTAATGCTTATAATAATATTATCCCAAGCCTTATTGTAGTCTATTTATAATAATATTAAAAAAACTGACGCATGCGAACGTGTGCTAGCTAAAATATAACGCATTTTCGTAAAACTGGATTGAGGTGTTTTATTTGTGAAAACGAATAAAATTATGAACAGTTAGTATATGTGTAATAAAAAATATAACATGTGTATGTATAAGAAAAAACAAAGTGAGATTACTCTCCGGACATTTAAAATGAGCCACAAGTCGCGTAAAATGAACTTTGGTTGCCGAAACCTTGATAGGTATGTACCCATGTATTTTGTTTTTCTGACACGGTCGTTGTTTATTTTACCGGTTTTCTTACAACTGCATTGAAAAACTTTGTATGGTAATAAAAACTCGTGACGATGGTAAAACCTCACCTGCGGCTCGGGATCACAAATGTCCCTCGTTTGTTGTTGACCTTTTTACCACATTTGTATCATAAATAACTATTATTATGATTTAAAAACCACTTTCACAGCTAGAAGCGATGGGGTACTGCCCTGAGGAAGCCCGTACTGCACTTCGCGTGTCCAAAAACAAGATCAACGATGCAATCGAGATGCTCATCCCTGGCGCTAAACGCGTAGAAGGTAACTTATATTCCATTTTAGGGTTCCGTACCTATTAAATCATCATATCAGCTCATATACGTCCCCACCGAGGCGCTCGAGCCTACCCTGAATTAGGGCGATTGGGCCTTAGTCGACCACGCGGGCCCAGTGAAGGTTAGTCGACTTCACACACACCCTTCGCGTTTCTTCGCAGGTGTGTGCAGGTTTCCTCACGATGTATTTCCTTCACCGTTAAAGCAATCTGTGAGTATATGTACGTAAGTTTCGAAAAACTCATTGGTACATTGGCCGTCCGGATTTGAACCCGGCACCTCTGGTTAGGGGGATCGAGTCGTTACCGGTTGAGCCACCGACGCTTTTGCCTATTAACTCGACCCTATTACTAAAGCTACGTTGTCGGTCTGTCTCTCTATTCGACCTTTAAAAGGCTGTATCTTTTGAACCGTAACAGATAGCCGTCTAAAATTTTCACAGTATATGTATTAATATAGAGAAATTAATAACAAAAAAAAACTATTTAATTATAAGGAACGTGATTTTCAAGATTTTTGTTTTTGCTCTATCGTAAAAACGGTTATGTAATGTTAAGCGTGAAACTTTGTGTGATTATAGTATATTGACCCTAAAGTTAAACAAATCATAAAAACCCGTCCAGTGTGAGATGTACTAAATTAAAAGAAACCTTTTCTGGGGCTCTCGTTGATGTCATTTTATGAAATGAATATGTATCAGCGTCGGTGGCGTAACGGCTAGGGCCGCCGCCTCCTGTCCGAGAGTCGTGGTTCTAATCCTGCCACGTACCAATGTGATTTCGAATTTAGATTTTATATGTATGTTTATCCGACGCTCTTAGGGTGAAGGAAGTCATCGTGAGGAAACCTGCACACGCCTGCGGAGAAACTCGCAGGTTGTGTGTGAAGTCGACCAACCCACACTGGGCCCGCGTGGTCGACTAAGGCCCGATCGCCCTAATTCAGGGTAGGCTCGAGCCCCTCGGTAGGGACGTATATGAGCTGATATCATCATGTTGTACTTGCTTGAAAAAATGTGGTGGTACGGAATCCTCGGTGCACAAGTCCGTTTAGCACTTGGCCAGTTTTTCCAAACGTAAAAGTTGTCGAAAACCTGACGACCCACCTTATGTGATAAGTGGGTTCCGCCCTGCCTGTAGGCATCAGTGAGTCTTGGAAAGTAATCAGTACTTTTGAACAACACTAGAAGACCGAGAGGAATTTCTCAATATAGTATACAACGCTTCGTATGCCGGTAATCGTACTAGGTATCTCGCCCCACTCGTCAGAGCGCAGCACAATGTCTGGCATGTTTGTTAATTGTGACAAGTCTTTTTTTCACAAGTTCATGAATGTTTCCTCATGAATTATTTCATTTCTCTTGGAATATTTCCGGAAGTTTTGTACATTATAATAATAATAATAATCACAATTTATTTCTTCCCACAAACATATTCATCGGGTACAGTAAGAAAAATATATATATAATGTACAAAGATATGTTGGTGGGAGACTGGTGCCTAAAGTAAAATGTAAATCTTGTAGCACCAGGCACATTAGACAATTTCTAAAAGGAGAACCTCTTAGAACATTTCTAAGACAATGATTCCATTTCAAAACTAATTAATACAAAATGAAAAAGCTGACTGCATAAAAACTTAAATGTATCCTACGTCACTCACGGGATCAAGACGAATCGAACGACACCTCGCACACCAAAATCCAAGCCGTTTAAGCTACAGAGCGTTTCAAAGAAATATACATACATACATACAGTCATACACTCGAAAAAGATAACCCTTTTACTGTCGGACTTCTTGGTCCAGGCACCCTTCACAGGTATTCAGTGAATATAAAAGAAACTAGACATGAAACGATGAGCAGATGAAAAACACTTCTTTTCTAATACATTGAAAACTATAATAAGTAAATGGTTGAATTAATAGAATAAATACTTATATGCGTATTTAAAAATGAGATGTTTAAGTGTCTCCAGGAGGCTTGAGTTTCCATACAAACGTAGTTCTGCTTTAATACGAAAACTACATGCTAGATTGAATCTTAACTTTTATTGAGTAGACAGATATCTATCTTTGTAATTAGTTTTCATCGTAGTAAATTTTAACGTAACTAAACGAAGGCTTAATTTAGTTTTGTACTGAAAATTTGAAACTGCTTATATTTTTTTTCGTTTTAGTACTTCGAAAACTAATTACAAACATCGATATGTGTCTCCTCAATTTATTTGCAAAGTTTGGATTCAATCTGGCATGTAGTTTTTGTATTAAAGCAGAACTACGTTTGTATGGAAACTCGAGCCTCCTGGCGGCACTTAAGGTTTGGAAAAAGAATATGAAATAAAACTATGTATGTTTGTTACTCTTTCACGCAAAAACTTCTGGACGGATCTGGCTGAAATTTGGTTGGTAGATTAGAACCTAGATTTCTAGTTTTCATCTATTTTTGCTGCATCCGTTTAGAATTGGGGGCGCATCGCTTAAAAAGTGTTTCAGGCAAATAACATCGTAAGCTGTTATTTTTAACTACTTGTTTTAATACGCCTGTAAAATATTTTAGTTTGCCAATCTTTTTGCTACCGCTCGTTACAATCTCTTTGTTGCCTTCCTATTTTTCTTTTTGACAGCGTTATAGAGTTAATTTTGACGGCGCTACATAGTGTGAACGGGTGATAAACGTAGATCTTATATTTATTATGTTCTAACAAAATTCCAATATTATATGCAAAATTTTACTTTTCTTTCTCCGTTTCTGTATGAGACCCGTATTCCACTGTGAGAGGCTATCCCTGTGCAATACAAGTATATGCAATCACTCCACATACAAATTACATAATAATACTTTAAGTCCGCCGTGCAGAGAACGTCTTGAGACAGATGAAACAGTCAGTCATGTGATCCTGGAGTGCACTGGTCTGATCGAACACCGGGTAAAAACCCTCAATGATATGGGGTCGCTCCGAGAAGCCTGCGAATGTCCCAGGAGACGTCTGTGCTTCTGGAAGGAGCTGGGTTGACTGGACTAGCCAGCAACACCTGCACGCATAAAGGACCGAAAAAAGTCCAAATGCGGAAACGGGAGCCCACTACCAATACCAATATAAGTGCAAAAAATATAAATAACTAAGTTTAAATTTTCATTTTACAGGCGACGAGAGCTCAGGAAATCCATCTACCAGCGCTGGCTTCGTCTCCAGGCGGCCCAGGAAGCAAAAAACCAAGAAAATGTAACTATAGCTATACTCTTGAACTGATATGTCGCCTATGGGTGGGCGCGAGGGTTGCCTCCACACATCAGTCATGTAGTGCGCAAAAGTGCAGTTAGGTATTGCATCTGGTACTCCCTCTTGTATAAGCACCTTCAGCCAGCGACATCCATGTTATTAATTATTTATGGTAAAGTATGTATATAATTCATCATATCGGCTCATATATGTCCCTAACGAGGGGCTCGAGCCTACCCTAAATTAAGGCGATCAAGCCTTAGTCGACCATGCGGGCCCAGTGCGGGTTGGTTGACTTCACACACAACCTTAGAGTTTCTTCGCAGGCGTGTTCAGGTTTAACCATAATAGCCCTAAAAATACAGTACCGGAATAGCGGCAGCAAAAATACAATACCATAATAGCGCTAAAAATACAGTACCGGAATAGCGGCAGCAAAAATACAGTACTAGAATAGCCCCAGCAAAAATACAGTACTAGAATAGCGCCAGCAAAAATACAGTACCAGAATGGCGGCAGCAAAAATACAGTACACCCATTCTATTGCCTTGCACTACAGTTGCTATAAAAAATATTTCGGGGGTTCGTCAACCCGGACTTGTTGAACGCCTCTGTGTGTGTGGAATATGGCTTAAGCTTCGGGATTTTGGGAAGATACCCTTGTCAAATCTGTGGGGTCGTTATGGGTTGTCAACCCTTGAGTAGGCGCGCCTTTCCGTAAAATCCGAGTGGACGTGTCTATCACAAAAACCAAAATTATATCTCACACATAGACCTAATCCTATTTCAGTAGTAAGAGGAAAGAGCGCCAGATGGCGCTAAACCGGCTCTCAGCTGCGATCAGGCACGAGGAAGATGATCACCTTGACACCTCCTTAGTTGAAGAGGAGGAGTTTCTGGTCCGGTACAAGTCGTTGCTGTAGGCTTGGAGACGCCAGTTTGGGCACGGTAAGTGAGTGATTACTATAGCCCGTCAACTTCGTGCGCGATACGCCTGAGCAGCTGAGGCGGGGTGTGCTGGAAGATCTCCGCGAGGGGAGCTTGAGGCTAGCGGAGAAGGACACGAGCAAGGTACCCGCGGAGATCTTGTCGTGTCGTGCTACCTCGCCCCCGCCTACCCGCCCATGCAGCAGGCGTACCGCGCACCAAGTTGACGAGCTATAGCTTTTGTTGCCTTCGCCAGCGTGGATATCGTTTTTATGACTGTATTTCCACGCGTGCCACGAGTGTGCAATTTCTTCCCACATCCCTCGGGAACTGGGCATTTTTCGGGATAAAAGTATCTTTTTTTTTGTCCGCTCTTTCAAGTTTCAGCCAATCGATTCAGTTGTTTTAGTGTGAAAGAGTATCAAACAGACCGAGACACACACTTTCGGATTTATAATATTAAGTCAAGGTATTCATATTCATGGAGTGCAGGACCGGTCGTCGAGGAAATCCTTGTGGGAGGCCTTTGTCCAGCAGAGGAGGTTTTTTTCGGCTGGCATGATGATGATGATGATATTCATAATCTCGCCTCCCCCAAAGACCTGTTATTTGTGATCCAAAATTGATAAGCCCTTAGCATCATCTCACCTGCTGGTAAGTGACGATGATGCCAAAGATGGAAGACGGCTTATACCAAGATTTCTCAACGCGATGAGGAACTGGCTATCATATCTTCATGCCGGAACACACCAATTCTATTTTTGACATTAGTGTTAGGCGGAAATGCTAAATAAATATGGTGGTAGCAAGCCAGGGCGGCTTAGAAAGTGCCCTACCATCAATCGAACCAAGTCATACAAAGCTAGATCCCGCTAGGAATCAAACCCGCTGCGACCTTCTGATGTGAAGCGAGTAGATTAATACAACTTGCCTATCGGTTCATCATATCAGCTCATATACATCCCCACCGAGGGACTCGAGTCTACCCTGAATTAGGGCGATCGGGCCTTAGTCGACCACGCGGGCCCAGTGCGGGTTGGTCGACTTCACACACCACCTGCGAGTTTCTTGGCAAGCGTGTGCAGGTTTCCTCACGATGTTTTCCTTCACCGTAAGAGCGCCGGATAAATGTACATATGAAATCTAAATTCGATTTTTTTATTTTTTTATTCACAATTGGTAAACCCTTGACAACATCACATTGGTACGTGGCAGGATTCGAACTACGACCTCCCGGACAGGAGGTGGCGCGTTTAGCCGTTACGCCACTGACGCTATCGGTTATTTAGAGGTATATAGCCGTTCATTCTGTTTTTATCGTAAGAGATCAAGTTGAACCATCATATCAGCCGAAAAACGTCCACTGCTGGACAAAGACCTCCCCCGAGGATTTCCACGACGACCGATCCTGCGCTGCCCGCATCCAGCGGATTTCCGCGATCTTCACCGAGTCGTCGGTCCACCGCGTGGGAGGCCTACCTACGCTACGTTTTCCGGTGGTGCGGTCGCCACTCGAGAACTTTACTACCCCAACGGCCATCTGTTCTACGAGCTATGTGTATTTGATCGCCTGTTGCATAAAAGTCAAAATTAGTCTCGATAATACCAGTAAATCCAGAACGAAAAGTTAGCTGTTCTTAAATCCATTACATTACTCATACCACACGTCAATTATCAACCATACCTGTTCAGCCGTTCCGGAGAAATCAGCTAATAGGCATCCCTTTTTTTCATTTGTTATTTCGATAGAACTGAATGCAAGTCTATCGAAATGCTCAGTTATAAACGCCTTTGTGGCATAATGTTTAGTGCATTCGCTTCACACCAGGAGGTTGCTGGTTTGATTCCCGGCGGGGTCAACTTGTAAGACTGTTTGGTTGGTGGTTAGGGCATTTTATAAGCCCGCCTGGCTAGTAGCTAACACCATCTTATCTAAGTCTTGCCGCCAAAAATCAGTGTTAATAACATTGATGTGTTCCGGCTTGAAGATAAGATAGCCAGTTCTCTATTGCGTGGGGGAATCTTGGTAAGCCCGCTTCCATCTTCGGCATCATCGTTACTTACCAACAGGTGAGATGATGCCAAGGGCTTAGCAATTGTGAATAAAAAAAAATAAAAAAAAAACTTTCTTTTTGTTTTTTATTCATTATTGGTTAACCCTTGGCATCATCTCACCTGATGGTAAGTGAAGATGATAAAAAAAAAAACTTTCTTTTTGTTTTTTATTCACTATTGGTTAACCCTTGGCGTCATCTCACCTGATGGTAAGTGAAGATGATGCCGAAGATGGAAGCGGGCTTACCAAGATTCCCCCACGCAATGGAGAACTGGCTATCTTATCTTCAAGCCGGAACACATCAATGTTATTAACACTGATGTTTGGCGGCAAGACTTAGATAAGATGGTGGTAGCTAGCCAGGCGGGCTTAGAAAATGCCCTACCACCAACCAAACCGAGTCTTACAAGTTGACCCCGCCGGAATCGAACCCGCGACCACCTGGTGTAGAGCGAATGGACTAACCATTACGCCACGGAGGCGGTTAAATTGTCATAACAATCAATCATTCCCCGTGACGAAAATTATTGATTAATTGATTATTAATTATTATGGTGCCGTATATATTGTGCTTTTCTAACAAGAAACGAATGCGAAAACTGTTTTTTTATTATTAAAAAATTGATTGCGTTTGTCTACATCTCACCTAATAGTAGTCGAGGATGGTACACGCAAACTCAAATAATGCAATTTCACTCTCGCTTTGAAGATCCCCAAATTGTAATGAGACAATTGAGTCAGGAAACACAGACGCAGGCAAGGAGTTCCACTCCATCGCTGTCCGCATAATAAATGAGGAAGCGTAACGCTTCGTGCGTATAGGCTGAATAACAACAACAAAGGGGTGGAACCTCTCCCTGCGTCTCGTTGACCAAAGGTGGAATGGAGCTGGGGGAATGAGGTCGTGCACAAGAACGCATCCCTAATTTTGTTGGTTCTTGGTTATTTTTGCATAAATCTTAAGACGTATTTAAGTTGATAGTGTTTATAATATGTGCATTTTTTTTTCAGGACTCCGTCAACCCTGATAAATACTATGTCTAGTCGGACTCGCGTTTACTGACTTATTACCTGCGTTAAGCCGTTTTTTTACAAAAACACTTTTGTATTGTCTTATATACGGTGACGGGCTGAACGACGGATGCATTTAAGGACGTGAATATTCAGATCAAAAAAAAATGGTAGATGTTGTTTTTCATACAACCATCATAACAAAAAGTAGGGTTACGCTTGTTCTATATATACGTATGCATCTAGACCTTAAGTGGTGACCTCGAGTAGTGTTCCGACACGTGATAAGTCTTGCGTCCTTCATAGTAATTGAGACAGGTGCATGTGTCTGAAAGGGAGAACAATATCATAGTAAAAGGAAAGAATAGTAGGTTGTCTTCATACAATGGTACATCGCGCTGTTTGTTTGTAACACGCACACTACAATAAATAGGAATGACATAAGACCATAGACCATTCCTATTTACTATAGTGTGCATGCGTATGGTGCGTGCCTACAGGGCCCGCACACATACAAACCGCGCGATGTACCATTGTATGAAGACAACCTAGTATTATTTCCTTTTACTATGACAATATCACGTATGCGTGGCGCTTAGACAAGTTCTGACTTTCGAAAGACGGAAACAGATGCATAAAACAATTTTTGAAGAAAACAAATATTAAAATATCAAAATGTTATTAATAATAATGATTAAAATTTACATAAAATTTTATATTCCGTCCTTTTTTTGTTTCTTTTATGAATTGTTTTTACAACATGTCACAGCACGTATGTTGACGGTAAATCAGCCAACGCGTGACTGAAAGCAAAACTCTGCTCCGTCGTGATTGGTGCAGTTTTGTATACCCCGTTTTCAAAGCGCTAACACTAAATCTACCTTTTATTTTTAATCTGAGCGTGAATATAATGAAAATGAACAACACGAGGAACCTATGATCAATATGTATTATTTTTACCTCCTCATACAAACAGATCAGCTGACTAGCTAACTGGCTGATGCCACTGTTCGGTTCTGCATCGTCTTCAGTTCGCGCTGGTCCTTTAGCACTCCATCTCTCCGAAATGGGGCGTCCAACCGGGTGGGTATGCTGTCCCAGATATGCTCTCTTCAAGGCACTACCCTCCTCCTTTCTACCACTTGGCCAAGCCAGCGAAGTCTGCAAGACTACTTCATTTTGTATGAGAAGTCTAATTTTTTTTTCATGAATTGACTATAATATCACAGTATTACAATATAGCGGCTTACAGTAGCGCAACGAATGTACTTACGCGGAGCAACGGAAGGGTACTTTGGGGGCAGCGGGCGGCGGGGCACAGCCTGGCCAACTCCGCGAGTCTGACTACAGGCTAGTATGGGCTAGTACCTACACCGGTGGCGCATCGTGCGACATCAAAGGCGTTGCGCTACTGTAAGTCATATCGTAATACTGTGCAATAATATGTTCCTTGAAGAAAGTTGTTTGTTTCGATTTCTTATTCAACTCCCTGAATGCGTTTGTTGTGAACTTACGTGTGACTTTTACGTCGGCCACCGCTATTATTTTAAATATGGCCGCTTTGTATATTATATTATTACCTGAATTGAAATTGATATAAATTTGTATTAAAAAGATATAATACTACTTAAAAAGTGAGCTTCGACTTTTAATACTAACCAACTTTAAAAAATGGATGCTCCATACAATGTTGATGACGTAATCGATTATAATTATGAGACATATTGTAACAAAATTGGTGTAGAACCCGTTAACTGGGGCTTCTACTCATCATACTGAAAAACTTTCCCCAAGGAAATCAATCTAAAAAAAATGGAGCCCTCCGTACAAAAATGCATAAAATTAGTCGATCAGCTGATCGATTTGTATATAGTTATTTTTTTCTTGCGATTTCAGCAGTCATAGAACAAAAGTTGCTCAGTGTGATGAGTAAAAGCCTTAGTTAACGGGACCTGCACCAATTTTGTTACAACGGTAATAGTTATATGCTATGCTATAACTACCAGTATCTATTTTAGAGGGACAAATGTTAAAAATAAAATTATAAAAGTAATGTAAGAAAAGTATGGCAATATATAAAGTGATGAAAAAAGACTAATATAGATAAAACTCGTTCAATGTATGTTTATAGCCATACATGGACGTAACGTAGTCTTAGTAAAGGCATATTTACAATTATTTGCAGAAATTTAATATAGGGTGTATCTAAAATGGTGTAGGACCCATTAACTGGAGCGTCAACTTGTTACTTATCATCATCATCATCATGTCAGCTCATATACGTCCCCACCGAGGGGCTCGATCCTACCCTGATAACTCTCTAATGGGCGATCGGGCCTTAGTCGACCATACTTTTTTTTTATTTTTTTTATTCACAATTGGTAAACCCTTGACAACATCTCACCTGGTGGTAAGTGACGATGTTGCCGAAGATGGAAGCGGGCTCACCAAGATTCCCCAACGCAATGGGGACTACTGAACAACTTTCCCCCCAAGGAACCCAGACGTCTCCAACACCAATTTAGTAACATCCTGTATAAGTTAAGTACAGTAAAATGAGTCTCACATGGTTTTTGCATGTGTGTGAGTGCACACCACAGATAGCACAGCTCTACAAAAAAAATGTTGCCCTGGATATCTTAGCAAATTTTGATGTTTCCAAGTGCCCAGATTACGAATTTATTCATGAAATTATTGAATGTGCTTTTATTTTTATGATTATTGCATATCTTATTATTGATCAATTGTCGGCTTGTTAGTAATAAAAATTATTTTCCCAGTCATGATTAGAGTTCTGCGCAAAAAAAACGAGAGCAAAAGCATAAATATATCCAAAATCGATTTTATATCTAGGGCAACAAAACCACTGTAGACCAGTGTAGTGTACTGCATTTCACCCTCACTCTGTTTATTCTATGTATGCCTCAGGTATGTAGAGTACCTTACATTAGAATAGGGATGACGACAGCATCAGAAATAAATTATGAACTCTTGATCACTAAATTGTCCCCCTACTTAAACTACGGAAAACCTTACTTGTTTTGTTTTCCATCGAGTCTTCGATTTTTAATTCACCAAAATCACAAAATGAGTACATAAATGACGCTGCAAAACTATGACGTCACGCTTAGGTATTTTAGAACAAAATGTCGTTTATGACAGATCATAAAAAGTAACTCAGATGACTAGCATTCGTCATCCCTATTATCCAACAATGTAAACAGATATCGCTACTTGATATTAGCAACCAATCGTTTACTATTTTGCTATGTTGTTTTTTTTTACTTTCGAGCGACTGAGGAAGATTCAACGAAGGAGTAAAGAATGTATTGTGATGGCAAAAAAATATGAAATTTTGATGGGAATCGATTACCATACACTAATAGAGTATAAAAAAACTAAAAAAAAGTATGTGTGCGTACGTGTGGCTGTGCCTCCATCGGTGCTTTAGTGCCCAAACCACGTATTTGGATACAAAGTTATTTTTATATCTAGATGTTTTTTTTTCCAAATTTTTCTTTAGGGTTGCACGTAGTTCATTATTCCAGAAAAAATCGGATTAGGCATTTGTCCCACCGCCGACGAGAAAGCGATTAACTATCGACTATGTTCTCGCTCAAAAAACGTACATGTAGATCCCGTGTCAATTAAAGAGATACATATGTTAGTATTAAATCACTGACTGTTCACACTGCCGGCGATTATCTAATAATATATGTATCTCTTTAATCTACATCTATTGTACGTTTCTTGAGCGAGTTGAGCGAGGAAATAGTCGATAGTTAGTCGCTTTCTCGTCGGCGCTGGGACAAGTACCTCCCACGCAAAGCCAGGTACCTTCCACACAAAGCCATGTACCTCCCGCGCAAAGCCATGTACCTCCCACACAAAGCCATGTACCTCCCACACAAAGCCAAGTACCTTCCACGCAAAGCCAGGTTGTTTGTAACTTTTTCTCAAAAATGGTTCTTAACCATTTTAATAAAACGTTATTCCAAGAAATATTTCAATAAGATACCTCCCGTACCAAACCCAAATTGTTTGTAAATTTTTCATCAAGTCTGATACACCTTTATTCTTTGCTACTAAGTAATCGTAATCTTTATTGTTGATTTGTGAAGGCTTCGAAAGGAAGTATGCACAGCGTGACTATACAATTTATTATGTATGTTAGTCGCACTATATTGTAAGTGATTGTAGACAGTTTGATAATAAAGTGTTTTGTTTACATCGTTGGGAAATTATAAATAAAGATAAAAC
The DNA here is from genome assembly GCA_947284805.1 of Coleophora flavipennella. Taxonomy (NCBI): domain Eukaryota; kingdom Metazoa; phylum Arthropoda; class Insecta; order Lepidoptera; family Coleophoridae; genus Coleophora; species Coleophora flavipennella. The sequence continues at coordinate 15,163,182 of OX369255.1, read as the reverse complement.
TCACACAAATTCAAAAACCATCTTCAAAAGTCGTCGTCAGGGCGATGACCCTGTAATAGGGTTGCCAAAGGTTTTTTTTAAAAAATTTAATCGTTTTAAATTAAATAGTTAATTTTATTAACTAAACGAACCCTTAATTAGTTTTGTATTTAAACTGATCTTATTTTGTTCCGTTGTATATTAGCATATCGATAATTAATTACAAACATCTATATGTGTCTACTCAATATATTCGCAAAGTTTTGATTCAATCCGGCACGTAGGTTTTGTATTAAAGCGGAATTACGTTTGTATGGAAACTCGAGCCCCGGAGACCCTTAAGTTGATATTTTATAAAGATTTTTTATTATATTTCTTTTTTTTAATATGCACATATATTAAGTATACAATGCGTATCGTGTGATATTTTCTTCCAATGTGTAAAAATGAAATAAAAATATGTATTTAAACGATTAAAATTTTGTTTTATTTGAATTTTTCTAGACATGGCTACACAAATACATTTATAATTATTAAGTTGGAAATATACATTAAATATAATACTGTGTATTTAGTATAGAAGTAAACATTTGTCATGAATATTATGTCATACTTAATTTATCATATCTAGATTATCTTTAATGTACACCTAATATATATATTTTGAAAGCGTCGATGTCTCAACCGGTAACGACTCAGTCCTCCTAACCAGAGATGCCGGGTTCAAATCCGGACGGCCAATGTACCAATGAGTTTTTCGAAACTTACGTACATATACTCACCGATTGCTTTAACGGTGAAGGAAAACATCGCGAGGAAACCTGCACACACTTGCGAAGAAACTAGAAGGTTGTGTGTGAAGTCGACCAACCCGCACTGGGCCCGCGTGGTCGACTAAGGCCCGATCGCCCTAACTCAGGGTAAGCTCGAGCCCCTCGGTGGGGACGTATATGAGCTGATATGATGATGATGACACCTAAATTTACGCATTGTTTCTCTGTGCTTCTTATGATTAGGGTCTTAAGATGGAGAAATCGTTTCAACCGGGGATTCTACTTAATAAACTTTCTTCATACAACCCCAAAGCACTAGTCAATCCAAAAAAAACCGGCTAAGCACGACCACTACACCTCCACACAAGTATAACAATGGTACTATCTAGGCTTCAACGCGAGCGAGAATTTTTGAAATGAAAACTTCTTTAGGCGCGTTGGTCATTTTTTGAGATGGGAAAAAACCCCGTTACCGTAGCCGACACCTTACCAGGAACACTCGCAGGGTCAAAACTTATAAAATTGTAAAAAGTTTTCACTTCCAAAGTGGTTAGGTTATTTTTAATGAGTTCAGACCCCTTAACGCAAGTTCGACTCGCACTTGATTATTTTTAATGATTTTTGTTTTAATTCAGGATTATTACAAAAATAAAACCAAATTTTAAGCTTGTGTGTAGTAGATAGATAGATAGATAGATAAAACATTTATTCAAAGCTACATTACAATTGATACACAAGAATAAAAAAAACCGTAGTACCGTTTTTACGTTAAACCAAACAAAAACGTCTCTCGTATTTTTCTCATAATTTCTCACTTTTTTAATTTTTATTATTATAATAATAACACATTAAGCAAATGACGCAAATACGTTCGAGAACCCAACTTTAACCAATCTGTATAATACTGGGTGACAAGGGGGTGAGGTCGGAATCTAGAGAGCGGCAGGGAGTGTCCATACTGTATGTTAGATCTAATATATATATATACTTTGGTTGTACTCTTGTCACACCCCGGACACGGGCAAGTAATGACATTTCTATAAACAAATCATAAAACAAATAAAATCACGGCGAAATCCTTTACGTTCAAGAACCAAAATAGCACCAATCTGTATCAACTTGTATGTTGAGGGGGTTAGGTCGGAATCTAGAAAGCGGCGTTCATACTGTGATATGTAACAAAATTGTTGTAGGAGACTGGTTTACCGGGGGATTGTACTCATCATACCGAACAACTTTTCCCAAGGAACCCATAGTATAAATTATTCAAAAAAATTGGCTCTCCATAAAAAAATGCATCTAAAAAATAAAAGTTTAAAAAACTAAAAACCGACTTCAAAATGAAATTCACTCAAAAGTATGAAATAAAATTAATATACTTAAATACACGACATTTACCAACAATAACGAAAACGAAATTTATTTTTAAGGTCGGTACCAGCACACAGCTACTTACGTATCAAATGTTTTAGATTCGATGGCATTGCTGGCACCGACCTCAAAAAAAACTTAAGGCTCCTAATTTAATTCGTACCCACCTTTGATTTCGTTATTGTTGGTAAATGTCGTGTATTTAAGTATATTAATGTTATTTCATACTTTTGAGTGAATTTCATTTTGAAGTCGGTTTTTATTTTTTAAACTTTTATTTTATTTATTTTTAGTGATAATGCTATTTATCTAATAACGTTAAACCCAGTCACTCACTCGCAAATAGGAACACTCAAATCATAATACATGTGTTTCATCAGATACAGATTCCTGTGGCTTCCATCATCATCTCAACAGCATGAAAGTTAAGGAGTTAAAACTTCCATCATCAGCTCATCTGAATAACCTGAAAGAATACAAGTATCGGTCTATACGTACCTACGTATCTACGTAAAATATTTGAAGAATTATCCTCGAACTCCTAATCGTTAAGGAGTTGTACCTTCCTTCATCAGCTCATCAACATGAGATGATGACTACTAGACGAAAATACTTTCATTATTTTATAAAACACAAGACACACGTAAAACGTGCCTATAAAATTTGAGGGTTGCCCTCGATTTCCCTGGGATCCTATCATCAGATCCTGACTTGGTGACAATGGGACCCCCTCGGGAGTATACTCTTTCGAATAAAAAAGAATTTTGAAAATTGGTTCACAAACGGCGGACATATCGCGTAACAAACATACAAAAAAAAACAGACGAATTGAGAACCTCCTTTTTAAAGTCGGTTGACAATGGTCGATCAGCTGATCGATTTATATTGAGAGTTTTTTTTTCAGTTAAGTCATAAGTACTTTGAACAAAACTTGTTCAGTATAATGAGTAGAAGCCCCAGTTAACGGGACGTACAACAAATTTGGTTACAGCCTGTCAATGACTTACTTATTACTGGCGTAAGGACCCGGCCAACGCGCGCGACTAATGCTCCCAGCGAATTGGTGCGAAATCTAAACTTTCGCACACTCGCGACTCAGTCGTCAGCGGGAAATTGTAGAGTGCGGTGGAAAGATATTCCATATAAAAATGCCTTATTGTGTTAGAGGCTGTAAATATCATGAAAAAAGGCTAAAAAGAAAAATAGGATATCGTATCATCGGCAAGTAATCTTACATTGTATTATCGTATCATCGGCAAGTAACCTTACATTGTATTATCTTGTAAACAAATTAAATAAACGCATTTTTAAATACGACAATTCAACCGAGGTCCTTTTAGCGCGACACTGACGTCAACTCTCGCCCACGCTAGTTCGAACGAGTTATGCCAGATGGCGCGGCGCTACTTTTTGCTTGTATGAAGAAAATCTGAGTAAAATATGGAGACGGGCGGATCCTTCCGTCCGGTCGCACTGAGCCGGTTTCTTTTGGTTACCGTTGAGCCCCGGTTTTTTCGTAATTTTGATAATTAGAAGACATAGCCGGGCTTGTTGAATGATCCAAATATTCTGAACATATTAAACATAACCTAACCTATCCAGCCATATGGATCATCATATCAGCTCATATACGTCCCCACCAAGGGGCTCCAGCCTACCCTGAACTAGGGCGATTGGGCCTTAGTCGACCACGCGGGCCCAGTGCGGGTTGGTCGACTTCACACACAACCTTCGAGTTTCTTCGCAGGCTTTTCCTTCACCGTTTAAGAGCGTCGGATAAACGTACATATGAAATCGAAATTTGAAAACACATTGGTACGTGGCAGGATCGAACCACGACCTCCCGGACAGGAGGTAGCGGCCCTTGCCATTACGCCACCGACGCGGCCATATGGATGCTACGAAGGATTAAAGACTATACAACGGTAGGCGCGCGTAAAATATTACCCTTCTTTGTACTTAGGTAAAAATACATAATTGATAAGCACTTTGCATCATCTCACCTGATGGTAAGTAACAATAATGCTCGCTTACCAAGATTCCCCAACGCAATAAGGAGCTGGCTATCTTCATGCCGGAACACATCAATGCTGTTAACATTTATGTTTAGCGGCAAGACTTAGATTACATGGTAGTAACTAGCTGGGCTTATAAAATGCCCTACCACCAACCAAACCAAGTTAAGTTAAACCCGCGACCTCCTGGTGTGAAGCGAATGGATTAACCATTACGCCAAGGAGGCGGTTAAAAGAACGACTTAATCACTGTTTAACTAAAAATTCCAAAAATATGACATCATTTTTCACATATTCGAACTTATCCAAACTAGTATGTGGTATGAAGATGTACTGTCGCTTCAACTGCAGCAGCGTTTTGTCCACTTGTTCGTTAGACCTGGTCCGCTCGTCGCTCGTGCTTGCGCCCGCGTCGTCGTAATCGTGACGTTTCGACGACGACTTGCGCCGGAGTTGGAGCGACTTCACTATGTCCATGGCCTGTGAAGGTTTATAGGACCTTTCATTATAATTTTCAAACAATGTAAACTAGACACTTTAATAACAAACTGTCTAATATTATTGTATGACTAGCTGTTTCCCTCGGCTTCACCAGCGTGGACGTTTCTGACTTTTCAAAGGTGCGCAGTGCGCGAACCGCAGCGTCTCGCGAGCGTGTAAAAAAGTAGCCTATGTGTTAATCCAGGTCCTAATCTGTCTACCTACCAAATTTCAGCCAGATCCGTTCAGTAGTTTTTGCGTGAAAGAGTAACAAACACACCTATATAAATTTTTACAAACATTTTCAAACAATGTAAACTAGACACTTTATTATCACACTGTGTAATATTATTGTATGACTAGCTGTTTCCTGCGGCTTCACCCGCGTGGACAACGTTTTTTATGACTTTTCGAAGGTTCGCAGTGCGCGAGCCGCAAGCGTGAAAAAAAGTAGGCTATGTGTTAATCCAGGTCCTAATCTGTCAACCTACCAAATTTCAGCCAGATCCGTTCAGTAGTTTTTGCGTGAAAGAGTAACAAACATACATCCATACATTCTTACATACTTTCGCAATTATAATTTATAATATTAGTAGGATTAACCCCGGGGAGCAGTAATATTGACCCGAGCCATTTGGAATCACGTATATTTCTTGGAGTTTTGATACGAGGTTCCTAGTTAGTACTCTCAGGAGCTGGAGTCAACAGCGCCCCCTTCCTGTTCATACCGCCATTCAGTCGTGGAGCGTTTGCGCCGAAGGATAGACGCTGACGATAATACTGGCGACCAAACGTAACAAAGGTACCTACCTACATTTAAAGTAAGGTAAATAATAAAGGTACATATACGCGCAGGGAATCGCATATTGAAGACTACTGGCAGGTTGCAAGCTCTGCCCCGGCGCACTACACTAGCCATGTACACAGGCCAGCACATCAAGCTACACACTTTGAACTTTTAACCAGTCTTATGGCGAATGCGTATGGGTCAGAATCGCGCTACGAGTGTATAGCTTGATAATATGTGCTGGCCTCTGTACAATCCGCGCGTAATTGGGCCAACATTTTATGAACGGCTACCCGCCTCACTGCGAGAAATAGATGACAAAACATTTAGGCGCCATTTGAAAATCTTCTTGTTGGTTATGGAATATTATTCAATTGACGAATTGTTTTAAATTAAATACTGACACTTCAATGTATCTATGTATTTATATTTATGTACTCATTGTTCAGTTTAATTTTTAAAATTTTATTTTTTTTAATTTGACATTTTGTTTTTTTTAATTTTTAAATTTACTTTTTGACGATCACCTCACCATTGACATATTTTATAATTTGACATGTATATTTTATGAATTTGTGTCGTGCGATAAATAAATATAATCTAAGACCCTGCCATACACAACTTGTCGTAAGTTCGTACCGCAGCGCATTGAGATATAGAATAAACGATTTTTTTATAAATATTTGTATTTTAATATGAGTGCGTATTATAATACTTTAATTTCGTATTTTAGTTTTGTTGATTATTCAAGGCCATAGAACAGACTGAAGTTGTCTAATTTATTGTTTTCATGTAGCATCATAGTAATTTTGTCATTAAAATATCTACTATTTGAACAATCGACTTTTTTACTTCACCCCAGCAGGGGTTTTAAATAGTCACAAAAAAGTCATAAAAAAGCGTCGGTGGCTCAATCGGTAACGACTCGGTCCTCTTAACCAGAGGTCCCGGGTTCAAATCCGGACGGCCAATGTACCAATGAGCTTTTCGAAACTTACGTACATAATTAATTACATATATTACCAAATGCTTTAACGGTAAACATCATGAGGAAACCTGCACATCTGATTTCAGTTGTTTATGAAAGTCCGTAGGTGTAAATCTTAATGCCCTACACGTGACCGCGGGTGATGCTAAGTGCAACACCAGGCAACCGCCGTCTATCCCTTAGATAGCTCGGTTAATTATGCCACACAATAAGAAAGAGAGAGAGAGAGAGAGAGAATAGTCAATAGGTTTTTTTATTCACAATTGGTAGGTAAGCCCTGGCATCATCTCATCTGATGGTAAGTGACGATGATGCCGAAGATGGAAGCTGGCTTTACCAAGATTTCCTAACGCAATGGAGAACTGGCAAATCTTATCTTTAAGCCGGAACACATCAATGTTGTTAACACTGATGTGTGGCGGCAAGACTTAGGTAACACGGTGGTGCTAGCCAGGCGGGCTTAGGAAATGTCCTACCATCAACCAAACCAACGCCTACGTAAAGTGGTATTATAATTAAATCGTTAATAGTTTCCGAAAACCAGGCATTTTTCAGTCGGGTAATTTTGACCCTATTATAATAATATTGTCGGTGTAACAATTTTCCACCAGACTCACCCCGGGTTTAGGTCGATGATAGTATTAATAGTGCGCTAGCGTAAACAAAAAAACGTAACACAGCATAACCACAGTGTAAATAATCCATCCAGTGGTCTAGGCCCTAGGGCAATCGTGCGGGGGGCCGAGGGGCGAGACGGGGAGGTCGAGCGCCAGTTACCCTACTCACCGTTCGGGACAATTCATACAATTCAATTCATACAGGCGGTGGGAGGACTTCATTAGTAATTTCGTCTTTGAAATTGATGCAAAAATCAAACGCGTTTAATCACTGTGAATCTTTACACTGGATCTGGTGCCAAAATCAGGTAGACAGAAAGAAAGAAGAAGAAAGAAATAAAGTTTATTCGGCAAAAAATAAATAGAAAAATAATTACAATATTAGGTACTGTGACTAGATGTGGGCGCCGCCTTGAAAATTGTCAGCGGCGGCGCGCTGAAGATTTTCAGTCGGCGGCGGCGTGGCGCCGGCGGCGTCGCTGATTTTCTTGTTTTTTTATAAAACACGTCATCTACTCCCCTTCTCCACCTAGTTTGTTTAAATTTTAACGAGCTGCTCGTGTAATTTCAGGCAGACGACAAGAAAATGACAATATATTACATACTTGTCTAGATTAGGTACAAAATAATAAAAAACAATTTTACAAATGAACCCTTACTTTAATAGCCTCGTAAACATTTTTTTTAAATACTAAGTATGGTTTTTCGTTATTATCAATCTTACAGATTTTACAATTATCATGAATGAATATGATCTTGTTCAACTTGAGCTCAAGCGAGATCTTTTCGCCGTAACGGTTAACCCGGCTAGCGAGAATGAATACCCTCTCACTCGGAGTTCTAGTGGCAGGCACACAGAGTAAAGCTGTAGCAATAGCAGCCAGATAAGAAAATGCCTTTTTTACTGTTCCAGTAAGATAATAAATTACCATCTTTGGGTTCTGTTCGATCAGCCCCAGCAATGTAACGCCAACATTCTTGCTCTATTGTGTTACCTTGGATTCCTTGGCATGAACTAATGCTATGTTTCGTTTGTGCAACAATGATGTGTCGGTTTCATTGCTGATGCTTGTGATGCCTGCATTTTTTGCTGAAATTTCTGGCACGTCATTGATGTTTATCACTTCTCTGATGTACGAAAGGATGTTCTTGTCATATTTTGGTTCTCTAAAAATTTGCAGTACCCGGGATATTCCCTGGAGCACAATTTCAAGGCGCACGCCGGTGTTTGTGTCTACGTCAGCGATAACAAAGGTACCCGCCTGCCCAACTGGTCCTTCTGGGGGACTTCAATGCCCACCATAAGGAGTGGCTGCTCCCGTACGAAAAGACCGACCACCATGGGAGAGAGGCACTCAAACTCGCTTTGTCGCTAAATCTTTGTTGATGGCAAAACGGAAAATTGTTTGGACCTTCTGCTGACAACAGAACTAGACTGTTACAATGTGTCAGTATCCTCACCTTTGGGTACGTCTGACCATTGTCTGGTAAAATCTGTACTGTCGTATTCACCTCCCGATCTCAGCCCTAAGGGCACCAGACGGGTACGGCGGTACAAGTCAGCAGATTGGGATGAGATGCGCCACTTTTTTGCATCTTATCCTTGGCGGCAGGCGTGTTTTTCTTCTAGCGATCCGTCGAGCTGTGCGACCGAAATCTCAAAGGTAATATGTCAGGCGATGGAATATTATATTCCATTTTCTGACATTCCTTTAGAGAGTAGAGCTCGCCCGTGGTTTAATGCCGAATGTTAAGTTGCTGAGGCACAAAAGCATTCGGATTCTCAGGCGTGGGCCCACGCTCGGAATCTTAAAGCTCCGGACACGCGTGACAAGAAGAAGGCATTCAACAAAGCCGCCAAGTCCTACAAAAAGACGCTGCGCAGGGCTCGTTTCGACCATATTAGCCGCATAGGATCAAAACTAGCTTCATATCCTACTGGGAGTAAGGCGTTTTGGTCCTTGGCTAAGTCGGTCGAGGCGAACTTTAGCCGCTCGCCTTTGCCTCCACTACTGAAACTCGATGGAACGCTGGCTCATACGGCAACTGACAAGGCAAACCTGTTTGTCTCCATGTTTGCCGAAAACTCAAGTCTAGATACAGCGAATAGTATACCACCACAGTTACCTCCTTGCGGATCTACTATGCCCCCTATTCGTATCCGCCATAAGAAGGTACTCAAAACACTTCGTAATCTAGACGTGAACAAAGCCAGTGGACCTGACGGTATACCAGCTATAGTGCTAAAGAACTGCGCTCCTGAGTTGTCTCCTGTTCTGACACGTCTGTATCGCCTCTCTCTTAAAACAGGTATAGTCCCAAAGTCCTGGAAGCTCGCCAACGTGCAGCCTGTGCCCAAAAAAGGCAGTCCATATCCAGTGCACGAGCGAACAGCGCTGAGACGCTGTCTTTGAGAGAGGTCATGATCAAGCGCATGAACCTATCACTTCAGGCAGTGTCTGATTGGGGTGATTCCAACCTCGTAAGGTTCAATGCCTCTAAAACACAGGCGTGTCTCTTTTCCGCTAAAAGGATTCCATTCAACTTGACTCCTACTTTCCGGAATGAATTCATTCAAATAGCTGACCATCTTGAGCTTCTTGTTGTGGAAATTACACCTAATCTCAATTTCGGTAGATACATTGAGTCCAAGGCCAAAGTTGCTGCAATGAAGCTGGGTATTCTCTCTAAGGTGAGACGGTACTTCACAGCTGGACAGCTTCTATCTTTATATCAAGCACAAGTCCGTTCTTGTATGGAGTACTGTTCTGACCTATGGGATGGATCAGCCCGCTATCAGCAGGATACCTTGGACGCTATCGACCGGCGCGCTCGGAGACTCATTGGTGACGATGAGCTTATCAAAAACAAGCTCCAAAGCCTTGAGCATCGCCGCAAAGTTGCTTGTCTTTCGGTTTTCTTTCGAATTCATTTCAGAGAGTGTGCTCAAGAACTTCACGACCTCATTCCGCCAGCTCCCTTCCACCTTCGGTCAACGAGACGCGGGGGGAGGTCCCACCCCTTTGTTGTTGATATTCAGCCTATGCGCACGAAGCGTTACGCTTCCTCATTTATTATGCGGATAGCGATGGAGTGGAACTCCTTGCCCGCGTCTGTGTTTCCCGACTCCTACAATTTGGGGATCTTCAAGGCGAGAGTGAATAGGCATTATTTGAGTTTGCGTGTACCATCCTCGACTACATCATCACTTACCATCAGGTGAGATATAGTCAAACCCACTCAAATTATTAATAAAAAAAATAAATCTGCCTGACTCATAAATCGGTTATCCAAAAGTGCTGCTGCGACAATCGGTTTTGTTACTTGGAGTCTTTTATTAATTTTTGCCATCATGTTGCGTTTCAAACATAACATAATTCATTAGTGCTTCATCATCTTGATTCATCTTCAATACGTCCATAATCTCAGAACGGAACACCAGAGCAACATTCATTGTACACGTTTTCTGAGATGACAAGATTTAAACGGCTTGGCGAAAGCTTCTCAAAAATTTCACAAGATCTTTTAAAAGAATCCACTCACTTTGAATTATTTTTTATATATTTTTTGATAGTTCTGTTTTTTTAATGCATGTAAGTCAGTCAACAACATTAAAAAGTGGGGAAAAATCTCGAAAATAATGAACGTCTTTACGCCACTCACGCCGCGCGGAGAATGACGGCGGCGGCGTGCGGTGTTGCCACGGCGGCGCCGCGCCGGCGCGGCGCCCATATGTAACTGTGACGTCGTCAACGAGACGCCGGGGGTGTAACTCGTTTAGTATACTATAAATAAAAGTTTAGTATGCTTATCCAATGATCATCGGTGATGATATTTATTGTTAAGCAAAAAAAAGATAGAAGGCTCTGTCGGCTGACTGATTATTATTAGCTTCAATGATTCCTCTCAATCTCTTGCTATGGTTTAGGGGAACTCAGCCCAGTCGCGCGGATAATTGAAATATACTTTTACTCAAAGGACCTCTGTCCTGGCTCACGGTCAGCCCTCGAATCTCTCTATTGTTTCAAAAAGCTTCCGAATGACATACAAAATCAAATTTAAATTAATATTCTTAATACGATTCGCGCTGGCAAGAAACTAAGCAAAGAGGCTGAGAGTAGATGTATGTAGAGACATACGATCTCTACATCACCCACCGCCAATTGAGAAACGCAGCGTGAAGCGATGCTTTTCTCCACCTCCTGTCTACACCTACCTATAAGTGCCAACGTCTCTTGGCGCCTACCTATAGGGGAAGACGTCGTCAGAGAGAGATCTTTCGATATTGATCCAACAATGGGAGGTGAATTTGGAAAAGTATATGTGCAGACCAACTACACATATACACCGCGTTAATGTTGAAACCGCCCATTGCCTCAGCAGGTTAAACCCCTTAAATCCCTACTGCTCTCTGTCTAACATGTATACATTTCAAAACTAATTCCTCCCTATCTTAAAGAAACATAAAGCAAATCTAGCCTGATTCCCTACACCTGACTTAACTCAACTATCCCAAAAATATTTTCTTTAAGTCGCTTAAACCACCTTTAACAAAAATCAAACAAAAATAATTAATGACCATACATCTGTGGCCTGTAAAAGTTTAAACCATGCTAAGACTATCTTAAAAGTGGTATTAATTACGAGATAAATAAATACTTATTGGTCTGACCATAAAAGTTCCCGGATAATCTGTGGTCATCTCAGATTCAAATAAAAATTCTTCTAAGCACCAATATTTCGAAATCAATACCAGATATCAGAGGAGAAATCAATCATCACTGAGATCCGCCAGAAATCAATGTATTAGGCTCAAAGAAATTTTGCAATATGAACCATAGTCAAACACCAGGGGAATAAACTCCAAATCAGAGCACTTAGCTAGCGTATTGCTAACACTAAGCTCCCCATAGCGATATAGCCATAACTCATACCCATATTCTCTAAGAACAAAGTTAAGCAAGAAATTCAAATTCAAATTTCACGCTTATTGGTTAATTGAAATAAACTATAGCTAAAGATTAAAACTCAAATTAAATTTTATGCCGAATGGGTTCAAGACTCAGCATGGTGCTGTGGTTTTATTATCTAAAACTACAGCGCTGATATTCTGTCCGGACCCAAAGGAGGGGAGTAAAAGGAAAAGGGGTGGGCCTACGTACAAAGCGATAAGGTAGCGATATTTGAATTCATCGCTGGAACATTCTATGGTCTAAAGGGCAATCGTGCGGGGGCCGATGACAGGCAGGTCGAGCCCCAGTAATTCTACTCACCGTTCGGGACAGTTTAGTTCATTCTGGCGGTGGGAGTAGGACTTACTAGTAATGTCGGCTTTGAAATTGGCGCAAAAATCAAACGCGTTGAATCACTGGATTCTTACACTGGATCTGGTGCCAATATCAAGAAGCGATATTTGATTATATCCTAGAAAATTCTATGGTCTAGGGCAATCGTGCGGGGGCCGAGGGGCGAGACGGAAAGGTTGAGCCCCAGTTACCCTACTCACCGTTCGGGATAATTCAGTTCATTCTGGCGGTGGGAGGAGGACTTTACTAGTAATTTCGACACATATTGATATATATCTACACTAATTTCACATAAAACAAAAAAAAACTGCGTTTATAATTTGTCGGCGACCGGTTTCGAAAACCATCTTCAGGCTGGTGTTCGAAACCGGTCGCTGACAAATTATAAACGCAGTTTTTTTTTGTGGAATTAGTGTAAATATATACCAATATGTGTGATATAATGTTCCACCAAGAACTTAAAGTCAAAAGTATGATCTAGTAAAGACGACTTTGAAATTGACGCAAAAATCAAACGCGTTGAATCACTGTGGATTCTTACACTGGATGTGGTGCCAATATCAAGAAGGAATATTTGTAATGAGAAATAGTTTAGAAATCAATATACAGGTAAAGTTAACACGTTTGAACTCATGAAACTGAAACTTGTGTTACTTTCTCCGTAGTCGGTTCCTCATGTCATAACTGAGGATTGTACTCATATTTTGGAGCGCACGAATCCGTCGCGTCGCCAACGTCACCGCATCACAGGATCTTTATTTGGCGTGTCTTTCAACTTTTAGTTAAAGTACCTACATTATATAGTAATTTGTTAAAAATTCTTTAAATAACGATTTTCGTGGGACTTATCCTCGCCATACGGACTACTAGTATGTACTTGTAGGGATCCCATGATAATTTGCCTAAATTCCGGGATCACTGACTTAGATTTGTGTTGCATATTTTATTATTAAGTGTAGTATTTATTATGTTATAATATGTTACTTAACACTGGTTAACAAACTGTACAAGTTACAATATAATATGTAATAAACAAATAAACAAAACTTTAAGGAGCAAACAGACAGACGGATACAAACTAGAACTTTTTATATAGTTAAAAGTAGTACGTCACCGGCTCGCCGGCCGGACCGGTCTATCGTGTGGTGCCACCCGCGCACCCCTACCCGCGGAGCCCCAGCGCTTACATTGCGCAGGCGCTCGGTAGCTGTGGGCAGTCCGATTATTTATCCGACGCGAGGCGCATGTCTGTTGGCTCCGTAACGACTCCCAAATTTAGTTACGTGTTCTTATTTAATCTTCCTTTGCTTTCTACCTTCCGCTTATCGCTTGGGCTGTGCTGCACCTTCTGGCTTCTACTCAAGGAAAGCTGGCTTAATTTACCCCGGCATATCCCACATTGGTGACCCCGACGTGATTCCCGCTAACGCAAACTGGCTCTCAATCATCGAGAACCAAAGTTTCGGTTTCGACGGGTAAAACGGAGGCACCTTAATTCCTAAACGATCCAAATGCGACGGCTCGTCTTCTTTGTTCGACGGTTCTTTGGACTGTGACATTGTGTTCTAAAGGGTCGGATTCAACAAAGTACCACCACACAATATCACACTTAGAGCCGCAGTACAGTGAGATCGTCGAGGACATCGTTGAAGGGCCAGCTACTGCGGACAAGTACGAGGTGCTGAAGTCGGAACTCATCAAAAGGCTTTCCGAGTCACGGGAGAAGCAGGTCCAGCAGCTTCTTCATCACGAAGAGTTGGGGGACCGCAAACCATCACAGTTCCTACGGCGGTTGAGGAGCTTGGCAGGATCTGGAGTGCCGGACGATCTGCTCAGGACCATCTGGGCCGGCCGTCTACCTACCGCCGTACAGCCTATTATTGCATCCCAACCAAAAATGCAGCTGGATGAGATCGCAGAGCTTGCCGACAAGGTCCTGGACGCAGTATCTCCAAACTCGCAGGTTGCAGCAGTATCCCCAGGTACCTCTAGTGAATCCAGTGAAATTGCTGCGTTAACTAGGCAAGTCCAAGCGCTGGCCACGAAACTCGACCGTATGTCGCGGTCAAAGTCAAGAACCGGGCATTCTTCAAAACGCCGAGATCGCTCATCATCGACGAGGTCTCATTCAAACTATAGGAAGTTTCCAATATGTTGGTACCACTACAAGCACGGGACCAAGGCTGAGAAGTGCGTGACACCCTGCGATTTCACGGGAAACGCGAAAGGCAGTCGGTGATGGCGGCCGACGACTGCCCTAGTACCGGTCGCTTGTTTGTAACGGACAGACGTACGAAATTACAATTTTTAGTTGATACGGGTAGTGACCTCTGTGTTTTCCCCCGCAAATATTTGAAAGAGTTTCGTGCAAAGACCAATTTTGAGCTGTGTGCGGCTAACGGGTCGGTCATTAATACTTATGGTTTCTATCACTTAGTGCTAAATCTAGGTTTGCGCCGCGACTTTGCTTGGCATTTTATTGTGGCTGACGTTACAAAGGCGATAATAGGCGTGGATTTCCTATCCCACTACAATATCGTAGTAGATGTTCGCAATCAACGTCTCATCGACGGTAACACCAAGCTCGCGACCGTGACTTCGCTCGCGTGCAGTAACGAGAGTATTTCTTCGGTGAAGGTAGTATCTGGTAACTCTGTGTATCACGACATACTAGCGGAATTCCCCGAAGTCACTCGACCACACGGCATACATCGCACGATACACCACAACACAGTACACCACATCCGCACTACACCTGGACCACCGGTTTCATGTACACCTCGCAGGCTTGCGCCTGATAAGTTGAAAATTGCGAAGTCAGAGTTCGAGGCGATGTTGCAGGACGGTACCTGCCGGCCTTCGGAATCAGCATGGGCTTCACCCCTCCACCTCGCCCCTAAGAAGGACAACGGGTGGCGTCCTTGTGGGGACTACCGCATGCTGAATGCCCGAACCGTACCCGACAGGTACCCTATCAAGCACATCCACGACTTCGCCCACTGTCTGTCAGGCTGTACTATCTTTTCTACCATCGACCTGGTCAAGGCTTACAATCAGATCCCTGTACATCCTGATGACATCGCGAAGACTGCCATTACAACGCCGTTCGGTCTTTACGAATTCCCGTTCATGACGTTCGGACTTCGTAATGCCGGACAGACGTTCCAGCGCTTCGTCGATGAGATGCTGCGGGGCCTGGATTTCACTTATGCCTACTTGGACGATTTTCTGGTCTTTTCCAGAGACCAGAAAATGCACGAAGAACACCTGCGCCAACTTTTCGCCAGGCTGAAGCAGTACGGCATGGTCGTCAACACGGCCAAATGTGTATTTGGCGCCTCAGAGGTTACTTTTTTGGGCTACCTCATTTCCGGGAAAGGTACCACACCATTACCGGCGAAGGTCGAGGCCATCAAGACATTTCCTGTGCCTAAGACGGTCAAAGAGCTGCGTAGATTCCTCGGCATGGTCAATTTTTATCGTAGGTTCATCACAGGCGCAGCCGAACAACAAGCACCATTGAATGCGCTCCTCACAGGGTCGGTAAAAGGTTCACATCCGGTCCGCATCGAGGGCCAGTCGCTCCAAGCCTTTGAAGCCACCAAAGAAAGCCTGTGTCAGGCTGCCTTGCTGGCTCATCCCAGTTGCGACGCTAGGTTGGCGCTTGTTACCGATGCATCTGACAAGGCCATTGGCGCGGTGTTGCAGCAGCAGTGTGATAGTGAGTCATGGGAGCCATTGGCGTTTTTCTCTCGTGGGCTGAGTTCTTCACAACAGAAGTACTCACCCTACGATCGGGAGCTGCTTGCCATCTACGAGAGCATAAAATATTTCCGCCACATGCTCGAGGCCCGGGACTTCACTATCTACACCGACCACAAGCCGCTAACCTACGCCTTCCACAACCGCAAAGAAAACTGCTCGCCAAGGCAGTTCCGACACTTGGACCTGATCGCGCAGTTTACCACCGACATCCGCCATATATCGGGCAAGGACAACGTGGTAGGCGATACCCTCTCGCGAGTTGAGGAAATTACCCAGCCGATTGATCCGGAGCAGCTGGCAGCCGCTCAGCACTCCGATCCAGAGCTCAAACAATTCGCAGGAAGCACCACGTCACTGCGCCTCAAAAAGTTAAATGTCCCTGGCAGCAACACTGAACTGTTTTGCGACGTCAGTACGGACGTAGTAAGGCCATTTGTTCCTAAACCGCTACGCAGAAGGGTGTTCGAGAGCCTACATTGTCTCAGCCACCCTGGTGCGAACGCAACGGCCAAGTTGGTATCCGAGCGGTACGTGTGGCCTGAAGTTAGGAAGGACTGCAGGAACTGGGTACGCACGTGCTTAGCGTGCCAGCGTTCGAAGGTGACACGCCATACGTCTACACCCTTAGGCAACTTCGGTCTTCCCCCAGCCCGATTCAAATTTGTCCATATTGACCTGATAGGACCACTACCGCTGTCCCAGGGTTACAGGTATTGTCTTACCGCTGTCGATCGCTTTACGCGTTGGCCTGAGGCAATACCTTTACAAGACATTACTGCTGAGACTACTGCTAGGGCTCTTCTCAGTGGCTGGATATCCCGGTTTGGTTGCCCCGCCGACATCGTGACAGATCGTGGCAGGCAATTTGAATCAGCATTATTTCGGAATCTTTCCCGCATAGCTGGTTTCAATCACCGCCGAACCACTGCATACCACCCGGCCTGTAATGGCCTCGTGGAAAGGTTCCATCGGCAGCTGAAGTCTGCCATAATCTGCCACGGTGATGGGAATTGGGTCGATTCCCTTCCTCTCGTGTTGTTGGGTATCCGAAGTGCGTTTAAGGAAGACCTTCAAACCACTTCAGCCGAATTAGTGTATGGAGAACCTTTGCGACTGCCAGGCGAGTTCTTTGACTCAGAAGCAGCTTGTACCCCAGACTTGACGGAGTTCACGTCAAGACTGCGGAGTATAGTGCAGGGTTTAAACCCTTCGCCTGCCTCTCGCCATCACGGAGTACGACCAACTTTCGTTTTCAAGGAGTTAGCCACATGCACTCACGTGTTTCTGCGTGACTGTACTGTTGGTGGTACCTTGAAACCCGCTTACTCCGGACCATATGAGGTGCTTCAGCGTGACGACAAAGTTTTCGCTATCCTAGTCAATGGTAAAAAAATCACAGTATCGATAGACCGAGTTAAGCCCGCCTACATACTGCGTGACCCAGACACCACTTCATGCACACCTTCCAAATATTCAGCACACTCACCCACTCACTCATCCCATACCACTAATACAGCGCAAAACCAACAAAATGATACACACAACACAAAAACACGTGTGACACAAACAGGGAACCAGAACTTACCAGATCACGAAGAAAATACTTTCAGGACTCGATCGGGACGCAGGGTTAGGTTTCCTGACTATTATCGCCCTTGACGGTCTCAAGGGGGGGCTGATGTAGGGATCCCATGATAATTTGCCTAAATTCCGGGATCACTGACTTAGATTTGTGTTGCATATTTTATTATTAAGTGTAGTATTTATTATGTTATAATATGTTACTTAACACTGGTTAACAAACTGTACAAGTTACAATATAATATGTAATAAACAAATAAACAAAACTTTAAGGAGCAAACAGACAGACGGATACAAACTAGAACTTTTTATATAGTTAAAAGTAGTACGTCACCGGCTCGCCGGCCGGACCGGTCTATCGTGTGGTGCCACCCGCGCACCCCTACCCGCGGAGCCCCAGCGCTTACATTGCGCAGGCGCTCGGTAGCTGTGGGCAGTCCGATTATTTATCCGACGCGAGGCGCATGTCTGTTGGCTCCGTAACGACTCCCAAATTTAGTTACGTGTTCTTATTCAATCTTCCTTTGCTTTCTACCTTCCGCTTATCGCTTGGGCTGTGCTGCACCTTCTGGCTTCTACTCAAGGAAAGCTGGCTTAATTTACCCCGGCATATCCCACATACTTATTCGGCATGTTTTTCCAAACATAAAAAGTGCGGTAGTGACTTCCTAGGGGTATGGGGGGGGGATGGCTATGACGTAGTAAAGATAGCGGCCGGACATATGCTATTGAGCTGTATTTCCCGATAACTACTGGACCGATTTACTTAAATAAGGTGTCAAATGAAAGCACATATAACGCAAATTATTTCATTTCTTACATTAATTCATGTGAACCTAATACCAAATGAGACGTTTACAAAAAATAACATTTAAAAAAATAAAGTTCAGACTATTATGTAAATAGCTCGGTAACCTTTGGAATATTAGTAATCAAATGCATATTAGACACTTTGGAAAGACTTCGAGAGGCTGTGTACGCCCTTCGGATGCAAACCTAACGCCCACGAGCCGGGGTGTCCGCGAAACTACGTCAAGCTGAAACTAATGACCTATTGGTATATATTCCAGGTCTATCTATTGTTAATGACTTACTAGGGAGAGTGTCAGCCCCGAGAAGACGCGTACAAACCGGTCAGAGCCATCAGACCCCGGGAGCTTAACGGCCGCTTTGCACCTGCGCAGCAGGTTATCAGTACAGATCCTACGAGCTTGGATCGACTACAAGGATAACCGAAGGGTCATCCGGAACATGTTCGCAGTCCAGCAACCTGAACAGCGGTTATATGCAGGATCTTCTCCTTCCTAAAAACCAGAGGCTCCACCAGTATGAGAAATGTCAGAAATGGTTGGACTTCGCCGAGGCCAGCTATAATCAGCTACTAACATCTCTGAAAAGCGCCGTGGACTTGCAGACAGAGGATGACAATCTAACAGCCCTTTACGGATCCCTCTGCGGATCCCACGCATACGCCGACCAAGAGGAGATCGACGACGAAAAGTGAGGCACCCCAGGGACCACTTCCATGTTATCATATGGCTTCGAGGACTCCTAGTAAGGACTTCTACCCAGGACCTCCGCAGAAAAATAGTAAGTAAAATAACATATAGGAGATTCGATAAGTTCAGCTAGTTGATAAGTTATCATCTAAGTGTCTTATTTATTATTATCTCAATATATAAACCTAAGCTACTCTGCTCACTTGGCACGAGGCAAAGTGGCAGGAGCACCTCCAGCGGAAGCACAGTCGGCTGGAGTTCAGTGCGACGGGGAGAGAAAGCGTCGAACTATCCGGGCATTATCGAGGAGGACTGCTTTCTGCATTGCTGCAATTATTGGTCTGCCTCGGAGATCCAGCCGTCTTAGGTGACGTTCAAGGTCGGCTGGAATTAGCCCGTTCACGGATAGGACTATGGGGATGATTTCGGTAGATTCCACTCGCCACATATCAGTAACCTCGTGTGCCAGGTCCAGGTACTTGGTCCTTTTATCGGCGTCAACCTGCACGAGGTTTTCATCATATGGGATAGTGATATCAACCAAAAAAACCCTTGACTGCGCCCGATCCATCAGCACGATATCAGGCTTATTCGAAAGAATAGTCCTGTCCGTGATGATGGGTCGGTCCCAGTAGAGCTTGGCGCAGTAGTTTTCGAGAACCGGCTCCGGCGTGTACTTGTAATACGGCAACCGCCGAGATATGAGGCCATACTTTAGAGCTATCTCTTGGTGTAGTATCCTGGCTGATGCTTGGTTGTGCCTGTGCAAATACTCAGTGTTGGCAAGCATGGAACAACCGGAGGTTATATGACGCAGGGTCTCCCCTGGTTGACGGCATAACAGACAAACGTCCAAGGTGCCGTCTTTTATTATTATTATTGTTTATCTCAGATTTTTCAAACTCGGCTTTTTAAAAGGCCGGTCCTTTGGAAGGCGTACGTGGGGATACAGATCCAACACGCAGAGGCCCCTTTGAGATATTATAATGTGTTGTGATGTGTACACCTAGCGGGGGCAGTCTCTGCCTGTACCATAGAGATTCACCCAAAGACAGCACCCGCCAGGTGCAAGGACTATTACACAAAAGATGGGAACTATGCCGGGTTATTGGTGGGTAATTTCTGGACTGGTTGCTGGGATATTGATGAGACTACGGCACGCCTGCCAATATCAATTGTCTCATCTAGAAATCATGGCAGGCGGTGACTTGCCGCTCACTAAATGGGCCCCCTATAAGTGTACCAAATGGCAGCAGGGTGGCAACATTTGTGTGAGCGTCTAAGGTTGTCGAGAGGTGAGTCTGCGGGGTCCAGATCCCTACACGGTCAGCAGGCCCCCGGCGTTATGACATTTTACACTTCCAACCTGGAGCATAGGTTCCGCTCTTGCTATCTCCACTCTCGGCCGGCCAATTAAGTCAAGCACAAGAGGCGAGGGCCAAATGAACACGGGCCCTCTGGAGTCGGGGTGCGAGGTGTCGCCACTCACCTACAGCTTATTATTGTGTTTGAAATCTAGTATAAGGGTTACAAAGTATTGGGAACTGACAAATTGAGTCATGACGTCTGGTGGATGAAATTTTAACTATTAATAGCTTACAAATCTACTGTCTGCATCAGTATTTGTGATCACTAATACATACTCTGTATGTGTACATATCTCATATGTGATAGAGATCACTTTCCGTCATTTTTTTCTAAGCCCCTCCCACATGTCAGAAGTTGACCAGAAGTTAAAAAAATTTACCTATAGATTAAATAAAAACTTTAAAAGTTAAAATCCTACTGTACTCTTGACTTTTTATAGATGTGAGAGAACGACAGCTGGACCTGGACGAATTCTTTAAATACGAAAACCAAGCGTGCCCACCATTATTGTCGGTTAACGGAGGACTTCGTTCAGGCACCAAGGCTGACCTTGCTGAAAAACTGGAGCCATAACTCAAAAATAAAAAAAACTCTTAATATAGTATATCCTAAGTACTTATGTAGGTACCTTAATTGTAATATTTTTTTTTAATTATTGATATTTTTAATTTTTGTTTAGTGTTTTGTTACTATTTAATAGAAAACTAGTCCAGTTACATTAATATGAGATTATTCGTACAAAGGTCGCATCCTCATCAGCCCGGCGCTACCATCGACGAAGCTCACTTAAACGACCGTAGCACCTTCATTTACGACTCATTTATGTATGATTCATTAAAAAGCTGATAAAAGTAAAATAAGATGTATTTTTTAAAATGTTATTTTTTTGTAAATATCTCCTTTGTTGGTATTAGCTTTGTATGAATGATTGTGAATATTTTCATACGACACCTTATTTAAGTAAATCGGTCCAGTAGTTATCTAGAAATACTGCTGAATAGCAAAGGCCCGGCCGCCATCTTTACTACGTCATAGCCATCCCCCCATACTTCTAGGAAGTCATTTCCGCACTTTTTATGTTTAGGAAAACATGGCGAATAAGTACATACCAGTAGTCCGTATGGCGGGGCTGAGTCCCACGGAAGTGAACTCAATGTCCTTTGGAGCCCGTACTAATATGCTACCTCCACTTTAATGATACGGAATTTTACGTTGAAAGTAAAGTCGGTAATCCAAGGAAAAGTTTATTGTTTCTCTACATTCTCTCTGCTTATTTTATTCCAAATAATTATCATCATTGTCACAACTATTATCGCTGCTAGAATTTTACGTTTTCTCGATACTATCGTTTTCCTCCGTGACTCGACAATTGTCATATAATCCTGACGCAGGCCAAGGGCACTTTCAAAAATGTGCGACAATTCTAAAAGTTTGTTCTTACGTATTGTTTCATAAACGATAATTGTCAGAAAATCCTCTACAATTAGTCGAATTTTCATTGTCACTTGTATTTTTTTATGGAACACTAAATTGTCGAACTGTCGTGACAATTTGACAAATTTGTCGGCTTTTCCGATTACAATTATGTCAAGTGTAGGTAATGTTTTATGAAATGTACAATTGTCGACTTGTCACATGTCACTGACTATTGTAAGCTTTATGAAACAGGGCCCTGGGTACCGAATCCGGTAACCGGACTACAATAGGGATGACGAATGCTAGTCATCTGAGTTACTTTTTATCATCTGTCAAAAACGACATTTTGTTCTAAAAATGTTAGAAATACCTAGGCGTGACGTCATAGTTTAGCAGCGTCATATATGTAATCATTTAAAAATCGAAGACTTGATGGAAAACAAAACGAGTAAGGTTTTCCGAAGTTTAAGTAGGAGGGCAATTTAGTGATCAAGAGTTTATAATTTATTTCTGATGCTGTCGTCATCCCTATTGGTATAGCTGATAGCTGACATACTATCTTGATGGTTATACATGATGTAACAAAACTGGTAAAAGTTCCGTTAATTAACTGGGCCTTCTCCTCATTATACTGAACAACTTTTGTTCTATGACTTTGCTGAAATAGCAAAAAAATGTTTTTAACTCTTCATACAAATCGATTAGCTGAGCGACCAATTTTGTGCATTTTTGTTTGGAGGGTCCATTTTTTTTAAATTGCCTATTGTTACCAATTTTCCCCCAAGGAACCCATAGTCAATTCTAAAAAAAAAAGTGGACCCTCCATACTAAAATGCACAAAATTGGTCGCTCAGCGAACTGCAGGTTTTTTGGCGGGATTTGTGGTAGACGCATTCGTAGTTTTATTTTGTTGTTTTTTCATTGTTTTCTGCTAGTATTTTGTTTAAAAAGTGGTGCATTTTGGAGAAAATCGTCTAGTGCACGTGAGCAATGTGGAGAACAAGAAAATAAAACGAAGGAGGACGTGAGAACCCAACTTGCTCTAGGTGCAGTTTTATAGACGCCTTACAGCAACTGGGTGTTCCACCTCAGAATGTAGCTGCTGCAAATGCTGTCAAGAACTTCAGAGAAGATTTGTAATGCACCGGCACTAGCATTACAAATCCAAAAGCTAAGGAAGGTTAAATACGTCAGACCTGGCTGTATGGTCTTAGTAACCTTTGCCTTTTCCGCGCTTTTTGTAAGCCGGAAAGAAGAAACCAAAAAAAAAATGGTCGCTCAGCTGATCGATTTCCGAATAATTTTTGCGATTTCAGCAAAGCCGTAGAACAAAAAGCTGTTCAGTGTGATGAGTAGAAGCCCCAGTTAACGGGATCTACACCAATTTTGTTACGCCCTGTATAGGTACGCCATATGACCTTGAGGAAGAAGGTGATCAAATTACCTGATTCCTGTTATTGGGCTGGTCCTTCAGCACTACATTGATGGAGAGGTCGCAGGGCCACTCCAGCAGGGCGTCGTAAGGTCCCCCAACCAAGCGCACTGTGCAAGTTATATTACGGCCCCTCCATTTACCGATACCGTTGAGGTTCGCTTCTGCCTGCGGGAAAAGGAAGATAAATTAATGTAGGGTAGTCATTTATAGTGCTCCCATCACTAGCACTAGGGCCTAATGGTGCGACGTCCGGCGTACCCTCCATCTACGCCGATGCACGCACGATAGGACGTTGAGTGTGGAGGGAAAGGCAGGGTCCAACAAATTAAATTATAATTTTGAACAAAAAAATACCGACTTCAAACAGGAAACTAAGGTTTTCCTCGATTTCTCTGGGATCCCATCATAATATCCTGGTTTCCTTATCATCGTACCACCCTTGGGATATCTCCTTTGCAAAAAAAAGAATCATTAAAATCTGTTCATAAACGACGAAGTTATCTGCGAACACACATAATATATATATATATTATGTGTGTTCGCAGATAACTTCGTCGTTTATGATATATATATATATATATATATATATATATATATATATATATATATATATATATATATATATATATATATATATATATATATATATATATATACGGTCGAATTGAGGGGGTGAGGTCAAAATCTAGAGAGTGGCAGGGAGTGTCCATACTGTATGCTAGTACATATATGCGGAAAGGATGCTGCCGCCCATCCACCGGTTTTTGTTCCCTTAGTGCCAAGTACCTAACTAGTATCTCATCTGTGCCCTTAATTATTTAAGAGACCCTCGAGAAGATGGGGTGGTGATATTCTAGGACCGCACCAGGCCTAATGACATTATGACCATAATAATATAATCATTTCAGGCCGCGCCTTGAAGGAAAATTAACTCTATTGCCACAGTACACCTATACATAAACGTAGTGTACTATGACATACATAACAGTCATTGAATTAACATACAAAAACTAAATAAAAAACAATATTTACATAATTTATTTAAAAATTACACTTTTTTCTGTAATACAAGTTATTTATAGATTTGTGAGAAAAACACTAAGTACATATTACTTAAGGTTCAAACTTGTTTGTATTTAGAAGGCAGGATCAAATAAGCCGGGCCGGAAAGGGAATCAAGTGCTATGGTGGGCAAGGTAGGCCGATTCCTCATACTCGTACCTACTGATACTGGGCCCGAGTCACAATAACTGCTTCAAACATTGAAAAACCGACATCAATTGCGAGAAATGTAGTTATATTTTGATCCAAGAGTCGTCGCGCAGGGTGACCGCTAACTTGTGAAGTTATGAGTAATTAGTTGTAGTTAAGTAAAACAGTTGTGTTTTGTTTTTATTTTATTTTCTAAGCGGTCCCCCTACGCTACGTCTATTGGATTAAAATATTACTACTTAAATTAAACTCAAAGGGCCAATTACATATTATTTTTTTACTTTTTAGAGGTTTTTGTCGGGAGTTTTTTAAAATTTTTATTTATAATTTTTATTTTGTTTTTCTAAACTTTACATATCCATTATACTTATACAATCGAAACTCTATCCCCACATTCACACAAATAGTTTCCGGGACGAAACACGACATCTAGCCTATTTTGAATCAATCAAACGTGTGAAAGTTGTTCACCTTCCTAGTTTAAAAACTCTATGAACTTTTTACAAATCGATTACCAACTGCAAATGTAATTGTGTACTCGTAACTGTAAACTTCAAATCAGTTGGACTTGTGGAAGTTTTTAAATATTTTTTTTACCTTTGCCTCAGCAGATTCCAGGAGATGCTGCAGCATCAGGGCAAGGTTACCATATTATATCTAACACTTATTTATTGAGACTATTCCAATGAGCCCAAACGCGATACTTCTACTGTTAGTTGTTGAGGAGTTGAGTATTCTGCCCATTCCAGGAGATGCTGCAGAATCAGGTCAAGGTTACCATGTTCTATTTAACACCTATTTGTTGAGACTATTCCAATAAACCCAAAAACGATACTTCGCTGTAAGTTGGTAAGAAGTTGGGTAACCCTCAGATTACAGGAGATGCTGCAGGATCAGGTCAAAGTAGGTAACCTACCCTTCCGTTGCTCTGCGTAAACACATTAGTTGCACTACTGTAAGCCGCTATATTGTAATACTGTGCCAATACCATAGTAAAAAGAAAGATAGTAAGTTATCTTCATACAATGATACAAGCGAAGCGAGCGTCTAAATGTTTAGTTTTAATTACATAACTTCACTTTACAATAAATAAGGCAACTTAGAACTTTTGATTCATGTTTATATTTAGCCATTGGACAGAAGCGTAGGGAACAGGGTATATGTAAAGGCGAAAATTTTTCATTTTAATTACAATAAATGACCTCATTTCAAGAGTTAAGGAAAACGGGACAATTCTGCGTCCCGATGTTTTTTTTGGGGACACCGGGACGGAGATCTGAAAAAAGGGACGTATGGTCACTTTACGTATGATGAATAAATTTAATCTACTTTGGAATAATAATATACTTATCTAGAATTAGGATCTAACACAAAATAACACACCCAATTTAATCAAAAACTTAAAATAAAAACACGCCCATCTTTTTTGGGCAGTCTTGTTAAAAAGTATCAAAGGATCAAGACTTGTCTAACGACACCTCGCGCTTCAAACTCAATCAAGCCGTTAAGGCTACATGCTCATCCAAATAAACAGGCATACATACACCGAAAAACGTGGTAACTTCTTTCAGGGCAGTAGGGTAAAAACAAATGAAAAGGTACCTTCAGCGTGTATCCATATTTGCTGGTGCGGAACAGAGGACTGCTTAGAACTGTGTCTTGTTCCTTTGCTTCTGTCATGCGAGCGGCGAAGTGCTCTATCCGCCATATCAGGTGCCCTGCAGGAAGAAAAGGTTGGGGAATAATGTCACTGCCTATAATGCGATGAATGGAATAGGAAAGGAATAATTTTAAAGGCAGTTACTATATAGTTCTTAGTTTACAAACAGTGTCTCTGCTTCTGAAGTAATCAATCGTCCGTGGCATCTCCTTACGTATGCGTACTGGCCGCGCGTTATAGAATAATAAGCGACCAAGTTCGAGGAGAAAAGTAGAGTTCCGTAGCCTTTATATTTTAAAAAACAAAATTATATTTTGAGTTGGTATTAGAATATTTTGTATGGAAAATCTATGAACTTTTTACAAATCCATCACATAACATCTTATGTTGGTCGACTATTACTTCTAAACTAAGAAAGCCTACTTAGCCGTTATAGTTTTCCTTTTAAATTGATTATATGTCCTATATTTACATATTTTTTCAGATGTCCAATAGCGGTTTAGCTGGTAAGGGGGAACACTCGACTGTAACAAAAAAATTGCACTTAAAAGCTAAATATTTCGCAAACCGGTACCCGCAAAAACAAATTTTTTCCTGTTTTTTTGTACAACTTTGTCAGCGTGATTAATATGTAAACCTATGCTAAATTACAGCTTTCTAATACTAATAATCTCTGAACTAACAGACTGCGGACATACGGACAGACAAATAGTCAAACATGGCGAAAACATAAGGGTTCCTTGTCAACTTCGGAACCATACGAAGCCGTTGTTTTAATAACGGCTTGCGTTTTTAATGCCTTCAGCATTCATAAAAACTTTTTAGACTGGTCGTGCTTGAAACCCTTAGTTTTTCGCCAAGTATTCTGGATGCATTGTAATTTTTAGCAGTTTTTCCGAATAAAATATAAAAATATACGAAAAGTTTCAACAAAATTAGAAATATATCAGTATTTCTTTAGTTAGGTTTCAGCTACGCCTGTGACTCCAGTACTCCCAAGACTACAAAGATAGAAGGACAGAAATCGATATAATAGTGGGTCCAATAGTAAAGTACTTAAGAGATACTTACAATGATACATTGATTTTGTTGTCTTATGTTCAAATTCGACAAACTTTACGAAGCTAATTGAAGCAGACTAATCAAGTTTCCTTGTGGTGTAATTATTCGGTTTTTTAGTTAAGAAGAACTGGGTCAAAGAACTATGTCCTAACTAAACTGTCTACGCCGAAACTACCTTGTATGAACGGAAAAGACGAGAAGAAAACTATCTTAGACTCCATTAAAGAATTATTACCATTGTCACCTCCAAACTCAGGGTTATCAAAGCTGACCCTCGCTTGGAAGTCGGCTAGTTCGCTCCTGATCTTCAGGTAGGACTTAGTGAGCGCTCGAAGGTCCCTTGCGAGAACATCCACCCTGGCTGCTTGGTCAGAGGCCTCGGCTCTTGCGTCTGCTGTTACTACTTCTAATACCGCTAGACGATCTAATGCCTGCAGTAAAATTAGAAGTTTCACTATCATTGAAAAAACTAACTATTTTAGACTTTTGCTTGAATCATTAACAAAACAAATTACGGCAAAAAGCGTGTTACGTGATGAAACTTCGCAAGCCATGATAAGCATCTGGTGCCAGTTATCCTCATTATATCGGCTGAAGGACGTCCACTGCTGGACATAGGCCTCCCCCAAGGATCTCCACGACGACCGGTTCTGTGCTGCCCTCATCCAGCGGTTTCCCGCGACCTTCACCAGGTCATCGGTCTACCGACTGGGAGGCCTGCCTACACTACGCTTTCCGGTGCGTGGTCGCCACTCGAAAATTTTACTGCCCCAACGGCCATCTGTTCTACGAGCAATGTGCCCCACCCACTGCCACTTAAGTTTAGCAATTCTGAGAGCTATGTCGGTTACTTTGGTTCTCCTACGGATCTCCTCGTTTCTGATTCGATCACGCAGTTATTCTCACTGGAAGATATTATACTGCAGTGTTTAAACCATTTTTAAAGCCCCATGTTGCATCTTGAAAATCTTTGACAGTAGGGATGGTTGCTAGTCCAACAACTTCTACCAATTCCGACTTATAGCCTCGGTGTTGAAATAGCTTAAGCTTTTCGCGATATGAAAAAAGACTGTTGACTCAGCATTTGTGGCGCTGTGGGTTTTTACTTGCAAGTTATGAAAATGACAATTGCAGTTTAATTTTCTCAACATTTATCTTCTTTCCTTCGATTCTCAATAACTTACCGGCCTCTCAGGAGTCGCAGCGGTCTGCAGCTGGACCCTCAAAGCTGACAGCTGTGACAGCTGTTCAGAGGACCTTCTCGCTTCCATCAGCTCAGCCTCCAAAGCCGCTCGACTTTCAGCGTTCCTTTCTCGTTCCTCTTCTACTGTTTGTTTTATGTAGGCTATCACTTCCTCTGGAAAAAGTGTATGTTTAGTCAGTACAGTACTACCTCAGGAACTGAACTGTATAGTATGGTCTTTAATCGACTGTCAGGGTACGCTTAAAATTTAATGCAATGCATTGAGTTTACAAATGATTTCACTGTGTCGGCACATCATCCCAGTGACTTGGTTTTTCATTGTGTTACCCACTTAGATTATCTATCTGTCAAGTGTAGTTATGGAATTGATGAATACGGAGGCATTGGTTATTTAAAGTAGTAAGATCCTTTGGAATTATAATATATTGGTAATATCATGGCAGTCAACACTTTATCACATTATTTCTTAACCTTGCCACTTTACCAGATTCATTAAGACATCACCTTTCCTCTCTAGTTCATCATCTTACTGAGTTTGCTAACTGATCCTGTTTGTGTAATCATGTACTAATAAATATGTTCAATGCTCTATAAAGCCATTGATTCATCATCAGTTTGCCATATTGTGTCATAGCTTTACCACATTGAGTCATCAGCATCTCGCCTTATCGCGTTAAAACTTCGCAATTTTGTGTCACTTTTTATATAAAACGCACTACAGTTAGTAGCGTGATCCTTTCTAAGTAGGTACTTATTATATTCTTCAAATATTTATCCATTAATATTTTAACACGTCGAGTCGTCCTTAGCTTAGACTTCAACTTACTACTAAGAACCTTCACCTCACTCACCAAGTTTATTAACGGCTCTTATTCTATTGTCATGCTGGGTCAGGGCCTTCTCCAGAAGTTCCCTCTCATGCTGCTCGTGAACCAGGCTATTTACTGTGCTCTCCAGACGCATCACCGTCTGCAGCTGCTGACTTTGAAGATCCTGGAATATTAAGAGGATCCATAGAAAACTATTGATTAGTCTAACAAATCGGTATTCTACGGGAATTATTACTATAGAATGGGACGTCCACCCGCCTGCAGGATACTGGTGGGTGTTCAAGTCGCTGATTGGACTCATGCGGGGATACATAGTTAGGGTATTCATTTGGTAGGCACCCTAGCCTATAGAATAGGTTAGAACATGATAGACCCATAAAGATTTTACCTATGAACTATATTTTACCTGCAAAGCCAACTGCACATTGGACAGATCATGTTTAAACTGTCCAGCCCAGTTGGCTGCTCTTTTCGCTTCATCGTCTACTGCTACTCTTAGCGACACAAGGGTTGAGAGGAAGTGCTGGCTCCTCTCCTCAACCAGAATCAACTTGGAGCGAAGGTTTTCGATTTCAGTAGTTTGCACGTCGCGCTGGCCGGCCTCTTCTGTCAGGACTAGTCTAAGGGATAGAAGAATATGTGTTTGACACTACTCGTATAAATCGTTATATTGGGGACCATTCCAATTCCCAACTTCAGTCAGCACTAGTCAAGTTGGTTTCCGAAAGTTAAGTTTGAACTGAAACGATTAAGGTATTTTTACAAGTTTTTATTTAGTTTCATCTGTCCCGGTGTCTGTAATGAAATCTTGCAAGTTTAATTTAACCCACTTCTCGGTTTCCGATTGAGCTGAAATTTATTAATTGCATTAATGTATATCGCGTGACAATGCAATATTATGATGACATGGGGATTATCGGTAAGCTTAATCAGTAATGTAATTGATACTTTAGCGCCATATTTAGCTTGTCTTTTTAATATTAGCATTGATAGTGGCGTCTTTCCAGATCTCATGAAGCTTAGTAAAGTGATACCTTTATATAAATTTAGTTCAAAAACTGATCCTGGCAACCACAGACCAGTTTCTGTGCTGCCAGTTCTTAGAAAAGTGTTTGAAAAGATTATGCTTAACCAAATGCTACAATATTTTACAGAAAACAAACTACTGCTGTTCGTTAAACAGCCAGATCTTGTAGTTTGTCGCGTGAGGGGATAACCAACAATTTGGTTTCACGAAAGGTCGATCAACAACCGATTCAGGAGTTGCACTTATTCACAACATTTATGATGCCTTTGAGGAATCGCAAAATGCAATTGTAGTGTTTTGTGATTTATCTAAGGCATTTGATTGTGATGAATACCAAACATTATTTGTGAAATTAAAGTATAACGGTGTAGAGGATGGGGCTCTCAGTCTTTTAAATTCGTATTTAGACAACAGAACACAAAAAAGTACAAGTGAATGGCACGAACTCATCTGGATCTAGAGTGAAAATGGGTGTGCCCCAGGGTTCCATATTAGGGTCTTTTCTTTTCCTTGTTTACGTAAATGATTTGCCTTTTATGGTGCAACATCTATTAAATAATGTGTTGTTTGCGGATGATACTTCTCTTATTTTTAAAGTGAATAGGAAATAAAACAAAATTGACGAAGTAAACAACACTCTCTCAAAGATACTGAACTGGTTCACTGTGAAAAACTTATTATGAAATGCTAAGAAAACAAAATGTATAAAATTTTGTTTACCGAATGTAAAAAAGGTCAATAAAAGTGTGTTCCGTGGTATAACTTTGGATGTTTCACTTCAATGGGGACCACACATTGAAACATTAGCGGGAAGGCTTAGTTAAGCTGCTTATGCCGTAAAGAAAATAAGACAGTTAACAGATGTAAGTACTGCGAGACTAGTGTATTTTAGTTACTTCCATAGTATAATGTCTTATGGCATCTTACTGTGGGGGCATGCGGCCGATATAGAAACTATTTTCATCTTGCAGAAAAGAGCTATTCGGGCAATCTATCAGATGCGATCACGTGAGCCGTTAAAGAATAAGTTCAAAGAAATCAATATTTTAACTATTGCTAGTCAATTTATATATGAAAACATCATGTACATACGTTCGTAAATATTTGCATTTATTTCCTAAAAACAGTGACAGGCATAATTTGAATTAAAGAAATGTAAATAAAATAGATATAGCCTTTTCGAGAATGAGTAAGGTTAAAAAGTCATTTGTGGGGTAGTGTTTAAGATTCTACAACAAAATTTCAGAAAATGTAACTAGTTTATCAGAGAACAATAGATTAATATGTAATAAATGACAAAAATAAATAAAAATGAATAAAATAAATGACAAAAGTATATATGTTGATTCTATAACAAATACCATTACCTGAAACTGTAATCTGAATTATTTGTAATATTCAATAAGTTTTTTGACTATTTAAAAGTGTGTGTAAACACCTCTTTAAAATAAATTATTTTGATTGATTGATTGATGGAGCTGATCTGATGCTAGAGCTGGAAGGTGGCCTTAAAAACTCCGTAATAAAACGACACAACCCCATCGAGTTTGGGCTGGTTTGATTCGTATTGACGAGTACTTTAATCCTATAATTTTTATATTCATTTGAGCATTCGGCTTTTGGAGCATAAAAACTCTTTTCAAGTAAAAGCTTGTACCAAAGTTGTTGTCTGGAAGAGATCGCTTGTTAGCGATAAGACCGCCTATATGTACAACTTCCTTAATCATTGTATCTTTTTTTTTTCTCTTATGTTGTGCAATAAAGTGTTTTCAATCAATCAATCAATCAAAAAGCTTTTAGGTTTTTCGAAAATTATTAGATACGAAGGCAAAATGACATTAGTGCATAATAATAATAATCCCTGTCTCAACTGCGCGCCGTTACTATATTTTCGTCTCATGTTTATTGAGAAGTGTGTATCTGTGGCAGGCAAATTTTATGATTAGTCATTTTACATACGGTCAGGCAGTATAATTCGTTCGTATATAAACGGTCAGGCAACATGTAAAATGCTGTACGCCGATTGTAAAATGAACAAGCGAATGTTTGATTAGTAATTTTACAAATGGTCAGGCAACTTGTAATAATTCGTCCGTATATAAACGGTCATGCAAATTGTAAAATTCTGTACGCAGATTGCAAAATGCCGAGCCAGGCAAATTGTCAAAATGCCGTACGGCAGTTCGTAAATGAGCTCGAAAAGCGAGTGATGTTAGGTTCGGTCAGGTTTGATTGATTTAACAGTCAAAGAGCCTCCCCGCCCTCGCCATTATGTTGCCTGACCGTATGTAAAATAACGAATCATACAGTATGCCTGCGAAATATCTAACAAGGATATAATCATTAAAAGACTCTAGCTAGTAGTCTTAGTCACAAGCAGGTTTTGCAATTCTGTAAGGCCCGACCCAGACAGATCGTTGATGGTGTTTTTTTAAATTTCCTAACAAATGTTACAAAGAAACCTTACTCACTTGATAGAAGCCAACTCCTTCTCCAAATAGGAAACGCAGTCTTCCAGCGGTACAGGTCTTGCAGACCAAGTGTGGTTTGTCATGGAAGGAGGCGCTGGATCCGATAACCTGGCATGGGTTGGTGACGATGAATGTCGGTTCTGCGGTAGAAAAAAGACTTAATGCAACTGTCCAATACCACGCACAGTGAGTTTCCTCCTAAAGTTTCCTCAATTTATGACAGGCCATCTGGTTAATTTTCATAGAGAATTACTATTAGGACGCAATTACTAGTTTCTACGTCACACCGTTTAAAAACGCTGCAGGAGGGGAGCGACTTTTTTTAACGTTTTTGCGGCCTATATCTTACAAAAGGTGAATCTGACAAGAATATGTTCTTAGAAAACTCTACTTTTTTTAAAAGACCTGATCAACGATATCCCACACAAGCCCCTCGACCTCCGCACGATTGCCTTGTCTAGACGTCTCCGTTGGACGACTGTATGGATTATACAGACTGTGGTATATATGATGAGTATAATTTTCCATTTGGCGCTTTTCTACATACCTTTTCCATTTTGGGGCAGTCATTTATATGCGTGTCCTTGTGTTTGCGCTGGAGCCAGGCGCCACAGCGCAGCGGACACAGCTCCAGTATGCTGCCGCATAGCTGCAGGTGATTCTCCATACCTTTTCCATTTTGGAGCAGTCCTTCATATGCGTTTCCTTGTGTTTGCGCTGGAGCCAGGCGCCACAGCGCAGCGGACACTGCTCCAGTATGCTGCCGCATAGCTGCAGGTGATTCTCCATACCTTTTCCATTTTGGGGCAGTCCTTCATATGCGTTTCCTTGTGTTTGCGCTGGAGCCAGGCGCCACAGCGCAGCGGACACTGCTCCAGTATGCTGCCGCATAGCTGCAGGTGATTCTACAACACAATATGGAATACGCATTACTCCTAGAATTCTATTACCAAGCCTACTCCGTCCGTCCGTCTGTCCGTGACTGTCCGTGACTTCACGTTAAACATTAAAAAGACAAAGTAGGAGGATGGTTTACAATGTTAATACCTTTATGTCAATCTAGCTGTGCCCACGACTTCGTCCTTGTAGAGGTTTTGAATTTTCCGGGTTAAAAAGTATATAAATTAGGAACACATTAATTCTACTAGCCAAAGGTTTCATTAAGTTGAACGCGACATCAGTCGGAAACTCTCGACGCAAAATTAATCTCCACCTACAATTTCGAACTTCTCCTGACACTTCCAAGTCACTAAAGCGCACGGCCGTTACTGACGTCACGAAACGTACCGTAGGCAATACTAAAATCGGCGCCAGCTGTGTGTTGCCATACAAAAAACAAAAAACCCATCAGTTTAATCAACGTGGATGACATATTGTAGCACGACTTAGGTAAGTATGGTAGTGGGCGTGGGTTTAAATGAGGATGCGTGCTTACTGATGATGGAATTTAATTATAAGTAAAAGTAAAAGACCTGAAAAGAACATAAGAATTTAGAAAAACATTTTTATATCAGCTCATATACGTCCCCACCAAGGGGCTCGAGCCTACCCTGAATCAGGGCGATTAGGCCTAGTCGACCACGCGGGCCCAGTGCGGGTTGGTCGACTTCACACACAACCTTCGAGTTTCTTCGCAGGCGTGTGCAGGTTTCCTCACGATGTTTTCCTTCACCGTTAAAGCAATCGGTAATTATATACGTAAGTTTTGGAAAAACTCATTGGTACATTGGCCGTCCAGATTTGAACCCGGTACCTCTGGTTAGATGGACCGAGTCGTTACCGGTTGAGCCACCGACGCATTTTTGTAGAAAAACATAATACACTTAAATTTAAAATACAAATCACAAAAATATGAATTAATCTTACCCGAGATGGGCCTTAATAGAGAGAAACTGGTTTAAATGCGAATTACTAGATTATAATGATGTTAGAAACGAAATGGTGAAAGACTTTGAATGATTTTTAAAAACAAATGTCAGCGCATGCGTAAAAAAAATTAGATGGAATGAAAAAAGATCGAATTAAAGGAGAACGCATAACAGCGTACCGCGTTACAATATGTCATCGGCGCGGCCACTCTAGGCGTTAGTACTAATATATATATATACTGTGCTCTAGGGTTAAGTATTTTCAGTGCTTTACTCTGTGCCGTTTTTAGCAGTCAATCAGTCACTGTTTTTTAGGGTTCCGTACCGAAAGGGTGCCAACGAAACCCTTTTTAAATTAGGCACCCTATTACTAAGCCTTCATTGTCCATCCTTCTGTCTATCAGCGGGCCGTATTCCATGAACCGTAATACGTAGACAGTTGAAATTGTCACAGAGTGTGTGTTTCTATTCCACTATAACAACAAACAATGAAATATAAATACATTCAAAATTAAACGGAATACAAGAAACGTGAATTTTTTTATCTTGTACGATGGTACAGAGCCCTTCGTGTGCGGATCTGACTCGCTCTTGACCGGTATTTTTATTGTGAAAGGTGGCTATACTACTAACTCGTCCTATCTCTCTCTCTCTCTCTCTCTCTCTCTCTCTCTCTCTCTCTTTCATCGTGTCGGGGATTCAGCCGTGACATCCCCAAGTACAGACCAAGACTTGAATTTGACTGTTAGTGGCATTTTCCCCGACCGTTTCCGTGCTTTGCAAGGCACGGTGTCAGTCGCTATCACACTAGATTGGCAGTCGTTCAGTTACGTCAGTACTAATAATACTCGTAAAAACTTTGGTTCAGCCGTGTCATAGTAAAAAGAAAGAATAGTAGGTTATCTCCTCACAATGGTACATCGTGCGATTTGTATGTGTGCGCGTCAGTAGGCACACACGCACACTACAATAATAAAAACGACTTCTTGAAAGAAGACTTCTTCTTCTTCTACCAAAGTAACCGACATAGCTCTCAGAATTGCTAAACTTAAGTGGCAGTGGGCGGGGCACATTGCTCGTAGAACAGATGGCCGTTGGGGCAGTAAAGTTATCGAGTGGCGACCACGCACCGAAAAACGTAGTGTAGGCAGGCCTCCCACTTGGTGGACCGATGACCTGGTAAAGGTCGCGGGAAGTCGCTGGATGCGGGCAGCGCAGAACCGGTCCTCGTGGAAATCCTTGGGGGAGGCCTATGTCCAGCAGTGGACGTCCTTCGGCTGATATGATGATGATGATGTGCGTGCGTGCCTGAATGTATCATTATATGAAGATAACCTACTATTCTTCCTTTTTACTATGGCCGTGTCAGATGCCTTATAAGCGGCTGGAAAAACTTCCGACAGTGGGGTTAACCACCAGCACCCACAACCTTCACCAACCCGGGCTTAGCCCCCGTGTGTGGAGTATGGCCTAACGTTCCCAATTTTGGAGAGAAACTCGCGCCCCAGCAGTGGGCACGTTAATGGGTTGTTAATTACTTCTCGTGATCAAAGATCATCATATCAGCTCATATACGTCCCTTACGAGGGGCTCGAGCCTACCTTGAATTAGGCCATCGGGCCTTAGTCGACCACGCGGGCCCAGTGCGGGTTGGTCGACTTCACACACACCCTGCGAGTTTCTCCGCAGGCGTGTGCAGGTTTCCTCACGATGTTTTCCTTCACCTTAAGAGCGTCGGATAAACGTTCATATGAAATCCAAATTCAAAATCACATTGGTAATACGTGGCAGGTTCGAACCACGACCTCCCGGACAGGAGGCGGCAGCCCTAGCCATTACGCCAACGACGTTCTTCAAATATAGTTAACAATCCTACTAATATAATATTATAAACGCGAAAGTTTGTATGTATGGATGGATGTTTGTTACTCTTTCACGCTTCAACCAATGGACGGATCGGGATGAAACTTGGCACACATATAGGTTAGGTTACTTTTTATCCAGATTTCTTAAGTGGTTCCCGTGGGGTAGCTGTTAACTCTCTCTTTTTTTGGTAATTTCTGTGACTTCGCAATGAAGCGAAGGATTCGTACTAATTAATACTGTTTATCGAATTGACTACTAATTAGCATAGCCCAACATAGTTCCCAAGGGATCTAGAGTTGACTCAGTTCCCACACTCGACAGCACGACAGACATAAAAACTATGTTCACGCGAAAACTTACTAACTACTGAACATATCTGGCTGAAAGGTAGGTAGACAGCTTATGACCTGGATTAACATATAGGCTGCTTGTCTCCACGCTTACTAGCCGCTTGCGGCTCGCGCACTGAGCACCCTCGAAGACAGTCATAAAATTATGCTCAAGCGAACGAAGCCGCTGGCAAAATCTAGTAACACTATAATTAGTTTACCTGCAGTTGTCCCATCTCAAAAGATTCATTGCAGAAATAGCAAGGGCTGTCCTTCGAGTTTTTGCTATATGTCTCCGTCTCTCCGTTGTTAGTTTTGTCCTTATTCATGCTCATTTTCACATATATTTGCACTCACATTGAAATTAATAAAATTCTAGACAGTTAGACGATTATCTCCAACTTTATTTTCTATTCAGAACATACAAAAACAGGGCTCTAAGGGCTAAAAGCATTACCTTGGGAAGTCTGATGATAACTGTTTTATTTTACGAATCTGATGTTTAATTTCGTTGGTTAACTACCTAATTGAATTGTTATCGGTAAGTTAAGCACTTAAGTAATTATCCCTTTATAAAGATGGTGCGTAGTTAAATACGAGCAGTAGTTTCTATTACTTATGTATATCACTTGCGAACAATGCTTTTATTACCAAAAAATCTTCTAAATTACAGATTTTTTTTAAAAAAGAATAGATTTTTTACGATTTTTCCACTATATTAGCACAGTGTTTTCACGATACAATTGTGTTGGTGGGTGTTTCTCACTTGCCGTGTCACTGAAATGAATCATGCATGATTCGCGTACCCTATCTGGCGTTATCTGGCATTAACCATTGATACTATATGCGTTTCAGATACGACGCCTCTGTTTGTGTACTTGGAGTGATAACAGCTCCAAATACGAGATACAGGTTTTATGTTACTTGTAGGTCAAGGGAATCAGGTATTTTATTTTAAAGATAATATTTATTCAAGAGTAGGTTTATAGAAACCTTTATTAGGCAGTAAAAAATACAGTTGCTCGAAAAATGGTCCTTTATATGGCAGTCAAGTGTG
Organism: Coleophora flavipennella; assembly: GCA_947284805.1. NCBI lineage: Eukaryota > Metazoa > Arthropoda > Insecta > Lepidoptera > Coleophoridae > Coleophora > Coleophora flavipennella. The sequence continues at coordinate 15,125,216 of OX369255.1, read as the reverse complement.
CGCAAAATTGATTTTACCGCACACGTGCTTTTACTTTACCTTTTTTTTTTAAATTTCTAGCTCGGAGGAACAAGACATTTCTAGCCAATAAAAAAATATAATAACCAAAGATACATTTTAAATGTCCGAGGATTAATCTCATTTTGTTTTTTCTTTTATATACATAAGCATATTTTTTGTTACACATATATTAACTATTTCTAATTTTATTAGTTTTTACAACTAAAACATCTCAATTCAGTTTTACGAAAATTTCACGTAAGTTATTTATTATCATAAATACAAGACTACAATAAGGCTTGGGTCGCGTCAAATGAACTGGTTGCCGAAACCTTGATAGATATGTACTCATGTATTTTGTTTTTCTGTCACGGTGGTTTTTTATTTTTACAGGTTTTCTCACAACTGTATTGAATAACGTTGTATATTACATGGGTGTAAAAGAAAATAACAAACTCTTGACGATGGTAAACCCTCGCCTGCGGCTCCGGCTCACAAATGTCACTCGTTTGTTATTGACCTCTTTACCACCCTTGTATCATAAATATCTATTAAAACTGTGCAAAAATATTCCCAAGCAGATAAGTAGGTACTGTTTTTGAATTAAAAACAAAAAATGTAAAAAAGGTAATTATATGCAATGCCATTAGGAACTTTAATAATAAAAAAAAATTGTAGACAAAGAGGAACCAAGCGGTTCCGCAGCATTATTTTCAACCGACTTGCAAAAAGGAGGAGGTTCTCAATTCGACTGTATGTTTTTTTATGTGTCAGAACTTTTGACTGGGTGAACCGATTTGGATGATTATTTTTTTATTTGAAAGGTAGTGCTTCCTGTGTGGTCCTATTAAATTTTATCAAAATCGGTGTAGTAATTCATTGAAAATTAACAAAATAATAATGCAAAATTGTACAAAGTTGTTGCGATGGAAGTCGGTTTTTAAACGTGTTTAGCGTTTTCAATTATTTATCACGCTTATATAGCTAATATTAGCTTCACCTGTAAGTATGTATGTATGTTTGTAAGCGTCGGTGGCTCAACCGGTAACGACTCGGTCGTCCTAACCAGAGGTGCCGGGTTCAAATCCGGACGGCCAATGTACCAATGAGTTTTTCGTAACTAACGTACATATACTCTCCGATTGCTTTAACGGTGAAGGAAAACATCGTGAGGAAACCTGCACAACACACCTGCGAAGAAACTCGAAGGTTGTGTGTGAAGTCGACCAACCCGCACTGGGCCCGCGTGGTCGACTAAGGCCCGATTGCCCTAATTCAGGGTAGGCTCGAGCCCCTCGGTGAGGACGTATATGAGCTGACATGATGTTTGTATGTTTGTATGCTTGTAACCGACTCCTTTGCACTCGATTTTGACCCCCTTTAAACGGACAGATTTAATTCAAAATTTGTACATTTATCAAGAATCAGTTATAATACAATAATTTTTATAAGTTTGTCTCATAATCCTGATCGGGATCGCTAGGATTAAATGCACATCAAACTAAAAATTGAAAATAATTCTTATTTCTGATAACATTAATGAACGAGGAATACTAGTTAATACTATTGAATAATTTGTGAAAAAAGCGTGGGGCGCTTTGTGCCATATTTTTCGTATATCGAACAACCCACGCTTTTTTCACAATAATACTAATATTTATCGTTCATTATTGTTTTCAGCTTATATTAGGAATTATTTTTCACTTTTTAGTTTGATGTCCTTTAAAAACGTGATTTTTTGTTTTTTTAACTATTTTTTTTTCTTACTATGGACATCGTGGGTGTACGGTGGGCGGCTCGTCATCGATGTTGCGCGGTGTGCAACAATGTGCGCGTTAAATGTTCACACCTAACCACAGATTACTAAATAGTTACTTCGACCTAACTTTCCTCCAACTAGGGTTGCCAGGTCTTAAAACTAAATAGCCGGACATACCTGCCAGTTTAGCCGGACTTTTGGGTAAAAAAGCCGGACTCTAAATAATTAAAGCCCGCTTTAGATAAGCCTAAATAAATCAGTCATGTTTACTGGCCTTTAGCGAGGTCCTAATCAGACAAAGAAACGCCGCCATAGTCTCATAAATACGACAGCGCTCACCCGAATGTCCAGGTGACTGGAAAAATCATTAAACCTAAAAAGCCGGACAGGCCGGACACCTTCTAATTTGGCCGGACACGCATCCAATTAGCCTAACACTGTCCGGCTTTATCCGGACGCCTGGCAACGCTACCTCCAACCCAAACATTTTAAGTGAGTAATTACTGAAATGAAAGAATTCGTTGCAAAAAGTATTCTTAGAGTATTCAATGATAACCGAAGATGTTGAGAAAAAAGCTATGAAAATCGCGTTTGAGTGTAATTTGAGAAGGATGAAAGTTTGGTGATTTTTAATGCTTTTTTTTATTAAAAATTTGAGTGCGTTTGACTATATCTTACCTGATGGTAAGTGACGATATAGTCGAGGATGTTATGTTATGTTATAAATAATGTCTATTCACTCTCGCCTTGAAGATCCCCAAATTATAGGAGTCGGGAAACACAGACGCAGGCAAAGAGTTCCACTCCATCGCTGACCGCATAATAAATGAGGAAGCGTAACGCTTCGTGCGTATAGGCTGTATATCAACAACAAAGTTGTGGAACCTCCGCATGCGTCACGTTGCCCGAAGGTGGAATGGAGCTGGGGGAATGAGATCGTGAAGTTCTTGAGCACACTCTCCGAAATGAATTCGATAGAAAACCGAAAGACAGGCAACTTGGCGGCGATGCTCAAGGCTTTGGAGCTTGTTTTTGACAAGCTCATCGTCACCAATGAGTCTCCGGGCGCGTATGAGTAATGACGTATCTGTGCATCAATACTTATCATTTTAAAAAAACTGGCCAAGTGCAAGTCAGAACCGCGCACAGAGGGTTCCGTACCATCATATTAGATGGCGCTAGTTTCTTTACGTTTCAAAAAAAAACACGTTTTTTGTATGGATACTTTTACTTTTTTCTTATTTTTTTGTATTTGTTGTTATAGCGGCAACGGAAATACATCATCTGTGAAAATTTCAACGGTCTAGCTATCACGGTTCATGAAATACAGCCTGGTGACAGACGGGCAGCGAAGTCTTAGTAATAGGGTCCCGTTTTTATCCTTATGGTACAGAACCCTAAAAATAAGCATATCGATTGGATAGAACGGTCGGACGGAGTCGCAATAGTTTTCACAAATTCTTTATTACCTAATACATAGATTCACTTCTGTAATGGTCATTAACTATGCAAATCAAACCTTAGCAATTTAATTAAAAATAAAACACCGACTCCATAAAAATGCTAACCCACTTTTTTGGGCGTTCGGGTAAAAATGTATTCTATGTCATTCACGGGATCGATACGAACTTAACGACACCTTGCTCTCCAAAATCCATCAAGCCACTTACGCTACAGGCACAGTATAATAAATAGTACTAGCTACAGGTAGGCTTCATCATTACAGCTCATATACGTCCCCACCGAGGGGCTCGAGCCTACCCTGAATCAGGGCGATTAGGCCTTAGTCGACCACGCGGGCCCAGTGCGGGTTGGTCGACTTCACACACAACCTTCGAGTTTCTTCGCAGGCGTGTGCAGGTTTCCTCACGATGTTTTCCCTCACCGTTAAAGCAATCGGTAAGTATGTACGTAAGTTTTTGAAAAACTCATTGGTACATTGGCCGTCCAGATTTGAACCCGGTACCTCTGGTTAGATGGACCGAGTCGTTACCGGTTGAGCCACCGACAGGTAGGCTTGCCAACTTTAAAATACATAGTAATTTGCGGGAAATAGGGGATTGGACTTCTAATCATTTGAGTTAATTTTTATAATTGTCAAAAACTAAATTTTGTTCTAAAAATGTCTGAAATACCCACAAGTGACGTCACAGATTTTAAGCGTCATTGGCGAACTTATTTTGTGGATTTGATCAATTATAAATTGAAGACGTGATGGACAAACAAAACAAGTAAGGTTTTTTGAAACTACAAGAGTAGAGTAATATAGGAAATCATATTTCAGATTTTATTTTTGATGCAGTCCGATCCCCTATTGTGATATTGATTTAAAATGCGGGAATAATAGGGGATCGGACTGCATCAAAAATAAATTTTAAAATATGATTTCCTAAATTGCTCTCCTCTAGAAGTTTCAAAAAATCTTACTTGTTTTGTTTTCCATCACGTCTTCAATTTTTATTTGATCAAATTTACAAAATAAGTTCGTCAATGACGCTAAAAATCTATGACGTCACTTGTGGGTATTTCTAACATTTTTAGAACAAAATTTCGTTTTTGACATATCATAAAAAGTAACTCAAATGACTAGCAGTCCGATCCCCTATTTTGTACAGAATACAAAAACGTAAGAATTTTCTTTGCAAATCAGTATGAGAAGTAAATAAAACACTAAGACTTGCTCTTTTTAAACCGTAAACATAAAAAAAAATTGCCTACTTATAGTAAAGTGCTCAATAAATTCAATAATATAGAAGCAATTCATTTATGAAACAAAAAAAAAACATTTACATAGATTAATTTGACGTGAAATAAATTACTTTTTCTATGAGTATTTATTATATTCAAAAAGTGAAATATTTAGCGTCCCGCACATACTCCGAGCGGGACGTCTCTTCTAGGGTTCCAGAACCGGGACGTCAAGCGTACAGCGGGACGGTTGGCAACCCTAGCTACAGGCTCAGCAAAGAAACAGACAAACGTACCTACGTACACCCGAAAAACGTTACCCCCCTTTAATAGCATTCCAGTAATAATTGAAAACGCTAAACACGTTAAAAAAACCGACTTCTATCGCAACAAATTAGTACTTTTTTGCATTATTATTTTTGGTTTTTGTTAATTTTCTAATAAAGTACTACACCGATTTTGATAAAATTTATATGGGACCACACGGGAAGCACTAGCTTTCAAATAAAAAAAGAATCATAAAAATCGTTTCACCCAGTCCAAAGTTATGAGGTAACAAACATAAAAAAAAAAACATACAGACGAATTGAGAACCTCCTCCTTTTTGGAAGTCGCTTGAAAATAAGAGTCCTGGCACACTCACTAACTGACTCATCAACAATCAGCCCAAACTATTGGACCTAGAAAGCTGAATTTTTGCACACAGGTTCAGCGCCCCCTCTCAGGTCAAGTCCGGCCTCCGATAGGCTTTAATGGTAACCAGGTTGCCAAAGCTTAAGGGGTTTTTAGTGGGTAGTACAGTCTTCAACTGTAAGTCCCACATAACAAGTACAGGTGGCTGTACTGATATGCATTTTAATATTCTCCTCCCTATGAAAAGGGGAACAAAAAAGAAAAACTTTGCGATGTAGACAAGGAATAAGGTCGAACTTTGCGGAATTCCTACGGGATAGGGAATAAAGTGGGAACGAAGTCTTGGGCTTCCACTAGTTAATAATAAGATCAATAATGGTCTCGGAAGTTTGCATAACAAATACACTTAAGAACGCCTTGCAAAAAAGTTCATGTCAATTGTACGTTTTGACGAGTCGTTAGAAATATCCTCCCTATTTTTTTCCCTTTTTTTTACAATTGGTAAACCCTTGACAACATCGCACCTGGTGGTAAGTGACGATATTGCGGAAGATGGAAGTACCTCAAAAGAAAATACAAAACCCTTATAGGATCGTCTGTCACAGCCGACTTTCTCAGAAACTAGTGGATCAATTGAGTTGAAATTTGGTACACATATGTATTATGTAAGTCGGAGACCCAAAGACGTATTTCTGACGTAAATAAATACATTTGAAACATGGGGGCCACTTTTGGGGATAAATTAGAAAATATAAAAAAGTAACTATATCTTGTGACATATCAAATAGAAGGGCTTATTGTAAGAATCTCGAATATATTTTTTTAATAAGATAAATCGTTTTGACGTTATTCAAGGAAAAAGGCAAAAATTTAGCATCCCTCCCCTTCCCCTCCGTATCTTCGAAACGAATTGGCCTTAAATTTTTAAACGATCACAGTATATGAAGTTAAACGCATAAATAACAGGAAAATCTATGACATATTTAAAGTCTTTCCGTCCTTACAGGAAACATGAAATCACACTGGGCCCGCGTGGTCGAGTAAGGCCCGATCGCCCTAAATTAGGGTAGGCTCGAGCCTCGGTGGGGACATATATAAGCTGATATGATGATGATGATATTCAGGTATTTAATTAGCACCATTAAAAGTAACATATTAAGGATGTACGTATTTAATTACACTTCAAAATCCAAAACAAGTTAATAAAAACATAAAAATGACGCAACTCGATTTACAATGACGAACTCTGACAAGTTCATACAAAAAATTACTAAAATTAACATAAAGTTTTATTTCTTCTTGTTTATTTTAATGTCTTCACGTTGACATTAAATTATCTCGTGAATATGTAAACAAACCGTTGTTAAAAACATTGATGTGTTCCGGCATGAGGATAAGATAGCCAGTTCTCCATTGCGTTGGGGAATCTTAGTAAGCCCGCTTCCATCTTCGGAATTATCGTCACTTACCATCAGGTGAGATGATGCCAAGAGCTTACCAATTGTGAATAAAAAATAATAAGGAAAAAAAACCGGCCGGGTCACAACCGCACACAAAGGATTCCGTGCCATCATACTAGATGTCGCTAGTTTCTTTACGTTTAAAAAACATGTTTTTTGTATGGAGACCCTTATTTATACACTTTTTCTAATTTTTTGTATTTGTTATAGCGGCAACAGAAATACATCATCTGTTTTCAAATTTCAACTGTAATAGCTATCATGGTTCATGAAATACAGGCTGGTGACAGATGGACAGACAGCGGAGCCTTAGTAATAATAGGGTCCCGTTTTAGCCCTTTAAGTACGGAACCCTAAAAAGTATATTGAGGAAACTAATAATCTAGGGAATCCAGAGAATAATACAATTTTTCATAGGACAGACGAGTCGGAAGTATCGAAAGGTAATGAGAAGCATAAAGTCCAAATATTCTACAGATTAGGTCTTAAGATGTCGGTGGGTGAAATCTTGCAGTTCCAGGTGCAATTGTTTCAAACGCCAGCTCAAATGTACTGGGTTATATAATTGTGGAGGTGGTTGTAAATAAAACGTTCATAAACGTTCTATTATTGTCTTTATTTTTAACAATTTACCTGACTTCGTTCATAAATTGAAGATAATTAAAAATCACACTAATATTATAAAGTCCAAAGTTTGTGAGTGTGTGTGTTTGTTACTTCTTTGCACTCAAGTGGCTTGAACAATTTTGATTAAATTCGGTATGGAGGTAGCTGACACCTTGGATTAACACACAGGCGACTTCTTAACCATGTGTAATACTGCGGTGTGCAGCTAGTATAATATTAAGTCTTCTATGGTCTTTTTGCCTTCCCCTACGCTGCGCTGACGGACGTCGCAGTACTTCCAATATATTTTTATTACATTGAAAATAGACATATTTATATTTACTGTTATATTTTTTATAATCTGCATTAAATGCGCTTTCGGACAATATTTTTCATAAAATATGTTTAATCATCATCATCCTCATATCAGCCGAAGGACGTCCACTGATGGCCTCCCCCAAGGATTTCCATGACGACCGGTTCTGCGCTGCCCGCATCCAGCGGCTACCCGCGACCTTCACCAGGTCGTAGGTCCACCGAGTTGGAGGCTTGCCTACACTACGTTTTCGGTGCGTGGTCGCCACTCGAGAACTTTACTGCCCCAACGGCCATCTGTTCTACGAGCAATCTTAAACAACGTTTAATACAAAAATATAAAACTATACGGGTTTGTTTGCATTGTGTCAGTCACTACTGTCACTGTCAGTTTATTATTTTAAGGATTGCGTCATATTTCGCTACGGAACCCTAAAAACTGGTATGGAGAATGAATTGGGTATCATCTAGTTACCTGATAACGACACCAAACTTGACTGAAATGTCCAAACTAATCCGCCAGAATTTTTTTTCTGAGCGCCGGGAGCTCTGTACTTTGAACCCCCCCCTGCCCCCACCTGTCGCGGAGTTCAAACTGGCTACCGGGCATTTTGGGCTTAGGTGGACGTGTATAACATTCGTACCAAATATTGTTTCCCAATAGAAAACGGACTATCATTGTCACCTCAATAACTTCAAAAAGTTTAGTAAGAGTATATGTGTTTACAGTCAATACCAATATAAGTCCAATTAACTTTAATTTCAATATACTAAAGGAATATAGTCAATAAAATAATCAATATACTAAAAGAATAGTCAATAAAATTAAACTTACTTTACCTACTGCATTATGTTATACTGTGGCGTTCTCGCCCGCCGCCAACGGTCACCGGAGTTCATATCATGTCCGTTTCCACGTAACGCGGATGAAAGTCGACTGGGCGAGTGAAATGCCTAAATCTTCGGAACAAGGGGGCCTTTAAGCTAATTTTGTTATAAACATAAGCAAGTCACGAAAATCTAGTTTCTGTATAGATAACATTTTTGAAATAGTTTATTTTAAATAAGATTTAGCGAATTCTAAGATTACTATTTAAACCTTAAATCACTATTATTTATTGCCAAGACATATTTTTCGAAAATGTAATAAACCCACAAAATAGAATTTCGTGACTTGCTGCGTAGTGCTTATAAAGTTTCATTGGAATCGGCCCATCCATTCTCAAGAAGTAGTAATTTAAAATTTGTATGGGAAACGATTTTGTAAATGCGCTCTTAATGTAAAATAAGAACCACAGAGTAACCTTGTACATTAGGTTTGGGATCTTCGTCATTAGCATTGAACTCATAGTCATAAACAATAAACAAATCTGCTGCGGTTTCGGAAATTTTAACGCCATTACTCTATTAATGATCATTTATTTATTAACTAGCTTTTTCCTGCGGGTTCGCGCGCGCGGACATCGTTTTTATGACTGTTTTAGAGGGTGAGTGTTTTCTCCAGCTCCCTCAGGGACTATATCGGGATATTCTGATTAGCAGTTTATGTCACTTCCCATTCCCACAACCAATTCTATACAAAAAAAAACAATTCGATCCGTTGCTCCTTTGCCACGCCGACGTGCGCGAGCGTGGAAATTAATTTTCTCCAGATCCCTTGAATACCTACTATGTCAGGCTCAGGATATGCTAATTAGTAAATTATGTAATTTCCCACGTCTTCAAACATCTCTGTGCAAAAAATACAAGAATCCATTGTTCCGTTGAAATGTTAAAAAGATTAATAAAGTTAAAGAGTATTTTTCAAGTTTCCTCAGGAACTGCATGGGACTATACTACTTTCACGTAACAAAAGGTAGCTTATGTCCTTCCTAGTGACACAGGCTACCCGCATGCCAAATTTCATCAAGATTGATCAAGGTTTTGAAGCGTGAAAAGGTAACAAATAAACAAACAAACACATTTTCACATTTATAATATTAAGTAAAGATTCACGTGAAGAATACACGTGTAATAAGAAGACTATAATGTTGCCTGGATGAGTTTACTTGAACTTAATAGCGATAAGATCACCTACTTAACCTGTATAATTTTATTACATTGATTTGTGTCTATCTTGGCAATACATAATTCAAATAGGTCTTCTGTCAAACCACGAGCCTCTCAACTGTTGGTGCCAGGAGCTAGGTGCCGTGCCGTCTTGGTGAACGATCTTATGTATATACAATATACACAGCGTCCCCCCCCCCCACTGCTGGGGTACGGGTTTCTTACCACATCACGGGAAGGTAAGGCCATAGTGCCATAACCCATACACGGGGGACCGTAGGCATTGGGGGGGGGGCCCACTGCTGGGGTACGGGTTTCTTACCACATCACGGGAAGGTAAGGCCATAGTGCCATAACCCATACACGGGGGACCGTAGGCATTTCAATTTTTTTTTTTAAATAAATTAAAAATAAAAATAAAAAATAAATAAATATTCTGGGACAAATCACACATGGTCATCTGGCCCCAAAGTAGGATTCCCTGTGTTATGGGTTACCAGAGACTGATATACATACTTATATAGATTATTTTTGCAGTTTTGTATAGAAAAACTGTGATGTTTTACAAATCGGACCGCAGATTTTAGGTTGGTCGACTATTATTCTGTTTTTTAGTATTTGTTGTTATAGCGGCAACATAAATACATCATCTGTGAAAATAATAACTGTCTAGCAATATATAAGTCATTGTGTCTAGCTATCACGGTTCATGAAATACAGCCTGATGACAGACGGACGAACAGACAGACGGACAGCGAAGTCTCAGTAATAGGGTCCCGTTTTTTTAACCTTTGGTTTTATGTATTTTTTTCTTTTTTGCATCTTACGTTTGTATATACTCGTACTGTGTATGTTGCTTCATCATCATCATTACAGCTCATATACGTCCCCACCGAGGGGCTCGAGCCTACCCTGAATCAGGGCGATTAGGCCTTAGTCGACCACGCGGGCCCAGTGCGGGTTGGTCGACTTCACACACAACCTTCGAGTTTCTTCGCAGGCGTGTGCAGGTTTCCTTACGATGTTTTCCTTCACCGTAAAAGCAATCGGTAAGTATGTACGTAAGTTTTTGAAAAACTCATTGGTACATTGGCCGTCCAGATTTGAACCCGGTACCTCTGGTTAGATGGACCGAGTCGTTACCGGTTGAGCCACCGACGCTATGTTAATGTTAATGTTGCTTCATTCTTAATAAATTACTTCCAGTCTAGCGCACATATCCTAAATCCCAATGTCCGAAAGACTCCCCCACCTGGAAAAACTTTATCTTCCAATGGAAGTCTATAAGACGATAATACGAGTATTACAGATTGTCGTTATTTTTGACTATTTTATATTTGACTACAGAGATATGCTATAATAAGGTTGACTGTTATTATTTTGTCAATTACTCCTAAACGATAGAAAACCCAAGGTTGAAAAAAATAACCTTACTGTTGATGATGTTCTTTAAAGTTAAAAGCTATTAGAAACACGATTGAGCTGTTTTGGCTTAATAAAAAAAAACGCAAAGATAGGTCTACACCGTTACTTTCAACTCTAGTTACGAGTAATATTTTGAAGCATAAATAAAAAAATATATACAACAATATTTGTTATGATAATACAAAGTGATCAATGTTATTATTTTATATGCTTTCATTGTAGTTTTTGATTGAAACGAAAAATTACTGGAAAAGTGAAAAAGTTTGGTTATTTTCTTTACTCTTTACACGTAAAGAAAAAGACTGAGACAACTGTTCCAATCATTACCTGGTCTTAAACAGACTCCGGACTCAAGTTGGCCGGCGCAAGGAAAACCTGTGCAGGTGGGGCTACAGCTGGGATAGTGCTTGCGAGTGCGTCGCCTCCAGAACTATACAGGGTCAATTTTTGAGACGGGACAGTAAGGGCAGTAGGTACCTTAACCGTTATAGTTACAGGAAAACGTTTCTAGGAGACTATTCATATATTTTTAAGATATTTTGAACTGCATTCACAGATTTTGGAAAAAAATGCTCAGTCAGCAAGATAATGGTCATTTAACACAAAAACTTTTTTGATGTCAGTCGATCCTGTTTCTTATAAGGACCTAAAGTCTCTGCTGGACCGACTGAGGTTTGAGTATACTAGAAATGTCAGGATCAAGTCGCTATGGACTCTAAGGAGCCTCAAAGGCTTTTTTTTTCGTTTAATGCTTATACCGCCGCCAGCGACCAACTTTTTAATCACTTTTGACTTCAATGAAGGATTTTTTATCGAAAAAAGAATTGTTTTGTAATTTACAGGATTTGAGGAGTAATTTTGATTACCTGGAATTCTATTTTAATCATTCCCTACCGAGGGGCTCGAGCCTATCCTGAATTAGGGTGATCGGGCCTTAGTCGATCACGCGGGCCCTTTGCGGGTTGGTCAACTTCACACACAACCTTCGAGTTTCTTCACAAATGTGTGCAGGTTTCCTCACGATATTTACCTTCACCGTAAGAGCGTTATTTATTCATTTATTTAGTTATTTTAATACACAGAAAAAAAATACCCTAAAGCACCCTTTTTTTTCTAGTTGTAACTTTAGAGCTGACAAGAACTTTATTTCCAAGTTATTTCGTTCGATGTTTGAAACGTCGTGAATAGAGTTACTAATTTTCGGGACGGCGGAGCCTTAAGGCCCTAAGAGCATTCAATCTGAGCAGGTTGAAACGTGTTTAAATAATATCGAACGTAAGTCTATTCATTTTAAGTTTAAATCAATGCGAGCTTTAACGCGGCTGTTACGTTGAAACCGAACGCCCAATTCTCGAATTTATTACTTTTCATCACTTTCAAATAAGTTTAAAAAAAATGTGTTCAATTAAAATGAAAGGTCTCAAAGTCACCGAATTTTAGTGTGTTGGTTTCATTCAACATTAACGAATTGTTTTCGAGAAATTTTGCAATTAATGCCAAAACAGGGTCTACAGAATATTTTTTTACATCAATATTTTTAAAATTGTAAGTGTTCAATTAAATCGATTTTTTATAACTTTAAGTATATTAAATATTTTTGCTATGGTGATAGCTTTACACAGTATTACAATAATTTGAATTGACCCATCTTATGGCCTTAATATTATGTCCTTGTCCATCACTTGTCACTTTAGTGCAATATTTTGTGGCAGACAGAACGTCACTACTATACTGGTAAGTCTGACCCCCCCCCCCCTGCTCTAGATACTACCATAGTACAAACGTCAAAGTGAAGTTACTGAAGGGTATTACGGGCTTGCGTGTATGAAACCGCGTGCAGATTGGTTACAGTTTGGTTGTCGAAAGTATAGGGATTCGCCGCCATTTTGTTTGTTCCGTCATTCCTTTTCTGAAATGTCATTTCTAGCCCGTTGTATGAAGTGTCCAGGGTGCGCTTGTAGCCTAAACGGCTTGATGGATTTTGGAGTGCGAGATGTCGTTAGATTCGTCTTCATCTTTGAGTGACATAGAATATTTTTAACCGACTTCCAAAAAAGAGTGGTAATGTTTTTATGAATTCTGGTTTTAAATTTTTAATTAAATTGGTTAGGTTATGTCCGTCGACCAAATATAATGGACCGGCCCTATACATGCATTAATCTCTGAAAAAAAATTAGTCAAATACAACTGCACGCAAACACACACTCACACCACTTTAATCTACCGAGTCTCGTTCTAATATATACAATGGCAGGCATAGAGAGACGTACTCGGAATGTAGCACGAATAAAATACAAAAAATCACTAATTTCGACCTTCAAACCATTTGGGGAATACTGATCGACTATAAAGTGAAAGAAAGAAAAGAAAGAAGCGTCGCTAACTCCACCGGGAACGACTCGGTCCTCCTAACCAGAGGTCTCGGGTTCAAATCCGGACAGCCAATGTACCAATGAGTTTTTCGAAACTTATGTTCATATACTCACCGATTGCTTTAACGGTGAATGAAAACATCGTTAGGAAACCTGCACACACCTGTGAAGAAACTCGAGGGTTGTGTGTGAAGTCGACCAACCCGCACTGGGCCCGCGTGGTCGACTAAGGCCCGATCGCCCTGATTCAGGCGGTGACGTATATGAGCTGATATGATGATGTTAAAGCGAAATGAGCCGCTCACTCTATAGGCATTAAAATCACTGTTCGCGTAGGCCAGTCCATAGCTGTTACATTGGTCGAAGGTCATATCAACATCGAAGCCTTCATCGTGCGTGCGTAAGCGCAGCGTCGCTAACGACGACGTCCAAAGTTCAAAATATCAACTCAGATCAGAGGCAAACCAACTGGCACGAACAGTATCAAATTGAACGTGAGAGGGACTGCGCGTCGCTTTATAATTTGTGCATCGAAACTACGTTTTTTTTTACGCGTGCAAGTTTTTTTTTTACGAAGTATGCAGATCCTGTACTTGCAGTAAAAATCAATTAGGTTAAAATAAATTTTCTGTAGCCATTGAAATAAATCCTGATTGTTCTGTTTTTAATTCAGTGCAGTGACAAACGCAATATTGCAGTGTTTTTCATCTGGAGGTTTTCGAAATGTAAGTTTTTTTGTTTTTGTTATTTATTTCTTCAGGTCCAATAAAATCCATTGTGAGAATCCATTGATGGATATTTTTGCACTTTTATGTCCAATTTCCTCCATGAATCCGTGATATTTGGTAAAGTGGATTTTTCCTCCCCTAGGTCCAGTAAAATCCATTAATGGATCTTTTGTGTAATAAATGTGTGTTATGTATGTAGAGTTTACACTTTTTTTCGAGTTTAAGTATTACTTAAAGATACTTACTTAAATAAATATATAAAATAAACTCGTGTTAGTTACACCATTTATAACTCAAGAACGGCTGGACCGATTTTGCTTTTTTCTTTTTTGTTGAGTTCGTTATTGTCAGGAAAAGATTTTAGGGTAAGATAGGGTAAGGTAGGGTAGTGTATGTAGCGTAGTTTAAGCTAGACACTCTTGTAGTGCGATTCTGCTCCATACACGTACGGCATAAGAACGGTACAAAGTGTCTAGCTTGATGTGCCGGCCTTTGTACATGTTTTGCGGAGTAAAAACTTTTCACTAATGTAGAAAACATTTTTTTGTGTTAGCAAACTTTTAAATAAAATTAAATCAATATAGGTAGGTACGTATACCAAACAACAAGGAAATGATTCGTTTGTACAGGGGAAGAATATGCTATATATATGTATTTTTATGATTTTTGTGTTTTTGCATTTGTCTTCGTCGGGAATGGGATAATAAATAAGTATTAAAATATGATATTCATTAATAATAATAAAATATCAGTCAAAAACTTTTGGTTTTGGGGTAGGGTAGTGTAGTGTAGTGTTGTAGTGCAGGGTAGTTTAGGTGTAGTGTAGTTAGGGTAGGATAGGGTAGTGTAGTGTAGGGTAATGTAGGGTAGGGTAGGGTAGTGTAGGGTAGGTTAGGGTAGTGTAGGGTAGGGTAGGGTAGTGTAGTGTAGGGTAGTGTAGAGTAGGGTAGTGTAGCGTAGTGTGAGGTGGAGCGAAGTTCGCCGGGACAGCTAGTTGTCAATAAATGTCAATGATAGAATTCAAATCTCTTCAAAAGATACATTATATCTATGATTAAATACACAAATGTCTTTGTTTTTCAGTATCCACAAACAACCTACCCTAAAACGTGTGACATACGTCAAAATGAACCATGGTAAAATTATTTTTTTTCGTGTACGGCTAGAACCTTTCATGTTTTTGCGTTGTAGTAGTATTTTTATATGGCGACTGCATGTAATTCTCAAGGAAGTTTTTAAGTTTCGTTCTACCACTTTTACACTAAGTACATAATTTTAAACCAAAAAACCGACTTCAAACTGAAAACAAAGGTTCCCCTCAATTTCTCTGGGATGCCATCATCGGATCCTGGTGTCCTTATCATGGTACCACCCTTCGGATATCTTCTTTCCAACAAAAAAAGAATCAACAAAATCGGTTCATATACGACGAAGTTATCCGCGAACACACATAAAAATATAAATAAATAAATAAATTAATATTCTGGGACAAATCACACATGGTCATCTGGCCCCAAAGTAGGATTCCCTGTGTTATAGGAACCAGAGACTGATATAAATACTTATATTCGTTTAAATACATACATATATAGATATTTAACACCCAGACACAGAGCAAACAAATCTGTTCATCACACAAATGCTTGCCCTGGGTGGGGATCGAACCCACAACTCTCGGATCAGCAGTCAAGAGCAGGACCACTAAGCCAACGAGTCAGTCGAATATATATATATAAATATATACAGTCGAATTGAGAAACCTCCTCCTTTTTTTGAAGTCGGTTAAAAATGGCATTACCAGTTTTAAAAAAGTAAAAATGCGACATTGCATGTTCATCCCCTGTTCCCTTCTTAGTAGTTACTATCATGATATGACAAGTAGTAAATAAAGAAATTAATAATTGCATGTTTATAAATAATTGGAATTTGTTTTATAAACCGACCAGTGAGTAGTGATGACAAAAAAATATATTTGAACGAATCGATATTTGATCCTATTGTGATGAATGTCATTGTTTCAAATAACGAGGGTAGTTGTTTGCCGTCACGCAATTCAATAATAAACAATCAAACAAAGTTATACTTTGTCAAGACTCAGATTAAAAATATGATTGTAATTTTTACTGTTCCGCACCAGGTGATCTGTCTGTCCGTCCATCCGTTTCTGTTTTTTCCGACCTGGTAGCTGGCTGAAATTTTCACAAAATATATTTATACTAGCTGTCCCGGCGAACTTCGTTCCACCTTACACTACACTACACTACACTACCCTACCCTACCCTACACTACGCTACATACACTACCCTACCTTACCCTAACCTACCCTAAAATCTTTTCCTGACAATAACGAACTCAACAAAAAAATAATATGCGAAATCGGTCCAGACGTTCTTGAGTTAAAAATGGTGTAACTAACACGACTTTCTTTTATATATTTATATAGATATAGATAGATATAATGTGGGATTTATTAACAATTAATAAAAAAATAATTAATTCTCATACAATAAACTATTGGTGTACTATTAATTGTTTTGGTGTACTATAAGTGTAAATAAATAAATAAATAAATAAATAAATAAACGTTTTTAGGGTTCCTTCTTTACTCAAAGGATATAAAACGGGACCCTATTACTAAGACTTCACTGTCTGTCCGTCTGTCAGTCCGTCTGTCACCAGGCAGTATTTCATGAACCGTGATAGCTAGACAGTTGAAATTTTCACAGATGATGTATTTCTGTTGCCGCTTTAACAGCAAATACTAAAAATTAGAAAAAGTTAAAAAATCAATAAGCTGATTTATTTTTAAACACCACAAGCCATATCGTAATATCGTGGCATTGCCTTTAAAAACTAGTTTTTCATTTGTTTTTCAACTTGTCTAGTTTTTTGTTGTTATTTGATGACGTTGATTTGAATTGCGCAAAAAATGATTTGAGTTTTGTTGTTGTTTGCAAAATCATATATTTTTCTATTAAGGCGAGGTATTGAAAGTAACTATTTAGTAATCTGTGGTATTGATTGGAACAATTGTCTCCGTCTTTTTCTTTACGTGTAAAGACTTAAAGATGTTATGGAAACGTGTAATATTTATGCCGTTGGTGTGCCATATTCAAATTAAAAAAAAAAAAAAAAAAAATAACCACAATTTTTCGATTTTTCAATGCTTTTTCGTTTCAATCAGAAACTACAATAAAAAGTATACAAAAAAATAACATTACTCACTTTGTACACTGAACTTAATAAGGCCTACTACACTGGTAGTTCACTGTTCCAGAAAAAAACGAATAAGGCACCTCCCATATGAACCCAGATTATTTATAAAGTTATCAAGTTTGACACGCCTCTTTTTTGCTACTGCTAGGTTAAAGTATACCAAAAGGTGAAGGCTACGCAAGAAAGTAAGCACAGCGTGGCTATACACAAAATTAATGAATAAAAATTGTTCTCTCGAAATTATTAAATAAAAGAAAGAGAAGGGCCAGGGGAAAGTTGATCAGGATTAAAAAAGCTAATTTTAATGTTGATTTCTGTATACGTGAGAAAGTAGACACAGCGTGGCTATACAATCCTTACTTATAATATTATAAATGTGAAAATGTGTTTGTTTTTTACCTTTTCACGCTTCAACACGTTGACAAATCTGATGAAATTTGACATGCAGGTAGCCTGTGTCACTGGAAAGGACATGCTACTTTTTATCCCGTGAAAATGGCATAGCCCGATGTAGTTCCTGAGGGAACTGAATAAATATTCTTTTTAGGTTCTGTACAAAAAAAAACAAAACGGAATCTTATAGGATCACACGTGCGTCTGTCTCTGTCCGTCCGTCTGTCCAAGCCAATTTGCTCCGAATCTACAGGACCAAATCAGGTGAAATTTGGTAGAATGATGTAATCTTATGACCCAAACACAGATGTGCAAAGTAAATATTTTTTGATGTGTAACATCTTTGCTCTCGCTTTCCTGCAATTTGTGGGAGTGATTTCGTGAAATGGGACGGAAATGTGTAACATGGGACGGAAATGTGTAACAGGAAGTCGCGAAAGCGCGGAATTCTACTTTACGAGAGTCCGACTCGCACTTGGTCGGTTTTTTTCGTTACTGTCAGATCCGCCACCCAGGTACAATATCGTCATCAAATCTAACTAACCTAAAATATTTTGTCACATGTTTCACATCATATGCGAGTACTGTAGGTCTCGCTCGAATTATTTTTATTTATTTAAGGGTTATTTTCGGGGGACAAATTAGGAAATTAAAAAAAAAAACGTTTTGTAAACCTTAATGTGTCATAAATCAAATGAAAGGGCTCGTTATCAGGATTTTAAATATATTTTTGTTTATATTGTTAAATAAATAGTTTTGATTTTATTCATGAAAGAAGATGAAAATTGATCATTCCCCCCTGTTCTCCGAAACTACTGAGCCTAAAATTTTGAAAAAAATACAAAATATAGTTCATTGCTTGTAGATTACAGGAAAACCTATAAGAATTCTATCAATTAAAAAAAAAAGTGGTAAACTCAATATAATACGTAAATAGTTCTAGTCATAATAGAAAATAGTCTATCGGTGTTCTACAGGATTGATTTCGGAAAGTGTGTCCTGGAGCTTCGCTTCGTGGCACAAACGAATAGCACTCATGTTACAATGGCTCTCATTACTTGGCAGTGGCATAAATAACTATTATATGACTCGATTTGGTTGGTGGAAGGGCATCTTCTAAGCCCGCCTGGCTAGTTACCACCATCTAATCTAAGTATTGCCACCAAACATCGATGTTAACAACATTGATGTGTTCCGGCTTCAAGATAAGATAGCCAGTTAGTTCCCCATTGCATTGGGGAATCTTGGTAAACTCGCTTCCATCTTTGGCATCATTGTCACTTTGCATTAATGTCAAGGGCTTACCAATTGTGGATTAAAAAAATTTTTTTGGAGTAATGTTTTATAGTAACATATTTTTATCAGGTGCACCTTTGCAGAATTTTCTTCATCAAAGTCGTTTATAATTTTTAACCAAAAAAAACATAATTCAAACAGGAAACTAAGCTTCCCTTCGATTTCTCTGATATGCCATCATCAGATCCTGGTTTCCTTATCAAGGTACCACCCTTGGGATATCTCCTTTCCGACAAAAAAAAAGAAACATCAAAATCGGTTCATAAACGACGAAGTTATCCGCGAACACAGATAAAAAAAATATACGGTCGAATTGAAAAACCTCCTCGTTTTTTTGAAGTTGGTTAAAAATGGGTCCCCTACCCCATTTGGTTTCTAAGTCGTTTGACTTGGAAAGTTATAATCACTCAAATAGGCCTTATTTGGCAAAAAAAAATTCGGGTATGATCCAGTTAGTACCTTGTGATAAAAAGTTTTAAATATATATCATCACATCAGCTCATTTATACGTCCCCACTGAAGGGCTCGAGCCTACCTTGAATTAGGGCGATCAGGCCTTAGTCGACCGAGCGGGCCCAGTGCGGGCTGGTCAACTTCACACACAACCTTCGAGTTTCTTCGCAGATGTGTACAGGTTTCCTCACGATGTTTTCCTACACCGTTGAAGCAATCGGTGAGTAGGTATATTATGTATGTCGAAGGGGGTGTGGTGGTTAGGTTATGGATGGCCTTGTGGTTCAGTCCCTTAACTATTTCGCTCGTGTGTGTCGAAATAACAATGCAGCTATATCACAGAGGTCCTCCTTTAATATTCTTGATCATTCGGCA
This sequence comes from Coleophora flavipennella, assembly GCA_947284805.1. Lineage (NCBI taxonomy): Eukaryota > Metazoa > Arthropoda > Insecta > Lepidoptera > Coleophoridae > Coleophora > Coleophora flavipennella. The sequence goes on along the minus strand of OX369255.1, from coordinate 15,105,448 downwards.
ATCGAAATTGTACAGGATGCCTTGGATTACAATGGATGCAAACGCGGTGGAAAGTTATGATCTCGGCGATAGCGTGACACATCCGTTTTGCTCACAGATCACCACTAATTGTGTTCTGCTCGACGCTCCGTCAAAAAGTGTCGTGACTACCTCGAGACTGACGTCCAGCTAATATGGCTTCTCCACAGATCTAATAAATTCTCAACTCAGTGCTGCCACCTTAATCACAAACAGCCTTCCGTTCAAGAAGTTTATAGGTAAAACTGGAGGCCACACTCTAAATACCTAATTGAAGCAAAGAAATATGGCCTTGAAATGTCTCGTTACCGCTCCGTCTCTTTCCAATTAGCGGGTGTGAGCAAGAGCTTTACCTATACACGTCTTGTTCACACCTAATTAGAAAGAGACGGAGCGGTAACGAGAAACTTTAAGGCCATATTTCTTTGCTTCAATGAGGTATTATGAATGTTGCCTCCAGTTTTACCTATATACTTCTTGCTTCCGTTAATAGGTCATCTTTGCCACCACAAACGATCGTCTCACGAGTACAATTGTCACGCCACCACCGGTTTCACTCAGGTACTAATACCTGACGTTTGATCCAAATAAAGTTTAACGATCTATGTAAACGTATCTCGAGCTTGTATTGGTCGCGTTTTCAATAACGCCCGACATGTACGTAAGTTTCGAAAAACTCATTGGTACATTGGCCGTCCGAATTTGAACCCGGGACCTCTGGTTAGGAGGACCGAGTCGTTACCGGTTGAGCCACCGAGGCTTCCATTAAGTATCATATGTAAAAAAGTTTTAGATGTATGTATTCCGGAATATTATGTTTTTTAGCAAACGGCTAGGGCCGCCGCCTCTTGTCCCGGAGGTCGTGGTTCGAATCCTGCCACGTACCAATGTGCTTTCGAATTTAGATTGCATATGATGTACGTTTATCCGAAGCTCTTACGGTGAAGGAAAACATCGTGATGAAACCTGCACACGCCTGCGGAGAAACTCGCAGGTTGTGTGTGACGTCGACCAACCCGCACTGGGCCCGCGTGGTCGACTAGGACCCGATCGCCCTAATACAGGGTAGGCTCGAGCCCCTCGGTGGGGACGTATATGAGCTGATATAATGTTTTTTTATGGTCCGAAATGCACTTGGCCTGGCCGATTCTACTATACCACACCCTAGAAACTTCATACAACGGGTCAGAAATGACAGTTCAAAAAAGGAATGACGGAACAATCAAAATAGCGGCGAAATCCTTTACGTTCGACAATCAAACTGTAACCAATCTGTATCAATCTGGGTGACGAGGGGGTGAGGCCGAAATCTAGAGAGCGGCAGGGAGTGTCCATACTGTATGTTATTACTAATATATTTATTTTGATTATAATGAAAACTTTTTCTATATAACATAGTACTAGACTTCACGCTATTATAATATCAATTATAACATTATTTAGTTAACACAACTCCATGAATATGTATATATATATATATATATATATATATATATAGTATTATGTAGGAACTTTAACTATTAACCGCCTCCGTGGCGTAATGGTTAGTCCATTCTCTTTACACTTGGAGGTCGCGGGTTCGATTCCCGGCGGGGTCTAACTTGGTAAGACTGTAAGACTCGGTTCCGTTGGAGGTAGGGCATTTTCTAAGCCCGCCTGGCTAGCTACCACAATCTTGTCTAAGTCTTGCCGCCAAACATCAACGTTGACAGCATTGATGTGTTCCGGCATGAAGATAAGGGGTGAGGTCGCAATCTAGAGAGCGGCAGGGAGTGTCCATACTGTATGTTAATACCTACTTTGACTATACTCTATCTTCCTGCATCAGTTTCATTATTCATTACTCTGAAGTCTGAAACCAGTCACGACTCACGACCGTCATCAAATTACTTTATTGTTACGTAGTCAGAGTCACGAATGCTGCACTTTTCAATCGCTTCTGCGTTAAGGTGTTAAGCTGTAAGAAGTGCGGTTAATGGTGTGCGGTTAGTTTCTGAGTTTTTGTTACCTAACTTGGAAATTACCTACCCTTTCCCGCGACTTTGCCCGCGTTGTAGCGTTTTTAGGGTCCTATAATACTGAATAGGTCACATATTAATATAATAGTTAATACTAGCCGTCCGAAGCGTAAAATAATAACAAACATACATTCATACATCCATACATATTTATAATATTTGTAGGACTAGCCGTCTGCCCGCGGCTACGCCCGCATTGTTTTCGATCTTCCCGTGGGAATCAGACGTTTTCCGGTGTAAAAAGTAGCCTATGTCCTATTCCAGGACCTAACCTATATGTGTGCCAAGTTTCATCCCGATTCGTCCAGTGGTTGAAGCGTAAAAGAATAACAAACATACATACATACAACCCTTCACATTTATAATATTTGTGGGAATAGCCGTTCGCCTGCGGCTACGCCCGCGTTGTTTTCGATTTTCCCGTGGGAATAAGACGTTTTTCGGGGTAAAAAGTAGCCTATGTCCTATTCCAGGATGCAACCTATATGTGTGCCAAGTTTCATCCCGATCCTTCCAGTGGTTAAAGCGTGAAAGAGTAACAAACATCCATGCATACAAACTTTCACATTTATTATATTAGTAGGATGGTGCCGTGCCAGGTAATGGGACCCTACTACTTGCCTACTTTATCAGTCTGTCCGTCCGACCTTTAAAAGATTTTTTCTTTTGAATTGTAATGGTTGAATCTTTTACTTTAGGTATGTATATCTTTCTTTCTAATCGTGTGACACAATAGGGATGACGACAGCATCAGAAATAAATTATGAACTCTTGATCACTAAATTGCCCTCCTACTTAAACTTCGGAAAACCTTACTCGTTTTGTTTTCCATCAAGTCTTCGATTTTTAATTCGCCAAAATCACAAAAGGAGTACATAGATGACGCTTCTAAACTATGACGTCACGCCTAGGTATTTTTTAACATTTTTAGAACAAAATGTCGTTTTTGACAGATGAAAAAAAGTAACTCAGATGACTAGCATTCGTCATCCCTATTAATACGTGTTATCCATGGGATAGGCGGCGGTTGCCTGGTGTTGCACTTAGCATCACCCGCGGTCACGTGTAGGGCATTTAGATTTACACCTACAGACGTGTGTATCTAATACCTTTAAACGAGCAATTCTTGTATAAATAACCTGAACCTCGGAAAAGGCACCAACGATTTGCTTAAAAATTAGTATACGGAGATTTTTGGGGGCAAAAAATCGATTGAGATACATCTCATCTCTGGGGAAACGCTATTTTCCGAGATTTTTGCACTGGAAATATGCCGCGCAAAGTGTATCATATGTAGCGCATTTTTAAATGTTTTTAATGGCTCTGGGTATAGTACCCTCAGTCGCGCAGGTACTGTATTTTAAACAGTGGAAACAACAAAGAACAGGGAGACCTGGAAGTTTCTAGAGGAGACCTTTACCTTCGAAAACGAGCGGTTCTTACCTACACATAATTAAAACATTAATATACTCGTATAATTATCATAAGCACAAGCATAATACTTAATTTATAAGAAATAAGTTAATATTGCTTTTTATGATGATATCAGCTCATATACGTCCCCACCGAGGGGCTCGAGCCTACCCTGAGTCAGGGCGATCGGGCCTTAGTAGACCACGCGGGCCCAGTGCGGGTTGGTCGACTTCACACACAGCCTGCGAGTTTCTCCGCAGGCATTTTATATCGAGTAACAAATATGTAATCTGTCCGTCCGTCAACGGGCTGTAGGTATTTCATGATCCGTGATACGTAATTAGACATTGAAATTTACAGAATATGTATTAATGTAGTCGCTATAACGAGAAATACTTAAAATTTGAAAAAGTAAAAAACACGTTTTTGATGTGAAACATCTTTGCTCTCGCTTTCCTGCAATTTGTGGGAGTGATTTCGTGAAATGGGACGGAAATGTGTAACAGGAAATGCGAACGTTTTTTAATTCTCGAAAACTAAGGTTGTCATAGCCATGCAGCCTAGTGTGATGGCAAAGGCAAAGATGACATACTACTATTCGAAGGGTCGGTCGGCCCGTGAATGTACGACCCGATAATTAATTAATTTCATAAGTATTTTGTCCCATGTTACACATCATATGCGAGTACTGTAGGTCTCTTTTTTATAGGTATTTAGAAGTATTTTTATTATCTCTATCGTAAAAACAGTAATATACATACAAGCGTTAAACTTGGTGTGATTATAGTACTAATACTGAAGTAAAATAATTTTCAAAAAACCTAAATATTTTAGCTACAAGCTTTTAATATTGCATTGTCACGCAATACACATATACATACAAAATTTCAGCTCAATCGGAAACCGGGAAGTGGGTCAAATTTAACTTGCAAGATTTCACCTGAACAACCATATTATATACATAATGACAAAAAACGCATTTATGCAAAAAAGCGTTGATGTCTTTTGTTTGTCATGTGAACAGGTATCATTGTCATTATAGTATGTAGTTATCTAGGTGTGCTGGTACGGAACCCTTGGAATGCTAGTCCGACTCGCACTTGGCCGTTTTTTTTTAAATTTATATTATGAGATGATTTTTTTTTATTCACAATTGGTAAGCCCTTGACAACACCTCACCTGGTGGTAAGTGACGATGTTGCCGAAGATGGAAGCGGGCTTACCAAGATTCCCCAACGCAATGGGGAACTGGCTATCTTATCTTCATGCTGGAACACACCAATTATATCAACATTGATATTTGGCGGCAAGACTTAGATAAGATGGTGGTAGCTAGCCAGGCGGGCTTAGAAAATGCCCTACCACCAACCAAACCGAGTCTTACAATTGACCCCGCCGGGAATCAAACCCGCGACCTCCTGTGTAAAGCCAGTGAACTTTGCCTCTGAGCTACGGAGGCGGTTGATGACTCAACCCAACTACAAAATTTTAAGTTCCGGTGCGCAAGTTGAAACGGGTTGGGCTGTGAATATCCCACACTTCCCAAACTTTTGTTTCTAATAATCGCTTAATATTATCTAATTCGTGGCTTAATACATAATACATTTTTATTTATTGCTGCTTTGGAAGCATTATATTCTTAATAGCTATTTTTTTAGATTTTATCATTTTTTTTATCACTTTCACAGCTGGACGAAGTATCTTAAGAATCGTCGCCTACGTTAATAATAAAATACTGAACAAGATTCGCGCGACCCCAACATTATGACACGACAAGTAATACATAAAAATCATTTAATGCCACTGATACCTTTGACAAGAGTAGGCCAGTTCACACGGACAGCACCCGGTCACGAGTATAACGCGAGAGTCAGCCATCGCTCGCATCAATCGTATTAGAGGGAAAGGAACATTGAATTACTACTACTACGTATAGAACAGCTAGTCAAAACAAATATCTTGCTCTGCTCGGGGATCGCAAGGAGTGCGCGGGGGTGGGACTATCGCGTGACGTTTATGAAGAATAAAGAAACAGATGCGAAATTCACTGCAATGGAATTATCTGCCTAATTAGCACTAACACTTGAGCAACCCGACTGCTCACCAAAACCTATCATGTGTATTTGTGTGTGTGTGTTTTCGTATGTGTGTGTGTTGTCCGTTTCATTTTTACCGCATGTAGACAAAGCGGCTTGTTAGATTTTGGAATTCCAAGTGTCGTTAGATTTGTACAGATTGACAAGGATTTTTTTGCCGACTACAGAAAAAACAAACAAAGCGTTGTGATATCAGGTTTAAGGTATTTTGTTAATCTGTTAAAGTAAGGGGTATTCTTACTCATGATTTGAAACTAACTATTTTTAAAAGCTGTAATTTAACTTGCAATGTATGTATGTATATATGTATGTATTTGCATGCATGTATGTATATAAGTAATGAGTTACATTACCAACCATTTGTACCTTACCTACGTGCTTTATCTGTATGGTTCACTTTTCATAATCTATGATTTTCAAACAAAATGTCGGCGTGTGGTAGAAAATAATGTAGAAAAAAAATTTGTTTTGGTTGGTTTTAATTAATATTGTGTATACTTATCGATGATAAGTCACGTCACTATCTTTTTTTGCACTGAATCGATTTTTACTATTTTTTAACACGCAAGCCGGCATTTTTGGATTGTCCTTAGGTATCGGCACGCGGGCGATCGCTTGAGCGTTAGGCGAGAGACTAAACGCGTTGTTGACAATTGTCATCAACACACGGCGCAAAATACTGGTTCGCGGCGTCGTTTCCATACGTAGTAGTAGTAATTCAATGGAAAGGAACGACCCTACATTGCGCGTGGCCCGACACGCACTTGGCCGGTTTTTCAGAACGCAGTGCAGCTCGCAACAACTCATTTATTTTTACTTTGACTCGATGCTCCAATCTCGCAGTTTACACAAATGTTTAGTTGTGTACGTGTATTGTGCACTTTAATAACACGAGTTGTAGATACGTAGGTTGTACGCTGTGAGAACCTATTATGCAAACAATACGGGGTCAGGCTACTAGTGACTTAAATGTCAGGCAAATCTGCTTTGTTTGATAAGTAGTTGACTTCAAACAAGTACCCTCATGGGAGTCATATTCTCGCTATTAGCTTTTCTTGCCACTCTAACTTACCTACATTTTTCAATCCCGTATAAAAACCTTGTTTAACTAAAGCAATCTCTGTTTCAAAATACCTATCTTACATATACGAGTGGTTCTGTATTGCAAGTAACTATTTAGTAATCTGTGGTATTGCTTCTTATATAGGAGTTATTTTAAAAATTATGAACGTACTAGCTGTTTACCGTGGCTCCACCCGCGTGGACAACGTTTCTATGACTTTTCGAGGGTGCGAGCGTATAAAAAAGGAGCATATGTGTTAATCCAGGTTCCAATCTGTCTACCTACCAAATTTTAGCCAGACCCGTTCAGTAGTTTTTGCGTGAAAGAGTAACAAACATACATTCTTACAAACATTCGCGTAATATTAGTAGGATATAAATAAAACCAATGACTACTACCTATAATAATAAATAATCTGATAAGATGTGGTATTGATTGGAACATTTGTCTATGTGTTTTTCTTTACGTGTAAAGAGCGAAGAAAATAACCAAACTTTTTCACTTTTTTAATGGTTTTTCGTTTCATACAAAAACTACAATGAAAGTATAAAAATAATAGCATTACTCACTTTGTATTATCATAAACAATATTGTTGTATATTTTTAAAAATTTATATTTCAAAATTCAGGGTAGGCTCGAGCCCCTCGGTGGGGACGTATATGAGCTGTAATGATGATATTTCAAAATAATAGTCATAACTCGAGTTGAAAGTAACGGTGTAGACCTATCTTTGTGATTTTCTTCTATCGAGCTAAATCTGCTCCATCTTGTTTCCAATAGCTTTTGACTTCAAGGAAGATCATCAACAATAAGGGTATTTTTTTTAACCTTGGGTTTTATATCGTTTAGGAGTAATTGACGTCAAAAATAAAGAAAATCTGTAATATTACCGTTTTAGTCGAAATGGTAATTATATTTTGAAGACTTCCTTTTTATTTCCAGCAACAGTTAGCAGCGCCTTGAGTCACAGATAAGATACTAGTTACTTCCTAACTTGAATATTGTGTTTCATGTTGTTTTTATCGAAACCATGTCTTACTTTTTTTCTGAAAAAAGTACAAAGAAACAGTGCTTTAAAGAGACTTATGGACAAAAGCATTATAACATTTATAAAACAACTGACTTTTGTCCGCGGCTTCGCCGGCGTGGACATTGTTTTTATGACTGTTTTTGAAGGTGAGTGGGGTCCGTGGACACGAGTTTTCTCCAGTTCCCTCAGGAACTAAAGGGTGTCCAGCGGGAATTTTTCAAGTTCAAAATTGAATACAAATAAAACCAAAGAGTTTTTACTCTTTTTTAGTTTTTCAAAATGGAGTTTGACAATGCGGATTTGACAGTCGCCATGAGTTACTGGTGGGGAGCCCACCGCGCGTTTGCGGTTGAGCAATATTTGAAATGCGACGAATCACGTCGCGCTTTTCGTACTCATTTTAATATTCGGCGATTAAGTGATAGCCCAAGCACACAACTTATCTCGTCGTGGGCGCAAAGATTCAGACAAGAAGGGACAGCCGTCAACAGGATTCCTCCAGGCCCATCAACATCAGCAGCGACGCCGGAACGTGTGGCCCAAGTTCAAGACGAAATTTATTCTGGGCAAGGAATAATTGGCCCTTATTTTGTTAACCAGCGAGAGACAGTCAATACTGAGGTGTATTGTCGAATGATCGATGAGTTTCTGCTACCGAAACTGCAACTGCACCCTAGCAAAAACAACAGAACGCTATTCAGCAAGACGGTGCCACACCACACACGGCTAGAATCTCGATGGAAAAACTGAGGACCATTTTTCCGAATAAATTGATCAGCAAGTACGGGGACATACCCTCGTCGCCTCGGTCGCCAGATCTCACACCATGCGACTTTTTGTTGTGGGGATATCTCAAGTCAAAGGTTTACAACAACAATCCTCAAACGATTCAGGCTCTACCAGAAAATAACCACCGTGAAATTGCAGGAATTTCACCAGCGCTTTGCTCTCGCGTCATTGAAAATGTAAGGGTCCGGTTGCAAGAGTGCCTTGAGAGAAACGGTCGTCACTTAGACGAAAATGTCTTCAAAAAATAAAATCCGCATTGTGAAACTCCATTTTGTATTAATAAGAAATAATAAAAACTCTTTAGTTTTATTTATTTTAATTTTTGAACTTGAAAAATTCCCGCTGGACACCCTTTATATCGGATTCTTCTGATTAGCAGTCTTTTTCACTTCCCAACCCCTTCCCAATCCTTTACAAAAAAATCACTTTAATCCGTTGCTCCGTTGCGACGTCGACGTGAGCGAGCGTGGAAATGAGTTTTCCCCAGATACATCGAGAACTATGTCAAGATATGCTAATCATGTCATGTCAGGATTTCCGCAACGACCGATCGTGCGCTGCCCGCATCCAGAAGCTACCCGCGACCCTCAAATCGTTCCACCGAGAGGGAGGCCTCCCTACACGACGTCTTACGGTGAGTGGTCGTCACTCGAGAACTTTACTGCAGCTCACGGGTTTTTTTTAGATAGAAGGAAGTATCTAAGAAGTAAAACTAAAAAATAATCTATCTAGTAGTTTTTGCGTGATTGCGCACAAGGGCAGATTATGTTATGTATTATGTTATATATTACATGCTGTATATTTAAAATATTAGAGATACTTACTAAAAAACATATTCAAGGTAACAAAAGGCCAGTAAGCAAACAATATCACAATACTTATTGTTTGAATGCCTACTACGTTAATATGTATGTTCGTGAGAAAAACATAACTGTCATTTCGTCTCCGATAGGCTGCTTACTGCTAAGGCTTTTAGTTTGAAATTTTTTGTCATTGCATTGTGTAATATAAACAAGACATTGCATCGGGCATGTTCACGGGTAGCGTTGCCGGGCGTCCGGATAAAGCCGGACAGGGTCAGGCTTTTTGGATGCGTGTCCGGCCAAATTAGATGGTGTCCGGCCTGTCCGGCTTTTGTCAGACTTTTTAGGTTTAATGATTTTACCAGTCACCTGGACATTCGGGTGAGCGCTGTCGTATTTATGAGACTATGGCGGCGTTTCTTTTTCTGATTAGGACCTCGCTAAATGCCAGTAAACATGACTGATTGATTTAGGCGTGTCTAAAGCGGGCTTTGATAATTTAGGGAGTCCGGCTTTTTTAAACAAAAGCCCGGCTAAACTAGCAGGTATGTCCGGCTATTTAGTTTAAAGACCTGGCAACCCTATTCACGAGGGCGAGAGTACCCGACTACTTTGCTGTTGTGAGGGCTCGTGTGGCCTCTTTTTGTTATTGCATTGTGTAATACATATAAACAAGACATTGCACCTCTTTTTGGGAGAGACTGCGCTGATCTGATAACAGCATAAGACATAAGATTTATTGATTCCTTGTCACCAAACACACATACATAATATTGGGAATAAATTAAATAAACAAAAAAAAATGAGAGGAGAAAAATAACAAAATAACAGTACCTAATATTACAAGTAGAGAAAAAACTATCAAAGTATGATGTGTGTGTATGTGTGTGTGTGTGTGTGTGTGTGTGTGTGTGTGTGGTGCAAGAATCACGGACCGCGCTCAGCATATACTGCGTGCGGCTTATGCTGCAACACAGCGCTGGTTTTCAGCATATATACCCCTGGCTGTTGCTGCGAGTGACGGCATTATTAGCCCGTTGCAGATACTGGCTATCTGTGCATTTAAACGAGAATAAGAAGTGACGGGACTTTTAGGTCAGATATCATCACATCAGCTCATATTATATACGTATTACGTTCCCACCGAGGGGCTCGAGCCTACCCTGAATTAGAGCAATTTACCCATAGTAATTTGTCACCATTGGTTGCACAGTAGTCAAAACTAGCACTCTTTCGGCACTTTAAGTCGTATTACTGTTTCGTGTAGAATATTATACCACGAAGTGCTGCATAAGATACAAAATTTATTTTATTTTTATTTTATTAGGAAACGTTAATGTACATTGATATTTAAGGGATGAAATATAAATAGGAAGGTAGTTCTATACATTCCAACAACGAGTTCCACGATTTTTTAAAATTATAAGCTCACTTATCAATCTACCGCTATAAACAGTCAAAATAGCTGTCATATTTGTTAAAAAAAAAACTATAACTCTAATTATAACTCTTATACTTCTTATAGTATTTAGTCTGCATAATAGGTAAAATCGGGTCTTTGGCTCTTAAAAATCCCTTTTGTAAAACCACTAAGGAGGTTGCAGAGCTTTGAAAACTAATGATGTGCAAAAATTATAAAGATATATGATTTAATTTATATTTCAAGTTTACACAATAAAATGTACCTACCGTAGTATTTTTATTCATATTTTCAGAATTTCAACTAGGTACCATGGAAAAGTCAATAAGATATGCCGCTATAGGACATGAGGGTTCCATACCTGTATTTTTTTTTAGGATCTAATTACAGCGACGAATTTGATGGAGGAAACAAACATTATTACGTATAATACAGTAATTTAAATTTGTCCCACTTATGTATATTTTTAAAATATAAAATTTACCTATAGATAGTCAAAATGAATTACATTATATGTTATTGTGTTATTTCATATTATACTATATTCTTGATAACCCTATACAGAGACTATTAAAAGTGTTAAATTTTGAATTCACAAAAAACATTTTGACTTTTCATACAAACCACTTAATTCAGACAGAAAGAATGAAGGCCAAAAAACCATTCGTTGGATCGTTGTGCACCCACCTTAATACGGCGCTAATGCAAAGCTAATCGTAGAGGGCACCCATTGTTTTAAATTAAACAAATCAGCTGTCAAAAGACGCAAGGGCTGTTCCGTATTCCAAATACATTTTTGAGAGTAATTTTTGGATATTACACATCAGTTTATTTAGTTTTTTAGCAAAATTTTAAGAGTAAGTATCACATTTGTTTAACTCAAAACAAATTGATGCCTCCTTGCGTATCTCCTATCGTAAAATTATTTACCCGCGCATGTTTATATTTTACAGAAAAAGTGTTTTTTATTTGAATGATAAAGTATGTGTGTTTTCAGGTGCCACTAATACATAAAAGGAAAAATGTCACAAAGCTCCATCCCAAAATCAAACCTATAAAAACGAAAACTATATTTTTAAAATTATATGTAGGTACTTATTTGAAATACCCATTAATTTTTTGTTACGTAACTACCGAATATTTAATTGTTTTTTTTTAAATATAAATTGTATGTTTTACTCACTAAAATAATTGGCTTCTACACAAGGAAATAAAAATAGATTAATTGATATAAGAAAATTTAAAAAAATCTGTTTTATAATTTCGCAGGTAGAAAGAAGCTTTCTAATGAGAAAAAAAGAATTCAGGGTTTTTAAACAATTATCTGGTCACCAATTTATCACTAATAAAAACAAGTCCGAGTAATAAATCCCTATACCTACATGAGCTAGGGTTTCTATCATTTAATTCAGAACCCTAAAATGTGACATACAGAATAATGCCATGCAGCTTTTTGCTTCAAATCATACCAAATTGTTACCCCAGGTTCCATTATTCACTGTTTTGGAGTTAATATAAAGCTTGAGGTTCCATAACAGTGAATTTAACAGCAAACTTGGAACTTAGAGCTTTAAAAAGGTGAGTTTTAACACTATATTTTGCAAAAGGAGTGTATTGTGGCGAAAATTAGAACTTAAGGCTACAACAGCAAATACGCCATTTTATTAAATCAATTCTGTACTTTTTCTTTTATATTTTGTTAAATACTTCGTCTTGATGGACTCGAGATACTTTGCACATAATCGTTACATTACTTTTTAACAAGTAAACAGGAATAGTTTTAAATTTTACCAAAACTCAGTCAAAAAATTTGGGCTCAACTGTATATTCATATTTATTTCACCATAAATCTTCAATAAATTGAAGGCCTACGGTTTTTTTACCTACAAACACCCTAAATGTATCACAGTAAATTAAATTTGCCGATGTTTTTCATGAGCAACCGACGTATCACAATAATGTATTTATATTATTTTCGCCATTTTATTTATTCTCACGAGACACTGCACAGCCATTATAACTTCAAGTTAATTTATAGAATTCACATCAGTGTTGTTGAACGAACCCCACAATTCCTGGTCTAAATAGTTGATTTTTTTTTGCTAATCGCATAAAAAGAAAGATTTTGATCGAGAGAATGATTTAGAATCATATTCGTTCAATTATGCAGCCAATGTTAGTTCCATAAGCGCTGCAGGAACCCCCGTGCAGCTTTCATCCGTAATTTTCGCTTTTCAAGCACTTTATAATCACTGTTAAACAAGTCCTCTAGAACTGTAGGCTGCCAAAATTTTTGGCGCCCCCCTAGAGGCATAAGCGGTGCATAAAGGTTCCAAAGCAAGCTAAGGAACTAACAGGTTACAGCCATAAGACGTAATCGGATATGCTATGAAGCTCTTGTGCAACCCATTTGTGTTAGCGTAATCGTTTTTCTTAAAAATTGATGAGCACATACGGCGCGCAGGCGCGGACGGAGGTTGCTAGGCAACCTAAAAGCGGCTGGCGGTTGTTGGTGGAGTATTAATATGATAATATAAGGAGATACTACTGGTATGTATCATATATTCACAAATTCCTTTAAAGCATGTCTAGCTCAGTGGTTACATAATCTAGCTCACAAACCGAAAGGCCCGAGTTCAAAACTTGTGAAGTTTTTTGACGTGATATATTTTTTTTTTTTCGAAAGGAAAAGCTTGTTGTTGGCCGTGGGGGCTTTACAACTTACCCGGGCAGGGGAGGCGAGTGCGGAAGGCACTCAACCTAATGCAAAGCAAAAGATGCAACTGCCTAAGGGCGCCCAGGTGGGCACGGACCTCGGCTTAGGTCGTTGTTTGGATAGGGGAGGATCGAAGAGAGTGACGTATAACATCTTATAAATCGATGAACTCTGGCTGCATGCACGAAAGTGTCAAGTTCCTCGTGCAAGCGAGAGCACGGAACAAGCGATAGAGAGGCATGATCGGGCTGCGTTTGGCTTGTGATCATTGTTTTCTTATGAGTTTTTTATTAGTTTAACTTATTTTTCATGTCATGGATTTTATTTCAAGTTGTTTATTTATATTCTAAAACTACAAAATTTTGGTTGCAATAAAATAATGTCACCTGGAAATTCGTCATGGAAATTTTTGGGAAAGGCCTTTGTCCAGCAGTGGACGTTTTTGCGGCTGTTATGACGACGATGAATGACACCTTAATAAAATTTGCTCGTCGGCGATCGAACCCGCGACCTTCTGCCGATGTCAGGGTCGTTATCCACTAAACTGACAACTTCTCAGCTGAATACATATTATATTACATTATTTGCCAATAATTTATGATAGTATTTGATCATTAATAACATTTAATTTAGAAATATTTATTTAATTACTCCCAACAGAGAGAAAAATATAAAAAAAACTCGGAAATACTAGCTTGTTAAATGGCTCTGACTATAAGTTTATTAAAAATTAGGTAATTTTGATAGTTTTTAGGGTTCCGTGCACTTAACGGGTGACCAACGGGACCCTAAAACTAAGCCGCCGCTGTCTGTCCGTCTGTCAGCGGACTGTATTTCATGAAGCGTAATAGGTAGACAGACAGTTGAAATTTTCACAGAATGTGTTTTTTTACCCCTATAACAAAACAAATACAAAAAACTAGGAAAAGTAAAATAAAAAGGGGGTCTCCATACTAAAAACGTGTTTTTATAGATCTTTAGAAGTATTTTTGATTTAGCTTTATCGTAAAAACGGTAATATATATACAAGCGTGCAACTTGATGGGATTATAGTACTAATACGCAAGTAAAACAACAATAAAAATCGGCCAACTATGAGTCGCTAAGGAGTCCAAACTGAATGACAAAAAAAAAACATATTTTTGTCGCTCGCGTTGATGTCTTTTGTTTGTTATGTGAATAGGTATACTTATCATTGTAATTATTCTATGTAGTTGTGTGGAGAAATGTGGTGGTACGGAAACCTCGGAGTGCTAGTCCGACTCGCACTTGACCGGATTTTTTATCGAAGTTTAGCTTCTATAATTATTCCAACATCTAGCGAAATAAAAAAAAAACTGGAAATACTTATTCGTTGTCAAAAAAACTGGCATGAGTCTGTCATCCGTGGTAGTTTAATAATCTCAATATAACCTACGAGTATTATGCCGTTCTTATTTCATCTATATCTGGTATATCTTTGAGAAACTCGGCTGTGACATACATAGGCCGATAGTAGACAGTATTTTTTTTTTTACAGATTGTGTGTATATAATTAAAAAAAAGAATCAAAAGCACCCCACAAAAAAACGTGATATTTAGGGTTCCTTACCCAAAGGGTAAAAACGGGACCCTATTACTGAGACTTCGCTGTCCGTCAGTCTGTCCGTTCGTCTGTCTGTCACCAGACTGTATTTCATGAACCGTAATAGCTAGACAGTTGAAATTTTCACAGACGATGTATTTCTATTGCCGCTATAATAACAAATACTAAAAAACAGAATACAATAAATATTTAAGGGGGCTCCCATACAACAAACGTGATTTTTTGGTCGTTTTGCTCGATATTGATAACAGCAACAGGTAGATGCTTGAAATATTCACAGAATAATTTGTTATACATTCATTTAAAAATAAATAATTATATTAAAATAAAACAAATATTTAAGGGTGGCTCCCATAGGTACAACAAACATGATTTTTTTTTTGCTCGTTTTTGATCGATATTGATAACGGCAACATGTATGAACGCTTGAAATATTTACAGAATATTTAGTTATACTATATTCACTTTAAAAATATATAATTAAATTAAAATAAAACAAATATTTAAGGGAGTCTCCCATACAACAAACGTGATATTTTGCTCGTTTTTGCTCGATATTGATAACGGCAACATGTAGACGCTTGAAATATTCACATATATTTAATTGTATTATTCTCTTTAAAAATAAATAAATTAATTAAAAAAAATATATATTTAAGGGGCTCCCATACAACAAACGTGATTTTTATAGATAATGGTACGGAACCCTTCGTGCGCGAATTCGACTCGCACTTGGCCGGTTTTTGAATCGTGAAGAAACTAGTACTAAACTAGTACAGTGACTTCTAGTAGAATCTAGTCTCTTCTATATAGTTGGTTTAATAAGATGTTGGGTGAGTCCTTTGTCCAGCAGTGGACGTCTTTCAGATATGTTTTTTTTTTTTTTATTAAAAATTTGAGTGCGTTTGACTGCAACTCACCTGATGGTAAGTGATGATGCAGTCGAGGATGGTACACGCAAACTCAAATAATGCCTATTCACTCTTGCCTTGAAGATCCCCAAATTATAGGAATCGGGAAACACTGACGCAGGCAAGGAGTTCCACTTCTGCGCTGTACGCATAATAAATGATGATGATGATCATGATGTTTTGGTACGGAATCCCCAGTGCGGGTGTCCAACTAGCACTTGGCCGGGCCGGTTTTTTTAATTATCATGGGAAGGTATGGCCAACTAAAGTAAACAAGAAATAATAAAATCGGGCAAGTGAGAAGATTCTGAACCGAATAAAAGAAAATATAGATATTTTTCTGTCGCTCTCGTTGATGTCTTTTGATTGAAACGAAAAGATATTATTGTATTCGTTGATATTTTAAAGGTTCCTTCTACAATCGTGTGGTGGTACGCATCCCTCGGTCATACCCTGGACACTTCATACAACGGGCCAGAAATGACATTTCAAAAAACGAATGACGGAACAAACAAAATGGCGGCGATATCCTATACGTTCGACAACCAAACAGTAACCAATCTGTATCAATGTGGGTGACGAGGGAGTGAGGTCGCAATCTAGAGAGCGGCAGGGAGTGTCCATACTGTATGTTAAAACTTAATATAATATATACTTTGCCTCGGTGCTCGAGTCCGATAAAAAGCCTACAATAGTCTCTTGATTTGGGTCAAGTTCGCTATCTAGAATGCATTATAGAACAATTCCTTTTTAATAGAGAATGAATGAAAGTAGAAAAAAAGTACAATTCTTACCAGCAGCGGCGCCACACATGATCGATGTCATAGCTCTTGTATGTTGTAAGTTTGTGCGTCTGCGCAAGAACTGGTTAGCCAACTGTTACGTCATAGTTTGATTCTACGCTCACAGTTTCGCACGTCTCCATTGCTGTAGGTCAAAGTTAAAAAATGCATATTGTGAACTAATATCTTTTTAATTAGACATTTGACCTGTACAAGTACCTTACCTAAATACGAATAGGGATGAATTTTGAATAAATTTACCCATTTCTTTATGGGTATGATTTCATTAGACCGCCTTCCGCCCAAGCAAAGTATACCTATATTATATTAGTACTAATATACAGTATGGACACTCCCTGCCGCTCTCTAGATTCCGACCTCACCCTCTAGTCACCCAGATTGACACAGATTGGTGGTAGTTTGTTTCTCGAACGTATGAGATTTCGCCGTGATTTTGTATGTTCCGTAATTTGTTTTTGCAACGTCATTTCTTGCCCGTTGTATGAAGTGTCCGGGGGGTGACCCTAGTCACCAGCACCACGAATCTGCAGCTACACGACGCAGTGCACTCAGCGAGTGACAGAGCCCGGTGGAGAGCAATCTGCTCCCCCTCGATGACATGACGGTTAAGATCCCCAGGCATTGGGGGAACTACTGATTGGAATGGACTGGATGATTCCCTTATTAATATAGTTTGTACTTAAAACAGTAGATCTGTCGCCAAAATAAAGTCATCAAACAACACCAACACAGTGCATAAAAGGATAAGATATATCACCAAAATCCCTACTAATATTATAAATGCGAAAGTAACTCTGTCTGTCTGTTACGCTTTCCCGCAAAAACTACTGAACGGATTTGGCTGAAATTTGGTAGGTAGACAGATTAGGACCTGGATTAAGACATAGGCTACTTTTTACCACGCTCGCGAGCCGCTTGCGGCTCGCGCACTGCGCACCCTCGAAAAGTCATAGAAATGTGGTCCACGCGGGTGAAGCCGCGGGAAACAGCTAGTAATAAATAATTATTTGCAAAATGAGCTAAGTTGCTTCTGGCAACCGTCGCGGCACGCTCGCTTCGCTCGCTCGGCTCGCGCGTTGTCTTTCAAGTCGCTTCGCTCCTCGCTATCTAACCACATAAAATAACCTTAGTTAACCACAAACTTAACCAATCACGGTCTGCTGAAAAAGTTCTGAACCTCATGTTGATCTTGATCCAAAGTTTTAACCGACATCAAAAAAGGAGGATGTTCGACTGTATATTTTATTAGAAGACAGATCTATTAAATTGATGACAAATCAAGTTTTATATGATATATAGAATTTTTTTTCTTCATACAAAATCGATCAGCTGATCGACCAATATTGTGCATTTTAGTATGGAGTGCCCAAGAACCCCCAGTTAACGGATCCTACACCAATTTTGTTACACCCTGTATAAACAGATTATCAATAACAAAATATGAAATGAAAACGCGCACTAACCTGAAATATAGGTACTTGTTTCTTCAGAACAATGACAATAAAAAAGGATTCTCTTTAAAATATGATTGCTTTCTTAACATAAATATTATGTGTGACTTATAATTAAATACTATCATAATCCTGTTAGCAAAACATAATACAAACATACACATATTACATAGCACAAAACCTCGTTGTTGTGTTCCCTCTTTATAGCAAGTTTCACTGGCTCGGCAACTCACCATACGTGCAGGTACCCGTCCGCTCTCGCCCGAGGCTCTCGCGTTCTGACGTTTCCCCCACCATACCGTGAGCACGAGACAATGCATACAACTAAGGTTGTAGGTATTATCAGATACAAACACTACATCCCTTCTGTATCAAAAGTTTTATTAATCAGAATAATAATGCAATCAAAACTGTTTAATCTTCACTTAGGTCTTGAGTTCCATCAATGTCTTCCCGAACGGAAACCGCCTTCTATTCTCTTTCAACTCGTTTTGCAGTATGTTCCTTCTTAGTTCCTGTCCAGTTTCTTCATTTCAAACAGTGATATCTCCATCTTTAGTTTTTTCAACAACATGTGGTGTTGGGTTATAATTTGGAGTCAGTTTATTTGTTTTGTCCATCTCTTTAATGTATACTTTATCTCCCTCTTTCAAGTCATGTTCCTGAACTCTCCCATTCCCATATTCCTTCCTTTTTTCCTTTTGTTCTCTGTCTCTGTCCCTTGTTTCTGAGTGGTCTCCTTTATTGCTTGAATTCTGTAGCATTGGAATTTTGTCCTTGTTCTGTCTTTTTAAAAAATAGTTCCCCAGGTGTTTTTCCCGTTACGGTGTGGGGAGTAGAGTTATACATCATTAGGTATTCCCACAGAGTTTCTTGTAAGTCTTTTTTGTCTAGTTTGCCGATTTTAAGACGTTTCAGTATATCGCGGTTTTGTCTCTCGACTTCTCCGTTTTGTTGCGGCCAATACGGTACTGTGCTAAACAGTGTGATGTTACATTTTTAACAGAACTTTTTGAATTCTTCGCTGACGAATTGTCGCCCGTTATCAGCTGTAATTGACATGGGGTACCCTAATCTGCTAAATATTTCTTTTAATAGTTTGATAATTTGAGCGCTGGTAATAGTTTTTGTTATCTTTACCTATTTATAGCGACTATAATAATCAATTATTACCAAAAGGTAGTCGCTACTAGGCAATGGTCCCAATAACTCCATTGCACATCTATCCAAGGAGCTTCAGGAAACTCACGACGCTTCATAGGGGTAGGTGGATTCGGTAAACTAACCAATGTGCAGGATTTGCAGCAGTTTACTAAAGTTTCCGCATCTTTATCTAATTTTGGCCACCAAACCTTGGTCCTTAGGCGTCCCTTCATTGCTACGATGCCAGGGTGACCTTCATGCGCCGCATCTAAGACCTTCTTTCGAAGTTTGCAAGGTATAACCAATTTGTTTCCTCTTAGAAGTATGTTGCCGAAAAAACATAATTCATTTTCAAAAATCTTATACGACTTGACTGTTTCGTCCCAATTACTATCATACAGGCCTTTCCTAACGCTGCGTATTTCCGGGTCCATTTCTGAGTGCATCAGTATTTCTGACATAGAAACCGCTTGTGGCCTAGCACTCTCCACAATCTGGTGTACATGTTCGTCATCTTCGAGTTTAACAGTTCCCGAGTGTTTACACAACCGTGATAACGGATCCGCAATATTGGTTTTCCCGGTTTTATACTTTACATTGTATTTGTATGCCTGTAATCTTAGCACCCACCGTTCTATCCGGCGCATGGCTTCGATTTCTTTCCAAACAATACCTTTAAAGGTTTATGATCGGTGATCACGTCAAACTCTTTCCCAAAGAAAAAGGTATTAAAATGTTCTATAGCCCAAACTAAGGCTAGAGCCTCTTTTTCGGTTTGGCTATATCTGCGCTCACAGTCGGTTAAAGTCCGATTGCCGTACGCTATAATTCGAGGGCCATTATCATCGATTTGTACCAATACGGCAACTAACCCAACAGGGCTAGCATCAGCAATAACTTGCGTTTTATCTTCGACGTCATAGTACCCTTGAGTCTGAATATTCATGAGTATGTCCTTTAGTTGTAAAAATGCTTCATCCTGGCGTTGTGTCCAAAATCCTGCAATTTTAGCAGTTTTTCCAATCCTTTTCCTTAGTAATTCTTTTAAAGGTTCCGTCATTGTAGCGAGGTTTGGCACCCATTTATTGATATAATTAATCAACCCTAAGAAACTCTGCAATTCTTCTATAGTTTCCGGGATTCTAAATTTTGCCACACTGTCTATATATTTGTTCAGTGGCCTGACGCTTTCAGGGGTTAACTCGTGTCCTAAAAAGCTTACTTTGTGAACTTTGTACAAGTACTTTTCTTGGTTCAGCAGGACGTTATTTTCCTTCAGTACCTACAGTACCTTTTGAAGGTGCAAATCATGTTCCTGTTCTGAACGTCCGTATATTAAAATGTCATCGATGAAATTGATCACCCCATCACAATTGAGAAGCATTTTCTCCAGTATTTTTTGGAATAATTCTGGCGCACAAGTGATGCCAAACATCAAACGTTTGTAGCGGTATAATCCCTTCGAAGTGATAAATGTCGTAATATGTCGCGAATCTGGATGCAGTTCGACAGTTGCAGGTGAAACGCATTCTTTATGTCCAGTTTAGTAAAATACTGTGCTTTCCTTACCTTGGGCAGAAGATGTTCCATTGATGGTAATGGGTGGTTTTCTCGCATAATAGCGGTGTTTGCACGTCTCATATCTACGCAAAGACGTAGTTCTCCGTTATCTTTTAGTATGGGTACTATTGGAGATATCCACTTAGATGGTTCATGAACCTCCTCTATAATATCACAATCCAAAAGCTCTTTTATTTTAGATTCTATTTTTTCCTCTATTGGAATGGGAATCCGACGGAATAGTTGTGAAACGGGTGTTAAAGAGTTATCGATAGGAATCTGTACTAGTACATTTGTTTTAAAATTTCCAATTTAATGGTGGTACATTTGTACCAAACATTTCAATTTAATGGGGTTACATTTGTAACAAACATTTCCAATTTAATGGTGGTACATTTGTACCAAACATTTCCAATTTAATGGTGGTACATTTGTACCAAACATTTCAATTTAATGGGGTTACATTTGTAACAAACATTTCCAATTTAATGGTGGTACATTTGTACCAAACATTTCCAATTTAATGGTGGTACATTTGTACCAAACATTTCAATTTAATGGGGTTACATTTGTAACAAACATTTCCAATTTAATGGTGGTACATTTGTACCAAACATTTCCAATTTAATGGTGGTACATTTGTACCAAACATTTCAATTTAAGGGGTTACATTTGTAACAAACATTTCCAATTTAATGGTGGTACATTTGTACCAAACATTTCCAATTTAATGGTGGTACATTTGTACCAAACATTTCAATTTAATGGGGTTACATTTATACCAAACATTTCTAAATTAAAGGTGGTACATTTGTACCAAACATTTCCAATTTAATGGTGGTACATTTGTACCAAACATTTCCTATTTAATGGTGGTACATTTGTACCAAACATTTCAGTTTAATGGGGTTACATTTGTACCAAACATTTCCAAATTAAATGGTGGTAAATTTTTACCAAACATTTCCATTTTAATGGTGGTACATTTGTACCAAACATTTCCAATTTAATGGTGGTACATTTGTACCAAACATTTCCAATTTAATGGTGGTACATTTGTACCAAACATTTCCAATTTAATGGTGGTACATTTGTACCAAACATTTCAATTTAAGGGGTTACATTTGTAACAAACATTTCCAATTTAATGGTGGTACATTTGTACCAAACATTTCCAATTTAATGGTGGTACATTTGTACCAAACATTTCAATTTAATGGGGTTACATTTATACCAAACATTTCTAAATTAAAGGTGGTACATTTGTACCAAACATTTCCAATTTAATGGTGGTACATTTGTACCAAACATTTCAATTTAATGGGGTTACATTTGTAACAAACATTTCCAATTTAATGGTGGTACATTTGTACCAAACATTTCCTATTTAATGGTGGTACATTTGTACCAAACATTTCAGTTTAATGGGGTTACATTTGTACCAAACATTTCCAAATTAAATGGTGGTAAATTTTTACCAAACATTTCCATTTTAATGGTGGTACATTTGTACCAAACATTTCCAATTTAATGGTGGTACATTTGTACCAAACATTTCCAATTTAATGGTGGTACATTTGTACCAAACATTTCCAATTTAATAGGTGTATGTTTCTACCAGTGTTTCCAATTTAACGGAGGTGCATTTTTTGTACCGGTATTTCCAATTTAATAGAGGTACATTTTTACTTCAATTTTATTTTATTTTTATTTCAATTTTATGGTGATGATACGACAAACAAAGTTAATAGACACGTTACATCACCCAATGTGCACGCAAAATAAAGAAAACAAGAAGGACTGTAACAATGTGTCGTAGATATCCACTTAAAACAGAATATTGTCGTAGATTTGTATTTTTATTCTACTGCCTATATACCCTATACCTCTGTTCTTTAAAAATTTAATTTTACTGAACTGTATGCATAATACTTGTACATAGTTTCCTATTCTGTTATTTACAAAACTTTAGTAATGTGAGATATGTACCCAGTTATCAAAGTGATACAAACAATTTTAGTGCCTCCTGATTAGTTTAAAAAAAAAGAAAAACTACTAAAGAGGTACTTAGTATTTGATTTGAAGTGAGTACCTGATTCATACATGCGCGTTAAGCATTAGGTTGCCAATTGATTTTAACACCAATAGCAGTGCTAGCTAACAATTATGTGGTACGATCTCTGTAAAATGAAACTGTTACCTATCAAACGCTTGACCTTACCAGGTAGGTAAGCTAAGTAAGTATACACTCGAGTCCAACCATAAACACATTACGTGGCTAGGTACATACAACGCATCACCACGTTTTATAAGCAATCTGATTCCGCCGCGGCGCCGCGCCGGCTAATGTCATCCGTGCCCGCCGGCCGGCCGGTGTGGCTCATTATTTTATCACACTAATATTATAAAGGCGAAAGTTTGTGAGTATGCATGCTTGTCACTTCTTCGCGCAAAACCACTGAACGGATCCGACCGAAATTCGGTAGGCAGACAGATCAGGACCTGGATCAACACACAGGCTACACGCTCGCGAGCCGCCCGCGGCCCGCGCACCGCGCACCCTCGAAGGTCATAGAAACGCCGTCCACGCGGGCGAAGCCGCGGAAAACAGCCAGTTACTTATATATAGAATAGAATTTATTGTAAAAAACAAACGGTAACATATACATGTAAGTACGTAACTTAATTTATATATGTACTCGTAGGTAGGTATCTATACCAACACAACCCGCAAAATTACTCGAATTGTAAATATTTTGTAAATATAAAAATGTTTTTATCAATAATTATTTTACAACCACTAACGAATTTATTTAATTTTACGATTTGAAAATTATAACGTGGGAAGTAAAATCGTTGTAAGTACCTAGGTAGGTGTGTAATATTTGTTTCTTTTCTACGACTATTGTCACCCTTCATGCTTTATCTTCATTTTATTTTTTTTACTGACCTTTGTCCTCGTCGCCACTTGTTGTGTTCCCTCTTTATAGCAAGTTTCACTGGCTCGGCAACTCACCATACGTGC
This sequence comes from Coleophora flavipennella, assembly GCA_947284805.1. Lineage (NCBI taxonomy): Eukaryota > Metazoa > Arthropoda > Insecta > Lepidoptera > Coleophoridae > Coleophora > Coleophora flavipennella. The sequence continues at coordinate 15,081,603 of OX369255.1, read as the reverse complement.
AGGTACCCGTCCGCTCTCGCCCGAGGCTCTCGCGTTCTGACGTTTCCCCCACCATACCGTGAGCACGAGACAATGCATACAACTAAGGTTGTAGGTATTATCAGATACAAACACTACACTCGTAACCAACAAATTAGGGAAAAAGTCAAAAGAACCAAAATTAAAAAGAAGTCGTTGATAAGTAAAGAAAGTGTACTGAATGTATTTCTGAAATTCATTTCTTTAGTATAAAAAAAATCATTAAAAAAATGCAAACAATAATGTAAATTTTCAAAATATAGCCGACATTAATTATTTTTTGTCAGGCTAAAGCTCATTGGCCATACTGCCTTGTCTTTAGTACATTTTTTTTCAGTACATAGTATTATTTGATGTCTTCAGTAATTTTTCTTTCACAGTTTTTTTAGTATTTTTCAGCAGCATTGTAGTTTTTTCACTGGCACTATAAACTAACTTAACCTACACACTTCAGTAAAATGATAGCACTTTTACTGAAGCTTCGGCGGACTTCTTGTGGGAACTAGAAACACAGCATACACACTTATATGTCATTATCCTACACAATAAACACATAAATTGCTGATTAATACCACGAAATGTATTTTTTCGGTTAATAAAAGAAAAATGACAAACTAAACGCTACGAATTCCCGCCAAAAATTCCAGCGGACATTAGTCAAATGGACACGTCACGTCTCGTGTCAACTTCAACAGTAGTTAGTTATAATATTATCTTTGACCCGAGGCCTAACATCTGAGATTCTCATGTCAAAACCAACGAAGAAGAGGCTACAAAAACCAAAAAATAAATTTCAGAACTTGTACAGCAGAAAGTTATTTATCATGATCAGGATTATTTTTTTAGTACTTAGTTTATTTATTAATAGCTCTTATCAAAATTTGTGAAAAAAAATTAAGGACTACAAATTGTAATTTTCAGTAAAATCACAGGATACACCGAGAAGTTTATATATCTCTGCCTATTCCCCTAATGTTACGAGTAGCACCAATGAGAACTAAAGCAGTTATTATTATTTTCTCGATAGTATGAGCCGCATTGTGAATATACAAAAAATATAAAAAAAACTCGATTGATTTTCTATAGCACGCGGTATGAAAAATATATGGGGAGTGAAATCGACAGTTAACCGTTAACTCGTATTTTATTCCAGTCATCTTTTATATCTCCAAGGAGATTCCATGGCCATATAGCCTAAACCGCTAGGCCGCAGGCCGAGCTACGCGTAGGACGAAACCCAGAGCGCTAGACTGGAGGATAAAAAAAGCATCATCTCATCTGAAATAATAAAAAACACATACAAAAAAAAATCACGATGAGTAAACTATCTTCGGTCTGGTCTTGTTCATTAAAATGTTGAGGTCATCCTGGTCGACCGTTTTGAGGAAATACGCTATTTTTTTCGGTGCGACCACTTACTTTCGATGTTACAAAGCGCACACCCTGTACCTATGGCCACACCAGAAATGTTCAGATCCAGGTTTTTAGTGTTTACGCGTTTTTTTAACCCAACCAGGGCAGAAAAATTCAGCAAAATATATTTAATTAATCTTTGACTTTTAAAAGTAATAGCACAGATACAATATAGTGGCTTACAGTAGTGCTACGAATGTACTTACGCAGAGCAACGGAAGGCTACTTGCGGGGCAGCGGGCGGCGGGGCACAGCCTGGCAAACTCCGCGAGTTTCCAAGGCTAGCTACAGGCTAGTACTGCTAGTACCTACGCCGTGGCGGCAACGTGTGACACCAAACGCGTTGCGCTACCGTAAGCCATATCGTTATACTATGGTCGGGTTATTTACACCATTTATAACTGAAGAACAGCCAGCTGTTCCTATAAATGACCTACTGAATGATTTTTGGTTTGTTGAATTTGTCTCGACCCTGAATAGCAGAATAACTATTGAAGTGTAGTGTAGTGCAGTGTAGTTCAGTGTAAGGCGTTACGAAGTTCGCCGGGACAGCCAGTTATTCATCTTATCAGCTCATTTACGTCCCCACCGAGGGGCTCGAGCCTACCTTGAAAATGATATCTAGGTCTGTAGAGGCTCCTTTAATAGCAATGGTATTATCCGAACAGTAACTGCTGAAAATTATTATTATTACCGGCACCAAGCAGCTGTTTATATAAAATTAAAAATATTTATCATTAAAATATAGTTTACAATACATAATTAACGTTTTAATGCATAACTATTGTACAACAAGGTATGACGTCACTTGCGTACTGCCCTCATCATATCATCATTATCATTTCAGCCGAAAACGTCCACTGCTGGACAAAGGATTTGCACGACGACCGGTCCTGCGCTGCCCGCATCCATCGGCTTCCCGCGATCTTCACCAGATCGTCGGTCCACCGCGTGGGATGCCTGCCTGCGCGGTTGCCACTCGAGAACTTTGCTACCCCAACGGCCACTGTTCTACGACTAACTAACTACTGCCCTGATTTCCTTGCAGATTATGCTAGCTTTGTTTCGCGGTACAGTCTAATGGAAAACCCATGTACGTTTTCGTCAGTATGATAGGTAATGCACCCGAATATCGCCACTCCCCAAAAAAAGACGACAATATTTATTTGACATTAGCACAACACACAACGATTATTCGTACTGGATATAAAACAAAGTAGGTACCTATACAAAATAATGGAAACGTATGAAAACAGAAATAAAATGAACGTGTGTACGTTTATACTTGAATCATAATAATAGACTTTTTTTTTCTTGGTCTTTCTGAAGACTGCATTCATTAATTGATATAAATATAGGGTGTCAATTAAATGGTTAGCATAGTATTGTTATTTCTGTGAGCAGAAAAATATAATCGGTCAGCAGAAATAGCTAATCGGTCAGCAGAAATAGCTAATTGGTCAGCAACTCATGGTCAGCAAACATTTCAAAATCAATCAGCAATTTATGTCATTCTGGATGGCTGTAATTATTTTAAACATCCCCGTACTACACTCTTCCTACAGTACTAATATATATATTGTGCTACAGTGTTGAGTGGTCGACGGAGCCCCTTCGGGGCTCCTACTTCTGTGTTCTCATGTTAAACCTAACACTACGACTGTGCGGGGAGGCGAGCTTAGCTCGCCTCCCCGCACAGTCTCCGAACCTAACGGATCCGAGTCGGGGTGCTCCGCAAGTCCGAGCTCCCTTCGCTCGCTCCCGCTTCCATTTAGAACTCCCCGTACCACACTCTTCCTACAGTGTTACGTTGCTGCTTATAGACATGTTTTTCTGCCGCTCAATCATGAAATCTTGCCGCTCAAGTAGTTATTTTGCGGACCGAATGTTTATTATGCCTTTAAAAAATATATATTTCATAAATATATAAATAAATAAATATTCAGGGACATATCACACATATGAATATACATATATAACACATATAAATTTAGATATGGTGATAGATAAACCAATTTTTGTATGGAGTTTCCAATTTTTTTTGCAAATTGTCTTTGTAGTTTGAGAATTTTAAATTTTACGTGGCGTAGGCAGGCCTCCCGATTGGTAGACCGACGACCTGGTGAAGGACCAGCAGCGCGCAACGTGTTACCTATATATTTGTCAGTGGATGTCTTTCGGCTGATGTGATGATGATGATGATGTTGATCAAGTACCTAAGAAGTTTCTGTTTATAACCACTAAACTTTATAGAACGCGTTTTAGAGGCAAGCAATCCCTTAAATGTTTCAGTTTACGTATAATCAGAATAGTCCGATGAAGTTCCTGAGGAATCTGGATAAAACTTAAGTCCACGCTCGGGAGCCGCTTCAAAGACAGTCATAAAAATTATGTTCGCGAGGGGAAAACCGCTAGTTAGTAAAAGCTTTAAGCTATGATAATCAAAGAAAATCATAAAACGTGTCTGAGGGAGATCGCAAATATTGTTAAAATAAAGTTTACTATTCACTTTTGTTCCTAACAGTACCACTGCGCAGAAAAATGCATATTAGGCGGAATTAAGGTGATTACCCAGATAATGTCGTCAGCGACTTCCTGGCTGATCTAACAGCTCCCGACTGTCTTGTGCACGCAAGTACACCTATCATGAGATGCTTCTGAGCTACTCTTGATTTTGAGGAGGAATCACGCCTTACTCTTAATTTCAAAGTAGGGTAAAAATCACCGATACAAAACATGTTTCAGGAAGATGGTTTCCGCTTAGTCAATTTTCTCCTATGTAGCAAAAGAAACCATTCAATTTACTCCAAAAACGGAGAATATAGGTAAGAAGTCCATAGTGGACATGGGCACAGAATTACAATAGTGACATGGCTCACCCCTAGGGCGTCGCACTTATACCGGTCTTTGGCCCTGAACTTCCAAATGTTATTTCAAGATATAACCTACAGTCCCTTGAAACTGTAATCTACTATATAAAAATAATTCGGGTTTTCCTTCCTGACCCTATAACTCCAGAACGGCTGGACCGATTTGGCTAATTCTTTTTTTTGTCGAGTTCGTTATTGCCAGGAGAAGGTTCTTATGTAGGGTAGGGTAGGGTAGTGTAGTGTAGTGTAGGGTAGGGTAGTGTAGGGTAGGGTAGGGTAGGGTAGTGTAGGGTAGGGTAGTGTAGTGTAGTGTATGTAGGGTAGGGTAGGGTAATGTAGGGTAGGGTAGGGTAGGGTAGTGTAGGGTAGGGTAGTGTAGGGTAGGGTAGTGTATTATAGGGTAGGGCAGTGTAATGTAATGTAAGGCGGTACGTAGTTCGCCGGGACAGCTAGTAAATCATATTTCTAAGTCAAAGCAATAAAAAAGTTACGGCCATTTTGTCGCATAGGTATTTTGATGTTTTTAAGGAACTACTTAAATCAAAACCTATAGCAAAGTATATATATTAGTACCCTATCTTATAGGGTACTTCACGTTGACCTAGAATCAGGAAATTGGCAAGAAGCAAGGTTTCACAGCACAAGTAAATGAAAAAAAAGGCCAAGTGCGAGTCAGAACCGCACACATAGGTTTCCGTATCATCATACTTGATGGCGCTAGTTTCTTCATGTTTAAAAAATCACCCAAATTTTTTCACTTTTTCTAATTTTTAGTATTTGTTTGTTGTTAGCGGCAACAGAAATACATCATTTGTGAAAATTTCAACTGTATAGCTACACCCCGGACACTCCATATAAACGAGCGAGAAATGATATACATATTATAAACAACTGACGTATCTATAGGCTAGTATCTGCAGGTAGGGTTGAATCACACCGGCGGCATTGGTCACGAAATGTTTGTTAGTTATTTACTACAACAGGGGCTACTTGGTAGGTAACTTACAGAATAAGTAACTTACTTGAATTAAAAAAATAGTTCTTCAAATACAAGAGTTCTCACAATATATAAGTCACTGGGAGTTCTGCTTTTGTCCGTGAAACAATCTCATTTAGCAACCAACACTAATAGTCAATCTCAATCTAAAATTCCGTGATCACATTGTATAATATCACATCACTAGATATTTCTATACAACTTATAACATATTTTCACACCATGTAATGAAATTATTACAAACAATCATCATTTTCAATAAATATAGTACACAAATGACAAAATATCCCACGAACTAACTGTTTAGTAGGTCAGTTAGATCGTTCCTTCCCATTTCCATTCGCTCACGCTGCATTTGTAAAAAAATATACAACTAGCTAGAAGATTCATACAAACTGATTGTTTTTAGATTTGGTCGTATAATACCGGTCCCCAACCAATCGTGATGATTCTCTAGGATGTCTTCAGCTTCATCGACGTCACTATCTTACTAGAGATGATGAAATTCACCAGTTGATTTGGGGCTTATACCGCCACCAGTGACCAGCTTTTTAACCACTTTTCTTTTTAATCCATAATTGATAAGCCCTTGTCATCATTTCAGCTAATGGCAATCGATTGCTGAAAACTGCATCAAAATCCGTTGAGTAGTTTAAATGATCTAAGCGAACAGACAGCGGAAGCGCCTTCATTTATATAAATACGATGTAAAGAGAAAAGATAAAGAAGATAATACACAGAACTAAAGAAAAAATATCCTAAAGCACCCTTTTCTCTAGTTTTAATTTAATTTTCGTATAGAACTGCTGCAATTTTAATCGAAACATTATGATAATTTATATTCTCAACAAAACAACACATAATTATACTGTTTTCTTACTTTTGGGAAATCGTTCTTATTTTATTTATAATACAATGAATTAAAAAACCACAATTTTCGTACGTTTCGTCCGCAGCGATTGACGTAACAGCCACGTTGCAGTACGAGCTGACAAGAACTTTATTTCCAAGCAGTTTCTTTCGACGTTTGAAACAAGTTGCTGTGCTACCTATTATATTTTAGAATCCATTTTGTTGAAGCGAGCATAAACAAATCATCGGTAATTATCTTATTGAAATAATTACCACCGCAAGCTTAATGGTATTTATTATCTCGCATGGACAATAACATACGCCGTGGTGGTTGGTGGCGATTGCGAACGCGAGGTCCAAGTGACCTTGTATCTGCTTTGGCCAGAGACGAACTTCCAAACCCTGGCTATAAATGACCCCCGTTAACGACAGTTCCATTAGTTTTTGTTTCCGTGTCGTTTCTTTTTACCCGACTGCGCCAGAAGGTGGGTCATGTTTTTATCATCCTACTATCCTTAATCCTTAATAATATATATAATATAATAATATTATTATTAAATATATAATATAATAATTATATATATATATTATAAATGTGACCTGGATTAAGACATAGGCTACTTTTTACCACGCTCGCGAGCCGCTTGCGGCTCGCGCACTGCGCACCCTCGAAAAGTCATAGAAACGTGGTCCACGCGAGTGAAGCCGCGGGAAACAGCTGGTAATATTATAAATGTGAAAGTTTGTATGTATGGATGTTTGTTACTCTTTCACGCTTCAACCACTGGACGGATCGGGATGAAACTTGGTACACATATAGGTTAGGACCTGGAATAGGACATAGGCTACTTTTTAACCCGGGAAAACGCCTTATTCCCACGGGAAAACCGAAAACAACGCGGGCGTAGCCGCGGGCGGACGGCTAGTTGTATATATTTATTTCTTAAGCACGTTCTGTAGCTATGGATTTTGGAGCGCGAGTTGTCGTTAGATTCATCTTTATGCTATGAGTCACATTTATACTAATCTAATAAACTGATACTAGCTTTTTCTGCGGCTTCACCCGCAGAGAAAAAATTGCTTATGTGTTAATCCAGGTCCTAATCTGTCTACCTACCAAATTTCAACCTGATCCGTTCAGTAGTTTTTGCGTGAAAGAGTAACAAACATACATCCAAATACAAATTTTCGCGTTCATAATATGAGTAGGGTTATAAAGAGGTAAAGTTTGTATGTTTGTTTGTTTGTATGTTTGTATGTAGGAGGTAATCTTCAAAACTACTCATCCGATTTAAGAAATTCTTTCACCAATAATTAGAGCGGAATTTCAGGATAGTCATAGCCTAAAAAAACCCCGCTCACTCTCTATATCCACGGTGGCGAAGCCGCGTGCAACAGCTAGTAGGATATATTTTTACTCAACTAGCCATAAAAAGAGGGGTTCAGTTTTTTAATTTTTAATTAATTCGCGTAGTTTTTATGAATTGTGCCGAACATGTATTTACTTAAAGGTTAATTCGGACTGAGGGCCTAACCATGCTTTGGTTGGAGTCGCGCGTCTTTAAGGAGGTAATATTACAGATTTTCTTTATTTTTGACTTCAATTACTCCTAAACAATAGAAAACTCAAGGTTGAAAAAAATACCCTTCTTTTTGATGATGTTCCCTAAAGTCAAAAGCTATTAGATACACGATTGAGCAGTTTTGGATCGATAGAAAAATATTTCAAAGATAGGTCTACACCGTTACTTTCAACTCTAGTTACGACTAATATTTTGAAGTTTAAATTTAAAAAAATATACAAAAATATTTGTTATGTTAATACAAAGTGAATTATGTTATTATTTTGTATACTTTCATTGTAGTTTTTGATTGAAACTAAAAACCATTGAAAAAGTCAAAAATTTGGTTATTTCCTTTACTCTTTACAAATTAAACGACAGAGACAACTGTTCCAATCAATACCTCGCTTTAAACGGCACCTATAAAGGTTAACACTGCGGTTCGTGTTGCTTTGGCCCAGTCTAGATTGACCCTTAAGTTTACTGTTTAATTAATCAGATTCTCACACTTCCACATGCCAATAGACGCAGTAAAGCACTAAAGGTATCTAGTGCGACATCGCACTAGTGTTAATTGTATCAAATAGGTTAAAAAGACCAACCTGCACGTTTTCTCTGCTCTGGCCAACTTGGATCCGATGACAGTTTAAGACTTCATGTCCACAAGGACATGTTATGACCAGGGGGTGTCAGACCTACTGAAAACATAGTCCATCACCATCTTTTGTAAATAAACAAATGTATGCCTGCACTTAGACGTCATTTTTCTGCTTTTACAACAGGTACTTTATATGAAACAGAGATAATATTATTGTAACATTTTCTTTTCTTCTAGATATACCTAAGTCCGGCCCAGTGCTCATCTTAGATTCTATCTGCAAAATTGCACGGTTTTTCTCTAACTTGCGCAAGCGCCGCTGCAGTGTAAGTAATCTGTATAATAAATGATAATAATATATTACAGAATCTTGTCTTTTTTATATTCTTAGGAGAAGTAGGTATGAGTATATAGGGTGACCTTAAATTAGTTCTTGATAGCAAAGGATATGAATATACTCGTGATTACAAACAACTTTCCCAAAGAAACTATATGTCGAATCAGAAAAAAATTTTAGGTCCTCGGTACATAACAAGTTATCAAATCGACAAAAATGTATGAAGGACCAAATTTTTTTTTTCATATTTGACATATAGTTTCTTAGGGAAAGTTGTTTGTAATCACGAGTACATTCATATCCTTTGCTATCAAGAACTAATTAAAAGTCATCCTATATATATCTGAAACTAATAGTATAGTTTTATTGTGTTATTTATTCCACGAAACGAATGTTGACTTCCTTTAGAGATTACAACAAATAAAAAACCGGCCAAGCACGAGTTGAACTCGCGTGGAGAGGGTTCCGTACAATGCCAAAGTCAAATATTTTTATTCAATTGTGGTATGTTTTAGAAGATTTAACTATTACTAGCGCTATCTAGTGGTGTTTTAGTGAACTGTTTTCCCTAAGTAAATGTATTATATTGAGTTTACCAGTTTATTTTCAAATGATATAATTCTTATAGGTTTTCCTGTAATCTAAAAGCAATGAAATATATTTTGTATTTTTTCAAAATTTTAGGCTTAGTATTTTTGAAGATCAGGTGGGGGGAATTGAAAATTTTCGTCTTCTTTCATGAATAAAATCGAAACTATTTATTTAAAAATAATAACAAAAATATGCTTGAGATCCTCATAACGATCCCTTTTATTTGCTATATGACACAATAAGATTTGCAAAACTTTTTTTTAATTTCCTAATTTGTCCCCCGAAAATGACCCTTGTTTTAAAAAAATATTTATATACTTTTCACATCTGTGTTTGGGTCAGAGTATTATACCATCCTACCAAATTTCACCTCATTTGTTCCAGTAGATTCGGAGCAAATTGGCTGTGACAGACAGACGCACGAGTGATCCTATTAGGGTTCCGTTTTTTTATTTTTTGTACAGAACCCTAAAAACATACGGTCTAATACACAGGTAGTTTAGGAATGGACGGGGCAACTCTGCGTGGTGCGTTTGCGCATCAACTTTGGATAATTTTAAATTAATTATTAACGATATTGTCAGAATAAAATCTTGTAGTTCACGCATTTTTGGTGACGATTACGTCGTTAGACTTTTTTATATCTTAGTGATACTTATAGTGCAATTCTAATCTATTCACGATTAAGGCTTATACCGTCACCAACGACCAACTTTGTAAACACTTTTTACTTCAATTAAGGGCTTTTTTATTTAAAAAAAAAGGTTCTGTAATTATAAGGAGTGATTTTGATTTCCTCGAATTTAATTTTAATACACAGAACTAAATAATAAAAAAAAACAGTGCACTCTTTTTTTTCAGTTATAACCATAGAACTGCTGCAATTTTAATCGAAACTATGATAATTTATCAACTTCTTAACAAAACAATATACTGTAACGATTTTGTTACAAAGAATTAATGTTATTTTAATAATATTACCACTTTTTAATTAAATCCTAAAATGTCGTATCATACATAACTGAATACTGATCTAGGTAAATTTATATAAAAAACGCATATCAATAAAATATTATACGAAACCGTAAAAAACGTAATTATTTTCGCTCGATTCGTCTGCAGCAATTGACGTAACAGCCACGTTGCAGTACGAGCTGATGAGAACTTTATTTCCAAGCTATTTCGTTCGATGTTTGAAACATCGTGAATCGAGTTGCTAATTTTAATTTACATCAAGTACCTATTTTTTCTAACCTATGGTGTTACTAGCTATTTCCTACAACGTTTCTATGTCTATTCCAGGGTGCGCGTGGGCGAGCCGCAAGCGGATCGCGAGCGCGGCAAGAAGGAGCCTATGTGTTTTTAAATTTTAGCCAGATCCGTTTAGTAGTTTTTGCGTGAAAGAGTAACAAACATACATCCAAACATCCATACATTCTTACAAACCTTTGGGTTTATAATATTAATAGAATAACTATCAATGGCACGAAGCAAGCAAACCTACGAGGTCTTACACTTTCTCGAAAATACGTGCCGGAAAATAATTATTTAAAAAAACAACAATAAACGTCATAAAAACGTCATAAAAATTCTAAACTATGTATTCACAAACTGCTACAGTGATTAACTATAAGTTAAATGAAAATATAAACTAACTAGCTGTCCCGGCGAACTTCGTACCGCCTTACATTACATTACACTGCCCTGCCCTACCCTACACTACCCTACACTACACTACACTACCCTACCCTACACTACCCTACCCTACCCTACATACACTACACTACACTACCCTACCCTACACTACTCTACACTACCCTACACTACACTACCCTACCCTACCCTACACTACCCTACCCTACACTACCCTACCCTACCCTACCCTACCCTATCCTATCTCTCAAGTTGGATCGAACTGCACATGGTGTGCGAATTTTATTATAATCGGTTAAGTGGTTTAGGAGTCCATTGAGGACAAACATTGTGACACGAGATTTATATATATTAAGATAGCTGTCCCGGCGAACTTCGTACCGCCTTACATTACATTACACTGCCCTGCCCTACCCTACACTACCCTACACTACACTACACTACCCTACCCTACACTACCCTACCCTACCCTACATACACTACACTACACTACCGTACCCTACACTACTCTACACTACCCTACACTACACTACCCTACCCTACCCTACACTACCCTACCCTACACTACCCTACCCTACCCTATCCTATCTCTCAAGTTGGATCGAACTGCACATGGTGTGCGAATTTCATTATAATCGGTTAAGTGGTTTAGGAGTCCATTGAGGACAAACATTGTGACACGAGATTTATATATATTAAGATATCTAAACATGGCTGAATGCTGGAAATACTGGAATGGCCTATTACGAGCAAAAATTTTTGAAGTGAAAACTTCTTTAGCGGCGCTGAGCACTTTTTGTTGGATGGGTAAAAACTTCCAAACTCGCGTCAGGGTCACGTGATGCTGATCGAAAAAGCGTAAGATCGAGGGGAAGGGAGAGGAACAAGTATCTCCCACTCTTTCTACCGTGCCTGAGTGTGCTGCTCCGCTTAGGGCGCTTTTCTCAATTTTCCATCTGCCGGTTAGTAGCAAAACTACTCGCCTAGCGACCTAACATCGACATATTGATGTCACTACGTAGTTCAGCTATTTCACACTAGATGTCAATAAGTGTAGAAAGTAATGGGACGTACTCAGAACTATGAGGTTTAAAAAGTTTGTGTAATAAATGAATAAAATGAGGGTTAACATTTTTACTGTTTTGTATGTGTACTGACGTACTTAAAATTTCTAGCACAAAATAATAGACAAATTATTATTACGAACATAATTTTATTTACAAAATTCAATTACCTGCGAAAATAACAGTTTTAGTTAGTTGTTGTCGGTTCGTTGCCCTATCGTTTTGAATGGTTGCGAAATGCTTAAAACGAATATCTATATATTTTTCTGATAAAGATTTAATCAGCAGTATAATATGATTTACAGTCGGTGATTGGTCAAAGCTGTAATTTAAAAAATAAAATGAAATACATACTTATTCTCCTAAAATAATTGAAACTCGGTTATACAAACAATACCGAAACCAACCGACAAATCCAGTTTTAAACTAGGTAAAGTGCCCATCTTTAATTTTTTATGGCCTTTTTTTGTCACTATGAAGTCTGCATCATTAAAATGGCAAGAACAAATCTTTGTATATTTTGTCGGAGTCCAATCCGGTCTATTCACTTTTGTGATCCATTGTTGTTTTAAATTATCATCGGATGGAAATCTAAAACAAACAAAAAGAAATAAAATTAACTAGGTGGTAAATTATCTTAATATGAATAAAATGATTATTTAACATTCGAAGTTCTTTCAATTCATGAACAGTCACGGAGAATAGTACGAGTATGTATACAACTCAGATCTTTGTTACTTGAAAATATTTGCTATGAAAATGTTATTTCATTACTGACCATAGCCGTGTGTTATTCGGTAAAATTATTTGAATCTAATTACGGCCCTGGATATTTGGTACGTTGAAAATAGTTGTTCTTGTTGACGATAGATGGCGGCCTGTTTACAATATAATTATAAAAATCACTAAAGTACTGTTTTGGCGACTAAAAAGTATTCAGGTTTAATTGTTTATTGTATACTTTAATTTTCAGTATCCACGTATGATTATAACTATATACCAATGCGGAACTTTACGTACTCGTATTTTTTATTCACAAAAGTTACGCCACCTAGTGTCGAGAAGTATAATTTATACTTGAAAGCCGAGAATTTTCTAGAACTATTTTAATAATTACGTATAAAATTACTTACAAATGAAATGTGATACCATTCATAGCATCAGAACGTCTGTCTGAATAACTTCGACACGATAAAACACAACACTTCATCCTTTTCTTCTTAAAAATGCGAAAACACACCAATAATGCGAGTCTCGATACATGGGCACCTGACGAAAATCACAGTGCACAGTTGCTTAGGCCAGCTCCTCTTTGTTTGTGCTCCGTGGTTGTGTAGTAACCACATTGTTGTGTACTCGTATATGTGAATTGTTAAGTTTTCACTTCTGCCGGCACTCCCGGAGTGCTACCGGTGTGTTTTTTTTTCCTTCTAAGGCATTAACACTTTGGAGCGTGACGCGTTTTCTGTCACTTTTCAAGGATAGCAAGTTAAAATCCAAATGAGCAATAATGTTAAAAAAGCCTTTGACGTTATGTATGTATGTCTAGTTTATTAATTGAGGCCTAAGGTGGGTCAAATGACAATAATGAATTCAAATTATTAATAGACTGTGTAAAACTATCACCATTTAAAAAATATAATATATTAAAAGTAATGAAAAAAATACCAGTTTTGATGTAAAAAAATGTACTTCGAAAACAAATAGTTAATGTTTAATTGAAAACCAACACACAAAAATCGGTGACTTTAAGACCTTTCATTCTAAATGAACAGATTTTTTAAACTTATTTGAAAGTAAAGAAAAGTAATAAAAACATGTAAAAATCGAGATTTGGGCATTCGCTTTTAACGTAACAGCCGCGTTGAAGCCCGCATTGATTTGAACTTAGAATGGATAGACTTACGTTCCATATTATTTTAACACGTATCAACCTGATCGGATTGAGTCATCCCAAAGCCTTATTTTTAGTCATCATTACAGCTCATATACGTCCCCACCGAGGGGCTCGAGCCTACCCTGAATCAGGGCGATTAGGCCTTAGTCGACCACGCGGGCCCAGTGCGGGTTGGTCGACTTCACACACAACCTTCGAGTTTCTTCGCAGGCGTGTGCAGGTTTCCTCACGATGTTTTCCTTCACCGTTAAAGCAATCGGTAAGTATGTACGTAAGTTTTTGAAAAACTCATTGGTACATTGGCCGTCCAGATTTGATATTTTTAGTAGGAAAAATGAAATAAATAACTAAACGAGCAATGAAAAAGAAGGTCAAACACGCGCAACAATGAGGATAAAGTACAGAAATAACTCCGAGATTAATAAAAGTTTTAATGAAAATAATAATCAATAGTCGTTTTATAATAGTTTTAGAATAATTAAACCTTTTCATATTGCCGCAATAACAGCTTGTACAGACAGATTTCTGGTGCCTGTTTTCCATTTCCAATCAGTTTATGAGCTGTCAAATACGCTGTATTTTTAACCGACTTCAAAAAAAGGAGGAGGTTTCTCAATTCGACCGTATATTTGTTTTTTATGTGTGTTCGCGGATAACTTCGTCGTTTATAGACCGATTTTGATGATTCTTTTTTTGTTGGAAAGGAGATATCCAAGGGTTCCACCATGATAAGGAAATCAGGATCTCATGTTGGCATCCTAGAGAACCTTAGTTTCCTGTTTGAAGTAGTTTTTTTTTGTTCAAAATTATTCTCAATTAAAAGTTATTGCGCAGGACCAGTAGTTCTGTAGATCCTTGGAGGAGGCCTTTGTTGTTCAAATTAAACGTCAATTCTTTGTTAGTTTGTTGGTGAACTCTTTATTGTATCGGGTGTCTCAATAAGAGTGCACTATTTAAATTTTGAGGCAATTTTAATTCGTGCATGTGGCTACTCTAAAATAAGACAGCTGTCATGGAGTTTTTTGGCGGGATTTGTGGTGGACGCATTTGTAGTTTTATTTTGTTGTTTTATCATTGTTTTCTGCTGGGATTTTGTTCAAGAAGTGGTGCATTTTTGAGAAAATCGTCTAGTGCACGTGATCAATGTGGAGAACAAGAAAATAAAACGAAGGAGGACGTGAGAACCCAACTTGCTCTGGGTGCAGTTTTATAGACGCCCAACAGCAACTGGGTGTTCCACCTCAGAATGCAGCTGCTGCAAATGCTGTCAAGAACTTCAGAGAAGATTAGTAATGCACCGGCACTAGCATTACAAATCCAAAAACAAATGAAGAAAGTGAAAATTATTTACGAATCCGGCTGAAGGACTAGTTTCCATGGCCAAGAAAAATTCACAACAGCTGTCATTTATGATTGTTCTGAATATTTAAAATGGAGCGATAAACAAAAGAATAGGAGTTTTTTGGCGGAATTTGTGGCAGACGCATTCGTAGTTTTATTTTGATGTTTTTTTTATTGTTTTCTGCTAGGATTTTGATCAAGAAGTGGTGCATTTTGGAGAAAATCGTCTAGTGCACGTGATCAATGTGGAGAACAAGAAAATAAAACGAAGGAGGACGTGAGAACCCAACTTGCTCTGGGTGCAGTTTTATAGACGCCCTACAGCAACTGGGTGTTCCACCTCAGAATTTAGCTGCTGCAAATGCTGTCAAGAACTTCAGAGAAGATTTGTAATGCACCGGCACTAGCATTACAAATCAAAAAACTAAAGGAAGCTTAAATACGTCAGACCTGGCTGTATGGTCTTAGTCACCTTTGCCTTCTCCGCGCTTTTGAAAGCCGGAGAGAAGAAATAAAAAATAAAAAAACAAAAGAATAGCGCGTTGTCATTGTGAAAACCTTTGAGTATACATTCTGGTGAAAACCTATTACAATAATTTTGAACACAAAAAACCGACTTCAAACAGGAAATCAAGGTTCCCCCGATTTCTCTGGGATGCCATTAAGTATCAGATCCTGGTTTCGTCTCGGCCCGACGCACATACCGCATCGCACCATTGGACTGCCAACTCAACATGGACACGGTAGTGTATATATTCTTTGACATGGACCAACCTCCAGCTCGGAAGTGGAGTTACTTACGTGGCGAAACCTTCAGTACCCGCCACAGAGTTCAGCCACGTGTCAACACATGTCACCACGTGTCTAAAAGTGTCAAGCCTCACATGCAAGTACCAACACGCCGCTAAAACCGACACAACGCACCTTATGGTCAGCGGATGCTGAATCAGCAAGAAGAAATTGGAGAACCCAGACACGTTTCAATTTAAATTTCAATATTTATTGATAACTAGCTGTTTCCCGCGGCTTCACCCGCGTGGACAGGACAACGTTTCTATGACTTTTCGATGGTGCGCAGTGCACGAGCCGCAAGCGGCTGAAAAAAAGTAGCCTATGTGTTAATCCAGGTCCTGATCTGTCTACCTACCAAATTTCAGCCTTTTCCGTGAAGAAGTAACAAACATACACACACACACAAATTTTCGCCTTTATAATATAAGTGTGATTTAAAGCAAATTACAATTAATTTTAAACAAAAAGATAAGTCACAAGTTCGTTATAATTTTTTAACCTGATTAAATGTTATAAAGCATTTCGCTGTTATTATAGTACTTTACTTTTTCAAAGAGTAAAAAATTCGTCAATCGTTTAATAAGCCTATCAAAAAGCTTTTTAGTTTGGCCAAGAACCCAGAGTTGTCGAACATATCCGTATCAACGCTATCCTTTTTACCCGACTGCGCCAGAAGGAGGGTTATGTTTTTCGAGAGTATGTATGTATGTATAATTGTTTGGCACGCTCTGCAGCCTGAACGGCTGGATGGATTTTGGCTTGAGAGGTGTCGTTAGATTCGTATTTACTGTGAGAGTGACACTGGGTATATCAAAATAAAAAAAACAAAATGGCGGATTTTTGGCGCAAAATTCAAATGTTTGACACGCTCTGCAGCCTGAACGGCTAGATTAATTATAGCTTGAGGGTTGTCGTTAGATACGTTTTTACTGTGAGCATGACGCTGGGTATATGAAAATAAAAAAAATAAAAATGGCGGATTTTTGGCGCCAAGTTCCAATGTTAGGCACGCACTGCAGCCTGAACGGCTCGATAGATTTTAGTTTGAGGGGTGTCGTTAGATACGTATTTACTGTGTGAGTGACACTGGGTATATCAAAATAAAAAAAAACAAAATGGCGGATTTTTGGCGCCAAATCCAAATGTTTGACACGCTCTGCAGCCAGAACGGCTAGATGGATTTAAGCTTGAGGGGTTTCGTTAGATACGTATTTACTGTGAGAGTAACACTGGGTATATCAAAATATGAAAAAACAAAATAGCAGATTTTCCAGAGAATTACAGCAAGCGGTATTTGTTGACGACCGCACAATAAAATATTATCAACCAGGAGTTCGTATACGGATTAAACCATGTACGATTGATTTTGACGCACTTCGAGGACAAGGAAAAATTGAACGCAAGATGTTGCCCTTACTTATGTTGACTGGTCATTTGTACACTTGATCCTAAAAAACTTTTGAATCGGCCACACGATCAGAATTCTTTTATAGAGCTTCAACGTTTAAGAGAATATTATTCTATCAACTGATCAGTTAATAATCTGCGTAATCTTAATGTGTGTCATGTGTATAAAGGTTACTATACAAACTCATTCAATAATAAAATTAAAAAATTAATAAAACAAAAAAAACGGTAATTTAAAAAACTAAAAAACCCGACTGCGTTTCTGTGTGATTTGGAAATGAAAAACCCTAAAATAAGAAAGTCGTCATACCCGATTGCACTTAACTTAAGAAAAAATGTAGCAGTCGGGACCCATTCTAGAAAGTCAGCCGTCTAGTCAGTAATTGGAGTAATCTGCAATGTAACATAGGTATGTGCTCTCAATTGACTAAGCCTCCATTTCTAGAATGGGTCCCGACTGCTACAATTTTTCTTAAGTAAGTGCAATCGGGTATGACGACTTTCTTGTTTTAGGGTTTTTCATTTCCAAATCACACAGAAACGCAGTCGGGTTTTTTAGTTTTTTAAATTACCGTTTTTTTATATATGTTTTTTACGGGGAATCCCTCGACTGTATTGTACATCATTTTTATTTTATTTAATGTAACTTTTAGGTAAAAATAGTAACTTTGGTGTTTTTAGGAAAGGGGGGAGGGCACAGAAAAACGTTACGGCGCGTTACATCGGGGGAGGGAGGATCAAAAATCTTCATAATCTGCTGTAGGTACGTAACACTTGAACGCCCCCATACAGAACCATTAGAAGTACCACCTCGGTACCAACAATAGTAATTTTTAACATATAGGTCAACTCGCAATATTCACGATTGTTAATTTTTTTTTTGTTCCTACAATACTATTTGTATAGAGACATATTTACACGTATCGTAAAGGCGAGTCTGTTGCGCCATGTTTTGAACACAGCAAACACGATGTTTTTGAACAATGTTCTATTCAAAACACGGCGCAGTGGACCCGGTTTATCTGTAACAATATTTTGTACTCATACTAGTTTTTGTACAATATAATTTTGAATCAACCTGTATGTAAAGGTAATGAAAATTTTTGCATCACATGTATGTATAATAAACTTTCGAATGAGTTAAAAACCAACTTACTTATTATTTTGCTAGCTCGTACCTACGTAGTAAGCTAACTAAGCATTTTCGTATTGCTGTATCGTGAAACAAATACATATACCTAGTATAGTTATTTATACTACTTTTGAATTGTAATTGTTGTTTTTACAAACGCTCGCCCCGCTAGATCATCGTATTTCAGACTTGCCTCTTTTCAACATTTAATAGACATTGTTTAAAATGTATAGCTATGTTTTAAATACTTAACGTTTTCGTTCTATTGTAATATACTTAAAATTTGGTTTGTATAACTTTTAGTGTACCAAATTTTAGGAGGGTGTAGTGTAGCGACATGTACTACTTAGTTTATTTGCGTTACGTAAGCAGCTAACCAATTAGGTGGGCTCGGCCATAACGTTTTCGTTCGATTGTAATATACTTAAAATTTGGTTTGTATAACTTTTAGTGTACCAAATTTTAGGAGGGTGTAGTGTAGCGACATGTACTACTTAGTTTATTTGCGTTACGTAAGCAGCTAACCAATTAGGTGGGCTCGGCCATAACGTTTTCGTTCGATTGTAATATACTTAAAATTTGGTTTGTATAACTTTTAGTGTACCAAATTTTAGGAGGGTGTAGTGTAGCGACATGTACTACTTAGTTTATTTGCGTTACGTAAGCAGCTAACCACTACAGTGGGCTCGGCAAGTAACTATTTAGTAATCTGTGGCTCGGCCCGCCAGTCGTTCCCCACTTTTTGGCGTATCGTAAAAACTGTAAAATTCATACAGGCATGAAAAAAACATGAAAGGACATTAAAACTACTTATACAATTAATTCTGTTAAGAAAATTATATTGGCTTTACGTTTTTTTATCGCTCTTCATTCTATGACGACCACGTACTTTTCTGATACTGACTGTATTATGTATTTCATTTAAAAAATGTTGAATACAGAAAAAACATTATTTTATTTGTTGTTGGTTTTATTTATCTATAACAGTTTTTTTTCACCATTTTTCCGGAAAGAAGAGAAGAAACTGGTTTTTTTTCGCAAAATCAAATGTAAGATCTTTGCGAAAAAAATCAAATTTCTTCTCTTCTTTTCGGATTATTAAAATATTATGGACGGAAGCATACTTGAATTTGGCGCTTCGAATTAGTTTTGGGGGCACTCAAGAGATGGCGCTAAAATCGGACTTTGCCAAAGAAGACCTAAGATTTTGTTCCCTTTTTTTTCTATGGAATTGGCATTCTTCTCCCTTGTGGAGTAATAGTGTTCTGTGTTTCCCACTCTCGACGAAGTGAAGTCGTTCCTCGTTACTCGCGCCTCGCTATAGACATGACCTGGGATACAACTTTACTTCATATAAAATTATTGATTAAAATCGAAATAAATTTGGACTTTCGTGAATTGCTAACTTATTCACTTTTATAATATTATTTATTCTATCGTACAACCGTACATAGGTGACAACCCGTTGTACATCCTATCTATACATATATAATTCTACTGTACGTGTGTATGTCACTGAACTCCTTCTAAACGGCTGGACCGATTTGAATGATTTTTTTTATATGCGTTTGGGTGGCGCCCTGGATGGTTAAGATTCACAAATCAGCCCGGTACATGGCGTTGCAGTCCGTATCTAGATTTCTAGATATTTATGGTATCTAGATTTCGCTAATTATTTTTTGGTTGAGTTCGTCATTGTCAGGATAGGGTTCTTATGTAGGGTAGGGTAGTGTAGTGTAGTGTAAGGTGGTATGAAATTCGCCGGGACAGCTAGTACCATGTATAAAGTTTGATAAGACCATCTCTTCACCTTCGTTGTTCTAGATTCCTTTTGTCCCAAGTATCAAAACTAAATATAGAAAGAACAGCTTCTTGGTGCGAACCACTAGAATGGGGATGACGAATCCTAGTCATCTGAGTGACTTTTTGTCATCTGTCAAAAACGAAATTTTGTTCTAAAAATGTTTGAAATACCTAGGCGTGATGTCATAGTTTAGCAGCGTCATTTATGTACTCATTTTGTGATGTTAATGAGTTAAAAATCGAAGACTTGATGGAAAACAAAACGAGTAAGGTTTTCCGAAGTTTAAGTAGGAGGGCAATTTAGTGATCAAGAGTTCATAATTTATTTCTGATGCTGTCGTTATCCCTACAAACAATTGGTTGCCGGGAACAGAAATATAGATTTCTTCTGCAGTAGCTCTAGCTCTGTTCGACGATTTCTTATTTTGCATTTTATCAAAAGCACTGAAAGCGTTGTTAAGAAAGCTTAAAGTGTCTCTTACTGTTAAACTTATTTATCAATAACTAGCTGTGCCCGCGACTTCGTCCGCGTAGAGGTTTTGAATTTTCCCACAGGAACTCTTGAACTTTCCGGGATAAAAAGTATCCTATATACTCGGGCTATAAGGAACGGCTGGACCGATTTGAATGATTTTTTTTTGTTTACATTTGGGTGGCGCCCTGGATGGTTTAGATTCACAGATCAGCCCGGCAGATGGCGCTACAGTCATATCATGCAGGACAACGTCTGTCGGGTCCGCTAGTACAGTTATAGATTTTGTAAACACAATTATACGGGGTGACTTTTAATTATTTCTTGATAAGAAAAGATATGAATGTACTCGTGATTTCAAACAACTTTTCCAAAGAAACTATAAGTCAAATCAGAAAATAATTGTTTTGTCCTCGATAAATAATAAGATATCAAATCGGCAAAAATATATACAGGACCAAAAATTTTTTTTATATATTTGACATATAGTTTCTTTGGGAAAGTTGTTTGTAATCACGAGTACTTTCATATCCTTTGCTGTCAAGAACTAATTAAAAGTCACCCTATATAGTCATCTTTAAATTTAGTTACGTTTTTGTCACTAAACTTGTCATATGTGTTAATCATCATATCGGCAAAGACGTACCAACTAATTAAGAGAGCCGCTTGCAGCTCGCGTACTGCGCACCCTCTAATACAGTCATAGAAATTATGGTCACGCTAGCGAAGCCGCTGGCAAATCCTACTATAATATAATATTATAAACGCGAAAGTTTGTAAGAATGTATGTATGTTTGTTACTCTTTCACGCAAAAACTACTGAACGAATCTGGCTGAAATTTGGTAGATAGACAGATTGCGACCTGGATTAACACATAGGCTACTTTTTCCACGCTCAGCGCACCCTCGAAAAGTCATAGAAACAGCTAGTTAGAAATAATCGTGTAGGATTTAGTATTTTTGTAACCTCCTATTTGGATTATTATTGGCAGATCATAAAATGTAAATTACTTATGATTTAAATGCTCAATTATTATTACATGGATCTACACGGCTATTTTATCTACGAGTGGGCACCTAGTTCACCTTGATTTTATAGTCTAGTGAACCTAGGCAGGACAGGTTTTCACCATTATTCCCGCTTGCCAACATACCTTTAGCCAACATGTTGTCAAATAGGAAAAATAATAATAACTGTGCTTCCGCTGGAGGTGATCCTGCCACTTCGCCTCGTGCCAAGTGAGCAGAGTAGCTTAAATTTTATATATTGAAATAATAATAATTCATTTATTGTCAGACTAAAAATCTATAAATTAAAAAAATTCAAACATCACATTTACATAAAAGAATTAAAAAAAAATAAGATAAAGATCACATTCATTCAAAAATAAATTCAAACAGAATAAAAAGTTAAAAATGCAATAATAAAATCTTTTTAGGCTACAGAGGGTGTTAAAGACAGAAATAATATACGAACATACATATATACTAATATACATACACACACTTGACAAACATAAGCCTCCTTCTAGCGCGGTCGGCTACAAAGAAAGTTACAAATATCACAAAGAAAAAGTAGAAAAATATGAGTAGTGTAAACATACGATTGTAAATATTCATGAAATATATCATCATATCAGCCCGTATACGTCCCCACCAAGGGGCTCGAGCCTACCCCGAATGAGGGCGATCGGACACGGGCCCAGTGCGGGTTGATCGACTTAACACGCAACCTTGGAGTTTCTTCGCAGGCGTGTGCCGGTTTCCTCATGATGTTTTCCCTTATCCTATGCACACCCTGGACACTTTATACAACGGGCTAGAAATGACATTTCAAAAAAGGAATTACGGAACAAACAAAATGGCGGCGAAATCCTATACGTTCGACAACCAAACTGTAAGAATGTCGGATAAACGTTAATATGAAATCGAAAAACGCAAACACATTGGTACGTGGCAGGATTCGAACCACGACCTCCCTGATAGGAAGAAGCGGCCCTAGCCGTTACGCCACTGACGCTCCATGAACTATATAAGTAGGTATTAACATAAAATTTATAATCGTAACAAGTAATTAGGCCTGTCGTCAAAAAACCGTACTTGCTCAAAATAGTGGATATCCTGTGCAATTAACTTTAGGCATAGTGTCGTGTCTACCTTGTTCACGAACGATTAACTATGGTTGCGCAAGAGCTACATTTCACGGGGAACGGTAAGGACGGATGGTCAAAAAATATCAATGAATTGACAGTATTTTACAATAATAAAACTGGTGTAGCATCCTTCAACTTTGGGAATTGCAGTAATGTGCTGTCGCAATTCCACAGTTCGTAGAAATGTGTGTCGAAGTTAGGTGGTGCAGTCTTTCTGGGCTTGATCGGCGAATAAACGGTTTATTTATCCACGCTTGAGCGGGGTGAAAGGATTATATCCTATGGGATAGTTTCGCGCTTGAGCGGGGTGAAAGGATTCTATCCTATCGGATAATTCTGCGCTTCAGCGGAGTGAAAGGATTATATCCTAAATTATACTTCAACGCTTGACCGGGGTGAAAGAATTCTATCCTAAATGATATTTAAGCGCTTGAAGGGGGTGAAAGGATTTTATCCTATCGGATAGTTCTGCGCTTCAGCGGAGTGAAAGGATTCTATCCTAAATTATACTTCAGCGCTTGACCGGGGTGAAAGAATTCTATCCTAAATGATATTTCAGCGCTTGAAGGGGGTGAAAGGATTTTATCCTCTAAGATAGTTCCGCGCTTGAGCGGGGTGAAAGGATTCTATCGTAAATGATATATTTTCAGCGCTTGAAGAGATATGCCAACTATATATGGGCAGTCCACATTTTTTTGTAATTATAGTTAATAAACAAGAGAAATAAAAAAAAAAAAAAAAGATGTTCAGTGTGATGACTAGAATCCTCAGTTAACGGATCCTACACCAGTTTTGTTACACCCTGTACAACCATAGATAAGATAAGTAATACTTAAATTACTCTTAACACGGTTAGATCTGGGGATATCGGCGGCCATCTTATTTATCCATTTGTCCCGATCCAGGAATGAAAGTGTTCACTAAGATAGTCCCTTGTTCTGTGACAATTTTGTTACACCCTGTACAACCATAGATAAGATAAGTAATGCCATACTTAACTTACTCGCTGGTTTAGCAACCATAGACAAATATTATGCTTTCTTGTATCTGACACGAAAATATGACGCTAATTTTCATTTTTCTTTTAGAGTACTAACTCATTAACTAATCTGTCTATCTATTAACTAACGACTACCAGCTTCAGAAAAATAAAACTCGCCATTTATGACTAAGTTTTAAGTATGTTTTTCTCACGCTAAAATATAAAACATTGATAGATAACATTAATTAACAATTTAAACCATTGAGAATTATATTCTTAGAAGCTATAAAGATAAGGATAGAATAAACGAGTTTGTCTAGTTTTTTTTTGGTAGCAAAAACCATTCACAGTTTTTGTAGGTTTTTTTGTAGTAATTATTAGTAACTCTAGAGTTTGAGACATATCTACATAATATTAACCTAAATCATCTATTCACCAATCTTATAGTTTGGAATTGGCCAAATATGTAAACAAAACATTTTATTATTTTAGCTTAATTAGTAGTAAATTTCGACATAGAGCACATGTAGGAACATTCCTACAAGCATTTTATTCACTTCAACACTGTGTTTTTGTTCATTTATAACTTAAAAACCAATTGAAACTAGTTTATTTTACAAGCTTTTATTTATCTTGCAATGTATGTATATTTGTTCGGGTGGAATCTTGCAAGTTAATTTTGACCCACTTCTCGGTTTCCGATTGAGCTGAAATTTTGTTTGCATATGTATATCGCGTGACAATTCAATATTAAAATCTTGTACCTTTAAGTTATTCGGTTTTGTTTATATGTTTAACCATTTCCAAACAAATAGATTTTACAACTGTATCAAGCTTAGTGTGCACCTCGCGTCGATAACGTCACACTGACGCTTAGGTACGGTCTGAAAAAAAGGATTCGCTATGACTTTAAAAAGTAAACAAGTGTTTTTGTTAGATTTCACTTTTCATTTATTGTTTTTAACATTATATTATACATAGGTACATGGAATTCGCCGCATTCTAGCGAGGTGCAAACTTAGCTTGATAGAGTTGTAGATACAAATATTATATCGACAACTGCCCCATCCCTAGCCAACTAATTTTGCGATTGAAACACGAAAACTCGTGTAAATTATACACGCGCGACGTCTATACGTCCGGTGGGTGTCTGGGCCTGGCCGGCTGAGATGAATTTGCGTTTTATAATCATCTGAAATTAATGTTTTAAGCTTCAATTATAATGTCGGAAAATTATTAGTTATTTGCTGTTTCTAATACGTGTCGTTGCAGTAAATCGTTAAGTCAGCTGTTTAAGGGTCTCCAGGAGTTTTGGGTTTCCATACAAACGTAGTTCCGCTTCAATATAAAAACTACATGCTGGATCGAATCCAAACTTTGCGAATGTATAGAGTAAACACATATCGATGTTTGTAATTAGTTTTCGATGTACTAATACAAAACGGCAAAAAATAGAAGTGTTACACTTACAGTTCAAAACTAACCAATTTAAATCATTAGTACCTAATATTTAATAATAAATATTCTTCTAAATATTCATCTGGCTCCAAAGTAGGATTCCCTGTGTTATGGGAACCAGAGACTGATACACATACTTATATACGTTTAAACACATACATATATAGATATTTAACACCCGGACACAGAGCAAACCAATCTGCTCATCACACAAACGTTTGCCCTGGGTGGGGATCGAACCCACGACTCTCGGATCAGTAGTCAAGAGCACTAACAACTGAGCCGCCGAGTCAGTCAGTTTTTTGTTTTGTTACGTTTCAATTTACTACGATGAAAACTAATTACAAACATCGATATGTGTCTACTCATTATATTTACAAAGTTTGGATTCAATCCGGCCGGCATGTAGTTTTTATATTAAATCACTATTTAAAAATTACAGACACTAGTTGATTTATACTAGGAGATATTCATTTTTATTGTAATGTTTACAAAATTTCAATAACATTGATTTATTGCACAATCAAATATAAAAATACAAAACCGGCCAAGTTCGAGGCGGACTCGAGCACGGAGGGTTCCGTGCCACAACACAGGAGTACAACAATGCTACCTATTTCATTTCAATTAAACGACATAAGTCGAGAGCCGGTGGTTAATATTAAGCGTCGGTGGCTCAACCGGTAACGACTCGGTCCATCTAACCAGAGGTACCGGGTTCAAATCTGGACGGCCAATGTACCAATGAGTTTTTCAAAAAAACTTACGTACATACTTACCGATTGCTTTAACGGTGAAGGAAAACATCGTGAGGAAACCTGCACACGCCTGCGAAGAAACTCGAAGGTTGTGTGTGAAGTCGACCAACCCGCACTGGGCCCGCGTGGTCGACTAAGGCCTAATCGCCCTGATTCAGGGTAGGCTCGAGCCCCTCGGTGGGGACGTATATGAGCTGTAATAATAAGTCGAGAGCCACAGAAAATTATTTTTTTATGTAGTTCGATGGACCGACGCCGTGGTGAAGGTAGCGGGAGCCCGCTGGATGCGGGCAGCGCACGACCGGTCGTCGTGGAAATCCTTGAGGGTGGCTTTTGTCTAACAGTGGACGTCTTTCGGCCGATATGATGATGATGATAATGATGATTTAGTTCGGGCTCCTTATTGCGAGTATGACTCACACTTTTATTTGCTATTTATACGGATTTTATAGGGCGTCGGTGGCGTAACGGCTAGGGCCGCCGCATCCTGTCCGGGAGGTCGTGGTTCGAATCCTGCCACGTATCAATGTGGTTTCAAATTTAGATTTCATATGTACTTTTATCCGACGCCCTTACGGTAAAGGAAAACTTCGTGAGGAAACCTGCACACGCCTGCGAAAAAACTCGCAGGTTGTGTGTGAAGTCAACCAACCTGCACTGGGCCCGCGTGCTCAACTAAGGCTCGATCGCCCTAATTCAGGGTAGGCTCGAGCCCCGCGAAGGGGACGTATATGAGCTGATATGATGATAATCGTACCAAGTTTCATGCATGTATATATCTGTAGGAACGGATGTGCTCCTACATGACGAGAACAATAGGAGATATCTCCGCCAGGCGAGGTGTTGTGCCTGGGGTCCGGCCGTGGACCAACCGTGTATGGCTGGTGCTTGTATATATGCTTATGAGCAAGGAAATGTTGATAGTGCGTTGTAGATGCCATCTATCGAGATGAAGATGCAACTTCCATATAGTATGACCGATGGTTCAGTCTTGAGTTGAGGTATGTAGTTGTTAGTGGCGGGTGCTGCAGATGTCGCCACATATCTGTTTTTTATGTAGAGCAAAAACCTGGTTACCTGGTACGGATCCCTAATAACGTCTCGCGTGGAGGTGGAAGGACTGACGGATGGAAAAGTTAGTAAGCTCAGCATGTCTGGTGCCCTCGTGAAGATACTGACATTGGTTTCCTTTTTTTTAAGCAGGTTAACTTTTTCATTTTTTTCTTTTTTTCAATTGTTGAGCCCTTGGCATCATCTCAATTACCATCGTAAGTGAATTAGTAATTAAATAGCTATCATGACATGAAATCAGCCTACTTTTTAACTCATAGACCACGCAACAGGCCCCTTTTATATAAAAAACCTGGCTTGTGAGTAATTATTGAACAAACTTTAAATAACCTCGTGATAATATAGTTTTGTTCAAGACGAAAAAAATTTTTTTTATTCCTAATTGGTAAGCCCTTGGCATCATCTCACCTGATGGTAAGTGACGATGATGCCGAAGATGGAAGCGGAGTAACCAAGATTCTCCAATGCAATGGAGAACTAGCTATCTTATCTTCGTAAACTGTACCTAATTGATATGGGCATAAGTATTTTTTTTTTATAGTTTTCTTATAAGCTGTATTTGCCGTTGTTATAATTGTTATATGAAATTTATTTTTTATTACACATAACTAACCGCAAAATTGTATTGTATAGACTTTATACAGGCAAACAACCCCTTAAAACTTACTTCCGCAATTTTTTTCGGAAGAATACATACAAAACAAAACATTAGTCAAAAAGCCATACAAAAATGCGGAAAACTCTGAATAAAAGACTCACTCCAAACGAATTGTGTATCTGAAGAGCCGAGGACAGGCCTAATGTCACGCATTAGCTTCGTTGTGTTGTGTATGCGCGTGCGCAGATATCAGACATCCTTACTATAATATTATAAATGTGAAAATGTGTTTGTTTGTTTGTTACCTTTTCACGCTTCAACGGCTTGACCAATCTTTATGAAATTTGGCATGCAGGTAGCCTGTGTCACGGGGAAGGACATAGGCTACTTTTTATACCAGGAAAATAGCATAATCTGATGGAGTTCCTGAGGAAACTAAAAAATACTCGATTGTTGTGATTTTTTGCACACAGATGGTTGAGTAGGTGGGAAACGACATATTTTACTAATCAACATTAAAGACAGTCATTAAAACGATGTCCACGCGGGCGAAGCCGCGGGAAAAAGCTAGTATTCCATAAATAGGAACGATATGAATGACAACATTTTAATTTAACGCCTTTCTCAAGGAACTACGATATCGCAATTGTTTTTCTTTGGAATGCTTTAGCTGCTTTTTAAACCATTGCTTTCCAAATCGTTTACCTTCATAGAATGTCCAATCGATAGTTTGATGGATGTTTATTATAATATCTATAGGAGGATGTTAATGTCGCTAAGTGGACTTATTAAACCCTATTCCCATGTCGGTATACGAGCATTACTGTTACCCTGGTGGAACCCCCCCAATCTTTAAGAGGGAAGAATAGCACGCACTCTCCATACAATTTTAAACAAAAAAAAACGACTTCAAACGCACTAGTCGCCACAACGATTTTCAAAGGTTCCCCTCGATTTCTCTGAGATGCCATCATCAGATCCTGGTTTCCTTATCATGGTACCACCCTTGGGATACCTTCTTTTCAACAAAAAAGGAATCATCAAAATCCGTTCATAAACGACGAAGTTATCCGCGAACACACATAAAAAAAAGAAAAAAATATATACGGTCGAATTGAGAAACCTCCTCCTTTATTTTAAGTCGATTAAAAAGAGAAAAAAAAATCCACCTCTGAATATTATCCTTTCATTAATGATTTTTAAATATGTTATTGACACAATAAAAACAGGTTTAAAGGTTTTTCTTTTTTCATAACAATTAATAAGTTCAATTTAATTTGTCGTTTAGTTTTTTCATAAAAAACTAACTTTAGCCAATAATTGTTAATTTTTAATCAATCATTTAATAAAACGAAACCTATTAACATAGATTTTTATTGTGTCAATAACATATCTTTTATATATAAAAATGAATCTCTATTTCCCTTGGTCATCGCATCACGCGTGAACGGCTGGACCGATTTCGCTAATTCTTTTTTTGTTGAGTTTGTTATTGTCAGGAGAAGTTTCTTATGTAGGGTAGTGTAGGTGAGTGTAGGGTAGTGTAGGGTAGTGTAGGGTAGGGTAGTGTAGTGGTAGGAAGTTCACCGGGCCAGCTAGTTTAAAATAATTATGACCGGATAATATTCAGAGGTGGAAAAACTTTTTCTCTTTTTGTATGGAGAGTGGGTGCTATTCTTTCCTCTTAACTGCTCCTGCAGAATTCCGCTTACTGCTATGCAGCGGACGTGACATCCAGTTCCCATAGTTCCTCTTCCTTTATGTTATCGGTTTCAAACCTCTATAGACTGACTAGTCACTTGTGAAGAACTCAACTTAGGCAAGAGGGATCTGTAGTCCTGTCTGTTCAAGGTATGTGCCGATTTAACAGTGTCCTGTGAATGCAGTTATCATACGACATTGCTCTTCTGCCCTTCCTTTGATCTCGCTGGAGTAAACATATTTTCCTACAGTGGACATCGTACCGATCATCATCATCATGTCAGCTCATTATACGTCCCCACCGAGGGGCTCGAGCCTACCCTGAATTAGGGCGATCGGGCCTTAAGTCGACCACGCGGGCCCAGTGCGGGTTGGTCGACTTCACACACAACCTTCGAGTTTCTTCGCAGGTGTGTTGTGCAGGTTTCCTCAAGATGTTTTCCTTCACCGTTAAAGCAATCGGAGAGTATATGTACGTAAGTTACGAAAAACTCATTGGTACGTTGGCCGTCCGGATTTGAACCCGGCACCTCTGGTTACGACGACCGAGTCGTTATCGGTTGAGCCACCGACGCTTGACGTTGAGCGTACCGATCAAACCTACTTAATTTTTTTATTCAAAACTTGAGCACACGCGGTTACCTATTCCGCTTTTCATCATTCGCAGACTTTAATTTCAAATTCATAACTGATTCCAAAAAAAAAACAAAAAAACACGCTTTTAAAGCACATAAAATTATAAAGTGAAAAATAATTCGTAAAGCGTTGGTTGCTTGATATACGAAAAATATAGCACAAAGCGCCCCACGCTTGTTTCACAATAATACTAGTATTTTTCGTTCATTATTATTTTGAGCTTATATTACGAATTATTTTTCACTTTATGTGCTCTAAAAGCGTGTTTTTTTGAACTATATTTATTTTTCAGTTTTTAGTTCACGATAATGAGATAAACTTACGAAATTATTCTATTGTCACTGATTCTTGATAAATGTACAAGGTTTCAATTAAACCGTAAAAATCGAGTGCAAAGGAGTCGGTTACAAACATACACACATACAAGTGAAGCTAATATTATGAGCGTGTTAAAAAGAGAGGGTTCTCAATTCGACTGCATTTTCTTTGTTTGTTAGTTACGCGATATTTTCGCTATTATCATCTTGATAATATCAGCCGAAAGACGTCCACTGCTGGACAAAGGCCTTCTCAAGGATTTCCACGACGACCGGTCCTGCACTACCCGCATCCAGCGGCTTTCCGCGACCTTTACCTACACTACGTCTTACGGTGCACGGTCGCCATTCGAGAACTTTACTGCTTCAACAGCCACCTGTTCTACAAGCTATTTGCCATAAGTTTAGTGATTCTGTGAGCTATGTCGGATGACCTTGGTTCTCCTACGAATCTCCACGGAATCTTGGTAAGACCGCTTCCGTCCGGGATAATCGTCACTTACCACCAGGTCACAGATGAGATACTAGTTAGGTACTTCGTATACCAGGTGAGATGATGCCAAGGGCTTACCAATTGTGATAAAAAAAAAAGAGAAGAGTACTATATATTTGAGTAATTATGAATTTTAAAGTACACAAGGATGTATATCAGTCTGTGGTTCCCATGATACAGGGAATTCAAGTTTGGGCAAACTAGTATAGTTATCTGTGGATTCGTTGGGGCCAGATGACCATGCGTGACTTGTCCTTAAATAACATAATTATCATTTCAAATTTTACGCGAACAAAAGCGCAATACTCGAAAAAACCACCCAAGTGCGAGTCAGAAACGCACACAAAGGGTTCCGTACCATCATACTAGATAGCGCTAGTTTCTTCACGTTTAAAAAAAAACACGTTTTTTGTATGGAGACCCCCTTATTTTTTCATTTTTTCTAATTTTTAGTATTTGTTGTTATAGCGGCAACAGAAATACATCATCTGTGAAAATTTCAAATGTCTAGCTATCACGGTTCATGAAATACAGCCTGGTGACAGAAGGACGGACGGACTAGTACACTTCATACAACGGGCCAGAAATGACATTTCAAAAAAGGAATGACGGAACAAACAAAATGGCGGCGAAATCCTATACGTTCAACAACCAAACTGTAACCAATCTGTATCAATCTGGGCGACGAGGGGGTGAGGTCGCAATCTAGAGAGCGGCAGGGAGTATCCATACTGTATATGTTAGTACTAATATATATACAGTGTAAACTCTGTAAAACGTCGCTCGATATAACGATTCACTCTTTGAAACGTCAAAATTTTCTGGCTCCAGTTGATTTACTTTGACGCTAATTTCTCTCTATATAACGAAAACTCCCAATAACGTCATAAAATGCCCGGTCCCTTGAGTGTCGCTATATAGAGTTTACACTGTACTTTGGAAATAGGATCCCGTTTTTACCCTTTGGGCACGGAACCCTAAAAAACGCTGTTTTCCATCACATCACTACCATTACAGACGTGTAGTCACACACAATATCATTCGTTGAAATGTGTTGTCATTGTCACGCATTATGTATGCCTACTGATTTATGTGACGGATGGCTTTACAAACGGCCGGCGCGCGCGCATCGCTACCTCAATTAAGTAGATCACTTCCGCGGATAGCACGTGGTTTTGTTTGATGTTTTTTTTACGTGGAACATGTCTTTGTTTTTTACTGTAAGCAAGTGCCTATGAATGAACTGTGTTTGTTTACACGGCATTATTGTATTATCACGAAGAATTTATGTACTAGTTGTTTTTAGGGTTCCGTACCGAAAGGATAAAAACGGGACCCTATTACTAAGACTCCGCTGTCTGTCCGCCTGACTGTCTGTCCGTCTGTCACCAGGCTGTATTTCATGAACCGTGTTAGCTAGACTTAAGCGTCGGTGGCTCAACCGGTAACGACTCGGTCCATCTAACCAGAGGTAACGGGTTCAAATCTGGATGGCCAATGTACCAATGAGTTTTTCAAAAACTTACGTACATACTTACCGATTGCTTTAACGGTGAAGGAAAACATCGTGAGGAAACCTGCACACGCCTGCGAAGAAACTCGAAGGTTGTGTGTAAAGTCGACCAACCCGCACTGGGCCCGCGTGGTCGACTAAGGCCTAATCGCCCTGATTCAGGGTAGGCTCGAGCCCCTCGGTGGAGACGTAGCTAGACAGTTGAAATGTATTGTGAAATGTATGACAGATGTATTTCTGTAGCCGCTATAACAACAATTACGAAAAATTAGAAAAAGTGGAAAATAAGGGTGTATTGATACAAAAAAACGTGTTTTTTTAAAGGTGAAGAAACTAGTGCCATCTAGTATGATGGTGCGAAAACCGGCCAAGTGCGGTTGTGACTCGCACTTGGCTGGTTTTTTTTTTACAGAAGACGTTAAAGAGGCTGAGAACTCAGGAAGTGAAGATGAAACACAAAAAGTGGCAAAGCTGTGTGTCGGAACACGCGTAATGTAGGGTTTCGTAGTCTTTTTAAAAATAAAATGTTTATTTAAAAAAAAAACAGTTGATATAGAACTTTTTGTATTAAAAATATACAAAAAAATTACAATTCTAGCTGAGAGCACAGTACAATAAAGATTACTTGCTGAAAGTCTTATGTTGATCTACAATTATTGTATACATATTTTTATAACCATATTAAATGTCGGCTTTAAAGCTGTATAAAGTCTGAGAAAAACGACTGTGACATACCGACAGACGGACATGGCATAACTGTAAGGGTTCCTAGTTTGACAACGGCACCCAAAATTGGGAAACTATTAGAGATTTTTTTTTAAATCTTATCTTTTAGTGTTTTATGCAACCTCGATACAGTGTGATACAACCACGGAGCGTCGCTGGCGTAACGGCAAAGGCCGCCACCTCCTATTCTGGAGGTTGTGGTTGGAATCCTGTCTCGCACCAATGTGTTCGAATTTCTCCAAACATATCCAAGCAACTCAAGCGCACGGCCGTTACTGACGTCACAAAGCGTACCATAGGCAATAATAAACTCGGCACCAGCTATGTTTCTATGAACAAATAATCCCGTCAGTTCACCACCGCCCTGGAAGATGTTTTTAAGCTTCTGGACTGGGGTGGACTCTGCATCAATATCAACGGCGAGTACATAAACCACCTCCGATTCGCTGACGATATCGTGGTCATGGCTGAGACTATGGAAGACCTAAGCACAATGCTCGATGGCCTCAGTAACTTCTCTCAACAAGTGGGTCTTAAAATGAACATGGACAAGACGAAAATAATGTTACATGTCCGTGTCGCACCCACCCCTCTAAAGGTTGGAGACTCTACACTGGAAGTTGTTGATAAATATGTATACCTAGGACAAACAGTCCAGCTAGGTAGGTCCAACTTCAAGAAAGAGATCAATCGACGAATCCAACTCGGCTGGGCAGCGTTCGGGAAGCTTCGAAATATCTTCACGCCCCAAATACCGCATCAGTGTCTCAAGACTAAGGTCTGTGTTGTCTGTGTGTGTTGCCAGTGATGACTTACGGAACTGAGACATGGTTGCTTACTATGGGCCTCATAAGACGGCTCAAGGTCACCCAAAGGGCAATGGAGCGTGCTATGCTCGGCGTTTCTCTGCGTGATCGAATCAGAAACGAGAAGATCCGCAGGAGAACTAAAATAACCGACATAGCTCACAGAATCGCTAAACTGAAGTGGCAGTGGGCAGGGCACATAGCTCGTAGAACAGATTGCCGATGGGGCAGTAAAGTTCTTGAGTGGCGGCCGCACACCGGAAAACGTAACGTAGGAAGGCCTCCCACGCGTTGGACCGACGACCTGGTGAAGATCGCGGGAAGCCGATGGATGCGGGCAGCGCAGGACCGTACGTCGTGGAAAACCTTCGGGGATGCCTTTGTCCAGCAGTGAACGATTTTCGGCTGCTATGATGATGATGATATTCCACCTTTACACACGAAGCGTTTTGCTTATTCGTTCATCATGCGAACGACCAAGGAGTGAATTCCCTTCCGGCGTCTGTATTCCCCGATTCGTAAAATTTAGAAATCTTCAAGACGAGAGTGAATAGGCACTTTTAAGCTTGCGTGTTACATCCTCGGCTGCATCGGCACTAATCATCAGGTGAGATGCAGCCAAACACACTCAAATTTTTAATATTTAAAAAAGATAACTCGCATCTTACTGTGAGGATTTCAAATGTGATATTTTGTATTTGACTTTGGCATTGTACGGAACCCTCTTTACGCGAGTTCAACTCGCACTTGGCCGGTTTTATTATTTATTGTAAAAACCTATTTAATGAGGATACCAGATTATGAGAGAAGAGTCATCATCACGTTTGTAAACCATTTGATTGCAGAAACGCTTAAAATCACGTATCCCTTGATGTTGTCGTAGTTTTTACACCCGCAAGGCTATGTACGTACATGCCGCCGTCATCTGCTTGAATCTGCTATTTGATTGAATGACTACCGCGTTCATTTAATGACGACATTCAATTGAATGACTAGGCCGAACGTTGATTGAACAAGCGTAACTCAACGTCCAACTAGTTAGAGGATTGTAACATAGCCCTTTGAACAGAGCGGATGTAAAATCAGTCAGGGGATTGAAATTTAGTTCATAGTTATTGTTTAGTTTATTTGTGAGAATTAGGACTTTGTTTTTTTGGTTTGAAAACTTAGTGTTTTTGTTCACATTGTGAACGTAAAATTCCATACAAGGGAGTTGGCAATTTTTTTATTTTTTAAATACTGTAAATGAGCGAGCGAAGCGAGCGATATTAGGTTTGATTGATTATACAGTCAAGGCTCCCCCCCCCCCATGGGAAGCAGAATGCTCGCAGAAGAAGAAATCGTCGGTTTTTATTTGGAATATCCCACTTAACAAATTGGTTAAATGACGTTCAGTCAAGACGTTGAACGTTACCTTAAACAACTTGAAGAGTTGTCCTTTAGTCATTAAATTAAATGTCGTCATTCAATGAACGCGCTAGCCATTCAATCAAATAGCAGATTCAACCAGATGAAGGCGACATACACATCACCACTGGCACTGCGCCGTACCATGGTTTTTAACCGACTTAAAAAAAGGAGGAGGTTTCTCAATTCGACCGTATATATCTTTTTTTTATGTGTGTTCGCGGATAACTTCGTCGTTTATGAACCAATTTTAATTATTCTTTTTTTGTTGAAAAGGAGATATCCCAAGGGTGGTACCATGATTAAGGAAACCAGGCTCTGATGATGGCATCCCAGAGAAATCGAGGGGAAGCTTAGTTTCCTGTTTGAAGTCGGTTTTTTTTTGTTCAAAATTATATGGTGGTGACGTCGGATCATTGTGCGGCGCCCGGCCACGAAAACGACGACGCGTGCGATCATGTACTTAAGTCGACGCATTTATTTTCTACGTGTAAAGAAAGAGTAAAGAAAATAACCACACCTTTGCACTTTTTCAATGTTTTTTCGTATCAATTAAAAAAACTACATTTTTTTTCTTAAATCCAACTGGCATATTAAAGTGTGTGTTTAGTCTAATCGACTAAGAAAATTTAGAGGTTTAAATTGGTCTGGTTTGCCTGTAGAATGAAAATCTCTGTTTTAAAAGCGGTTTTTTTGATATATTTTTTTCTGTTATAAAAGTGAACAAATCGTGTTTCTGCAACTGACAAAATGAAATTGAAATGAAGAATCAGGACAAAAAAAATATCTCTTTCATATGTTTTGTAATTGCTGAGAAAAATAGAGATCCCTGCGACCAAAGTTTCCAATCATCA
The DNA here is from genome assembly GCA_947284805.1 of Coleophora flavipennella. Lineage (NCBI taxonomy): Eukaryota > Metazoa > Arthropoda > Insecta > Lepidoptera > Coleophoridae > Coleophora > Coleophora flavipennella. Next base: position 15,045,331 of record OX369255.1, on the reverse strand, counting down.
TCATCACTATACCTGCTCATATACGTCCCCACAGAGGGGACTCCGAGCCTACCCCGAATTAGGGCGATCGGACCTTAGTAGACCACGCGGGCCCAGTGCTGGTTTCTTCGCAGGTGTGTGCAGGTTTCGTCACGATGTTTTCCTTCACCGTTAAAGCAATCGGTGAGTACATATGTACGTAAGTTTCTAAAAACTCATTGGTACATTGGCCGTCCGGATTTGAACCCGGCACCTCTGGTTAGGAGGACCGAGTCGTTACCGGTTGAGCCACCGACGCTTTTCCAATGCGTCGCCCTAATTCTATTAATTAATCAAGTATACGATCGCACGCGTACAACGTGCATTTTTCACGGCGCGCACCTTGATCCGACGCATGGTAGGGTGCCATTCCGGTCGGTGGTGATGTGGCCGGACCCTAAGACAGTAGTGTAGGCACTTTTGTAAGTTTTTGAAGTGAAACTTCTATATAGACGGGGGGGTGTTATGATTTTTTCTGTCACGAAAAAGCCTCGTGGAAGAGCACCACTACCTACTGTCCAGTTAGGTCGCCTTGCAGAGTACCGGGACAAGCGTCTTGGCGGCAAGACCTACCGTAACTGGTCCTTGTCTTCACCTTATGGTTTTGGCAGGAATAGCGGCCCTCACTGTATGCCCAAGGGTAGGAAAGTGGGGACGCTATATCATAAACCTGGTAGTTTTAGCGTATCTGGTAGATATACGAGAGGGAATGTCACGATAAAGCGTTACGGCCGCGTTACGAAGTAGCGCTACGGCCGCGTGGAGAGGGTAGACGATACATCGCGTGGTGATGGACGGCAGTGGCAGAGGGATATTTTTTTTAAATATATTTTTAATATATTTTTTAAAAATATTTTTTTTATTAATTTTTATGGAATGATTTATTAAATATTTTTAAGGGCAGATTGTTAATGTACTTATCCAATTTGATAACCTGCGCGTAAAACTTTAAATTAGATTTTTTTTTTTATTTGTTTTGCCACTTGTTTATTCGTTTTTCCACTTGTTCGTTACGATTCGTTTTTCCACTTGTCCGTTGCCATTCGTTTTTCCACTTGTCCGTTGAAGTTTTACTTCTACTATGTGTCCCAGAACACATTTCGTTTTTTTTAATATTAGTGAGTTTCAATAACCACACCTGTAGGAATAGAAGCCAATAACTGAAAAATATCGATATACCTAAAGTGGTGACCCCGACGTGATAAATAAAATGCAATAATTAGGGTTAAAAAAAATCAACAGTAATTAGGGTTTAAAAAGTGCGTCAACACCTGCAACTGTAACAGAGCAGCAGCAGATACATGTGAGATGGTGAAAGTCTTTGTGAGCTTAAAATTTAATTTAGTGTGTTTTATCTTGTTAATTGCAATCAGTCAACCAGCTTACTACCAGTATTTTGAGTATTTCTGGTTATGTTATGTTATTTTAAGTAAGATAAAATTTTGTACAATCAGTATAATCTATGGAATTGGTGTTCAAATTCAGGTGGTAATTGTGTGTAATATACGTGCATCATTTTTTTCTAGAGTTTAGAAACACTTATTTTTTTGTAGATTATAACAGGATGTTAGAATCAGTTTAGTTTAAAGATTTATAATTGTAATAAGTGTAAATTTTGTTTAGTCTACAAGAGCGATAAGACATGCTTACAGCTATCATGTTTCCTATACAGCGCGTCGTTAATGCGAGTCTGCAAATTTCGATGTACAATACGTAGATCATGTGTGAGTTTGTATAATACTGTTAAATTGTTGAATAAAATATCTACAGGCTGATGTATTTTACGAAAAAAAAACGTGTGGTACTCGGGGCCTGTCGCGGTAAAGCTATTGCATAGCATTTTTTATCAACTTATGCAATTATAATTATATTTATTTTATTTTATTTATGCAGTATTTACCAGTACCATATAGTCCTTGGGGCGCGGGATGTTTATGTAATAAATTAACACTAAGAAAGTTAAATCATCACCGTCATCGTCATCGACCAGCATCGCGACCACCATCGCGACCACCATCACGACCACCATCACCATCATCATGATGAATAGATAGATGATGGCACTGTAAGTTTTTTAGAACTCAATATATTTTTTTTTTGGGGTGTCAGGTTTTTTTCGTTTAGAAATTTCTTGATTCGGTCTCCTCAAAGCCCGCGATAAAAGCTATACAATAGCTTGAAAAAATATAACTTTTTTTTGGGAAAGGGGAGGTTACGTAGGGACACATTTTGTTGAGTAAACAAATTGAACGACTCAGCAGTGTATGCGAGAACCTTCCAGACAGTTGTTCCCCGTAGTTCTACCGTCGCGAGCGCGTTTAGCGCTGAGTTCTGTACTATTATATTTCTGAAGTTTTATTTTATTTTATTTATTGGGGAAAAAAACAGCTGTAATTACACAAAATAGAACATAACATAAAAATTGAAACATAAGCCAATAAAATTTCCACTAATAGTTATGGTTCAAGTAAACATTAGATTTAAGTAGATAAGTATAACTTACAAAAAGACATAAAAACTCACAAAAAAAACTTATATAAGAGAAAATCTTATAAACTCTAATTAACATTTTTTAATGAAAAAATGTATTGTTTGAGTTTTGACGAGAAAATATCAACGTGTTCATAAGCTTCGTTATATTTTGAACAAGAGATTTTTGGCATAGTTAGTTCGACAAAAAGGAATAGAAAATGTACGGTTTGAGCTCAAATTTGTTCTAGGACATTTATATAAAATCTGATTTACTACATAATGAAGAATCTAAATAATTGTGTATTATTTTATATAACAGTATTTGATCTCTGTGTTTGTTCTTTTCGTGTTGCGAGCGGTATAATTTTACTAGGGTCAAATTCCTTGAAACGATACTTAATTCGTTTAATAAATTTGCGTTGGATACGCTCAACAGAGTCTACATGTTTTAAATATTGAGGGTTCCAAACGGTTGATGCGTATTCTAGATGAGATCTTACAAACGAATTATAAAGCAGTAATAGGGTGTTATAATTTTTAAACTCTTTTACTTTGTCTAAATATCAACCCTAAACATCTTGTACGCTTTGGCTGTTATTTTTAGCTGTTTGGCTGTTTAGTTTGTGTAAAGATCATTAAAGGTGCACATCTATTTGTGAGTTTGAATAACCACACCCTGTAGGAATATAACCCAATAACTGGAAAAAATCGATATACCTAAACGATGATTTATAGTGCCACTGAAACTGTTCCTGCTGCAATACAGGTGTAATCTGCTCCTCTCATGGCGCCACCGGGATGATTACAACGCGCGCATGCGCAATCGTAGTCGCACAGCCACCGTTGACATCGAGAGTCTCCCCCCCCCCCCACAATGTGATAATCTACTTTGTGCCCCACAAAAGCGCCGATCGCGCCTCGGCTTTCTTCGGGTGCACACGCAATTACCACCTCATACACTCGCAGAACATGTTCGGCAGGCGTGGCCACGAAACTAACGATTTCTCTCGAAAATGAGGATGAAAAAAGTCCTATCGACTCGACGCAACCTGAGACTAATAAAATAAGTAAGGATGACGGTTCACAGGAAGTATACAGCTAAGCTAGGTATTTAGGAATAACTTATCAAAATTTCTGTTTTTTTTTAAGTCGTCTTTGTTATGTATTACACGTCTTCTGCCATTTTTTTGTAATACTCTCTTCAAGGTCTGCTGGAAGAAATTTCTCCTAGAAATAAGCTGTACATTTGTATGTTCCTATCTAGTTTAATGTTTGTTTGTCCCTATTTCGATGTACGATTAATTGTGAATAAATAAATACAGTCCAAACGAAACTGGAAGCAGCGACGTCCGATATTTATAGGAGCAGGAGATGAAAGCAGCGATCTCCAAGATCTCGAACGATTAAAACATATGTATTATACAGGCATGGCTGCTTCAAACTACGACACTGGCACTACGATGGACATATCCACAACACCATAGTGTTAAACTTTTTAAATAAGGTAGCCGAATCCAAGGATTACTTACATTGTTGAAAAATTATAATCAAAATAGCCTTCGACGCAAACAGAAGGGTGTTTAAGTTTAACGTGTGCACCTATCTGTGTATTTGACCGTGGCTTCGTAGCTCCCAAGCGGATGAACCGATTTTGGTTTGGTTTTTTTTTTGGTTTAAAAAGTGGCTTGATAGAGAGTGTTCTTAGCTATGATTCATGAAAATCTGTTCAGCCGTTTGAAGATTATCAATTCTTTTCTAGTTGTAAAAACCATTAAAAAAGTGTGGTTATTTTCTTTACTCTTTACACGTAAAGAAAAAGACAGAGACAACTGTTCCCATCAATACCTCGCCTTAAAAAACAGCTACCCCACGGCAATATTCCATACCACGTATACTATGTGCATGCCCGTCAAGATTGGTTAAGGCGTTGAAGCGTGAATAGGTAACAAACAAACAAACACATTTCACATCCATTTATTATATTAGTTACGCATGTCATAATGATATGTTTGTCAGTCCGCTTGTGTGTCATTTCCGTCAAATAACTTGAAGTTTAAAGAGACGTGGCGTCTCTGATACCTGTCATTTTGACGTAAACGCCTTACCTTGGAGAACGGGTGGTGTTTAGATGCACGAAGATGCTGAAGGCAGGGATGGAATCAGATTTTCGTGTTTATATCTTGTCTGTCACAACTAAAATACGGGGCCCCACAAAATAACCTAGTCTAGTGTATCCTTTATTACTTTACACGGAATTTTAATATTCTAAGGCACAGTGACGTAACACACGACGTAGGTGGTACTTAGTTTTTCCAAAAATTAAAAAAAACACAAATTTCCTTAAAATTTTGTGAATTGCTATTGGGTATTTGGTTAATGGCTTGTGGTAGGGCATTTTCTAAGCCCGCCTTGCTAGCTACCACCAGCTTATCTTAGTCTTACCGCCAAACATCAATATAAACAGCATTGATGTGTTTCGGTTTAAATATAAGTGAGCCAGTTCCCTGTTTCGTTGGAAAAGCTTGGTGAGCCCGCTTCCATCTTCGGCATCATCGTCATCAGGTGACATGATAAAAAAAGTATTGGTTTTTCATGCATTTTTCCACTAATAAATATCTTTAAAATACAACTTTATGGTGTAAATACTTGTTTTAGAATTGATGCATAGGTTAATTGATTAATCACTTAAATTGATGCATTTTCGAACAACCGCGAACCGGAAAACGTAGCCTCTTCAGCCGCGTTGGAAACCGCCGGTTTACGAAGGCAGGCCTCCCACTCGGTGCACCGATGACCTGGTGAAGGTCGCGGGAAGCCGCTGGATGCGAGCAGCACAGAACCGTTCGAAATGGAAATCATTGAGAGAGGCCTTTGTCCAGCAGTGGACCTCCTTTGGCTGGTATGATGATGATAACGCAAAGTTACGTTTGGCTTTCGATTGCTGTCATAAACTACAAAGAAATATTTTTTTTTTTAAATAATTGGTCAATATTAAAAAATATCAAGCGGTTTTTTATCAAAAATCTTTGTGAGAAGTTTTTTTTTTAAAAAAAATATAAGTCCGTTTCCTATAAACAGTAAACACTGTCTCCCATGTGCGAAATCTGAACCTGTTTTATTCATATCTAGATATGGCCCTGCCTATTCCCTTCAAACATGTGATTGGCAGAAGAAACACAATGTTATAATCCTCTTGCTTCACTGAATAGAGTTATTATACATGAAATAAAATATCTGTTACTAATTGGATAGGTACTTTAGGTAGATAGGGTAGGGCGGGGCTAGTTGAGCAATTTTTCACATAAGCGATCGTAACTCCTCAACGATAAGTCTTATAAATGCTTGTTATGCATACGATGAGTAGGTGATTTATCCCTTTCCTAAAGTGTCCATAGTAATTTATTTCTAACAAATCGCATTTAAGAGCTACAGCCGTTTAAGTGAAAAAAGTCAAAGATTCTCAGCGGGGTACGTACGTAGGTGAGGTAAGTTCTGCAAGGGTATGGGCAGTTAGAAAGTCTAGTCAAACCATGGGTTTAATGTTCAATCATTTAAGTCCTCTTAAACCTCTTGAAGTTTTCCTTTTATAAATCCGCATTATTATATCAGCTCATATACGTCCCCACCGAGGGGCTCGAGCCTACCCTGGATCAGGGCGATTAGGCCTTAGTCGGCCACGCGGGCCCAGTGCGGGTTGGTCGACTTCACACACAACCTTCGAGTTTCCTCGCAGGCCTGTGCAGGTTTCCTCACGATGTTTTCCTTCACCGTTAAAGCAATCGGTAATGATATGTACGTAAGTTTTCGAAAAACTCATTGGTACATTGGCCGTCCAGATTTGAACCCGGTACCTCTGGTTAGATGGATCGAGTCGTTACCGGTTGAGCCACCGACGCTTTTTTCCGCATCATTCCGCATCATTCACATAAATCCGCATACTAAAATAAAATAAAAAACAATCATTACTTTCGTTCTAAATTAGTAGGGTTAGTTGAACTTTTTGGTCACTAAATAAACAAAGTGTGCGTGTTGACAAGTACCACTCGATTGACAAGTACCCTGTATTCTTTCCGAAATTCGATGCGTTAGCGTGCGGTATACGTTTCTGAGATATTTCGATTGCCCAACTCACCCCTGTGCTCAACAACATAGTTTCTATGACTGTCTTAAAGAGTGCGCAGTGTGCGAGCCGCAAGCGGCTCTCGAATTTTAAAAAAAAGTAGCCCATATGTTGATCCAGGTCCTAATCTGTTTACCTACCAAATTTCATCCAGATCTGTTTATCTGTTGTGACGTGACAGGTTAATACATCCATACATACAAACATTCGCGTTTTTATTATTAGTAAGGATAAGTGTTACTACCTGGTGCCCGTGGCACGAAAATTAATTTGGATAATTCTAGAAAATAGGAGAGCTAAAATAGCGCGTTTTTACGAAGTTGGGTTTTATATTTTTATTTAATTACTAGCTACCACCATCTTATCTAAGTCTTGCTGCCAAACATAAGTGTTAACAACACTGATGTGTTAATAATTGAAGATAAGATATCCAGTTCTCCATTGCATTGGGGAATCTTGGTAAATCCAATTTCAATATTCGGCATCATGGTCACTTACCATCAGGTGAGATGATGCCAAGGGCTTACCAATTGTGTATAAAAAAATAAAAAATAAAATTACTAAGTTATTTATGAGAGCGTCGGTGGCGTAGCGGCTAGGGTCGCTGCCTCCTGTCCGAGAGGTCGTGGTTCGAATCCGCGTACCAATGTCATTTCTAATTTAGATTTCATATGTACGTTTATCCGACGCTCTTACGGTGAAGGAAAACATCGTGAGGAAACCTGTACACGCCTGCGAGGAAACTCGAAGGTTGTGTGTGAAGTCTACCAACCCGCACCGGGCCCGCGTGGTCGACTAAGGTCCGATCGCCCTAATTCAGGGTAGGCTCGAGCCCCTCGGTGGGAACGTATATGGGCTGATATGATGAAAGTTATTCACATGTTGTTTACTGAGCATGGGAACATCGTGCTATATGTCATCCCTTTCCATTACAGAACTAAATAAAATCGTGCTTAGCATACGTTATACAAGGATTATATCACTAACAAACTGCGCAAGAGTGTATAGAATGCTAATTTTGCTGAGAAAGTATTTTAGCCTCGAAGAAGTAACGGGCCTTATGTACTTCAATTAAAAGCATTGTCCTTTTTATTGATTTACAATATAAAATACTAGCTGGTGCCCGCGGCTTCTAGAGTGAGCGGGGTTTTTTGAGCCTATGTCTATCATGAAACTCCATTCTAACTATTGGTGAAAGATTTTTTTTTAAATCAGATGATTAGTTTCGAAGATTACCTCCTACATACAAACACACTAACTTTACCTCTTTATAATATTAGTATAGGTATAGATTGCGTGAGCTCGCGGGATAAAGTCGAAGTGGTCCCTTGTCCCTGAGGTAAAGCTGTTGGATGCTTGAGAATCAGGGTCGCAATAAGTGGGGGTCTATGGGGAAGGCTTATATATTCAACAGTGACTCTCTTGCTGGGAATACGACGAGAAAGTCATCTTTATACCATAAAATGTTCTACTTTTCTTTAATGTACTAGCGATACAAAATTTGTGTGGCCAGTACTATAAATAGTACTAGCGATACTATGTTGTGTCAACATTACAATTAATGGTACTAGCGATACTACTTTGTGTCATCAATACAATTAAAAGGAAAAAGCCATAATAATATGCTGTGTCAATAAATTATTAAAAATAATTAAACAGTACAATTGATGGTACTAGTGGTACAAAGTTGTGTCAGTGATACCAACCCACTTTTTTATTTTTTAAATAAATGATTGTGCTTCGTTATCTTTTTAAAAAAATAAAAGTATTTTATTTTTTAAATGCAATTTTGGTCGTTATAACGATCCGTAGGGTAGGGTAATCTTATTTAATTTTACTATCCAAGGGTACTATAAATATAAAGGGGACTGTTTGCCCAGTCATAGATACGCAGAATATGGATACTTTGCTGTTTAAAAAAACTAAAATCCGACTACGCCATTATTTTTGATAATGGCAGGGCTTGCGACTACGGCTATTACCCCAGATGAAGGCAAAAATGAAGGCTGTGATTTCATATATCCATATTTTTTGTGCTCAAAGAACGCCACCCCATCTCGCTATCCGCGGCCGCGTGCGTGTCGTGTCGCTTGATTGTAGTGCGCGTACATTGAGCTGTCTCATAATATCTCTTGACCAATTGCTAAGTTTAAAAATATTTGCATATGAAATGTATATATATTTAGAATAATGACGCGGAGTGATGACTTAAGTCCAAAGACACCACATTTGTCAAGATCGGTTAAGTGGTTTAGGAAATACGAGGGAACAGATGAACATCCATTCATACTTACATACATAGACACAAGTCTACTTCACTTGCGGCATTTAACTTGATAACAGATGTCCTCCGCCATTTTGACGCTAACTACTACACTAAAGTACTATTTTGCGACATGTCGAAGGCATTTGACTTGGTTTCACACAAACTTTTAATATCAAAACTTGACAACTGTGGTGTTAGAGGACCTGCATTGAGCTAAAAAATAGATCTCAAATGTGTTGAAGTACTTCAAATAAACTCTAAAAATATAGTACAAACACATATATCCAATTTCACGCATAACAAATCTCGGGTTCTACAGGGTAGTGTATTGGGACCTCTTCTATTTATATTGTACATAAATCACTTGCTAGAATTGACTAATCATAGAAGTATTTTATTTGCTGATAATAATTATTAGCACTGACAAAAAACAAACATTAAAATATCACGAAATTAACATCAACAATGAATTAGAGTTATTATGACATGGTTAAGTAAAAATAATTTAAAATTAAATATAGATAAATCACTTTTATTAAATTTTAATAATCTCAGCGATATGTTATACATAAATTATAAAGTACAAACTTTTAGGAGAGCCGATAATGTGACATTTTTAGGAATTATAATAGATCATTTGATAGACTTCTGTAACAAAATAGATAGCTTTTCATTTGCTCTGAGTAAAATGACCATGACTACTTCAAGGAAAATAGCAACAGTAGCCTATCAGGCTTACGTTGAGTCTGCTTTTAGGTATATGGACTTATAGTCTGGGGCAACGGTACAGACATAGCAAAACTATTTGTTGCGCAAATAAAATGCATACGAGCCATTGTCGGTGCAGTACCATATGAATCTTGCAAACCTATATTTAAGAAATTAAATCTCCTACCATTAACATGTATATACATTTACGAAATATGTAGGTTTGTCAAGGAGAATCCTGATCTTTTTAAGACTGCTGATCAAGTGTACCCTAGAAACATAAGACACAAAAAAATAGTCCATGATCAAATACCAAGAACTACAAAATATATAAAAAAATGATATTCTATGTGTATTAAACTTTATTATAAATTACCTGAGGAAATGAAGGAATTGACGCATAACAAATTTTTAAAGTCACTAAAATATTTACTTATTGATAACGGTTACTACTCGGTGAATGAGATTTTATGTGAAAAAATTTAAAGTTTAAGTTGTTGTTTGCATGTCTTTGAAATAAGGCTAAATGTGTATTTGAGTATTAATTTACCTGTCACCATACTGTACCTACCACATTTACGCAAATAAAATATTATTCTATTCTATTCTTATTCTATTCATACATACATATACAGTCCAAAAATTGACCCTATTTTTTTCGTAGTCGGGTAACAAAAAAGAGCATTGACATAGTAGAAATTTACTTCTACTATGGCATTGATCTGCCGTTCGCGTTTTCGCCAAATGTTTGCACTCAAGCCAGATAGTCTAGCCTAGTATATCATCTGTGGTCTAGCCTTTGTATTTTTAAGAAGTTTCAATTTAAGCACAATTCAGATAAATCATTTTTAAATGTTCATTTTGCTTGATACTTACCTTCTCTCAAGAAAGGCATCGTGAGGAACACTGCACATCTCGAACAACTAGATGTGTATGAATGGTCATGTTCATCTTCTTCATCTTATCAGCTCATATACGTCCCCATCGAGGGGTTCGAGCCTACCCTGAATTAGGGCGATCGGGCCTTAGTCGACCACGTGGGCCCAGTGCGGGTTGGTCGACTTCACACACAACCTTCGAGTTTCTTTGCAGGCGTGTGCAGGTTTCCTCACAGTGTTTTCCTTCACCGTAAGAACGTCGGGATTTCGAAAACACATTGGTACGTGGCAGGATTCAAACCACGGCCTCCCGGACAGGAGGTAGCCCTTATAATAGAATATAAATCTGTCGATGTAAATCTACACGTGATCGCAGATGATACTAAGATGACACCAGGTACCCTTGTCGTACGGTCTTGAGATTCAGTTCGACGCGATCAGAGAGAGATTTCTCAACGAATAATTTATATGTACGTATTGTTGCAGTAATGTGGCGGGCTGGGGAAGCCACTCGCCACGATGACGCAGCAGTTTCGCCTCCTGCTGTGGAAGGACTACCTCATCCGGAAACGGAAGTTGGTAAGTGCTGGGCCTTGCTGTATTTTACAAGTAATTAGGTATGTATAGACTTAATAATATACGTCGCCACCGAGGGGCTTGAGCCTACCCTGAATTAGGGCGATCGGGCCCAGTGCGGGTTGGTTGATTTTACACACAACCTTCGAGTTTCTTCGTAGGTGTGTGCAGGTTTCCTCAGAATGTTTTCCTTCACCGTAAAAGTAATATTATGTACGTAAGTTTCGAAAATTTCATTGGTAAATTGGCCGTATAGACTTAATAGAACATTATTATCAATGCCATATTAGTATTTTATACTATTCTAATGACGCATTCTTGGCGCAGTAACCATCACAAAATATACAAACACACACATATCATACTGAACAACTTACGTTCTATGACTTTGCTGAAATCGTAAAAAAAACATACAAATATAGCTGAATTATTAAATTTGTGCATTTTTGTATGGAGATTCCAATTTTTTTTTGAGGAATTGACTATGAGTTCCTTGAGGAAAGTTATTCAGTATGAGAGAACCTCCAGTTAATGGGTCCTATAACATTTTTTACATCCTGTAGGTTTTAAAAAACTTCTTCAATATCCGGAATAGTTTTATCAACTACTGTAAAGTAGTAGTTTAAAATGTTGTATTAATGTTATTAAAGATTGTTTTAAAGATATAGAATCTTTCGAATCTTTAATTTGTCTCACTGGAGGTTGCGGGGTCGATTCCCAGCAGCATCTAATTTGTTGACTGTCTGTCCGAATCCAGCGGATTCCGACGGCCTTCACCAGGTTATCGGTCCACCTACGTTAGAGGTCTGCCTACGCTACGTCTTCCAGTGCGCGGTCACCATTTGAGAACTTAACTGCCCCAACGTCAAACTGTTCTAGAAACTATGTGCTCCGCCCACACAAATACAACAACACTAAATTTTGAAAAAGTAACCAATACACTACGTACAATTTTCTCTATTGCCGTGGTATGTTTGGTTTCATTAGAATTGGCTTATCGATTTTCAAGATTATTTTTTTTATTAAAAATTTGAGTGCGTTTGACTACATCTCACCTGATGGTAAGTGACGATGTAGTCGAAAATGGTACACGCAAATTCAAATAAGGCCTATTCATTCTCGCCTTGAAGTTCCCCAAATTGTAGGAGTCGGGAAACACAGATGCAGACAAGGAGTTCCACTCCAAAGCTGTCCGCATAACAAAGGAGGAAGCGTAACGCTTCGTGCGTATATTATATATTTGAAAAATATGCCTATATCTAAGTTAAAACGAAAAAAACATTGAAAAAGTGCAAAAGTTGGGTTATTTTCTTTACTCTTTACACGTAAATAAAAGGACAGAGACAACTGTACCAAGGCGTATTGGGCCTTAAGCATTGACACCGTCTATGTAGCATTGTAATTTGTTGCTCGGTTGTTATTCAAGCAACAAAATTTATTTATAGTGATAAATTTATTGCTAACTAGTTGCCCTAATGAGAATTTTGTTGCTCGAGTAATTTCTGAGCAACAAATTACAATGATAGACGGTGTCAATGCTTGCTTTGACGTCTGTAAAGCTAGCATTGTAATTTGTTGCTCGGTTGTTATTCAAGCAACAAAATTTATCTGTAGTGATTAATTTATTACAAATTAGTTGTCCTAATGAGAATTTTGTTGTTAAAGTAATTTCTGAGCAACAACTTACAATGCTAGATGGTTTCAGGCGTCCCCGCAGGCTCCAGACTAGTCTATCCTTCAGTGCAGCGATTCTGTGTTCACCATTAGTTTCTGACCGGCGCTTCGTACAACTTCCGCCTTCCTTGCCTATTCACATCTTTATAAAAACCATGAAAAAAAACAAGAAAAGAAATAGAGTTGTACAGCGGCGGCACTTCCTCCCAATAAAAGTGCAACTAGACAGCATCAGAGGGTTGCACTCAAATCTCGATGCGATCCACTACCATCTAGAGACTGACAAGCCGCAGCTACTCTTTCTTACGGAGACGCAAATCAGACGCTCGGCAGACGCGTCTTACTTGCAGTACCCAAGGTACACCCTGAAGCACAATTTCAAAGCGCGCGCCGGTGTCTGTGTCTATGTCAGCGACAACATCTGCTGCCGGCGTCTCCGTAACCTTGAAAACTCCTCTTTTTCGACGCTCTGGGTGTGGGTCGACACCGGCGAAGACAAAATAGTCTACGCTTGTGTATCTACGCACAGCGAAGATCAGGAGACAACCAAGTTAATTGAACATCTGTGTGAGGCCGCCGATGAGGTGAAGTGGGTAAGACACATGTCGACATGTTGAACAGGCTCTGCTGAATCGTTTAAAGTACAGAGCGACTCCAGTTAATGTTCATATTTTTAAGATATTTACGTCTAAACTTTATATGTGTAGTCGATTTTCGAAAAAATTGAACTCCACTTTTAGGTACTTTGCATGAGGTGAAGTGGGTAAGACACATGTCGGCATGTTGAACAGGCTCTGCTGAATCGTATAATTGACAGAGCGACTCCAGTTAATGTTCATATTTTTGAGATATTTGCGTCTGAAATTTCTATATGAAGTAGAATTTTTCAAAAAATTGAACTCCACATTTAGGTACTTTGCAAGAGGTGAAGTGGGTAAGACACATGTCGGCATGTTGAACAGGCTCTGCTGAATCGTTTAAAGTACAGAGCGACTCCAGTTAATGTTCATATTTTTAAGATATTTACGTCTAAACTTTATTTGTGTAGTCGATTTTCAAAAAAATTGAACTCCACTTTTAGGTACTTTGCATGAGGTGAAGTGGGTAAGACACATGTCGGCATGTTAAACAGGCTCTGCTGAATCGTATAAAAGACAGAACGACTCCAGTTAATGTTCATATTTTTGAGATATTTGCGTCTGAAGTTTCTATATGAAGTCGAATTTTTCAAAAAATTGAACTCCCGTCAGCACAACTGGTCCTTCTGGGGGACTTCAATGCTCACCATAAGGAGTGGCTGTTCCCATACCAGAAGACCGACCATGCTGGGAGAGAAGCGCTTAAACTCGCTTTGTCGCTAAATCTTACCCAGCTGGTAGACGAGGCGACGCGTGTGCTGGACGTTGAAGGTGAAACGGAAAATTGTTTGGACCTTCTGCTGACAACAGAACCAGACTGATATAACGTGTCAGTGTCATCACCTTTGGGTACGTCTGACCATTGTCTGGTGAAGTCTGTACTGTCTTGTACACCACCTGATCCCAGCCCTAGGGATTCTAGACGGGTGTGGCAGTACAAGTCAGCAGAATGGGATGAGATGCGCCACTTCTTAGCATCTTGTCCTTGGCCGCGAATGTGCTTTTCTTCCAGGGATCCGTCGAGTTGTACGACATAAATCTCGAGGGTAATATGTCAGGCGATGGAATATTATATCACGTTTTCTGACATTCCTCTCGAGAGTAAAGCTCTCCCGTGGTTAAATGCTGAATGCTAAGTGGCCGAAGCACTAAAATGGGCTGATGCTCGGAATCGTAAAGCTCCGGACACCCGAGATAAAAAGAAAGCCTTCAATTAAGCCGCCAAGTCCTACAAAAAGACGCTGCGTAGGGCACGACTCGACAATATAAGCCGTATCGGATCAAAACTTGCCTCCTACCCTTCTGGGAGTAAGGCGTTTTGGTTCTTGGCTTTTGCCGCTCGTCTTTGCCTCCACTGCTGAAACCTGATGGATCATTGGCTCACACGGCAACTGAGGATGCAAATCTGTTTGCCCCTATGTTTGCCGAAAATTCACGTATTGATACAGCGAATAGAATACCGCCCCAGTTATCTCCTTGCGATACTACTATGCCCCCTATTAGTATCAAGCAAAGGAAGGTTCTCAAAACACTTCGCAATCTTGACGTGAACAAAGCCAGTGGACCTGACGGTATATCAGCTATAGTGCTAAAGAACTGCGCTCCTGAGTTGTCTCCTGTTCTGACGCGTCTGTACCGCCTCTCTCTTGAAACAGGTATAGTCCCAAAGTCCTGTAAGCTGGCCAACGTGCAGCCGGTGGCCAAAAACGGCAGTCGTGCCGATCCCGCAAACTACCGCCCTATAGCAATCACCTCCGTAATCTGTAAGATTATAGAGCGTGTATTGAACACCCGCATTCTGGCATACCTAGAAGACAATGACCTCCTTAGCGATCGACAATACGGATTTCGCCGAGGTCGATCTACTAGAGATCTTCTAGTGTATGCTACGCATATATGAGGCGAACCCTCGAGAGGCATGGCGAAACTCTCGCTGTGTCACTCGACATCTCGAAGGCTTTGGATAGGGTTTGGCACGCTACCCTTATTGGCAAGCTACCTTCTTATGGTCTTCATGTGGGATTGTGTAACTGGGTAGCTGATTTCCTGAGGGAACGGTCTACTCGAGTGGTCGTAGATGGATGTTCCTCAGACCTATTGGCAATTGATGCCGGGGTACCTCAGGGATCTGTTTTTTCCGCAACACTTTTTCTTCACATAAACGATCTGCTGAAACCAGGTATAATTGGTTATGCGGACGATAGCACGGTTGTAGAAAGATACCTGTCCAGTGCACGAACTAACAGTGCTGATACGCTGTTTCTGAGAGAGGCCATGATAGAGCGCATAAACCTATCACTTAAGGCAGTCTCTGAATGGGGTGGTTCCAACCTCGTAAGGTTTAATGCCTCTAAAACACAGGCGTGTCTTTTTTCCGCCAAAAGGAGTCCATTCACCTTGACTCCAACTCTCCGGAATGAACCGATTAAGATATCTGACCACCTGGAACTCCTCGGCGTGGATTTAACACCCAACCTTAACTTCGGTCGTTACATTGAGTCCAAGGCAAAAGTTGATTCAATGAAGCTGGGCATTCTCTCTTAATTGAGACGGTACTTCACACCTGGACAGCTGCTTACTTTATATCAAGCACAGGTCCGCTCATGTATGGAGTACTGTTCACACTTATGGGATGGATCAGCCCGCTATCAGCTGGATACCATGGACGCCATCGACCGACGCGCACGGAAACTCATTGGTGACGACAAGCTAGTCAATGACAAGCTCCAAAGCCTTGAGCATCACCGCAAAGTCGCCTGTCTGTCGGTATTCTATCGAATTCATTTCGGAGAGTGCGCGCAAGAACTTCACGGCCTCATTCCCCCGGCTTCATTCTACCGTCGGTCAATAAGACGCAGGGAGGGGTTACACCCCTTTGTTGTTGACGTTCCACCTTTTCACACGAATCGTTACGCTTCTTCACTTATTATGCGTACAGCGCAAGAGTGGAACTCCTTGCCTGCGTCAGTGTTTCCCGATTCCTATAATTTGGGGATCTTCAAGGGAAGAGTGAATAGGCATTATTTGAGTTTGCGTGTACCATCCTTGACTACATCATCACTTACCATCAGGTGAGTTGCAGTCAAACGCACTCAAATTTTTAATAAAAAAAAATGTGTTTGCTTTCATGTCTGTAAAGCTAGCATTGTAATTTGTTGCTCGGTTGTTAGTCAAGCAACAAAATATATTTGTAGTGATAAATTTACTGCTAATTAGTTGTCCTAATGATAATTTTGTTGCTCGAGTAATTTCTGAGCAACAAATCACAATGCTAGACGGTGTAAGTGCTTGCTTTGATTCTGTAAAGCTAGCATTGTAATTTGTTGCTCGGTTGTTAATCAAGCAACAAAATTTATTTGTAGTAATGAATTTATCGCTTATTAGTTGCCCTAATGAGAATTTTGTTGCTCGAGTAATTTTTGAGCAACAAATTACAATGCTAGACGGTGTCAATGCATGCTTTTGATGTCTTTAAAGCTAGCATTGTAATTTGTTGCTCGGTTGTTAATCAAGCAACACATTTATTTGTAGTGATAAATTTATGGCTAACTAGTTGTCCTAATGGTAATTTTGTTGCTCGAGTAATTTCTGAGCAACAACTTAAATTGCTAGACGGTGCCAATGCTAGCTTGGCATACCTCTAAGCGATATCCTTAGCTACTTGCATGGTGATGATGATTATGTACGTTTCAGATCACACTGGTCGGCGTGCTGTGGGCCACCGTCGTGGTGTCCTGCCTGTACATAGTCAGGGCCAACATCAACAATGTCGACTATCCTACGTGTAAGTTAATTACTATTTCATTCTTTAACAACCGAAAATTTAAGTAAGAGTGTCCAAGCAACTACTGGCATAGCTCGCTATTTTAAATGAACTCGATCTTTCAATGTCAATATCTCTATCTCTATCTCTATCTCTCTCTCTCTCTCTCTCTCTCTCTCTCTCTCTCTCTCTCTTATCATGTGGCACAATTAACCGTGCTATCCAAGTGACAGACGGCGGTTGCCTGGTGTTGAACTTCGGATCATAGAATTTAGATTTACACCTACGTACTTGTGCAACGCGACCTTCATACACATCTGGAATCAGATGTGCAGGTTTCCTCACGATGTTTTCCTTTACCGTTAGAGCTATCGGTATGTTTCCGTACGTAAATTACCAAAAACTCATTGGTATATTGGCCGTCTGGATATGAACCCGGGTAGGGTAACATCAGACCGGATAAATGCGGTCTAGACCGGATTTTAATAGTGTAGACCGGACTTCGCCCGGTTTTCATTCGAGATCAGATTTTCAACATGCAAAAAAATAACAGGCATCAACCGCGCGAATGTGAAGAATTTAATAGTGAAATTTCTACAAAAAAAGGTTTTTTGAAAGCTGTTTCTAGTGGACAGAAATATAGTACATTTAATACAAATTATATTATTATAAAGGTTAATAAAACGTAGTTGTAATCTACAGAGTTTTTTTTTCGGTCAAAGGCCGGATTTATGTAAAAAAAAGCCGTCTTTCCCTTGGATAGCACGGTTAATTGTGCCACACGATAAGAGAGAGAGAGAGAGAGAGAGAGATATCATATTAGGGGGTTATGTAAGATACTGTTTTTAAAATATTTTTGTTTTTGCTCTATCGTAAAAACGAAGATATTTACAAGCGTGAAACTTGGTGTGATTGACTACTTAACCTAAGTTTAAACAACAAATTTTTAAAAACTGGCCATTTGTGGGTCGCACTCAAGGTAAGCATCCAGAACCTATTTCTTTTTAAATAGTCGCTCGCGTTGATGTCTTTTATTTGAAATGAATAGGTGTAGGCAAAACTTCGTGTGATATAAAAGGTGTTTTTTTAGAGGTTTGGTTTTTAAACTGGCAAGATTATTTTTACAGACTGTCAGTTTGACAGTTGACAGTTCATTTATAGTCAGTACGTTTTGCCATTTTAATATGAATAGACTGACGCCTAAAAGCGTCGGTGGATCAACCGGTAAAAGCGTCGGTGGCTCAACCGGTAACGACTCGGTCCATCTAACCAGAGGTACCGGGTTCAAATCTGGACGGCCAATGTACCAATGAGTTTTTCAAAAACTTACGTACATACGACTTACCGATTGCTTTAACGGTGAAGGAAAACATCGTGAGGAAACCTGCACACGCCTGCAAAGAAACTCGAAGGTTGTGTGTGAAGTCGACCAACCCGCACTGGGCCCGCGTGGTCGACTAAGGCCTAATCGCCCTGATTCAGGGTAGGCTCGAGCCCCTCGGTGGGGACGTATATGAGCTGTTATAATAAGACTGACGCCAGAACAACGCTTGCAAATGGTGAAAATTTATTTTCAAAATCATGGTTTGGTTAGCCAAGCATAAAGTGCACTACGTCCATTTTACGGTCGATATAATCGTCCATCCGAGCAAATTATTCGAACACCATGGATCATTTTTGCACCACTCATACTCTAGTGGATAGTACGCATTCACAAAGACGACAAACTGTGCGCACAGAAGAAGTAATTGCTGCTGTGGAGCGTAGTCTTGAGGAGCGTAGTGTTGAGAAGAACCCGAATGAGTCGATTCACCATCGTGCACAGCAATTGGAGCTGCGCCCATCCACTTTGCGAAAGATTCTGCGGAGAGATCTTGGCTTAAAAGCTTACAAGATCCAGCTTATGCCTCAGTTGAATAGCATTGATGTGACAGAGCTTTGGTTTCAACAAGATGGCGCAACGTGCCACACAGCGGGCGCCACCATCAATTTATTGCGGGAAACATTTGGTCAGCGCATAATTTCGCGTAATGGACCATTGAACTGGCTTCCACGATCGTGTTATCTCACGCCTTTAGATTACTTTCTTAGGGGGTATGTGAAGTCACTAGTCTATGCTAATAAACCAGAGACATTGGACCATTTGGAAGTCAACATTTCCCGTGTTATTGCTGATATACGGCCCCAGTTGCTCGAAAAAGTTGTTAAAGATTGGACTTCACGATTGCGCTTCATTCAAGCTTGCCGCGGCGCTCATATGTCTGAAATCATATTTAAACTCTGATGGCATAAAATTATCTAATAAATAAAACCAATATCATAGATATTAACATTATTTTTAATGACGTGTTCTATTTAATTTTGAAGTTGTATACCTCTAAAAAAACACAATTTAGTACTAAACCTAAGTTAAAACAACAAATAATAAAAACTGGCCAATTGTAAACCGCACTCACGGTAAGGATCCAGAACTAAATATAAAAAAACACTATTTTCTGTCGCTCGCGTTGATGTCTATTATTTGAAATGAATAGGCGTAGGCAAAACTTCGTGTGATATAGTACTAAACCTAAGTTAAAACAACAAACAATAAAAAACTGCCCACTTGTCAATCGCACTCACGGTAAGTATCCAGAACTAAATATAAAAAAAATACATTTTTCTGTCACTCGCGTTGATGTCTTTTATTTGAAATGAATAGGTGTCATTTTTGTAGGTACTTTTGTGAAGAGGTCCCACTTGCACTTGGATGTTTTTTTTAAGAAAATCTCCATTCAGTTGGGTTAAATTTATAATACAGACATGTTTAGTTAGTAAATCATTATCATCATTCATCATCATATCAGCCGAAAACGTCCACTGGTGGACATAGGCCTCCACCAAAGATTTCCACGACGACCGGTCCTGCGGTACCCGCATCCATCGGCTTCCCGCGATCTTCACCAGGTCGTCGGTCCACCGCGGCGTGGGAAGCCTGCCTACGCTACATTTGCCGGTGCGCAGTCGCCCCTCGAGAACTTTACTGCCCCAACGGACAGTTCTACGACCTATGTGCCCTGCCCTGTTAGTATAGATGTGTATAATAAATACGTTATTATGTTCCCTCAGGTTTCTTCCCGGCCCGAGCGTTGCCCAGTGCTGGCATGGTCCCGTTCCTCCAATCATTCATATGCAGCGTCAACAACGAATGTGTTCCCCCGGACCAGTATGAGGAGATACCTACATACGAAAACTCAAAGTAAGTTATTTAGTCCCTGTTCAATATTAATTATTGAATTCTACGCATTTTTCCTAAACGCAAAGTTGTTTTCTCTTTCATTCAATATAACTCTGTCTCTTTCGTTTCTTATCGAGTCGTCGCATCACGCCGCTCTTGATTTTCCCTAATTATAAAATAGATAAAACCTTAAAACCGTGTAAATTTCACCTAATTCGTGAAATATAACCAGTGTCAAACAATTTGTGAATAGGCATTTCGACTATGTTTAAAATATGTAACAATTTGTTGTCATCCTAATAAAATGTAATGTAAAAAGCATATTTTATTAATGTTCTGACAAAAATAAGGTCATTTTCTGTATAAAAAACATAAATGAAATTTAATTGTTTTTTGTGGTTTGATCACGTGTTTATACAGTCCACTCCAATTATAAACAGTTCCGATATTTTGTGTGCAGGTTTCTTCACGATTTTTTCTTCACCGTTAAAGAAATCGGTGAGTATATGTACGTAATTTTCGATAAACTCACTGGTACGTTGGCCGTCCGAATTTGAACCCGGCACTTCTTGAGGAACATCGTGAGGAAACCTGCACACAACTGCGAAGAAACTCGAAGGTTGTGTGTGAAGTCGACCAACCCGCATTGGGCCTGCGTGGTCGACTAAGGTTCGATCGCCCTAATTCAGGGTAGGCTAAAGCCCCTCGGTGGGGACGTATATGAACTGTTGTGATGATTTTGTCGGCATCTTCTTCAGCTGGATTATCACTTTTGAGCATGTGTCATGTCCGACCAAGCAAATTTATACGTATGTATGTAGTAGCTAAACCAATAAAAAAACGGCCAAGTGCGATGTAGAACCGCACACAAAGGGTTCCGTACTATCATACTAAATGGCGCTAGTTTCTTCACTTTTCAAGCGACTTCCAAAAAGGAGGAGGTTCTCAATTCGTCTATATGTTTTTTTTTATGTTTGTTACCTCAGAACTTTTGACTGGGTGAACCGATTTTTATGATTCTTTTTTTATTTGAAAGCTAATGCTTCCCGTGTGGTCTCATATAAATTTTATCAAAATCGGTGTAGTACTTTAGTAGAATATTAACAAAAACCAAAAATAATAATGCAATAATGTACTAAATTGTTGCGATGGAAGTCGGTTTTTTAACGTGTTTAGCGTTTTCAATTATAAATAAAACACTAATTCAGTGTAGGCTCGAGCCCCTCGGTGGAGACGTATATATGAGCTAGTGGTGATGAAATAAAACGCGTTTTTTGTATAAAGACCCCTTATTTTTTTTACTTTTTCAAATTTTTAGTATTTGTCGTTATAGCGGCAACAGAAATACATCGTCTGTGAAAATTTCTACTGTCTACCTATTACGGTTCATGAAATACAGCCTGGTGACAGACAGACAGACGAACGGACGGACGGACGGAGAGTGAAGTCTTAATAATAGGGTCCCGTTTTTCCCCTTTGGGTGTGGAACCCTAAAAATCTTACCACTCCGGGAGTGCCGACAGAAGTGAAAACTTAAAGGGCTTTGTACCTAGAGATGTTAAGATATTCTGTGAAAATACGGTTACGGTAACGGTAACAATGTCGCGAGTTCCATGGTTTTCACCTATCTCGAAAAATGCCGAACGCACCTAAAGAAGTTTTCACTTCTAAAACAAAAAAGCTGGAAAAGTGTCGGTTGGAACGAAGTTTCTTTGCTATCTATATTATTAAATTTTACTACTAATTACTAATATTACTAAATGTGAAAATGTGTTTGTTTGTTACCTTTTCATGTTTTATCACCTCGTCCAATCTCGATTAAATTTGGCATGTAAGTAGCCTGTCTCACTGGGAAGGACAGGCTACTTTTTATCCCGTGAAACTCATGTCCACGCTCGTGAGTTGCCATCATTCACCCTTAAGGGTTAACTGGAGGGACGAAATCCCATACAAACGTACTTTCGTTTTAATTCATTCGTTCGTTTTTAACGCACTCAAATTATTAATAAAAAAAAAAATAAAAAAAATATTTCGAAACCATAAAACTCATCGTATTCAAATTTTTTACAAGCATTAAGATGATAAATATCTAGATCTGTAATTAGTTTTGGTTCGAAAATAATAAACAGAAAAAAAAGTTACTTATATTACTCGGTTTCGACGATAAAAAGGGCAAATTTTTTAAGTTGCTATAACTTTTTTTTTGTTTATTATTTTCGAACCAAAACTAATTACAGATCTAGATATTTATCATCTTAATGCTTGTAAAAAATTTGAATACGATGAGTTTTATGGTTTCGAAATTAAAACGAAAGTACGTTTGTATGGGATTTCGTCCCTCCAGTTAACCCTTAAAGACAGTCAACGAAGGCAAAGCCGCGGGCAAAAGCTTGTTTATATATTTTTCCTGAATAATGCTAAAATTAATCTTAAGTTATTCTAACAATTCATGGAAGCTTATGTAGTATTTATTATAGTATTTTTCCTGAATAAATAACAATAGTAATAACAGAGGAACTATAATTATCTTTGGTAATAATTACTAAGTCAGTCCTTCTCTGTATTATCTGCCCAGCTATGGAAATAAATAAAAAAAAAGTTGTTTCTCAAATTTTTTTTTTTTAATAATAAATTTAGTGCGTTTTGCTGCACCTCACCTGATGGCAAGTGCCGATGTAGCGAGGATGTAACACGCAAGCTTAAATAGTGCATATTCACTCTAGTCTTGAAGATTTTTCGATAAATGTTTCCTTTACAAAAGTTTTTAAGTGGGTATTTTTAAGAGTTGGGTAATTGTCCCCACCCTCTACCTACCTATTTCACAGAGTTCACGATTTTAAAGGCTCCTTTTCTAAGAGCACTCAAGAGTTTTAGTCGCAACCTTTTTAAGAGAAAAATCAAAGAGAAAAAGATTTTATGTAACTTTCTTTAATTTCAATGTGACGCTACCCAATCTTTAGACAAATACCTAACGTACTTAATTAGTACGAAACTGTTTGTGTTAAACGTGTATTATTTAATTATTGTTAATAAAACATTTTGATTTTACGTCTATACATTATTTATTTTTTATTTGATATCCGTTGCTACCCCATCTCTAGACATGTACCTAGCACAGGTGCCCTCAGTGAACTATTCCACTTAGGTCACCACGGCCCAGTGCCCTCAGTGAAAAACTAAGGTGCCATTAGAAAGAGTTTCTTTAAAATTGGTGCCCTCGGTGGAAAACTTAGGTGCTATTAGAAAAGGTTACTTTAAAATTGGTGCCTTCAGTGAAAAACTTAGATGCCATTAGAAAAGGTTCCTTTAAAATCGGTGCTCTTAGAGGAATACTTAAAAAATATTTATGATAATGAAGACACATCCATGGTTTCTTTCGTCGATTTTAAAGCACCTTATACTTTCCAGACTAACGCAGCTGCAACGCAAATTCACCCCTATCCTCTACAACGACACAGTTATGGAGGTGGCGGCGACTGTACCTGACGCCTTGAAGCTGCTAGCCAAGCTCTCCGAAATAGCCGATGAGCCTACCTTCATACAGCTCACAAGTAAGTAAACAAGCCATAACGTTCCCACAGCTGGGACACAGGGCTTACGAAGTAACTATTTAGTAATCTGTGACAGGGCCAAGTCCGGACTGTTGGAGGTTGCAAGGTTGATGTTGAACCCCAATGTCAAAAGTTTTTAAGCCGTCTATAATGCCTGAGACATGGCTTAATGGCTGCCATCTACAGGTAGCAACCGGCACCAACGGCTTAACGTGCCTCTTACGAAGCACGGAAACAGACGAAATAAATGCCACTAACATTCAAACCAATTTAGGTAATGAACGCTTTATACTCGTGACCGGGTGCTGTCCGTGTGAACTGGCCTACTCTTGTCAATGACATTCAATGAATTTTATGTACAACTTTTCGTGTCATATTGTTTTCATGTTCTAATGACATAGTCTGATTTATTTCAAGGATCGCATTTTGACATTATTAATTGTTTATTTCTTGATTTTTCACAAATGAAATTATGTTATTATTATTTTATGCCTATCAGAAAGAGTGTAATTTGCACCTATTTTGAATAAATACCTTGAATCTTGAATCGTGACCACTCTTATGATAACTTAACGTGCATGATCGAGGTGGCCATGCAAAGCACGCTTAGCTGTGACCGCTTCCGCCAAAGAGTTTCTCTAATATCACCAGAGGGACATTATATGTCACGTAAATGGTCTCACATGTCGTACGCCGTACGGTACACTCCTTCTCATAGGTTGCAGTAGTGTGAGTGAGATGCACATAGTGTAATATTCATACAATTTATTTTTCTCAGCTGCGTGTTTGAATCTTCTATTTAAGGCGGTAATATTACAGATTTTCGTTATTTTTGACGTCAATTACACCTTAACGATAGGAAACCCAAGGTTGAAAAAAAAACCCTTATTGTTGATGATGTTCCTTAAAGTCAAAAGCTATTTGAAACACGATTGAGCAGTTTGGGCTCGATAGAAAAAAATCCCAAAGATAGGTCTAAACCGTTACTTTCAACTGTAGTTATGACTAATATTTTGAAGTATATTTTTTTTAAAATATACAAAAATATTTGTTATGATAATACAAAGTGAGTAATATTATTGTATTTTATACTTTCATTGTCGTTTTTAATTGAAACAAAAAACCATTGTCAAAGTTAAAAAGTGTGGTTATTTTCTTTACTCTTTACACGTAAAGAAAAAGATAGAGACAACTGTTTCAATCAATACCTCGCCTTAAAACTCCACTTCTCCGTGAAGGCGTGAAAAGACATTTCCTCTCTAGTGATATTATAGAAGCTCTGTGGCTTTCTTGGAGTAACAGTAAAATATTTTTTGAAAAACCTGAAAACTTTTAGGTGCAAGCTTTAATTTGAAAATAATTTTAATTATTTCGTTTTCTTCTCAGCAAACCCTTTCATTTGATACCCATACATGGGGGTGCATAAAAAATAACTGGTCCGCCAGGGAGTCTGCCATATTAAAAAAGTGTAATATTCATGCGAGTCAGAACAGATAGGGTTCCGTACCATCATACTAGATGGCGCTAGTTTCTTCATGTTAAAAAACACCAGTCCACTGCTGCCCCCCTCCCCCCCAATGATTTCCACGACGACCGGTCCTCCACTGCCCGCATTCATCGGCTACGCCGCCGGTTTTTATTGTTTTTTGTTTTAATTTAGGATTAGTACTACATCACATCAAGTTTCACGGCTTGTATGTGTTATCGTTTTATGTTATGTGTTATCGTCGAGGAAACAAAAGCATAATTAAAAAAAACATGTTTCTTGTATGAGGATTCCATTATTATTATTTTTATTATTTGTTTGTAAATCTTCCATATGCCTACTTAATTAATATTATAAACGGGAAAGTTTGTATGTATGGATGTTTGTTACTCTTTCACGCTTAAACCACTTGACGGATCGTGATAAAACTTGGCTCACATATAGTTTAGGTCCTGGAATAGAACATAAGCTACTTTTTACTCCGGGAAAACGTCTTATTCCCACGGGAAAATCGAAAACAACGCGGGCGTGGCCGCCGGCGGACGGCTAGTAACACATATTTTGGGAAAATTTGAGCCCTCTACCTGTCACGGTGCCAGACAGATAAACATACATACACATATATATATATATATATATATATATATATATATATATATATATATATATATATATATATATATATACCATCCTCGACTGCATCATCAGTTCATCACTTACCATCAGGTGAGTTGCTATCAAAGCAACTCAAATTTTTATTTAAAAAAATCTGCTAAGGCTTATTAATAGGGTCGTGTTACCTGGTACGGACGGAACCCTACTTCATCATCATCATATCAGCTCATATACGTCCCCACCGAGGGGCTCGAGCCTACCCTTAATTAGGGCGATAGGGCCTTAGTCTACCACGCGGGCCCAGTGCGGGTTAGTCGACTTCACACACAACCTTCGAGTTTCTTCGCAGGTGTGTGCAGGTTTCCTCACGATGTTTTCCTTCACCGTTAAAGCAATCGGTAAGTTTAAATGTACGTAAGTTTCGAAAAACTCATTGGTACATTGGCCGTCCGGATTTGAACCCTAATTACCTGGTACGAAACCTTAAAACACTTTTTGCTTCGGGAGCCGAGTTATTTCTTTTATTTTTAATATTCGTTACTAAATCCCCTATAACAACACATATTCTATTCTTTGAAAATTTCAGTCGGTTACTTGATAGGACAAAATATACAACCGTTTAAAAGTCGGACGAACAGACGAACGGACATACGAACGGCTAGTTTAGCTGACGGGGACTTGGGGACTTGATATTACAAAAAATAGCACTTTATAACTGAATATTTTGCATACGGATCCATAAATCAAAAAATGTTTCTACTCACCTACAATATTTTTGAACGATCTATCTAACGACAGTCAACACCCAACATCATGGGCTGGGATAGACGAAAAAAAAACATTCCCACTTCACCTAAAAAAAAAAAATTATTTTACTTTTTCGTCGGCGAGATTAATATGTATTTATTATTATTATATC
This sequence comes from Coleophora flavipennella, assembly GCA_947284805.1. NCBI lineage: Eukaryota > Metazoa > Arthropoda > Insecta > Lepidoptera > Coleophoridae > Coleophora > Coleophora flavipennella. The sequence continues at coordinate 15,018,430 of OX369255.1, read as the reverse complement.
AGCTCATATACGTCCCCACCGAGGAGCTCGAGCCTACCCTGAATCAGGGCGATTAGGCCTTAGTCGATCACGCGGGCCCAGTGCGGGTTGGTCGACTTCACACACAACCTTCGAGTTTCTTCGCAGGCGTGTGCAGGTTTCCTCACGATGTTTTCCTTCACCGTTAAAGCAATCGGTAAGTATATGTACGTAAGTTTTCGTAAGTGTCCAATGTACCAATGAGTTTTTCAAAAACTTACGTACCTACATATACTTACCGATTCCTTTAAAAAAAAGCGTCGGTGGCTCAACCGGTAACGACTCGGTCCATCTAACCAGAGGTACCGGGTTCAAATCTGGACGGCCAATGTACCAATGAATATGTATACCCATGCCAAATTACAGATTTCTAGTACTAAGAGTCTCTGAGCTAAGCCATGGATAGGCATGGCGAAGCTGTAAGGGTTCCTTGTTAACTACGGAACCCTAAAAATGATTGAAATACAAGGCATAGTAATATTCTTTCAAAGTCTTTGACTTACTAATTTTGTGATTTTGATAAATTGAAATTTGAAGACGTAATGTTTCTCCGAAACGAGTTACAAGTTGGAGGTATATTTAGGAAACAATATTAACATTATATTTAACCCCCGTTTTTGATGCGTCTACTACCTTATTAATACTATATATTAGTGCTATTTATATATTAGTACTAACGGAATGTAATTGGTATTTGCAATTAGGTACTTACTACACGGTTACTAAAAGAATGGACCTCGCTGGATTGTGACCCCTCTCCCGCTTCCCCGCTCACCTCCCCGCGTTCTCCTGTCGCGTCAGTACGGTTCGCATCTTTGTCAGCGATACGCGTCTACTTTCGTCTCTGCCATAACATTCAGTTTTTTAAATTAAGTTTCTTGTTGAATTGTCGGCATCATATCGACTGAATGCCGCTGTGTCCGGTCTTATTATTATTCCAATTATGAAGTCTAACAAAAAATACCAAGAGTTTTCACAAACATTTGTTAAGCTTTTTTGCAAACTGTACCCATATTTCGCAGTGACGTCATCGACACCAGGTCCATTCTTTTATTAACCGGGTAGTAGTCTATGTCGCGTCCTCAGATCACAGCACTGTAATCTGAGGTCGCGTCATACGGCTCAAAAGTGCCCATTAAACTGGCCGCGTTGCCGCGCTGATAGCCATGCAGGGATACCTGTTGAACCAGGTACGAGCCGGCGCGGGGCACACATATAGGTTAGGTCCTGGATTAACATATAGACTACTTTTTATCCAGATTTCTTAAGTAGTTCCCGTGGGATAGCTATTAACTCTCTCTTCTGTGTTAATTTATGTCACGCCGCACGAAGGATTGACGTGCTAATTAATACTGATTATCTAATTGACTAACCGCCTCCGTAGCTCAGAGGCAAAGTTCACTGGCTTTACACAGGAGGTCGCGGGTTCGATTCCCGGCGGGGTCAATTGTAAGACTCGCTTTGGTTGGTGGTAGGGCATTTTCTAAGCCCGCCTGGCTAGCTACCACCATCTTATCTAAGTCTTGCCGCCAAATATCAATGTTGATATCATTGGTGTGTTGCGGCATGAAATTAAGATAGCCAGTTCCCCATTGCGTTGGGGAATCTTGGTAAGCCCGCTTCCATCTTCGGCAACATCTTCACTTACCACCAGGTGAGATGTTGTCAAGGGTTTACCAATAGTGAATAAAAAAAAATTAAAAAAAATAGCATAGCCCGACATAGTTTCCAAGGGATCTAGAGTTGACTCAGTTCCTACGCTCGACAACATGACAGACATAAAAAACTATGTTCACGCGAAAACTAACTAACTACTGAACATATCTGGCTGAAATTTGGTAGGTCGACAGCTTAGGACCTTGGTTAACATATAGGATACTTTTTTCCACGCTCGCGAACCAGTTACGGCTCGCGCACTGCGCACCCTCGAAGACAGTCATAGAAACTATGTTCAAGCGAGCGAAGCCGCTGGCAAAATCTAGTTTTCTTTATAAATTCTTTGGCCGCCGAGCACACCCGGCGCAAAGTTTATAATTAGAACTAACGCCCGAAGTCTCGACAGCAAAAGGCACAAAGTCGTGAGTCCGCATTACGAGTAGGTCCGCGTACCTACTTTGTTAATTTTTGGCTTGCGGCCCCTCGTTGTATGGGGTTACATGTATACTTAAAGGGTTACGTAGTATAGTGCCATTATGATTCTAGATTATGTTTACATACACATAGATGCTAATCTAGCATACTTTGCACGCTGAAGACCGGTTTCACTTTTGTTTTGACAAATATCATCTCATTGCTTGTTTGTTTGTAGAAAATGGCTTAAGAGTGAATGACCTATTCAGAAACCCAGCTCAAGTGGAAAAACACTTGGCCAGCCGCTTAGGTTTACCTGGCGACCTGGCGGGGAGTCTCATGAGGTCACATATTAATTTGGATGGCGTAAGTTGTTTGTTTTTAACTTCATTTATCTGAGATGGCGCCAGGTAATCATCGCGTTTGTATGCGCAAATCATCATCATCATATCAGCCAAAAGACTTCCACTGCTGGACTAAGACCTCCTCCAAGGATTACCACGACGACCGGTCCTGCGCTGCTCGCATCCAGCGACTTCCCGCGACTTACACAAGGTCGTTGGTTTACCGAGTGGGAGGCCTGCCTATGCTACTTCTTCCTGTGTGCTGTCGCCATTATGAAGCTTTACTTCCCCAACAGCCATCTGTTCTACGAGCTATGTGCCCTGCCTACTGCAACTTAAGAGGATTGTGAACATAAAACTGATAAATAAAACTGTTCATACCAACGGCGAAAGCGATTTTCACCTCTTAACAGTAAACAGATTTTGACCAATTTGTGATAGGTTATCAATAAAAAATAAACAAATAATGACCGAAATTAGTTTCGTATGAAAACACGCGAACGACAATAAAATTAAACTTATTCACTTCATTGAATAAACAAATACCTGTTTGTCCTGACTGACAATCTGTTAAAAATTGGTCGAAATCGGTTAACATTTAAAAGGTGAAAATCGCTAACGCCCACCGTTAGTATGAAAAGTTGCAGCTTCACAATCCTCTATTCTATAAGCTAACCGCCTCCGTGGCGTAATGGTTAGTCCATTCGCTTCACACCAGGACGTTGCTGGTTCGAGTCCCGGCGGTGTCAACTTTGTAAGAATCGGTTTGGTTGGTGGTAGGGCATTTTCATAGCCCGCCTGGCTAGCTACCACCATCTTATCTTATCGTCTTGCCGCCAAACATAACTGTTAACAGCATTGATGTGTTCCGGCTTGAAGACAAAATAGCCAGATCCCCATTGCGTTGTGGAATATTTGGTAAGCCTGCTTCCATTTTCGACATCATCGTCACTTACCATCAGGTGAGATGGTGCCAATTGGGAATAAAAAAAGCTATGGTTTATGGTTTATTTCGTTCTCCTACGAATTTTCTCATTTCTGATTCAATCACGTAGAGAACTACAAGCTCAAATGCTTCATTGCCCTCTGGGTGACCTTGAGCTTTCTTATAAAGGTTGTTTCTTATAAATGTCATCAATGGCAACACACACCTTAGTCTTGAGACACTGCGGTATTGGGACGTAAAGATATTGCGAAGCTTCCCGAACGCTGCCCAGCCGAGTTAGATTCGACTATTAAAGTTAAACCTAACCTTATTGGACTACTTGTCCCAGGCTTTGTCTTAGGTATAATATTCGCCAACAACTTTGAGTGTAGGGTGTAAGTAAGTAAATAATGATTTATCAACCAACATCAAAATACAGATCATAATTGTTTTTTTTTATTATTATTAGTAGCTACTATTAGCAATAGTTTTAACTTCCCGTCTCCTTCATTCACCAAAAATTGCCTGGAAGCATACGCTTGGAGCGATGAGGCTGCCTTTGCGTGTCATTGCTTTGTTTTCTATCAATAATTTTGTTTTTGTTTTGTTTTGTATTTTATGATAATAATAGAGAAAACCAAAGGTTAACAAATAGATAATACTTACTTAAAATCGTGCACAAACTTAGCCTTGCTCTAGAAATCTGCTCCGTATAAAATAAAATAAAATAGTACCTTTTTATGGTATAGAATAAATCTTCTTCGTTTTAATATATTCATCTAATTTCAACTCCATAATGCTTTTAGCGATTTCCTTAAGGCAACGTTCCAAAAGTGACAGAAAGGTATTTTTATTTAAAAAAAATATACATTGTTAAAAGTTTGTGCAAGGAAGGTCGATCATGTGCAACCTAACTGTGTTGGTACTGACGTCTTATTTATGCGGATGACTTTTGTAAAAACAATGAAAACATAAAAAAAACGTATTTAACTTATCTTATCTATCTCTATAAAGTAACAAGCAAAAAACTGATTATTAAACGAAAATAATTTAAATTCCACAGATAATGAAGTCCAGGTCGAACCTTCGTAGATGCAGCACAGTAATAAAGGAACTGCTGGTGATGACCAATCAGGAACATATGATGATTCTAACCGAGAAGATATGCGCACTCTCCAATGAGGAGTTGCAAGGCATGATGGATTTAGTACTAGAGATTGACTTCAGCAAGTTTATTAGAATGGTGAGCCAACTCTCTGTCATCTATTGTAGGTACAATCGGACCAACGTCAGTAGTACTTAAGTCTTAAAGCTCCGACTTTGAGCTGATATCACTTGGTTTAAAGTTTTCCTTATAGCATACAGGTTGATTGCACATTTAAGGCCGTATATTGGCAAATAACCAGTGAGAAGCGCTTAGCAAAAAAACAGGAAAATTATTCCCGCTTAATTTTTTGACCTGAAAAAAAGACATGTTATATTCAAGGATGGTTAGCTAGGACCTTTGTAAGTTCATTACACGATTAGATTAACTTGACTCGATCATGAAAAATCCCAAACATAGCATAAATTGAAGCAAAGTAAAGCAAAGCCTGTAAACATTTGTACGAAAAAATATTTCTTTTAAATTTGAAATTTATATCACAATTTTCTTCTTATCAAACTTATCAAAACTTAGAATTCTGAGCGTTAGCGAGGGAATCAAAGAACACGAGGTAAAAAATCTTTGCACTCGAGTTTAACACGTAACTTTTCATTCCACCTCAGCGAGGAAATAACAAAATGCAAAAAAAAAATAACATTTGCGCATTACAAACAGTTTCAGTCAATTCTGTTGGCGTCAAATAAACTTCCTCGTCGCTATATTCACTCATTTTAGATTTTTCCCTTGTTTTCAAGTTTCTTTGTTTTTAACCTTAGGTTTTAATATAACGTGAAAAGAAAATGGCGCGAACAAAGCAAATTGAAAAAAAGTACATCAAGAGGGTTCCGAGTCTGAGTTTTTAACAAATTAAAAAAGTTTGTATGATAAATTCGGCACCATGGAGGTAGAAGTAAATAGGTTTATTAATCTTTTGAATTCACAAACTTAGTGCACACGATGTTCTAAATTCAATTTACTTTTTCTCCTCAAGCGAATAAAAACGGCTTTTGCACTCAGATATCGAAGAGCAAAAATACAATTTCCGAGATGGGGGGATGAAAAAATTTTTAGTTGTTTAGAACATAGCTTATTAATTTTTGATTAACATAAATCCTTGCTATTTCAGGCTGGAAACATGTTTTACAAGTTGAAAGGAGACAATAGAATCAGTGAGCTAGCTGACACAGTACCTGCGGTACTTCATATGACGAAACTACAAAGTTTTCTACCTATGGAGGTGGCTCGGATCTTGGGGCAGATGACTGACTTCAGTTACTTTGATATGGCATTGTAAGCGTTTAAAAACTTTGCACCTATCTCTTGATAAACATTTTTTTTTCACACAGATATTTCTCCTTGTTTTATCATACCTTAAAATATACTTAGTAAAAACTTATTCCAATTGCACGGATAGTTGTATTGAATTGCTATTTGTCCTTTATTAGGGTTCCGTACCCAAAGGGTAAAAACGGGACCCTATTAGTAAGACTCTGTTGTTCGTCCGTCTGCCTGTCTAACTGTCCGTTTGTCACCAGGTTGTATTTCATGAACCGTGATAGCTAGATAATTGAACTTTTTACAAATGGTGCATTTCTGTTGCCGCTATAACAATAAATACAAAAAAATAGAAAAACTGAGTCTCCATATAAAAATGAGTTTTTTTTAAAACGTGAAGAAACTAGCGCCATCTAGTATGATGGTACGGAACCCTTCGTGCGCGGCTCTGATTCGCACTTTACCTTTTTTTTAAATATATTTTCTTTTCTTACTTTTGTTTTTGTTGATAGCAAACCTTATCATCAAATCAGTAAACATTTATGGTTTACAGGATATCGAAATTTGTGGATCTATTTAAACCAACATTCGCTGACACCGAATCCTACAAAACTATAAAAGAGTTATCAGATGCTTTGGTGGCAGGTGTACAATATTTGGACAAGTTTTTTGAAAAACGTGACTTGAACAATACAGTAGGAAATACTGTTAACTTTGTAGCTTCAGTCGATGAAAGCAATGTTAGTACTGCGTTGAAAGATGTATCAGCAATTTTTAAAGAAGCAACTGAAGACTCTTCAGTGGATGTATTCACAATGTAAGTTCAAAAAATATTTAATCAATTTGACTGACGACTTTCTTAAGATTATGGTTTAGCTAGCTGATATTAGTTTATCCTGTAATTGATTTAACACTGTCTTGTTTCTTTCAGACTTTACTCAGTTACAAACTTCATTCAAAAATGGTTACCAAACAACACGAAACACGATGTCTTATTATATTCAACATTATTAGCAAAACTAATCGAAAGCGCCAACAAAGTGCTTAACATTAACATTAATTTAGAAGAGAGGGCCTATAATGCATCCCTGAGGCACCCTGTAGCTTTGAAGATGCTTTTAGGGCTGTCTCCTTCCACTATTAATAAAGGTTTTCAAGCTTTAGCAGATGCGGACAGAGTAATGGTGTGTAAAACCTGCATTATAATATGTTCATTAAAGGTCATTGGGCAAAATCTGACCCGGTTAACTAAAGTTATCCTACAAAAACCAAATTAGTTTTAAATTGTTAAGTATTAACCCACATTTCATTACAAATAGTTTTTTTTTTAAACCATGGGAATAAAATGTAAAAAAAATATATAAATGCGTAAATAAAACAATTTTAGTGAAGCATTAAGTGTGTAAAATAGACAAAATAAACGTTTGTTTAGTTTTTGGTATGTGCGCAAAGAACGCGCGGTCAACGGCAAACATATGCCATCTCACTCGTACGACAAGTAGAAACCGGTTTCGTCGTTGCGCTCGCGTCGCGCACAACTTGTCTTACATCGACGCAGTCCCTCGTCATTTGTCGTTGCGATCTGTGTTATTTGAGCTTCTATTGTTTTAATCGATTACTTTGGCGTGTTTATTGGACTTTTAGTTTGCATTTGGTTTGGATTTTGTTGATAATAATATGGTTTAAGGACGTTCTGTCACGTTGCTAACACGAAAGTTTTAACCTCAATATTATATTTTTCTTTTTTAAGCTTTTGGCTTGAATCCCATTAACTACGTTAATGCGACATATATATTCGTGAACTAGAGACGTTTATCTAAACATCCTACCTATTTTTTTTTCTGTAGGCCGTGGGTATAGGTTTCATACTATGCTGCCCAATGACCTTTGAACCAATTTTTTAAGTGCATTTACAAGATATATTTTTAAAATCTATTCTGCATCAAAAATAATACTTGCTCTAATAGTATGCATTACTTTAATTTTAAACATGATATATTTATGTGTTTTAGAGTAATGACTTGACCCCACTTTGTATGCTAGCTCCGAAAATGATTTCAAGGGTGTTTTATTGCAGCTGATTACCAGAAACATAGACCATCCAGGTAGAATATTCTGCGATATCAATAAATTACAAACTTTCTTCAAAGTTCACAAAACGGATGCCGAAGATCTTAAGAATAAGCTATGTACCGAGGATTGGGAGAACTACTTGTCTGAGTTGATAAGAGCATTTGGAATCTATGAAATTAAGGATAAGGTTAATATTGGTTTACTAACTATATCTTTTGGATTCGTCTTGGACTCACGACGGCAATAATAAAGTAGGGATTTTATACTTACGACCATATCGTCCAGGATTCCTCAGCATGAGTCTCTTTCTATAACGATTTATTACCAACTCCGTGGCTCAATGTATAGTCCATGAGCTTCACATTAGAAGTTCGCGGGTTTGATTCCTGACGGAGTCTAACTTCATAAGACTCGGTTTGGTTAGTGAAAAGGCATCTTCTAAACCCGCCCGGCGAGCTACCACCATCTTTTCTAAGTCTTGCCGCCGAACATTAATCTCAACAGCATTGACGTGTTCCAGCTTGAATATAGGATAGCCAGTTCCACATTGCGTTGGGGAATATTGGTAAGCCTGCTTCCATCTTCGTCACTTACCATCAGGTAAGATAATACCAAGGGCTTACCAATTCTGCACCGAGAAAGAGAAAAATACCAACCACGAATTAGTGAAATTCCCAGCACATTGTGCGATTAGTAGTTGTGTCCTTTTTATAAGAAAACTACATTTAAGTTTTCGTTATTTCTAACCGCATAAGGCGAAGTAAACAAGATTTCTAAAATCATCATCATCATATATGGCGAAAGACGTCCACTACTCGATAAAGGCCTCCCCAAAGGATTTCCACAATAACTGGTCCTGCGCTGCCCGCATGCTTCCCGTAACCTTGGTAAAATATATCCCAATAAAACATAAATGTAAAGGGAGCCAAGTTCGATACAAAAAATTTAATAGTGTGTGTGTGTTTAAAAATGTGTTATAATATTCTGTGCTACGAATGGTGTCACTTATTTCACTATTCAATTATATTCTAACTAGTACATAAAAAAACTTTAGTTTTTTTCGATTCTTTAAATATTTTGAGTTTGGAACGCGTTAATTGTGTTAAAAACTTATTTCGATTTCTCGCCATTGCACATATTTTTTCATGTTTATTATAAAATTTACAATATGGAATGTTGTGTGAAATAAAATAGCATTGCAGTGAATGCCTTGCACAAAGTGGGTATGGAGCCGCCGTTCATATTCAAGACACTTCAAAAACTTGTTATCAGCCGTATGTTCGTATATCGTACTATCGACAGATATACCAGCACTTTCTCTGTCGAAGACCATAAAAGATCGGGGCGACCCCGTGCTGTCAAAACTACACAGGCTGTTAATGCTGTTAAAGTAATAATTTGCCGAAACCACATCAGGAATCAAAAAATCTTATCGCGATAAATGAAGATTCCTACTAGGACTCTGTCGCATATAATAAAATAAGACCTGAAGCTCGGCGCTTATCGTCTATATACAGGAAATGCCCTAAATCAATCACTACAGTTAAAGAGAGTGGATCCGGATTATATTGTTTCCTTGTTGTATTCCAGATTAACGATATGGCATCGATTCTCATCCAAGAAACTTTAGGCAAAGACACAACAAGTCGATTGTATACTATAGATAAAGATTATGAGATCATTAAAGAATTTGTAGAATCACTTAGTTCCATGAAGAGTCGTCCGCAACTCGACTGGAAGAAACTGTTTAACGTTAGCGATGATTCGGAGTTCATGGAGGCCATTCGCAGAAATGGGTATATGGGAAAGAGTATATTGTAAGTATAGTTTTGTTTTTTTAGTGTTTGTATACCTTTTTATAGTTTTGTTTTATTTTAAACCAACTTCACCTCTTCTTTTTCTCAATTCGACTATGTACTCGTATATCATTTTTGGTTTCTTGACTTTAAACTTTTACATGACGTGCAGTTACTTGTTCCAAAATTTGAGGAATTTCATCTCCCATTGTTGTTACTTTTAATTCTTCATTGAAGCCGAAAAAAATATAATCTTTTGTATCCTCATTATCATCAAGCTTTCACATAAGGCATTCCACTTATACCAATTTTCGTTCCTGAACTTCAGGCTATCCACTTTGACATATTTCGGTTTCTGACTCTAAGGCTATCCACTAACACCAATTTTCGGTACTGGATTGTGAGGCTATCCATTTTTACCAATTTTCGTTCCTGAACTGTTAGGTTGTCCACTTATATCAATTATCGGTCCTAGAATGTCTAACAACCTTGCGTAGATTATCGCGATACCTAGTCCAAGCCCACAAATCACGCCCGTACTTACCGTGGCGTATCGGGAGTCAGGTCGTTCCTTTCCCTCTAATATGGTTGATGGGATCGATGGCTGACTCTCGCATTATACTCGTGACCGGGTGCTGTCCATGTGAACTGACCAACTCTTGTCAAAGGTATCAATGATATTCAATGATTCTTACGTATAACTTTTCGTGTCATATTGTTTTCATGTTCTAATGACATAATCTGGTTTATTTCAAGGATTAAATTTAGACTTTATTAAATAATGATTGTTTATTTCTTGATTTTTCACAAATGAAAATTTGATATTATCATATTTTCATGACTATCAGAGAGAGGGAAATTTGCACCTATTTTGAATAAATACCTTGAATCCTGAATCTACCTACTTTTCTATACGACAAACATAATTGTAAGGTGTTACTTTATTAATCCTGACTAATATTTTAAATATGTTTCTTTGTTTATTACCTTTTCACGCTTCACCGCTTCCACTAATCTTGATAAAATTTGGCACTGGGAAGGACACAAGCTACTCTTATCCCGTAAACAAAATATAGTCCGATGCAGTTCCTGAGGGAACTGAAAAAATACTCTTTTTTTGGTTTATTTCTTTAACATTGCAAGGGAACAATGGATTGTTGTAATTTTTTGCACAGAGATATTTAAGGGAGTGGGAAAATACATAATTTTCTGATTAGCATGTTTTGACATAGTTCCCGAGGGATATGGGTAAAACTCATTAACACTCTTTAAAGAAAGTCCTTACTAATATTATGAATGTGAAAATGTGTTTGTTTGTTTGTTACCTTTTCACCATTCAACGCCTTGACCAATCTTATTGAAATTTGGCATGCAGGTAGCCTGTGTCACAAGGAAGGACATAGGCTACTTTTTATCCCGTGAAAATAGCATAGCCCGATGCAGTTCCTGAGGGAACTGAAAATATACTCTTTTTTGGTTAATTTCTTTAACATCGCAACGTAACAATGGATTGTGTGATTTTTTGCACAGAGATGGTAGAGGGGGTTGGAAATGACGTGATTTACGAATAAGCGTATCCTGACATAGTTCCCGAGGGATCTGGAGAAAATTCATGTCCACGCTTGCGAGCCGCTTGGGGCTCGCGCACCGCGGACCCTCTAAGACAGTCATAAAAACGATGTACACGCGGGCAAAAACTAGTTATTCATAATTTTAAAAGACCAAATATGAAGTAGTAATAATGTAACACCTCACATTATAGTTTAGGAGCCTTCTATTTGTTTCAGAATCACAGTCCACGGCGCTTTAGCTAGAGAAGTGGTTAATCAGAACACAATACTCTCCATCAAGATGGCCCCAACACTCATAGACATTGCTACTTTAGTGGCTGCCATCAATAGACAACTTTCAGAGAATCCGAGCAGTTTGACTAACAGAGTGGCGAAGGCTTACCCGGATATTCTACAAACGATACTTGGTACTGCACTTAATGAGGAAAAGGTGCGTAAAAATATGGTTTTCGTTGTTTCAGAAAATGTTTGTGAACATTACCAATTTTATTAAAATTTGAAATCTGACTGCGTAGAAATATTACCCTCTTTTTGGGCAATCAGGTAAAAATTATTGTCAAGCTCATGAGATCAAGCAGAATCTAACGACACCTCACACTTCAAAATCCATCAAGCCGTTCAGGCCACAGGCTAAGCATATATTGCCAGGATATTGTCGAAACCGCAATGTTACAACCAAATTACACTAAATTCAGATTATTATATGACGGTAAATTGTTAATCGGCTTACAATTTTACGGCTTATTCTTGTATCTCCGAATAAAACCGATGATTTCTTCTTCTGCGAAGCATACTGCTACCCAGGCTATTTGACTGTTTAACTGACCCAACCTAACATCGATCGCTTCGCTCGCTCATTTATTTAATGTTATTCACTTCCCTGATGTTATTTTAATGTCACTAGTGAGATTACAATGACACTAGTGAAATTGCATGCAGTATGTTACGGTTCACAATCTTTCGACAGCTCACAATCTCGCGAGATAGATCCCGTTAGATTATTATCTAACGGTTTTTACAATTTTACGGTGACACATACATACATGCACCCGAAAAACATGACCCAGCTTATAGGACAGTCGGGTAAATTTACACTTTGAATCAACTAGACTATATATGATTTTTTTTAAATGCTTCTTTCCACACAAATCGTCTATATACATATATTAAGAAATAAGAACCTATACCTATACATTTGTGCACAACTACATATTTGTTAAAGATATTAGTTCTTTTTGGTACATTGCTTTTACTTTTATTATTATTTGTTTTTTATAAACTTTGTCATCTTCATTTATTCATTCTTTGTTGGTTTGATTACTTAAAATTCTTCAGTTTGCCACATTTTTAATTCTTAGATAGGTATTTTCATATCATGGAGGAACTGGCGGAGTTAGGTGACACTATTTTGTTGTTCACCATCAGCTTAAAGCTCGATGCACTTCTCTTACTTCGACGAGAAGTGTGGTTACGCGCAACAACACATAGTTTACTGAGAATCACTCAATGTGTATCATCATCATTATCATATCAGCTCTTATACGTCCCCAGCGAGGGGCTTGAGCCTACCCTGAATTAGGGCGATCGGGTCTTAGTCGACCAACCATTGCGAGTTTCTCCGCAGGCGTGTACAGGTTTCCTCACAATGTTTTAGTTCACCGTAAGAGCGTCGGATAAACGTACATATGAAATCTAAATTCGAAATCACATTGGTACGTGGCAGGATTCGAACCACGACATCCCGCCCGGACAAGAGGCGGCGGCCCTACCCGTTACGCCACCGACGACGCGTATAATATAATAATGTGTAGTGTATACTTTATTGCAGACTTACGAAGCACTGATAACTCCTAGCTTGGACATAATGTGCAATGGAATGGAGCAAGCTTCATTTTATTTGGAACTACCTCAGGCGTCGAACAAACAAGAATTAGTTCAAACATTATGTGACATTACTACAGCTATTGAAAACGGACTGAAAAAGGACTCTCAGTTTGGAAGAGGCGTAAGTTTTAAATTTTAGATTCTGTGCCGAAATGATGCCAAATGGGACCCTTATAGCTAAGCCTCCGCTGTCCGGCTGTCCGTCTGTCTCTCGGAGGGCTGTATTTCATAAACCGTACAGGCAGACAGTTGAAATTTTCACAGAATGTGTATTTCTGTTGCCGCTATAACAGAGAATGATAAAAATTGAAAAAATATAGTGGGACCACATTTTTGTTTTTAGCAATAACTTGAAACAAACATAATTTTTTTTAGAGCCGACAATCTTATAAAAGTCTATTAAAAAAAAGATTTTGGAGCTAGCTTTAAAAAACAAAAAGTTACATGTGTTCAAAGGTTTAAAAATGGCAAAATTTCTAAAAAAAGGAAAAAAAAATCCTGTAAAAAAAATTACAAGTCCTAGATTCTTTTTAATTCTCAAAATAGGTGGGAGGCGACCCCACCTTTCCCCCATTTTCGTATTTTCAACCATCTGCCGAAGACCCTGTATAACTCGCACTTGGCCAGTTTTTCTAATTTCTCACAATATTTCATGTCTATACTATTTTAGTAAGCTGATTAGTATTTTTTTTTTAATTAGGTAGGTGTAAATAATTATATGTCAGAAAAAAAAACCATGTCAACCAATAAAATATAATTAAAATAGTCCACCCATAATCGTTCCTGGTGCAAAGGTTCCCATGAGGCTCGTAGCATTGCCACGTTGTATCGCTATAGATATCATTTGAACCAGGAAGGATCTGGAGCGGGAGTCAAACCCATTATTTCTAAGTCATCCTCCCAATTTCTCCAATGTAGGCCTTTGCCTCCATGCCCCACGTGCCAGCCGTTAATTAACTTAATAATGATTGATTTAATGAAAACTGATTTGAGATTGAGAAGCAAAACACATGAAAGGATTATAACTATGCGATCATCCTATACTATAACTTTTTTTTATTATTAATTTTGAAAACTTTTAGCCACCTCCATGGCGTAATGGTTAGGTCCATTAGCTTCACAGCAGGAGGTCGTGGGTTTTCTGACCTCGTAAGACTCGGTTTTGTTGATGGAAGGGTATTCAGCCTGGCTAGCTACCACCATCTTGTCTAAGGCGCATCGGGAGCCGAGTCGTTCCTTTCCCTATAATATGGTTGATGGGAGCGATGGCTGACTCTCGCCTTATACTCATGACCGGGTTCTGTCCGTGTGAACTGGCCTACTCTTGTTAAATGCATTCAACGATTTTTATTTTTATTCTTATTCAAGGATTTAATTTCATAATTGTTTATTTCTTGATTTTTCACAAATGAAATTATGTTATTATTATTTTATGACTATCACAAAGACTGTAATTTGCACCTATCACACTTATATTATAAAGGCGAAGGTTTGTGAGTGTGTATGTTTGTTACTTCTTCACGCAAAAACTACTGAATGGATCTGGTTGAAATTTGGTAGGTAGACAGATTAGGACCTGGATTAACACATAGGCTACTTTTTTCACGCTCGCGAGCCGCTTGCGACTTGCGCACTGCGCACCCTCGACAAGTGATAGAAACGTTGTCCACGCGGGTGAAGCCGCGGGAAACAGCTAGTTTTGAATAAATACCTTGAAATCATACATTACATTGAATCTTGAAAAAAAAGTAGCGTGTGGTTTTATGAAACCACGGTAAAAGTGAAACTTTTTTTCACATTATAGACATTTACAGAGGACGAAACGATCATGACTGGGTTCTCGTCTTGGAGCTACGGTACAGAGGACGAAACGATCATATCGACCGTCACGCGACATACAGGCGAAAAAATTTGAGACGATGTAATAAAATTTTCACTTAAAAACCCCCTAACATTTCAGATAGAGGACGTACGTACCGGCGGACATTCCTCTTTCGATGTGGTGCCGTGGCCTGCTCTCATTAAGGCTATAAAAGACCTCTACGTGAAACTGGAGAACGATTACCCGTATTTATTCGAATACTCCACTTATGGCATGGGTGATGAGGCGAGGGAAACCATGGCGGTGATGATGGAGGAAGCTAAAGAGTACTGGTTCGGAAATAATGCTTGGCCGAGGAGCTTGCGTTTGAGGTACGTATTTTTATGTATTAACAGGATTGTGAAGCTGCGAATTTTCATACAAACGTAAACGGCGATAACGATTGTTACCTCAATTTTTGATAGGTTGTCAGCCAGAACAAAAGCTAGGCTTATACGTTTTTTTTTCGATAAATTTAATTAGTTTTCATACAAAACTAATTTCGGCCAATTTGTTTAAATAATAATCAGTAATTCAAAAAACGAAACGTATAAGCCTAGCTTTTGTTCTGACTGACAACCTATCAAAAATTGATCCAAATCGGTTAACATTTAAGAGGTGAAAATCGTTAATGCCGTTTGTATGAAAAGTCGAATTTTCGCCGTGGGTTCACAGTCCTCTTAAGAAACCAAAACGTTGCTGCTGCTGGCTGTCTCTTTTTGAACTCAGTAAGGTTAGGCCATACTCCATACGGGTGCCAAGGCCGGATTGGTGGAGGTTTTAGGGCTAATTGAAAGCCCCCTGTGTGAAGTTTTCCAAGCGACCTATAATATATCTGACACGGCTTAGTGACAGCCACCTAGTTATAGAAACCGGCATCAACAGCTTAACGTACCTTGCACGGAAACGATCAAGATAAATGCCACTAACAGTCAAACCCATCCAAGTAGATTATGATCATTTAACCTGTGTTATTGACGCGATTACACAATTTGCACTGAGCTACAATGGCTTTTGATTCTTCTGAACCATGTGCTGGTAATCGATGGGATACAAAGGTGCTCGAGTGACTACCGCGACCGTACACAATTCCTAGAAAATGTTTGCAATTCCGAGCCTACTTAGGAAATGTGTAAAACAATGTTTCAAAAAACCTACATTTTCTGTGAAATGTATAGAATTTTATTCAATTCCAAAATGATACTAGGAAATATATAAATAGGAACGAGTATAACTACGAGGAAGACCCCATTCCTGTTGGCACCACCTAAGCGAGCTCCCCACCTCTCCCCCTCCCGGGTGGCGGATCTGACTTATCAGTTGTTTTATTGACAATCTACAGTATAATGACTGGTGTAACCACAAGGAAAGATTATAAAAAAACTTATACATTTCCAATTGCTATTTAGGAAGTGTACAGATTTCCTAGGAAAAGTGCATATTACAAAATATAATTATCATAGATTTCCTATCTATTTTAGGAATTGTAAACAATAACGATTTGCGTATATTTCCGGGAACATATGCGTTAATGAAGTACTGACGAATGCAAACGACCGGGTCGCACGACAGTTTTCATACAAAACAGTGGATCGCGCGACCCGGTCGCGATATCTTTTCGCCGTCGCCAAGATCCGAATGCTACCCATAAACTGTTTCCGGCTAGAAGTTGTATAAAGTACTTTTTTTTTCAGCATAAAACTGGCTCTTCGCATCCTAGATCTACTGGATAGTGACATATTTGGTATGAACAACGAAACCTGGCTTAAGTTCAAGTATACTCTCATGAGGGTCAGTGGACCGATCGAGGTTATAGATGACCTTATCAAGGCCATTTCAGGTATATTTCATGTATTTTAAAATTTGAAATGCTGTAACATTCTTGGTTTTTATCTACCCACATGGGACCAGTCCGGAAGTCGTAAGGCTCTAATGCTATGGAGCGAGCTATGCTCGGAGTTTCTATCTACGTTATTGAATCAGAAATTAGGAGATCCATGGGAGAACCAAGTTAACCGACATAGCTCACAGAATCGCTAAACTTGAGTGACAGTTGATGGGGCACATATCTCGTCACATATCTTGAAGGAGTAAAGTTCTCGAGTAACAATCGCGCACGGGAAGATGAAGGTTAGGCAGGCCTCCCACTTGGTAGACCGACGATGGCGACGATCTGGCGAGAAGCAGCTGGATGCGTGCAGCGCAGGACCGGTCGTTTTGGAAATCCTTGGAGGAGGCCTTAGTCCAGCATTGGAGTCTTTCGGCTGATATGATGATGATGATAAGGCTATAAGCTAACAGTATTGTTAGAACTCTTCAAGTAGCCTTAACGCCTCTGACACGAGATAAACGAAGGCGATCATCAGAATTCGTTACTTGATAGCAGAAATTATTGAGGTTATTCAAATCGTAAATAGTTAAATAATCGGAGTGATTTAATCGACAAATAAGTTCCGGAATAGAGACCGCGTTCAGGCAAGTAGCGCAAGCTGGCTGGAGATAGCTGGATGCAGCCGAAAATTGGTAGTAATGTTGCGCTTTGAATGAGACCTATGTACAACAATGAACATGTTTATAGAGATGGTTTATGATTCGAGAAGACATGTCTTTTTCTGTTTATTAAGGCTAGTGTCCCTTCGAGCCGCCCTAGCGCGCTGCATAAAACATAAATTGGTTCATTTTTATATGAATATTAATCGAAGTTTATAAAATTTTGTAAACACGTTCTAGAAACTATTATTTGTGTATGTGATTTGTCAGATTTCCGTAAAAGTCGTACATTTTTAGGGTTCCGTACCTCTAAAGGAAAAAAACGGAACCCTTATAGGATCACTTTGTTGTCCGTCCATCTGTCTGTCAAAACAATTTATCTCGGGAACGCGTGTAGTTATCGGGTTGAAATTAAAACCATATACACCGGTCTACAGTCCCTTGAAGCTGTAAAAAAATCAAACCTCTAAAAGAAAAAAAAATACGGCCGTTTATGCCGTAAAAAACGTAGGTGCTTTTCGACACTCTCAAGGGAATCAAAACTCATAGGGTATTTTCAGTTGACCTAGTATTATGAAATTTGGCAAGTAATACCGTCTTATACTACAAGTATATGGAAAAATCTAAAAACTATACATTTGTAATAATTAAATCATGAAATATAGTCTTCATTTAATGTACGTAATCAATTATGCAAGGAACGGGGCGGTCCAAATTTTGGATTGAGTTAACCGTGTCATGTGGGGTATCATATAAAAGGGCTTCATTGGCACAAGCTTAAACAGATTTTTAATTATTTTTATTGTGTATAGTTTTCGATTTATTACTTTTAAGGTTCCTTATCCTGAGATGTGGTGGTACGGAACTCTCGTTGAGGGAGTCCGACTCGCACTTGGCTGTTTTTTTTTATATAACAAATCTTTATGGAATTTTAACGGAATTCTGACAAACCACAGTCACAGACATTTCTGTAACATAATTGATGCAGGACCCGTTAACTGGGAGCATCTACTCATCATACTGAACAACTTTCTCTAAGGAAACCATAGCACAGATTACTAAATAGTTACTTATAGTCAATTCTAAAAAAAATTCGACACTCCATACAAAAACGTTTAAAATCGGTATATCAGCTGTTCGTTTTGTATGAACAGTTCAAAATTTTGTGGCGATTTCAGCACACTAGTACCTATGAGTAGAACAAAAATTATCGCTGATTAGAAAAAAAAACAGTTTTTAAGCTATTGCATGGCTTTTATCGCGGGCTTTGAGCGCGGCGACCGAATCAAGAAATTCCGTAACGAAAAAACCTAACACTACTGCGTTCTAAAAAAACTTACAGTGCCATCTATTAGCGATTTGCGGTTCTAAAAGGACTTGGTCAACTTTACTGGTGGAACTTTCTTAGTGTTAAAAGTTGATAAAAAATGCTATGCAATAGCTTTACCGCGGCAGTCCCCGAGTGCCACACGTCTTTTTTTTATTTTTTTATTTCACAATTGGTAAGCCTTTGGCATCACCTCACCTGATGGTAAGTGAATATGATACCAAAGATGGAAGCGGGATTACCAAGATTCACCAACGCAATGGTGAACTGGCTATCGTATCTTTAAGCCGGAACACATAAATCTTGTAAGCATTGATGTTCGGCGGCAAGACTTAGGATAGGGTTGATAGGGTAGCTCGCCAGGCGGGCTCAGAAAATGCCCTTCTACCAACCAAACCGAGTTTTACAAAGTTAGAATCCGCTGGCAATCCAACCTGCTGCCTCCTGATGTGAAGCTAATGAACTTAGCCATGGGGCTGATGAGTAGATGCCCGAGTTACCGATTCCTACGTCATTAATTTTTCCACCCTGTATGCTTTCGGCACAGTATTACAATATAGCGGCTTACAGTACTGCAACAAATGTACTTACCAGAGCAACGGAAGGGTACTTGCGGGGCAGCGGGCGGCGGGGAACAGGCTAGTATATTATGTGCTAATACCTAGGTACTCCCGCCGTTGGTGCATCGTGTGACATCAAAGGCGTTGCGCTACTGTAAGCTATATCGTAATATTGTGCTTTCGGCGTATACTCAGCCGGATGGAAACAAGGATTTAACTGTGGTAGCTACTTATTTGTTAGCTTTTATTTAACTTGCAATGTATGTATGTTTGTTCGGGTGGAATCTTGCAAGTTAAATTTGACCCATTTACCGGTTTCCGATTGAGCTGAAATTTTGCATGTATATGTATATCGTGTGACAATGCCATATTAAAAGTTTGTATCTAAAAGGTTTTAAGTTTTTCAAAAATTTTTCTATTTCCTGACGTTTACAGTTTTAAATTTTGTGTTATTGTTTTCAGCCGCGCATCTAAAGGAAAACCCTTTTTCCAAACTACCCGCAAACAGCATTAACGCTATAGTCCACATCGTACCAAATTTGCCACAGCTGATCTATGAAGTTACGGAGTTTATAGAAAATGACTCCATTGATGTAAGTGTTTTATTGTGTTACAAAATTGGTGTATGAGTACTTTTTTTTAAACTACAATTGGTAAGCCCTTGGCATCATCTCACCTGATGGTAAGTGACGATGATGCCGAAGATAGAATCGGGCTTACCAAGATTCCCCAACGCAATGGAGAACGGGCTATCTTATCTTCAAGCCGGAACACATCAATGTTGTTAACACTAATGTTTGGCGGCAAAACTTAGATAAGATGGTGGTAGCTAGCCAGGCGGGCTTAGAAAATGCCCTACCACCAACCAAACCGAGTCTTACAAGTTGACCCCACCGGGAATCGAACCCGCGACCTCTTGGTTTGGAGCGGATGGATTAACCATTACGCCACAGAGGCAGTGGAAGTAAATTGACTATCCTTTCATACATATCTTTCAACTGATTGATTAATTTGTGCGTTTTTGTATATAGCCCATTTTTTTTTTGAGAATCGATCATGGGTTTTTTGGAGATAGCTGTTCAGTATGATTATTAGAAGTACTAGCTAACGGGTCCCACACCAATTTTGCTACACCTGAGGGGTCTAATAGAACTCAATTACCTTGGTGGGAGTACATTTTATTTATTCAAAATGGGTGCAAATTACGCTCTTTCTGGTAGTCATAAAATAACAATAACAATGTAATTTGTGAAGAATCAAGAAATAAACAATAATTAGTTAATAACGTCAAAATTCAATCCTTGATATAAACCAAATTATGTCATTAGAACATGAAAACAATATGACACGAAAAGTTATACATAAAAATCATTGAATGCCTTTAACATAAGTAGGCCAGTTCACACGGACAGCACCCGGTCACGTGTATAACGCGAGAGTCAGCCATCGCTCCCATCAACCATATTAGAGGGAAAGGAACCTCCTACCTCCTACCATCTTATCTAGGTCTTGCTGCCACATTATGGCAAGGTCTTTATTGTGGTCCGGCAGAGTAGAGAAGATTGCGAGCTCCCCATGGCGCTGGGGAATCTTTACAATCCCAGAAAACTATAGAAGCTTATTAATTTCCTCTCCTAAATTTCCTCTCCTAAAACCTAAATGCAAAGTGTCGCCACACTGATAGAAGAGAAGCCTACAGACCCTTAAAAACATATTTTTGAATAACTTAACCCCTAAAAACCGGGTTTATTCATCACATTCATATTACTCAACACTGTTCATTCATTTACATAAAATGTTTATTCATCTGACTCATATTACTTAGCACTGTTCATTCATTTACATATTTTTTTTGTTTATCTGATCCATATTGCTTATCACTGTTCATTCATTTAAATAAAATGTTTATTCATCTGACCCATAATATTACTTATCTCTGTTCATTCATTTACATCAAATGTTTATTCATCTGATCCATATTGCTTATAACTGTTCATTCATTTACATAAAATGTTTATTCATCTGATCCATATTACTTATCAGTTTTCATCCATTTAGGTCCCTTTTTATATAATTTTCCTTTATTTGTGTTTTTTGTTCATTTTTATTTTAATGTACGTAAGTACCTTAACACCGTGATCAAGTTTTTTTATCTAGCTATCTTGTGTGCATACTTCCACAATTTTTCGTCATTTCTTCCTTCTCTGTAACTCATTTTTTTTATTAAGCCCTTAAATTTTAGTTTATAAGAGAAAAATAGATCCAACTTAAACGATTAAGGTCTTATAGCGCCTTAAAACCCTAATTTTCAGTTTTTTTTTTCAGACCCAAGAAGTGACAGCCCTTATAAATAACAGTAGCTGGCCTTGCTCGTCGACTAGCCTAGGTCATGTACTCCAACTGAGCTCAGGGTCGGCGGATGCTGTGCAGAGTATGGAGAGTCTTATGTGCATGGGCAGCGATGAGAGGAACCAATGGAAGGAATATTTGGATGTCAAGAGCGTTGGAGCATTTGTGAGTTGAATTTTAAGTGTTAATTACTTCCATACAAGGAAAGAATGAAGAAGATGTTATGATGGTAAAAAAATCTAAGTTGAGAGACTTTTCTGAGGCCATCGAGCACTGTGCTTAGGTATTCTATAGTCTCAGCCATGACCACTATATCGTCAGCAAATCGGAGGTGGGTTATGTACTCGCCGTTGATATTGATACCGAGTCCCCCCCAGTCTAGAAGCTTCGAAACATCTTCCAGGGCAGCGGTGAACAGTTTTGGAGATATAACGTCTCCCTGTCTCACCCCTCGCTGCAACTGGATAGGTTTTGAGTTCTGGTCCTGGAGACGAATCGACATGGAAGCGTTTTCAAGCAGAAACTTCAACACCTTGATGTATCGATAGTCAATTTGGCACCGCCGGAGAGACTGTAGCACAGCCCAGGTTTCGACTGAATCAAAGGCTTTCTCATATTCCACAAACGCGGAGCATAGTAACTGATTGTTCCCTTCAATCTTCTGTATAATCTGCCGCAGCATATGTATGTGGTCTTTGGTACTGAATCCTTTTCGAAGACCGGCTTGTTCGGGAGGCTAGAAGGCTTCAAACCTGCGTGCGAGACGATTCGTAATGACTCTCGAAAACAGCTTGTAGGCATGGCTCAGAAGTGATATGGGTCTGTAGTTCTTTAGCAGGGTGATGTTAACCTTTTTGAAGAAAAACACGACCACACTTCTGTGCCACACCTTAGGCGTTTGTCCCTCGAGTATAACAGAATTAAATAACATCTGAAGAGCTATTAGTACCGGTGATCCATCTGCTTTCAGAAGTTCAGCCGTAATGCCATCATCCCCCAGTGCCTTGTTTTTCTTGAGCAGTGTAAGAGCCATTCTAATCTCATACAGGCCGACGTCCGGGATATCTTCGGTATAGTGTCTGGTTAGTCTAGCTCATGGGTCTTTAGCCAGATCGCTGACAGGCAGACGTGTGGTGTTGTACAATTGTCCGTATAGAACTTCTCAACTTCTTCCAGCAGCACAGTCTTAGAAGATATGATCCTGTTATCCTCAGTCTTCGGCGTAGATGATGCCAAGGGCTTACCAAAAGTGGATAAAAAATTAAAATAAAAATGTCCCCAACAGCGACTAGCGCAATTGGGGCTCGAGCTCCCCCGTGTCGCTCCTCACCCCCCGCACTATTGTCTTGACAAGACGTCTCCGCTGTACGACTGTATGTATTCTTTAGACTGCGACAAAGGGCTAAGTTGTATAGTACTACGAAAAATATAACGATATTTTAGATGGGCTGATTGTTACAATTATTTGGTTTCATAAGTAGCTTCTATTACGCAAAACGTAAAGGGAAAGTTACCTGTGTAAATAGACAAGCTGTTGCCCATGGCTTTACCTGTGCAGATACCGGTTTTTGCCGTTCCCGTGGATATTTCCCAAAATCCTTTCTTAGCGAATGCCTACGTCATAATTATAATTGCTATATGTATGCCAAATTTCAACTCGATGCGTCTAGTGGTTTGAGCTGTGCGTTGAAAGATCATTCAGTGACTTGTTTTTATACAGATTAGCTTTTTTTTAAACTGTAGTACTTATAGCAAACACATATTTTTTTTATTAATAACTAAAAGACTTCCTTATTCAAAACTGTTATTATAACCTTAAAGATTTTTTTCGGCGATAGAAATCAAATCAATTAATAAAAGATCCGCTTTTCGTTCTAGCTTAACACCCCAACATCGACATCTTGACAATAATATTACTTCCATACGTATAAATCAATTAAATTAAATGTTGCATTATAAATAAATTAGGTATGTATGTTATTGAGAGTATTACATAAAACTGTGAATAATTAATGTTTTTTTTTATAAAAACTGTTCAAATTTTGCTTTTTATAAAAAATGTTCGTAATGTATTCTATTAATTTACTGTTATTTAAGTCCTATAATTGAAGCACTTAAGCCCTCACACATTGCTATGCCCTCACGGGGCGTCATAATTAATTGAAAAACACCTACCTACTAATACACATATTATTATGTTTGTATATCATTAGTTGTGACACTGCAAAAAATAAATTAAATGAAACGAAACAATACATAGTTAGGAAGTGGTTTAACAGGCAAAATAGTCTTTATTTTACAACATTTTTTATTTATTTTCAGAATTTTAAAAACTGGAACACAACGTACCCTCCACACACATTCCTACGTTTTTCGTCAGCATTCGACTTATTATTCAATGAAAGCACATTCCTTGTTAACTTGGCAAGAAATCTCACTAGTGCTGGGGTTGACATCGCAGATATGCTTGGCAATGACGATACTGATGACGTCAAAGAGGAACTTAGCAGTGATGATGACGTCACAGGGGTACTTGTCAGTGATGATGATGTCAAAGTAATGTTCGGTGCTAATGATGAAGGGTTGAAAGATGTGACGTGGAGTACAGTCATGCAGAAGATCAGGGTATTTATGAACAGCACCGATAGAGACGAGAAGTTTAGGTAAGTTTTTTTATCTATGATTAGTATTAGGATCTTGATATCATCTCTTCTGATGGTAAGGTATGGTTCAGATGTTTGGCGGAAAGACTTAGATAATATGGTGGTAGTTGGCTAGCCTGGCTAGGCGGGCTTAGAAAATGCCCTGCCTCCAACCAAACCGAGTCTTTCAAAGTTATGTCTTGTCGGAAATCGAATCCGTGACCTCCTGATGTGAAGCGAGTGGACTAACTGCTACGCCGTGGATAAGGTATCTCATTTCCTTGTCGATTTGTCGGAACTATAAAAATGAGACACCCTGGGACGTTAAAGGTTCATCAATCATCATATTGATCATCATATCATTCAAAAGTTATCCAATGATAGACAAAGACCTCCCCCAATGATCTCCACAACGACCCGACCTGCGCTGCCCTCATACAGAGCGGCTTCCTGCAACTTTTACCACACCGTATCATCGGTTCACATAGTAGGAGAGGCCTGCGTACAAACATTAAGTCTTCCGGCGCGCGTTCGCCGCTCGATAACTTTACTACCCCAACGAACATTAAATGCAACGTCAGGTCATTAAAAAAAACTAACTTTCCATACAAAGTTGTCAAATTTTTTCTTAAGCTGATTTGTCTTGATTAGGTTTTTATTGTTTTATACTAGCTTCGCCTGCGGCTTTTTTCGCGTAGATAAATACCTATGTTTATGACTGTTTTAGAGGTTGCGTGTTGATAAAGACATTTAGTTCAACATTTATCTTCATGACCAACAAATTTACCTTCAAAAATTCCAGACCCCTCAGAAACTATGCATATTTTCAGGGTTAAAGGTATCATTTGTTGTTTTCGCGAGAGCGTCGGTGGCGTAACGGTTACAGCCGCTACACCCTGTCCGGGAGGCCCTGGTTCGAATCCTGCCACGTACCAATGTGTTTTCGAATTTCGATTTCGTATGTACGATTGTTTTACCGACGCTCTTACGGTGAAGGAAAACGTCGTGAGGAAACCTGCACACGCCTGCGAAGAAACTCGAAGGTTGTGTGTGTAGTCTACCAACCCGCACTGGGCCAGTGTAGTCGACTAAGGCCCGATCGCCCTAATTTAGGGTAGGCTAAAGCCCCTCGGTGGGGACGTATATGAGCTGATAAGATGAAGATGCTGTTTTCAGCCGCTCACTTTAGCCTTGTGCCAAACTTAAGCGAAATCTTTTCAGCAGTTTAAGAGTAACAAACGAATTGCAAATACTGCGAATGCTTGTTATCTTTCTGAAGTCGAGGTTCATCTAGCGCTTTTTCTTTTACAGGAAGTTCTTCAAGAAACTGGACGAAGTTATAAACGCGGTCGAAACAACCCACTTGCCGACAAATCTCTCTCTTAACGCATTGTGGGCTGTCTACAACAACTGCAGTGGCTCTCCGAACATTGACGAACATTGCCGAATGTTCGGCCGAGACCTTTGGAAGTACACGCTAGAATTCTTCTCGGTTATGCTTGAAAATGTGGCTAAAGATATTTTGAAGTATTTCGATGAGATAAATGGTAAGTCGGCGACCTGGTGAAGATCGCGGAAAGCCAATGGATGCGGGCAGCGCAGGACCGGTCATCGTGTAAATCCTTGTGGGAGGCCTTTGTCCAGCAGTGGACGATTTTTGGCTGATATGATAATGATTAAATGGTAAGTAGTGGTCATTGCAAAGATGGGTTTGACTAATAGTGGCATTAATGTTGACCTTTTCCATGCTGCGCAAGTCCCTTTGTTCCCACTAGTACCACCAAGTTGTATCACCGGTGGTACAACTGACAATTTTCATTCTCATCTGTACCACTTCTCAAATAGTGGTAATAGTGGAACTTTTGTACCACCAAAGGAATAGAGTATGTGACCACACGAGATGAAATAAAATAAAATAAAACTAATATTATATGTAATTATTAATAGAAATATATATATATATATATATATATATATATATATATATATATATATATATCATCATCATCATATCAGCTCATATACGTCCCCACCGAGGGGCTCGAGCCTACCCTGAATTAGGGCGATCAGGCCTTAGTCGGCCACGCGGGCCCAGTGCGGGTTGGTCAACTTCACACACAACCTTCGAGTTTCATCGCAGGCGTGTGCAGGTTTTTTCACGATGTTTTCCTTCACCGTTAAAGCAATCGGTGAGTATGTACGTAAGTTTTGAAAAACTCATTAGTACATTGGCCGTCCAGATTTGAACCCGGTACCTCTGGTTAGAAGAACCGTGTAGAAAAAAAAACAACCAAACCGTAAAAAGCGTCGGTGGCTCAACCTGTATATATTTAAACTGGAACAATGAACCTAAAACTAAAAACCTTAAAAAATATAATATGCCTAAAATATATTATTAAAAGTAGTCCCTTTTATTTATTTATTTATTTGATAAACAAACACTTACGGTCTAGCCAAACGTGAATGTTACAAAACAAAACATATTATTTGCATATTAAAAATGAATAAAAACAACAGTAGGAATGTAGGATAAAAAACAATTCGAATATCTTAAAAATAAATTACACAATTATTGCACAAGAATATTATATAATACTAGCTGTTTCCCGCGGCTTCACCCGCGTGGACCACGTTTCTATGACTTTTCGAGGGTGCGCAGTGCGCGAGCCGCAAGCGGCTCGCGAGCGTGGTAAAAAGTAGCCTATGTCTTAATCCAGGTCCTAACCTGTCTACCTACCGAATTTCAGCCAAATCCGTTCAGTAGTTTTTGCGGGAAAGCGTAACAGACAGACAGACTTACTTACGCATTTATAATATTAGTAGGGATTAGTGTCTAACAAAAAACTCGGAGTAACAATAGATTCGATGTATTGGCTTGCGGATCTCATAAATAGCGGCTCCGAACAAGAAAATATGTCAATCTTAGAATCATTAATTGAGATACTATTTACAAGGTTTAGAGCACGGGATGACGGGACACTGGTGAGTGCTTAAGTATGTTGGTGCGGGCACTAGGCAGAGCAAACATAGGTCTTGAGCGTGGACGAAGATAATGCTTATGGGGAGGTGGAACCGATAATGAAATTTGAGAGAGGAGATCTGGGTTCGTCAGTTTGCCTCGAATGAGCTGGAAAAAATAACGTACAAGGTGAAGGTTTCGTCGAGCCTCGAGCCCTTTAGGCAAAGTTCCGAAAAAATAAAAAATATACAAGTAATACACATGTTGAATTTAAAATAATGAGCTTCATTTTTTTTATTAAAAATTTGAGTGCGTTTGGCTGCACCTCACCTGATGGTAAGTGACGATGCAGCCGAGGATGGAACACGCAAGCTCAAATAGTGCCTATTCACTCTAGACTTGAAGATTCCTAAATTATACGAATCGGGAAATAGACGCCGGCATGGAATTCCACTCCTTGGCCGTTCGCATAAAGAACGATTATTGTGAGACAAGACAATAATGGTTTACTAAAAAAAAATAGTACAGTATAGTATAGTATTGTTCCCAGTAGTACCACCAACTTATATACTTGTAGTGGTAAACTGTTAAGGTGGTTTGATTAGCACACTAGCGCCGCCAATTAAATAAATAATTTACTCATACGCAAAACACACTTCAATCAAAATAATTGTGTTTTGCGTACTTACAGGGGTAACAGGTGATTTTTTTAATTGTTGTTGTATAATTTTACCTATTAACAACAAGTTATGTTTGTCGATATTGTCAAAAGTGGCCACTTTTAGCAGTTTTGCAAAAAAAAAGCTTTTTGCTAATATTTAAAGTTATAAAATAACAATTAAACATTCGGTGTTGCTCCCCTATATGCGCAAAATACTCAATGATTTCAATTAAAGTCCATAAGGATGAGTAAATTATTTATTACTACGTATTAGTGGCATTAGTGTGCTAATCGAACCATTTATGTTAATAATCTTTTGACCGCCACGAGACAGGCCTAACCTATACATGTAACAAAATTGGTGTAGGTCCCGTTAACTGGGGGTTCTACTCGTCATACTGCACAACTTTCTCCAAGGAACCCATAGTAAATTCTCAAAAAAAAATTTGGACCCTCCATACTAAAATTCACAAAATCGGTCGATCAGTTGATCGATTTGTATGAAGAGTAAACATTTTTTTTACGTTTTCAGCAAAGTCGTAGAACAAAAGTTGTTCAGTATGATGAGTAGAAG
The DNA here is from genome assembly GCA_947284805.1 of Coleophora flavipennella. Classification (NCBI taxonomy): domain Eukaryota; kingdom Metazoa; phylum Arthropoda; class Insecta; order Lepidoptera; family Coleophoridae; genus Coleophora; species Coleophora flavipennella. The sequence continues at coordinate 14,989,907 of OX369255.1, read as the reverse complement.
CCCTAGTTAACGGTACCTACACCAATTTTGTTACACCCTGTATAGTGTGGGTTAAAGTTAATCTGTATTAGGTAAGCTAAGTTCACGAAATATTTTTTATGTCTCGTGTATTTTAAGGATTAAAATCGACAAAAACTAAAGAAAGGTTGCGTTTGGCGCTCGAGGTGGAAAACTTGGATTATTAACTAATATATTATAAGGCCAACATCTTAAACAACTCAGCAAAAGTTCATAAATACCAATTTTAAAGCATGATCTGAAGTTTAAGGTTTACTGGGCTAACAATCACGCTGCACAAATCTAACCAATACGTCCAGCAGCTTCCAACAAGCCGCATTAGATATTTGATCCACCTGGCCGGGGCTTTCCAACACTACTTTTGGCATGTGATTGCTACTCGAGAACCTTTCTTTTTTTTCTTTCATTCTTTTCCTTTTTTTCTTTTTCTGCCCATTGCCACTTCAACTCAACTTTGAATAAATGGTTAGGATGGCAGGCAAACCAAAGTTTCCACGTCTACAGCCTGTGTTCAGGATCCTGGCTTTTTAAAGCGAATTCCGTACCAAAAATAATATTTAAAATCTGTCTCTATCTCCTGTTCTCTCTCCCGCTCTTTCTGTCTCTCTATGTTTATTATTCATCAACTTCTTTTTTCAGACCAAAATGTGTCTCCTCTTCAACTATTTGGATTCACAAAGGGTACTCCTCTCTACGAAATGTATGGGAACCTTCCGAACTACATCGCTGTGTTGGTAAACTCTTACTCGGATCATACATTCATGAGTCAGGTACGTCTTTATCGTGTTGTAAGTTTATAAAAACTGTGATACTCCAAGGGATATACGGCTTTCCCCTGGTGATACACTCAGCGTGCCCCGCCCAAGCGATGCTTCCGGTTGCCACATACCTACATTACACCAAAAAGTTTCTGTAATATCTCCAAAGCCAAGTTCTTTGCCACGTAAATTTACGTTACCTACTCAAACGTTTCCATTGACGGCACTAGTAGTTTTTTTTCAAAATTTTATAGAATAATTTTGAACAAAAAAAAACGACTTCAAACAGGAAACTAAGGTTCCCCTCGATTTCTCTGGGATGCCATCATCAGATCATGGTTTCATTATCATGGTACCACTCTTGGGATATCTTCTTTCCAACAAAAAAAGAAACATCAAAAGCGGTTCATAAACGACGAAGTTATCCGCGAACACACATAAAAAAATAAAAAAATATATACGGTCGAATTGAGAAACCTCCTCCTTTTTTTGAAGTCAGTTAAAAACAGGAAGATTTTAATATGCGTTCAATTACTATCCATTTAAAATCAGTTGTATTATCTGTACCAGCATTCAGTTTATCCTGTTATTCCAGATTCACCGAGCATCACAGACCAACTTCTGGGACTGTGAGGCTGTAGTAGACGCAATGCTGCCGCCACCAGGCAGCCCCGTCACCAAGGAGACTTTGCACTCCGTCAAGCCATATGTGTGTCCTACGTTCCTTTACTGGCTATCTCTACCGCGAGGGGATAATACCTTGCTTGATGTTATTGCGAAACCTGTAAGTATCATTTAGTGCTAAATTGCAGCATACAAATGAAGCATAAAATGCTACATACAAATGAAGCTTAAGTTGCAACATACAAATTAAGCTTGAATTGCAACATAAAAATTAAGCTTAAATTCCAACATACAATTCAACCTTAAATTGCAACATACAAGTGAAGCTAATGTAAGTAAGCTGGAATCTGGATGCACTTAGTTAAAGTCAATGGGAAAGGCCTATTATCATCATCATATCAGCCGAAAATCGTGCACTGCTTGATAAAGGCCTCCCCCAAGGATTTCCACGACGACCGGTCCTGCGCTGCCCGCATCCATCGGCTGTGTGTAACAACTGGTGAAGATCGCGGAAATACCTATGGTACTTAACTTTATTTAATTTTATTATTATTTAAAACAGATAAACTACTAACTTTCTTTAAAGACATGTTAGGGCCAATACGCAAAAAAACAAATTTGAACTTTACATAAATTCAAAGTTGACCATTGATAAAAGTCGTAAGAGTAGAGAAGTCTTTTTTTAGCGCTGACCGTAAATTTATTAAGTACACTTTTTCAGTTTCGTAAGTAGAAGCCAGGGAAAAGTTTTGGGAGGTGGAGATCTCCCCAAGGAATAGGTGTTCAATTTGCAAAAAATTTTGGACTTCCTATACAAAGTTGTCTAATCAGCCGATTTTTATAACAAATTTGACGCAATTTTTTTTTGCTAATTGTCGATAAATTTTCGTGGGATAAGTCATTCAGTTTCAGGAGTAAAATCCACAGGTAAAATTGTGTGAACAACATTTTATCACCCTATAACTACATTTATATGCTTTTTTTCAGCAATATTTCCTTTACACGCTACACGTAGACCAATTCACAAGCCGTTACGAAGAAAGTTTTAAAGCGATAACCGATCTAAACGAGTTATTTGCTAACTTATCCAAAAATATGAAAAACCTAGTCACAAGGAACATACCAAACATGAATTCAATAGGAAGCAAGCTGGAAAACTTAGTAAATAATATAACAACTTATAAAATTAATAAAAACGATAAATTTTATAAAACGTTTAATGAAATAAACGTAAAACAATTTATATCCACAGTTTATTTAACAAGAGTTGTCAATATTATTAATAAAATAGCGATGAGAATTGAAGACATTAAACTACCCAAAAATATGGATGATTATGATAATATAGAAGCATACCTTGTAAATATACAGAAGACCTTTAAGAGAAAACCAAATGAAGTGATAGCATTGCATTTTGATATTATAACTGATATGGTATTCAATGAAAGCTATAGTCTAGTAAAAGCATGGAATACTAGTTGTAATAACCTGGAAAGCAAAAGATTTGTCATCAATGCAAGCAATAGATTGCAAAAACAAATCTGTTCTAAGGAATACTATATAATATTTAAAGATATTGATAATAATTTTGAAGTAGATTATATCAGTGCAAGAGAAACTCTTTTAAATCTTGTTGATGTTCTACAAAATGGTTCTTCAGATAATGTTACTGATGTGTTTGAATTTTTGAATTACAGGTAAGTTAAGATAGATTATTGCTTACGTCTTCATAACGCTGTCTTGATAGAAGTATTGTACGATTCCTTATATCTGATCTGTCGTATCAGCGCAGCGCATTTGCGTGGTTGGGTCGATCACGCAGGTTAACTCACCTAAAGCACGGTCATGACCTGGATGGGTTTAACTGTTAGTGGCATTTTTCTCAACCATTTCTGAGCTTCGCAAGGCACATTAAACTGTTGTTGCTGGTTGCTATCACTAGATGACAGTCATTAATCCGTGCTAGGTGCCTTCTAGGCGGCTTGAAAACACAGGGGTTCGCCACTAGCCCTTCAACTTGGCCCCGTGTGTGAAGTATGGCCAACCTTCCCGAGTTTCAGAAAAGACTCGAGCGCCAGCTGTGGGGACATTCCTTTATTGGTTGTTAACTTATGTTTTAATAACTCAATCCGACATCAATATCTTGGTCGTGGAAGTATTGTATGATTTGATAACGCAATCTGACATCTATTTATGTCATCACCCGAGCGCCAGCTGTGGGGACATTCCTTTATTGGTTGTTAACTTATGTTTTAATAACTCAATCCGACATCAATATCTTGGTCATGGAAGTATTGTATGATTTGATAACGCAATCTGACATCTATTTATGTCATCACCCGAGCGCCAGCTGTGGGGACATTCCTTTATTGGTTGTTAACTTATGTTTTAATAACTCAATCCGTCATCAATATCTTGGTCATGGAAGTATTGTATGATTTGATGACGCAATCTGACATCTATTTATGTCATCACCCGAGCGCCAGCTGTGGGGACATTCCTTTATTGGTTGTTAACTTATGTTTTAATAACTCAATCCGACATCAATATCTTGGTCATGGAAGTATTGTATGATTTGATAACGCAATCTGACATCTATTTATGTCATCACCCGAGCGCCAGCTGTGGGGACATTCCTTTATTGGTTGTTAACTTATGTTTTAATAACTCAATCCGACATCAATATCTTGGTCATGGAAGTATTGTATGATTTGATAACGCAATCTGACATCTATTTATGTCATCACCCGAGCGCCAGCTGTGGGGACATTCCTTTATTGGTTGTTAACTTATGCTTTAATAACTCAATCTGGCATCAATATCTTGGTCATAGAAGTATTGCATGATTTGATAACGCAATCTGACGTCTATTTATGTCATCATATCAGCTCATATACGTCCCCACCGAGGGGCTCGAGCCTACCCTGAAATAGGGCGATCGGGCCTTATTCGACCACGCGGGCCCAGTGCGGGTTGGTCGATTTCACACACAACCTGCGAGTTTCTCCGCAGGCATGTGCAGGTTTCCTCACGATGTTTTCCTTCACCCTAAGAGCGTCGGATAAACGTACATATGAAAATCTAAATTCGAAATCACATTGGTACGTGGCAGAATTCGAACCACAACCTCCCGGACAAGAGGCGGCGGCCCGAGCCGTTACGCCACCGACGCTCTATTTATGTATTATATGATAGCCTTTGTCTTCAAAACTGATTCTGACTTCAATGTTTTCCTTATAGAAGATGATGAATTTTAGTGTAACTAACCTATAAACATCACATCATCGTCATTAATAAACAGCCAGTTTTAATAAGTTTGTCCCTATGAATAAAAAACAGATCATAAATAAACTAGATTACATCTTGTTTATTATCTGACTGCCTAAGAAGAAGGATGTTTTTCTGATGTATGTATGTCTGTTTGTTTGGCTGAGCCTGTAACTTTAACGGCTTGATAGATTTTGAAGTGCGAGGTTTTATTAGTTTTTTATTGTTTTTTGTTTTATCGTCTTGATCCCCTAAGTGACATAGGATACATTTATATACCCGACCACCAAAAAAAAGGGTTATGATTATATGCAGTCGAGTTTTGATTTTTAGTTGAATTGTTTATGTTATTATGTTTATCAATGTTCATTAGATTAAACTTACATGTGAGTATCTCGTGATCGTAACACTTATCGTCATCAATCATCATATTATCAGCCGAAAGACGTCCGCTGCTGGACAAAGGCCTCCCCCAAGGATTTCCACAACGACCGGTTCTGCGCTGCCCGCATCCAGCGGCTTCCCGCGACCTTCACTAGGCCGTCTGTCCACCGAGTGGGAGGCAGCCTTTGCTTCGTCTTTCGCTGCGCGGTTGCCACTCGAAAACTCTACTGCCCCTAGCGTCTTGGCGGCAAGACCTACCGTAACTGGTCCTTGTCTTCACCTAATGGTGTTGGCAGGAATAGCGGCCCTCACTTTATGACCTAGCTGTCGGTGAGTGGGGAAGCTATATCATCAACCGGGTAGTTTAGCGTATCTGGTAGATATACGAGAGGGAATGCCCCTACGGCCTTATGGTGTTGGCAGGAATAGCGGCCCTCACTGTATGCCCTATGTGTCGGTAAGTGGGGACGCTATATCATAAACCTGGTAGTTCAGCGTATCTGGTAGATATACGAGAGGGAATTCCCCTACGGCCATCTCTTGTGTTCACTGTTCAGGTATATTCGTGATAGGAATAAGTTGTACTATCACAATCTTTGAAAATATCTTGTGAATAGTGTTCACGGAGAACAAGCATGTAGTATCATTCATCAAGTCATTCTTTTTCTTTAATCTACAAATTAATTATTTGAAATCCATTCCAGAACCCAACTATTAAGCTATATGAGAAACTCAATAGATTATTCCTACGAATTAGGAATACCAGTCTACTTGCAATACCTGTTAAACCAACTACAGCACCATGACGTAATCCTGACTTTCCTATCTGGCGGCGATTGGTGGAAGGAACTACGATCTCTGTATAATGGACCCAATGCACGCAAGTTCTTAGATAACATTGAAAAGAGCTTTGAAATTGCTGAGGATGTCTTGAATAATTTGGATGAGATTCATGTAAGTACTGGGAACATTCACGTATGTAAGAAGAGAACACATAAATGAAGACACTAGATATTAATACGGTATTTCACTACTAGTCATTTGAGAAACTTTTTATCAACTGTCAAAAACGAAAGTTTGTTCTGCAATAGGGATGAGGAATGTTAGTCATCTGATTTACTTTTTATAATCTGTCTAAAACGAAATTTTGTTCTAAAAATTGTTGAAATACCTAGGCGTGACGTCATAGATTTGCAGCGTCATTTATGTACTCATTTTGTGATTTTGGTGAATTAAAAATCAAAGACTTGATGGAAAACAAAACGAGTAAGGTTTTCTGAAGTTTAAATAGGAGAGCAATTTAGTGATCAAGAGTTCATAATTTATTTCTGATGCTGTCGTCATCCCTATTATTCGCGTTACTGACATAGTGACGTCATAAGTGCCCATAGTCTTTATCGAACTAATTTGTTGTTTTTAATAAATGTAAATTTAAAAATTGTTTAATGTTTCTAATAAGCAAGTGTTTTTGCTATTCTAGAAGAAATCCTATTTACCGAATAGTGTTTTTTAATTTATTTTTTATACGGTAAAATTTATAGATCGCCCTAATTCAGGGTAGGCTCGAGCCCCTCGGTGGGGATGTATATGAGCTGATATCATGATCGTCATCACGGTAAAATAGCCTATTAGAATGTGTGTACCTATTTAAAGTAAGACTAGCCCGAGATTTGTATTTATTCGTAGGATGTTCCCATTACCTAATGAATTTATACAATGTTGACAGATTTATACAAAAGAAGTCTTTTTTTATTTTTTTTATTTTTTTATTCACAATTGGTAAACCCTTGACAACATCTCACCTGGTGGTAAGTGACAATGTTGCCGAAGATGGAAGCGGGCTTACCAATATCTCCCAACGCAATGGGGAACTTGCTATCTTATCTTCAAGCCGGAACACATCAATATTGTTAACATTGATATTTGGCGGCAAGACTTAGATAAGATGGTGGTAGCTAGCCAGGCGGGCTTAGAAAATGCCCTACCACCAACCAAACCGAGTCTTACAATTGACCCCGCCGGGAATCGAACCCGCGACCTCCTGTGAAAAGCCAGTGAACATTGCCTCTGAGCTACGGAGGCGGTTAATCTTAATTATTGTAATTTGTTTTTATTTCATCGTATTGATGTGTTTTTATTTTGTTTGACTTTATATTACTATTTCATGGTGACATTGAGTTTTAATTAATTTTAATATTTTTGATGATCATGTTACACTTTGATGTTATTCATATATTTATGTATAAATATGTAACTGGTGACATTAAATAAATGATCGAATCTAAGAATTCTAGCCAAATATTAATTTTGTGATAAACAGATTGTTCTGTGTTAGGTTTGTTTGTATTTAATGTAATTAGTATGTGAAAACTTATTACTTCTTTTCATATTATTGATCTTCAAGTAACCTTTAAAAGGTAAAACTATTATACAACTATAACAATAAAAATTTAAAAAAAAAATCACCGTTAGGTTCGTCAGTCAAAAGGACCACCTCTGATCTCTCTCGGCCCATTATATGCTCGCCGCATTGCCACGTTGTATCGAAATGGACAGCCTTTGCACCAGGAAAGAGCAGGATCGTGGGTCACCACCATTATTGTGCATCCGGCGACCTATGTCCCTGACTAATCCCTTCGCTTCAACAGCCCATGGTCCACTCGTCTCTACAGCGAAAGGGATGAATATATAAGCTTGCTCCAACGCCGTATATTTTGACCTTTAAAATACTTTCAGCTGGTTCGTCTACTCAGAGATATCAATGTGAACGATTCTGACATATTCTGCAACTCTTCAGTACTGCTGTCCGACTATTTGCCCGACTCAACGGGACTCTTCTCGGAGATGAAGGACACGATATGTACGGAAGATAAGAGTCTTATTTATGCTGAGATACCACCATTGGTGTTTGCGGCACAGGTAAGGTTAATAAAAAGTCTTCTTCATCTTATCAGCTCATTTACGTCCCCACCGAGGGACTCGAGCCTACCCTGAATTAGGGCGATCGGGCCTTAGTCTACCACGCGGGCCCATTGCGGGTTGATCGACTTCAGACACAACCTTCGAGTTTCTTCGCAGGAGTGTGCAGGTTTCCTCACTATGTTTTCCTTCACCGTAAGAGCGTCGGATATACGTACATATGAAATCGAAATTCGAAAACACATTGGCACGTAATAAAAAGTATTCATTGATAATTTCTTCCACTTTGCCATTTATTCATCCTTATTAGGCAATGCTCAGATTAAAGGCGTTAGGGTTCCCTGGAGGCTAGAGTTTCCATACAAACGTAGTTCCACTTTAATATGCAATCTAAGTACATGCCGTATTGAATCCAAACTTTGAAAATATATTGAGTAGAATATACATATCGATGTTACTACTAATATAAATCGGAAAAAATAAGAGCAGTTTCAAACTTCGAGTATAAAACTAATTTAAAACCTGTGTTTAGTTATGTTTCAATTGAAAACTAATTACAAACATCGATATGTGTCTACTCAATATATTTGCAAAGTTTGGATTCAATCCAGTATGTAGTTTCTAGGGTTCTGTACCCAAAGGTTAATAAAAACGGGACCCTATTACTAAGGCTTCGCTGTCCGTCCGTCCGTCTGCCTGTCTGTCACCAGGCTGTATATCATGAACCGTGATAGCTAGACAGTTGAAATTTTCACAGATGATGTATTTCTGTTGCCGCTTTAACAACAAATACAAAAAATTTGAAAAACTGAAAAAATAAGGGATCCATACAGAAAACGATTTTTTTTAAACATGAAGAAGCTAGCGCCATCTAGTATGGTGGTACGAAACTCTAGGTGTGCGGTTCTGACTCGCACTTGGTCGGTTTTTTATATTAAAGCGGAACTATGTTTGTATGAAAACTCGAGCCTCCGGGGAACCCTTAAGCGTGACTGAACTAAGTGACTTTGTGTACTGTTGTACTTAAATAACCTCATTTCTTCGTCGAAAACAATATAATACAGCTCTAACGTCTTGAGTTACCGAGGTTTCCTTAAGAAACTATTTCAATTCCATGACACTTTTGACATTTTGTTTATTTATTTAGTTTAATCTTTGTAAAAAAAACTAAAAAATCCGACTGCGTTTCTGTGTAATTTAGAAATGAAAAAACCCTAAAACAAGAAAGTCGTCATACCTGATTGCACTTAACTTAAGAATCGCCAAAGTTGCTAAGGCGATGCTTATAAGCGTCAAGTCCATAACAAAACTATCTATGTGACTATTGACATTTTGTATTATCACCTGACATGTATAACTATGCAAAGAGCGTCGGTGGCGTAAAGGCTAGGGCCGCTACCTCCTGTGCGGGAGGTCGTGGTTCGAATCCTGCCACGTACCAATGTGTTTTTGAATTTCGATTTCATATGTACGTTTATTCGACGCTCTTACGGTGAAGTAAAACATCGTGAGGAAACCCCGCGAAGAAACTCGAAGGTTGTGTGTGAAGTCGACCAACCAGCACTGGGCCCGCGTGGTCGACTAAGACCCGATCGCCCTAATTCAGGGTAGGCTCGAGCCTCTCAGCTAGGACGTACATGACTGATAAGATGAAGACGTATAACTATGAATTTGTGACGTGAAATAAATAAAACTAGACCTGACTTCCCCTAGAATAAAGCCAATGAGTCTTTCAGCGACTTGTTAATCATGTCCTTGTCTACTTTACCCAGCAATTCGTCACAGTATTACAATATAGCGGCTTACAGTAGTGCAACGAATGTACTTATGCAGAGCAACGGAAGGGTACTTGTACTTGTACTTCGCGAGTTTGCCGGGCTGGCTACAGGCACACTCCGGACACTTCATATTAACGAGCGAGAAATTATATATATTTATACAAACAACTGATGTATCTATAGACATGAATGCAAGTAGGGCTGTTCACCGGCGGCATTGGTCACGAAAAATATTTAATCGAATTTTCAATGTATTTTCAAAAGGTGAGGTAACGTGATTTTTTTATTTTTAACGTAGTGATTTCTTCTTAATTTTTTTGAAAATAATTGTACGCAAAACACGGGAAAAAGGGCACCGTGTGTACATTCATTGATTTCTATGAAGAGCGATATTGTAAGAGATCTGGTCAGATAAAGATACCTTATAGTATCTTTCCCGTGTGTGACAACCTATTCGTAGAGTAGGGTAGAGCGGCAGAGAGTGTCCATACTGTACGCTAGTACTAATATAATATACTATGCTACAGGCTAGTACTGCTAGTACCTACGCCATAGCGACATCAAAGGCGTTGCGCTACTGTAAGCCATATCGTAATACTGTGAATTCTTGTCACCTGGCATTATCCAACACTCAGTGTTCCCCTGTCACCCTAAAATTTAATTCCAGGGCTACGACGCTAATTTAAAACTGTCAAAAACGGTTAACGAGACAGCTGCGAACGCTATCATATCATCAATTGAGGCCAAACTGGACCTGGTCAGCCAAGGGCCTCAGGACCCTCAGATACCTCCGTGGGTCACTGTGGAGAAACTAAGCCATTTCGGAGGAGTGGCTAATGGTTTGCTTTCAAAGGAAAGTCTTACGAAGATCACGTTTGGATTGATAAGTAATGCTGTTGATGGTGGGACGTTGTATTTAAATAACAGGCAAGTTCATTTACGTACTTTAAACTTAACTTTAACTACTAAAAACAATAAAAAAAGACGTGTGGCACTCGGGCACTGCCGCGATAAAGCTATTGCATAGCATTTTTTATCAACTTTTAACACTAAGAAAGTTACACCAGTAAAATTGACTAAGTCCTTTTAGTACCGCAAATCGCTAATAGATGGCACTGTAAGTTTTTTAGAACGCAGTAAGTGTTAGGTTTTTTCTTTACGGAATTTCTTGATTCGGTCGCCGCGCTCAAAGCCCGCGATAAAAGCTATGCAATAGTTCAAAATTTTAAAAAAAGCTGTCTAAAAAACTTAACATACCAGTATCATAAAGATTTTGTACATGCGAGTATATAAGATCTATAACTCATACGCGAAAAATCTAGGAATTATCAGAAAATCATAGAATATACATCGGGAAGCTTCGCAATATCTTCACGTCCCAAATACCACAGTGTCTCAAGACTAAGGTCTTTGACCAGTGTGTGTTGCCAGTGATGACTTACGGAACTGAGGCATGGTCGCTTACTATGGGCCTCATAAGAAGGCTCAAGGTCACCCAAAGGGCCATGGAGCGTGCCATGCTCGGAGTTTCTCTGCGTGATCGAATCAGAAACGAGGAGATCCGTAGGAGAACCAAAGTAACCGCCATAACTCACAGAAGGGCATATAGCTCGAAGAACAGATGGCCGTTGGGGTAGTAAAGTTCTCGAGTGGCGACTGCGCACCTGAAAACGTAGCTTAGGCAGGCCTCCCACGCGGTGAACCGACGACCTAGTAAGATCGCGGAAAGCCGATGGATGCGGGCAGCACAGGACCGGTCGTCGTGGAAATCCTTGGGGGAGGCCTTTGTCCAGCAGTGGACGTTTTTCGGCTGATATGATGATGATCTTGATACATGTACCTACATGATCTTCTTGCATAGATCCAAAAAACCTTTATTTCATTGTTTTGTAGAGACATAGTTACAAGGTTTCAGTTTTAATTATATTTTAAACTAGCTTTTGCCGGCAGCTTCGCCCGCGGTGACATCGTTTTTATGACGTGACTTCGAGAGTGGTGAGCGTAGGCATGAGTTCTTTCCATTTACTTCGAGAATCATATCGGGCTATCCGTAAAAAATCACGGCAATCCGTTGCTCTGTTGCGACGCCGACGTGCGTGAAGTTGGAAATGAGTTTTCCCCAGATCCCTCGGGAACAATGTTGGGCTATGCTAATTAGTAGTCTATGTTATTTCTCAACTATCTCTTTTTATTTGCCAAAAAATATCAACAATATGTTGCTTCATTGCGATGTGATACCATAAAAAATCTGTTTTTTAGTTCCCTCAGGAAACGTATCAGACTATGCTATTTCACGGGATAAAAAGTAGCCTATGTCCTTCTCTATGACACAGGCTACGTGCAAACCAAATTGTTTGAGTAATTGAATCGTGAGGAGGTAACAAACAAACAACTAAACAAACACATTTTCACATTTATAATATTAGTTTTTAACCGCCTCCGTAGCTCAGAGGCAAAGTTCACTGGCTTTACACAGGAGGTCTCGGGTTCGATTCCCGGCGGGGTCAATTGTAAGACTCGGTTTGGTTGGTGGTAGGGCATTATCTAAGCCCGCCTGGCTAGCTACCACCATCTTATCTAAGTCTTGCCGCCAAATATCAATGTTGATATCATTGGTGTGTTCCGGCATGAAGATAAGATAGCCAGTTCCCCATTGCTTTGGGGAATCTTGGTAAGCCCGCTTCCATCTTCGGCAACATCGTCACTTACCACCAGTTGAGATGTTGTCAAGGGTTTACCAATTGTGAATTAAAAAAAATATAAAAAAATAAGTAAGCGGGAAGCCGCTGGATGTGGGTAGCGCAGAACCGGTCGTCGTGGAAATCCTTGGGGGACGCCTATGTCCAGCAGTGGACGTCCTTCGGCTGATATGATGAATATTAGTGGTGATAACTTGTTATAGCAGTGTACGTTGTGAGTCTATGCTCTTCATTAAAAATAATAACCTCTTTTTTTCACATTCGGGTCAAAAGATAAAATCTACATGGAAAAAATAATAAACAGTGACGCTATCTAGTGGTACTGAGGAAAAGTGCTGGACCAATACCCATTGGCAGTTCTGCTCCCTATATTATAAAAATAAATAAATTTAAAGACTTACTTTTTGCGCTATTTTCTCTACAGCCAATGCTCCGTATGCTCGTATCTCACGACTTGGTTCAAGCAGCTAAACCTGCAGGTCTTCAAGAAACAGGAGTACGACAGGCTCCTATGCCAGATGCATGACATGAGCTTGGAAGCCGTCCACCAATCCCTACAGCACGACTTCCACTGGGATATGGCTATCAGAGAGGTTTGTGTGTGTTGTTACTATGTTGTTACCAGTAGCTAAACCTGCAGTTGTTCAAGTAACAAGAGTACGATAGTCTGCTGTGCAAGATCTATGACCTGAGCTTGCAGGCCGTCCACCACTCGTCCACTCCCTGCAGCACGCCTTCCACTTGCACATGGCTCTTAGAGAGGATTATGTGTGTTGTTACTATGATGTTACCAGCAGCTAAACCTGCAGTTGTTCAAGAAACAAGAGTACGACAGTCCGACTTATACGATTGCATTGCATGCGTCTGCATTTATAACGCTTTTATGACGAAACTAACGTTAATATGTTTAGTTTAAGACTTGAATCACAGTGCTTGGATCATACAAACTTATTGGTTGTAGAAATCATGAAAAACTATTATAAAATTTTAACGTTTGAATCCAAACTATTTTTTTTCCTCAGCTAATCTCGACCCGCAACTACACGAATTTGGAGCTGAACAAGTCCATTCAGGAGTTCTTGAAGGTCGTGAAGCTGCATCTCCTGGAAGACCTGCACTCCAAAAAGACCAAGATTTCCGAGTGCCTAACCAGAAACGTGACTAAGAACGGCTTTGGAAATGCTACTTTGTAAGTACTAATAGGGATAACGACAGCATCAGAAATAAATTATGAACTCTTGATCACTAAATTGCCCTCCTCCTTAAACTTCGGAAAACCTTACTCGTTTTGTTTTCCATCAAGTCTTCGATTTTTGATTCACCAAAATCACAAAATGAGTACATAAATGACGCTGTAAAACCGTGACGTCACGCCTAGGTATTTCAAACATTTTTAGAACAAAAATGTCGTTTTTGACAGTTGATAAAATATAAATCAGATGACTAGCATTCGTCATCCCTATTGCCTTGATTCGTCAGCAGCGACTGCGTTATGTTTTACGAGTGTATGTATGTCATCATCATTACAGCTCATATACGTCCCCACCGAGGGGCTCGAGCCTTCCCTGAATCAGGGCGATTAGGCCTTAGTCGACCACACGGGCCCAGTGCGGGTTGGTCGACTTCACACACAACCTTCGAGTTTCTTCGCAGGCGTGTGCAGGTTTCCTCACGATGTTTTCCTTCACCGTTAAAGCAATCGGTAAGTATGTACGTAAGTTTTTTTTAAAAACTCATTGGTACATTGGCCGTCCAGATTTGAACCCGGTACCTCTGGTTAGATGGACCGAGTCGTTACCGGTTGAGCCACCGACGCTTGAGCCACCGACGCTTGTATGTATGTATGTATGTTCATTTCTATGGCACGCCCTGTAGCCTAAACAGCTTGATTGATTTTGGAATGCGACGTGCGTTACATTCATCTTGATCTCTTGAGTCACGTAGGATGCATTTTACCCGACTGGCCAAGCAATAGGGATTTAGTTTTATTGCAGTTGGGTTTTTAATTTTTAATTTATTCCTAAAGTTATTAAATCCACAATTCGTAGACTCTTCTTCACATCTCACTTGACAACAAGTGGCAATGATGCTGACGATAGAAGTGACCTAACTAAGAATCCCAAAAGCTATGGAGCACTTGTTATGTTGTAATCTTGCCGAAATTTTGTCGGCAAGATTAGACAAAACGGTAGTAGTTTAAAGCACAGCCAAAATACAAAGGCTAGTTACTTATCTCTGGGTATGGCCAGGGGAGCTTCCCATCAACATCAACATCATTCAATGAGATCAGTCATCTCACCTGATGGTAAGTGACAATGATGCCGAAGATGGAAGCGCGCTTACCAAGATTCCCCAACGCAATGGAGAACTGGCTATCTTATCTTCATGCCGGAACACATCAATGTTGTTAACACTGATGTTTGGCGGCAAGACTTAGATAAGATGATGGTAGCTAGCCAGGCGGGCTTAGAAAATGCCCTACCACCAACCAAACCAAGTCTTACAAGTTGACCCCACCGGGAATCGAACCCGTGACCTCCTGGTGTGAAGCGAATGGACTAACCATTACGCCACGGAGGTGGTTGGAATGGCATACAGGTACAGTACTACCTCTTTTATAAGTTACACCGATGTAACTGCGCAGAAATCTAATTTTTGCATGGCGCGAAAACATCCCTGCCAAATATAGCGCGCCATGTGAACCAGCGAACAAACTCGTTTGCTATTGGCTGATGCGTATGCGCGCCATGTCAAGTATTATGACGTAGAGATCGGAATTTCCAAGGTCAACCAGGGCCGAACTCAGAACTTTTATTTAAATATAGCGAGAAAAATAAAAGGTTATGTATGAAAAATTGATGGATGTAAGAGAAGAGAAGGAGGTATGTCAGGATCGGGCAAAGTGGCGCTCCATCGTTTCTGCCTACCCCTGGCGTGAGGCGTGAGCTATATGTACGTTTTATTTAATTTCTTATAAGGTATATAAACCCTTGTTTTTACTGTGTTAACATAACATTTCGTGTGGTATATTTATTAAAAGTCAGAACTTAAATATTTTACAAATATACAAATAAAAATTCTTCATACTAGGTAATATCTCGGAACAGTCTTCTCCGATTGTTTTTTTGTTCTTACAAAATAATTTACTTTATCTTATAGGTATATTTTTAGACCTTGTTAATTTGTACAGTCACAAGTGAATCGAAATATTTAAATATAGATATAAAGCCCATATCTTTTGAACCACTGAATTGATTTAATTTAATAGTAGATATGACTTAATTGCTTTGCATTAACAATATCAAAATAATACCGCGCCCCGTTTGCGCCCCTTTAACTAAATTAATATAACACCCCTAAAATTAAAATAATATTGCACCCCTTTGCGCCTCTTCCCTGAGTCCGTCATGACCAATCACTGAATTTATGAGAGATAGCACGTGTCCATTTGTTTTTGGATTTTAAATCTTATGTACTGGTAATAAGTTCATTATTTCACTGATGTTTTCATTCAGTTAGAGTCGGCGGTGGGTTGCGCTATTCTGCGCCATCGAACAATGCTGATGCGACTTATAAACGTGGTACACCTGTACTCAGGTGCCACTGGTGCCAGTGAGCTGGGCATATTTTAAAAAAAATCGAGCGAGACCTACAGTACTCGCATATGATGTGTAACATGTGACAAAATACTTTATAAAAGGACGGCAAAGATACGGCAGACTAGGCTGTATGGTCATAGATACCTTTGCCTTTTCCGCGCTTTTAAAGCCTGAAAAAAGGACGGCAAAGATACGGCAGACTAGGCTGTATGGTCATAGATACCTTTGCCTTTTCCGCGCTTTTAAAGCCTGAAAAAACGCGACTTCCTGTTACAATGGGACACATTTCCTTCCCATTTCACGAAATCACTCCCACAAATTGCAGGAAAGCGAGAGCAAAGATGTTACACATCAAAATAAAAATTATTTATTACAGTCCAAA
Source organism: Coleophora flavipennella (assembly GCA_947284805.1). Classification (NCBI taxonomy): domain Eukaryota; kingdom Metazoa; phylum Arthropoda; class Insecta; order Lepidoptera; family Coleophoridae; genus Coleophora; species Coleophora flavipennella. Next base: position 14,973,479 of record OX369255.1, on the reverse strand, counting down.
CTTAGCCTAGTAGTTACAGGCAAAAAGCTTAAAATTGTATGTCAATTGGTAAAAAACTACGTTAAATATATAATAGTTTAAAGGTGGGTATTATCAAGTTACTAATCATCGTCATATCAGCCGAAAAACGTCCACTGCTGGACAAAGGCCTCCCCCAAGGACTTCCACGACGACCGGTCCTGCGCTGCCCGTATCCATCGGCTTCCCGCGATTTTCACCAGGTCGTTGGTCTACCGCGTGGGAGGCCTTCCTAAGCTACGTTTTCCGGTGCACGGTCAGGGTCATTAATATACTCCTCGCTGTTAAGAAATGATTGTGAGTGTATATACGAAAGGCCAGAGATATATTATAGCTCGTAGAACTGATTGCTGTTGGTGCAGTAAAGTTATCGAGTGGTGATCGCGCATCGGAAGACGTATCGTAGAAAGCCTCGCATTCGGTGGGCCCAAAGGTCAAAAGTCACAGGAAGTAGTTGTAGAAATCCTTGGGCTCGAGCCTACCCTGAATTAGGGCGATCGGGCTTTAGTCGACCACGCGGGCCCAGTGTGGGTTGGTCGACTTCACACACAACCTGCGAGTTTCTCCGCAGGCGTGTGCAGGTTTCCTCACGATGTTTTCCTTCACCGTAGGAGCGTCGGATAAATGTACATTATTATAACAGCTCATATACGTCCCCACCGAGGGGCTCGAGCCTACCCTGTATCAGCGCGATTAGGCCTTAGTCGACCACGCGGGCCCAGTGCGGGTTGGTCGACTTCACACACAACCTTCGAATTTCTTCGCAGGCGTGTATAGGTTTCCTCACGATGTTTTCCTTCACCGTTAAAGCAATCGGTAATGATATGTACGTAAGATTTGAAAAACTCATTGGTACATTGGCCGTCCAGATTTGAACCCGGTACCTCTGGTTAGATGGACCGAGTCGTTACCGGTTGAGCCACCGACGCTTGTCAAATGTACATATTAAATCTAAATTCAAAATCACATTGGTACGTGGCAGGATTCGAACCACGACCTCCCGGACAGGAGGCGGCGGCCCTAGCCTTTACGCCACCAACGCTCTTTGGGGAGACCAAGGATATTGTTCAGTAATTTACGTATTTTACCTTGTATACTGATGATGATATGATTAAATCAATTTTTGTTCATCCCCAGGTTCCTAAGAGTCGTAGCCCATACCGCTCGCCTACTGCGCTCAGAGCTTCCCCATCTACAAGAAATAGATGGAATCAGAGACTTGCCCTACCTGAGGGACATGGAAATAGCTGTTGCTCATAATTTAGAAGTAGCCCTGCCTCTGAAGAGCGTTCTAAATAAAGGAATGCAGTTTGAGGATATGGAGAGAATTGGTGGGAATGTTTTGAAAAGTAACATCCATTTGAGATCGGTAAGTATATATTTTTTTAATTTACAATTGATAAGCCCTTGGCATCATCTCACCTGATGGTTAGTGACGATGATGCCGAAGATGGAAGCGGGCTTACCAAGATTCCCCGACGCAATGGGGATCTGGATATCTTATCTTCAAGCCGGAATACATCAATGCTGTCAACACTGATGTTTGGCGGCAAGACTTAGATAAGGTGGTAGTAGCTATCTAGGCGGGCTTAAAAAATGCCCTACTAACAACCAAACCGAGTCTTTCTGAGTTTACCTTGCCGGGAATTGAACCCGCGACCTCCTGGTGTGAAGCGAATGAACTAACCATTACGACACGAAGGTGGTTGAAATAATTTATTGGAAACGCTGAAAAAGTTAAAATGTGGACTTCAGTCGTGACAACCAAGTACAGTTTTGGTATTTTTTTTTTGGTTTTTGTTAATATTCTAAAAAAGTACAAACCGATTTTGATAAAATTTATATGGGACCAACCTAGTAGTATGCCTTAACGAATAAAAATCGGTTTATAATTTATCGTAGCAATATACTTATGTACTCGTATGTCTATCGTGCAAGATGTCTCGTAAGAAAAAAACTAAAAAAAGCAACATTCAGTCGAATTGAGAAACTCCTCCTTTTTAAAGTCGGTTAAAATTACGTTATAAATACTTTGATCACTTAAAACATAACGAGATTCACGGTCCCGCGGCCAAAAGCGACTGAACATAAAGTCACATTTTGTGTTCACGGAGGACGGAGGTGTACTTTTATTTAGCGGTTCTCCCTGTCCGTCTAACATAGCTATTTGAATATTTCTATCCTTGTCAGAATGCCAAATAAGTCCGGACGTTTTTTGAAGTTTGTGTTGTATGATTTATAGAATGCTTAACAGATATAACGAACAGTTTTCTGATCTCGATATATTCAGCACACCCTTGACAAGATATAGAACAAATATTATCTCTTTACTTAACAGCGCATAGAATAGCACTTTTATCGTCTTTTATTGTTTTTAACATACTTTTTGATTCTTAGTTTTACAAATATTTTTTTTCTCTAATAATTATCCATTCTTTTTACTTCTTTTTTGTTGTTTTCTAAATTTATTTTATAGTTTTTTAATGACAGCTTTTTGACTGTTTATAGCGGTAGATTGATAAGTAGGCTTATATTTTTAAATAATTGTGGAACTCGTTGTTGGAATGTATAGATTTACCTTTCTATTTATATTTTATCCCTTAAGTATCAATGTACATTACCGTTTGTGTTCTCCTAATAAAAATAAAATAAAATAAATAAATAAACCGGGGATCTAGCTCTTTTATATGCCATCTTATTATCATCATCATCTCAACCGAAAACGTTCACTGCTGTACAAAGGCCTTTCCCAAGGATTTCCACGAAGACCGATCCTGCGCGCCCCCCGCCCTGCCGTTATCATGACTGCTACCGGAGCCAGGAATAGCAGGGCCGCCGGGGAATAGGGGCCGTTTTCTGGTTGTGCTATTCATAGGGGGGTTTGGCCGTAATCGCCACGCTTGGCAGGCGGATTGACGATCGCAGTGTGGTTGCAGGTGTGTTGCATTGCACGGAAAGGACGCTGCTGCCCGTCCTCCGCTTTAAAGTCCCTTAGTCGACTCTTACGACCCCCCTTGGAAGAGATGGGGTGGTCCTATTCAAAGCCTTCACCAGGTCATCGGTCCATCGGCGTAGTATACATGCTTAGTAGCTAATAAATGTTAATATCGCGTTCTAGATGTTGATACATAGTTTGTGCTCTTACCGTTTGTGTTAAGGTTCACTTTAGTTGAAGACAGTTTTTTCCTTTCCATATAATTAATGTTGACGCAACGTCGTTGTATCTGTCGGGTTGTAGATGAACCGTCGCCACACCTTAGTCTTTAAAGAAGTAAAATTTATAAAATATCCATTTGTATTTTTTAGGTAAGAGATCTCCATCAACCTGTAAATATGATTATGCCTGACATCAACTGGAAAACAATTTGTGAAAAAAAAGATTGTAATGAAATCTTTGAAACAATCCATCGAAATATCAACCAAACTTTGGTTGAGAAAGAGGTAAGTGTTTGCTTTTCTTCTCCAAAAAAATTGGTTTGTTTAAGGTTGTATAAAATGTCACTCCATTATCCGCCTCCCACAAAAAAAACCCCTGTGTCTTGTCCAGCGCGTCATCGAATTCTGAGCACACCGCCACTTAACACGAAAACGTGATTTATAGCTCATTGACTTATGAATTGGTCTGACTAACGATTTTTCTGTGTAGCTGAATAAATAACCTTTTTGTTTGTCTGTACAAAATGAGTTACTGTAGTGTCAAATACTTTGTACAGCATGGTTAAATGCCAAGATGAGAATTTTATTAGCACCTCATAGGTACATCGAAACACCTACACTTTATTAAAACGACTAAATAAGGACCCTAGAAAAAATTGGTGTAGGACCCGTTAACTGGGGGTTCTACTCATCATACTGAACAACTTTCCCCAAAGAAACAATGTTAGACAATTCACAAAAAAAAATTAGAAGTCTCCATTATAAAATTCACAAAATTGGTCAATCAGCTGATCGATATGTATGAAAATCAATATATATATAAATAAATATCCTTCATTGTATACCAAAAAAGCATTACAGAAACTTAATTTAAATATGTACTGTGCAGAGGCGGCCTTATCGCTTTTAGCGATTTCTTCTTTTTGAAAAAAAAAAATTATCAACTCGTAAAACCAAAGTTGTTCAGTATGATGAGCAGAAGCCCCAGTAAACGAGACCTACACCACTTTTGTTACAACGTATATACAACATCGTAATCAATGTCTGATTCAAACAAACCAAACGGTGACTGCAGTCAAGATTGCTTTCGTGTACTCCAATCTGATTGATTTAAGAGGTGGTACGAAGCTAAATAAACCTTTTAAAAATGAATTAACTGAATTATGCTAAATAATAATAATAATTCTTAAAAAAATATTCAGGTAATTTGCTCATAATTTCCTCGATAGAAAAAAATGCAGTGACCTTTAAAATTACACTAACGTTAATTGAATAGACATAAAACCTAAAATATCTTTCCCTCACCTTGACCATAATCATTTATCTACACTCATGTCGTAAATCCTTCATTTACTTATCAGAAACGCTAAGCAAATGATATACCTTTCGATGGAGCCGTGACTAAGGATCCATACAAATTTCATTTCGTTATCGCAAAGTTGTAACAAAATGAAGTTTTTTTTTTTTAATTTTTACGCAGATGCTTGCTATTTGAGCACACTAGCGTGTTTCGGAACGCAACCTTGGCGGCGCGCATGCGCGGTGCGATATTACTGCAAATTTATTTTCGCGCCATTAACGTTTGTATTTTTCCTTATGCAGTTTGTATATAAACAATGATTACTTTATTTTGTCTTTAATTAAAATTTGTTGTATGAGTGTAGATAAACTATTGTATGCAACTGTACATAATTAGTATTTAACACTCGTGTATACTTTTATGAAACTCGCTGCGCTCGTTTCATAAACCACACTCGTGTTAAATACCCCTCATTATGCAACAGTTGCATAAATAGCTATTTTGGGTTCCGTTGTCAACAAGGAACCCCTATAGTTTCGCCATGTCGAGAACAGTCGAGTCGGTGCGTGATAGTTGTGTCAGGAATTTTGGCGTCAAAAGTCATTGTCATAAGTAGCTCATAGGTTCGACAGACTTTCGATTTCTCTTCTTAAGATATTCCTTAGCGAATTTTGTTTACCTCTGCGTGTACCTGTGCGTACGTGTACGTGTTCCTGTTTTTTTATAGTTTGTGTCTATTTCCATAGTTTGGGTGCGTAGTCTTTACTCTTTGGTTTTGGATCCTTTTTGACACCTCGTGATACAGGCGCAGCGTAGTGTGGGGACCACAGTATCGTGATTTTTTATTGTCAGTACGCCAATATGTATTTGCAATAAATAAATAAAAAACAATGGCAACGGGCAGGCCTTATGGCTCGCAGTTTTAACCGCCTCCGTAGCTCAGAGGCAAAGTTCACTAGCTTTACACAGGAGGTCGCGGGTTCGATTCCCGGCGGGGTCAATTGTAAGACTCGGTTTGGTTGGTGGTAGGGCATTTTCTAAGCCTGCCTGGCTAGCTATCACCATATTATCTAAGTCTTGTTGCCAAATATCAATGTTGATATCATTGGTGTGTTCCGGCACGAAGATAAGATAGCCAGTTCCCCATTGCGTTGGGTAATCTTGGTAAGCCCGCTTCCATCTTCGGCAACATCATCACTTACCACCAGGTGAGATGTTGTCAAGGGTTTACCAATTGTAAATAAAATTAAAAAAGTACTGACAACCAATGGGAAATTTTCACGAGTGTCGAACGGGGGCCAAAGTGGTCTCTAATCTTTGGTCAAACACATATTGTTAAATGGCAACACAATAGCTACTGCTGATATAAAGTAGCGGCACGTTTAACCGCCTCCGTAGCTCAAAGTAGCTCTAGAGGCAAAGTTCAGGCTTTACACAGGAGGTCGCGGATTCGATTGCCGGCGGGGTTAATTGTAATACTCGGTTTGGTTGGTGGTAGGGCATTTTCTAAGCTCGCCTGGCTAGCTACCACCATCTTATCTAAGTCGGGCTTAGAAAATGCCCTTCCATCAACCAAAACAGAGTCACACAAAGTTATACTCCGCTGGGAACCGAACCCGCGACATCCTCATGTCAAGTTAATGGACTTAAGCATTACGCCAAGGAGGCGGTCAAAATATTTTTTTGAAGTTCGATAAATTATAATTTTACGACATTCTGCACATCACTATTGACAATAAAGTAGTTAGTTGTCAATTTTTAAGAAACTTCATGAGCCAATGTCAAAAGGCCAACATAGCGCGCCGCTATATTAGTAAATGCAAAATCCGCTAGATGTGTGAGGTCAGGGTCATACTCAGAGCAATAACTAAGGGTCATGCTAAGTAAAGGTTAATGAGAGGCGCCAAATGTTGAATAATTGACGTCTCCCGGCTGAAGTCTATAACACCTGTTTTCAGCTCGCTAACCGCCAAGCTCAACGATTTTGGTCATTCCACTTCCTCTCCAACATTTTGTACCACATCGAGGAGCTGCTGGACTATTCCACACGTCTGCTGACGGTGGCCAGCAAAGTGGACTTTGCAGGTGTGATGCAGGGAAAGTTGGAGGCCCTGATTGACTTCCTAGTACAGCTAATGGTGGAGGATACTTTAAATGGCGTATTATACAGGTAATTATATGGGTATCTGAGAGCATGTAGTGTAGCTTTAGAATAGCACCAGCATTACTCAATCTCACTTATCTTCCCGAGGGTTCTTAAGAGTTGGATCATAAACCGGAGGGTGGGCAGCATCATCCTTTCCACGTAACTGCGCCACCGCCCCGCATACTGTAATCGCCAACCCGCCCGCCAAGCATGGCGATTACGGCAAAACTCTCCAACTCGGGGAGGCCCCTTTTCAGCAGTTGACGTCTATTGGCTGATGTGATGTTGGATCTTTAAAATATCCACAGACAAATTCATAAAAAGCCAAAACATTGTTTGTGCACGGGTTGTACCATCATGGAAGAATAGAGAGCAGAGAGCCGTTGGGGCAGTAAAATTATCGAGTGTGCCGTAAGAGGATGTACCGTAGGCAGGCCGGTGGACCGACGACCTGGTGAAATCCTGGTGAAGCCGTGGAAATCCTAAGGGGAGGCCTTTATCCAGCAGTGAACGTCTTTCGGCTGATATGATGATTATGATGTTTTGCCCGAATACAGAACAAACCAATCGGTTCTTCACAATAATGTTTTTGGTTCGTAAATCGAATCCACTTACCATTTAGGACCAATAACCACTAGACTACCGATTCTACTCTCTCTCTCTCTCTCTCTCTCTCTCTCTCTCTATCTATCTTTCTCACTTATCATGTAGCACAATTAACCGTGCTATCCAAGGGATAGACGGCGGTTGCCTGGTATTGCACTTAGACAGCTTAAAAGCTGTCCCAAAAGAGAGTTTCACACACTCAACATACTGTGGTTGTGATCTGCGCAAAGTGATTAGAGAGGTAAACTAGTGGTGGGTGCCTCTCAAGGAACGTTAAACCTTTGGTGCCAGTTGATATTACTGGATGGCAGTCGTTCAGCCGTGTTAGAGGCTTTAAAGACGGCTTGAACACTCTTAACAGTGGAGTCTGCCACTAGCTCTACAAACTCCACCAAACCGGAGTATTGCCACACCCCGGACACTGCATACAAATGGTCTTGAAATGACATTTTTAAAAACAAATGACGGAGCAAACAAAATCATGGCGAAATCCCTTACGATCGAGAACCAAACTGTAACCAATCTGTATCAATATGGGTGACCAGTATCACCAAGCAGCTTGCTACACTCCTACAAGTGGGGGCAAGATAGGCAGCGAGTAAACGACCTGGTGGCGTAATGGCTAGGGCCGCCGCCTCCTGTCCGGAAGATCGTGGTTCGAATCCTGCCAAGTACCAATGTGATTTCGATTTAGATTTCATATGTACGTTTATCCGACGCTCTTCATCACATCAGCTCATAAATACGTCCCCACCGAGGGGCTCGAGCCTACTCTGAACTAGGGTGATCGGTCCTTAGTCTAGCACGCGGGCCCAGTGCGGGTTGGTTAACTTCACACACAACCTTCGAGTTTCTGCGCAGATGTGCGCAGGTTTCTTCACGATGTTTTCCTTCACCCTAAGAGCGTACGATAAACGTACATTGAGAACTTTTGGAGGACGAACGCTCTTACGGGAAAGAAAACCTGCACACGCCTGCGAAGAAACTCGCAAGTGGTCGACTATGGCCCTATTCAGGGTAGGCTCTAGCCCCTCGGTGGGGACGTATATGAGCTGATATAATGAAACGACCTATCTTAGATCAAATCTCTATTAACTTTCAGTCTCCAAGGTCTCACAGAAGAGTTGCATCCACTATTGAATGGCGCGCCATTGGAATATGATTTGAGAGCGCTAGGGAGGGGCTTGAAGGTCTTGCAGCAATTCAAAAACTACCTTTTGGAAAATGGGTATTTCAAAAGTGAGTACGTAAATTACTTATTCAACATTAATTTAAGAATAAATAAATTGTACGGCAGCCCACACTAAACTATTTTTTTCGATATTTTTTAATCATACAAAAATTTAGTTCAAAAATAATAAAATAATTTTGATGAATTCATATTTCATGAATATATACTTATTCGTAATTGTATTCAATTAAATCGTTTTTTTTTATTATTTGAGGAAACACGGTAATAATGATCTCAAACAATATTCTATAAATAAAAAATAACGGATAAATTTTCAATTAAAATTTGGAACTCAGTCAAAAAGAAGCAGTGCCTATTCGTAATACATGACAATTCGATAGCTCCAACCATTTGTGAGTAAATCGCAAGTTTCAATTTAATTTGTAGGAGAACCATACAAACACGATTTTTCCCAGACCAATGGGTGTTGACATTGTAATAGATAAACATAAGCAACTCCGTCATGCAAAGTTTCACCAAAGTCGTTAGAGCCGTTTTTGAGAAGAAAAAAAAACAGTTTTTGTTATATGACAGCTGTTCTTCGATTTGACAGTACAAAGAAACTTTTGAAAAGCCACGATGAAATAATTTAAAACTCTTAAGTTCCAAGGATTTAGCCTCCAGAACAATCGTGACAGACGCACGCACAGACGCACGCACGGACGCACGCACGGGCGGAATTGAGATATTGAGATATATTATATTCTTTTTTTGTTGGAAAGGAGATATCCCAAAGGTGGTACCGTGATAAGGAAACCAGGATCTGATGATGGCATCCCAGAGAAATCGAGAGGAACCTTCAAAAATCGTAGTGGCGACTAGTGCGTTTTTTTTTGTTTAAAATTATTTTTATGTATGTGTTAATGATATAAGAACACATTTTCACGAAAATTGGAATAGTACATTGTGATAAAAGGATGGAAAGTAGGTTTTTGTAAACGACCTGTCATTAACAAGCTCGAGTCGAAGGCGAGGGTTTTTACAAGCTATTATTTAACTAGCAATGTATGTATGTATGTTCGGGTGAAATCTTGCAAGTTAAATTTGACCCACTTCCCGGTTTCCGATTGAGCTAAAATTTTACATGCATGTGTATATCGCGTGACAATGCAATATTAAACAAGCTTTTAATAAAACCTAAAAGTTTTTAGATTTTCGAAAATTATTAATATTACGTACAAGTTTGCGATAACCTACACACCCGTGTTGTATCACCCGACGTTTTTCAATACAGTTGTGGAAAATTGTAAAATACAAATCAAAGAAATATGTTTATTTCAATATACATACGTACGAACAAAGAAAAACGGAAAATGACGCGTTTTTGCAACTGGACATTTCTTTTACAACGAAAATAGGCAATGGGCTCGTACACGTAACATCCTATTTTGACAAATGTTGTTGTGAAAATAAGTAAATTAATACTAGTAATAAAATATAATTAAAAAAGCATTTAAAAGAATTTGTTAATACGTACGGAGTCATTCATTTTTTTCTCGTATAAAATCTATCCGATTTTATTCTATGTATGAAAACTCCTTGCTACTAAACTTTTTAAATTGACTTACAAATTTAAAACTAAACTGCAAAAGTAACGATCGAGCTCGTAAAAGAAAGTCACGAACGCGTAAAAATAAGATGCCAGTGCAAAAGATATAATTTTCGAATCATAATTATAGCCTCTGAAAGTAAACATTGAAAAATATTTTTTTTCGCTATAACAATACTTCCTCTACCCTAAGTATGTACGTACTGTACTACGGGGTCGAGAAAGTAAAAAGACAAGTTAAAATGGACCTACATGACATGACAAAGATAATGGCATTTAAACATCTAAGGTACTTATAAAAAGGCTCACATCTGAATATCACAGCTTCTGCCATAATTTAAACGATCTTTTTTATTTCTGAAATATAAAAACTGGCCAAGTGCGATTACGAGTCGTGCTCGGAGGATTCCGTACCACCACACTTCTCTATACAACTACTACCTAATCACATTACAAACAAAAGGTATCAACGCGAGTGACAGAAAAATGTTTCTTTTTATTCGGTTCGGACTCCTTAGTAACACTGAGTAACACTTGCCAGTTTTTATTATTTTACTTCAGGATAAGTACTATAATCACACTAAGTTTCACACATGTATAATCGTTTTTACGATGGAGTTAAATATAAAATACCTATAAAAACACTTTTTTTTGTATGTGGACTCTCTAAGTATTTAACTTTTTATAGTTTTTACTAGCTGTTTCCCGCGGCTTCACCCGCGTGGACAACGTTTCTTTGACTTTTCAAGGGTGCGCAGTGCGCGAGCCGCAAGCGACTCGCGGGCGTGAAAAAAAGTAGCCTATGTTTTAATCCAGGTCCTAATCTGTCTACCTACCAAATTTCAGCCAGATCCGTTCAGTAGTTTTTGCGTGAAGAAGCAACAAACATACACACTCACAAACTTTCGCCTTTATAATATTAGTGTGATTATTTTTTGTTATAGCGGCAATAGAAAAATACACTCTGTGAAACTTTTAACTGTCTGCCTAATGCGGTTCATGAAATACAGCCCGCTGACAGGCAACAGACAGACGGACAGCAGAGGCTTAGTAATAGCTAGGGTCCCGTTGGTCACCCTTTTAGTATACAGTACCCTAAAAAAACTTGGACAAATATCTCTAAGATAACTAACCACCACTAACCACTGACTGTCGATCCCACAGAATTCAGTTTTGTGGGTCCAATGTTTACCAGTATCTCATTTTTTTATGATGACACTAATATTATTAAGGCGAAAGTTTGTAAGTGTGTATGTTTGTAACTTATTCACGCAAAAACTACTGAATGGATCTGGCTGAAACTGTGCACCCTCGGATAGTCATAGAAACGTTGTCCATGCGGGTGAGGCCACGGGAAACAGCTAGTAAAAAAAAAAAAACCAGGCGGATTTATAAAATGCCCTACTATCAACCAAACCGAGTCTCACAAAGTAAGACGCCACGGCAATCGAACCGTAACCTCCAGGTGTCAAGCTAGTGGACGGCGAATTTCGTAAATCCTGATTTAATTTTGTCCATATCACATTTTATTTCCAGTCCAAGTATCCGAGTTCTTTCCATTCAAAGAGGACATCGAGACCTCCTTACACCGGTTGGGCATCAACAATACAAACTTTTGGTCGCTCGCTGCGCCGCGGATCTACCTCGGACAACTCGATCTGATGCCGGTAGGTTCATTTGTATGTTGAAAAGTTAATTTAAGGGTTGGGCATCAACAATACAAACTTCTGGTCGCTCGCTGCGACGCGGATCTACCTCGGACAACTCGATCTGATGCCGGTAGGTTCATTTGTATGTTGAAAAGTTAATTTAAGGGTTGGGCATCAACAATACAAACTTCTGGTCGCTCGCTGCGACGCGGATCTACCTCGGACAACTCGATCTGATGCCGGTAGGTTCATTTGTATGTTGAAAAGTTAATTTAAGGGTTGGGCATCAACAATACAAACTTTTGGTCGCTCGCTGCGCCACGGATCTACCTCGGACAACTCGATCTGATGCCGGTAGGTTCATTTGTAAGTTGAAAAGTTAATTTAAGGGTTGGGCATCAACAATACAAACTTCTGGTCGCTCGCTGCGCCGCGGATCTACCTCGGACAACTCGATCTGACGCCGGTAGGTTCATTTGTATGTTGACAAGTTAATTTAAGGGTTGGGCATCAACAATACAAACTTCTGGTCGCTCGCTGCGCCGCGGATCTACCTCGGACAACTCGATCTGACGCCGGTAGGTTCATTTGTATGTTGACAAGTTAATTTAAGGGTTGGGCATCAACAATACAAACTTCTGGTCGCTCGCTGCGCCGCGGATCTACCTCGGACAACTCGATCTGACGCCGGTAGGTTCATTTGTATGTTGACAAGTTAATTTAAGGGTTGGGCATCAACAATACAAACTTCTGGTCGCTCGCTGCGCCGCGGATCTACCTCGGACAACTCGATCTGACGCCGGTAGGTTCATTTGTATGTTGACATGTTAATTTAAGGGTTGGGCATCAACAATACAAACTTCTGGTCGCTCGCTGCGCCGCGGATCTACCTCGGACAACTCGATCTGACGCCGGTAGGTTCATTTGTATGTTGACATGTTAATTTAAGGGTTGGGCATCAACAATACAAACTTCTGGTCGCTCGCTGCGCCGCGGATCTACCTCGGACAACTCGATCTGACGCCGGTAGGTTCATTTGTATGTTGACAAGTTAATTTAAGGGTTGGGCATCAACAATACAAACTTCTGGTCGCTCGCTGCGCCGCGGATCTACCTCGGACAACTCGATCTGACGCCGGTAGGTTCATTTGTATGTTGACATGTTAATTTAAGAGTCACGAGGAGGCTCGAGTTCCGATACAAATTTAGATTTGTTTAATACAAAAGCTACGTACATTTCAGATTAAATTTGAATTTTCCAGATATATTGATGGCGGTGTCTTTTTTTTTATTATTCTCAATCGGTAACCCCTTGGCATCATCTCACCTGATGGTAAGTGACGATGATGTCGAAGATGGAAGCGGGCCTACGAAGATTCCCCAATGCAATGGGGTTTTTTTTAAATGTGTTTGGATGAAATAAAATTGCTCTGATTTAAAAAAAAGTGTACATTTACATTGATCTTCTAAATATATTTGCAAATTTCGGATTCAATCCGGCATGTAGTTGTTGTATCATTTTTTCAGGTGAAAAAACCAGACTTCATGGGGTTAAAGCCACCGTGCTCTCAAAATATCTAAACAATAGGCATATATTAACCACCATTAAATTTCTAATAGTCTAATGCTATTTTGAGAATAAAATTTGTTTTAATAACTATTGTTTTTAATATTAATTTTCTATCTGAAAACTTTTTTATACAATCGGCAATTTCATAGGAAAAGACCTATTATTGCGTACGGAAACTCGAGTCTCGACCCAAGAAGGTGAAGACTAGGTAACTAAAACTCACTTATGAACCCATTATGAACCCAAATTTTCTATTTCACGCGGTGGACCGACGACCTAGTGAAGGTCGCGGGAATCCGGTGGATACGGGCAGCGTAGGACTGGTCGTCGTGGAAATCTTTAGGGGAGGCCTTTGTCCAGTAGTGGACGTCTTTCGGCTGATATGATGATGACGAACCCACATTTATAACTTAACAAGCTGTTGTCTGTGGCTTCGCCCCTGTTAACATCGAGGGTGCGCGGTGCGCGAGCCGCAGCGCTATATACGAACCTTGTTCTGACAATTACAAACGCATCAAAAAATCATCGGTTGAGCCATTCTCAAGGGATGATCTTTCATACATGCGGCAATTGATATTTATTTAAGGCGAGGTATTTACTGGAACAGTTGTCTCTGTCTTTTTCTTTAAGTGTAAAGAGTAAAGAAAATAACCACACTTTTTCAATGGTTCTTCGTTTCAATCAAAAACTACAATGAATGTATAAAAAATAGTAACATTGCTCACTTTGTATTATCATAACAAATATTGTTGTATATTTTATTTTTTTTATTTTAACAAAATATTAGTCATAACAAGAGTTGAAAGTAACGGTGTAGACCACAGATAAGAAAAATTTTTTGCCGCTCGTGTAGACCTATCTTTGGGATGTTTTTCCATAGAGCCAAAACTGCTCAATCGTGTTTCTAATAGCTTTTGACTTCATCAACATCAAAGAAACATCATCAACTATAAGGGTTTTTTTTCAATCTTGGGTTTTTTATCGTTTAGGAGTAATTGAAGTAAAAATAACGAAAATCTGTAATATTACCGCCTTAAATAGGTACTCGTTGTAATATTACTCACGTCTACAGGAGGTTATAGAAATAATTGGCAAAATTTTAAACTCGACACGAATATAATAATGCGCTGTAGAAACTGACACTGACCTACCCGCACTGGGCCCGCGTGGTCGACTAAGGCCCGATCGCCCTAATTCAGGGTAGGATCGAGCCCCTCGGTGGGGACGTATATGAGCTGATATGATGATGATAGAAACTAAACAACCAAGGAACTGTTAAATCAGAGTAGTAAACACATTTTTAAGACTTCTTGTGTGAGTCGTTTATGTCCAGCAGTGGACGTCCTTCGGCTGATATGATGATGTAACTTTTAGTGTGAATTAAATTTCATGTTTTTTTAATTGTTTTTGATGTGTAACATCTTTGCTCTCGCTTTCCTGCAATTTGTGGGAGTGATTTCGTGAAATGGGACGGAAATGTGTAACAGGAAATGCGAACGTTTTTTAATTCTCGAAAACTAAGGTTGTCATAGCCATTCCGCCTAGTGTGATGGCAAAGGCAAAGATGACATACTACTATTCGAAGGGTCGGCCCGTGAATGTACGACCCGATAATTAATTAATTTCATAATTATTTTGTCACATGTTACACATCATATGCGAGTACTGTAGGTCTCGTTTTTTATTTTTATGAACTCTTTATTGTACAACAGTTATAGGTACAGAATAGGAAAAACATGTACAAAGGCCGACTTATCCTAAACAGGGATCTTTACCATCCAACCTTTAAATAATTTGTGTGTTGTTTTCTCGCATATTAAAGAAAAATTATTTTCCAAGTCTCGCCCAAAATAGCATTTAACGATGTCGTTCAGTAAATAACATGCCTTTTGGACTGCGCCACAACCGGGTAAAAAGACTCAGCTGGCGTGCCGTACTTTAAAAATTACTTCACAAAATATACTCGGCTTCGTCTCGTGCTTCTGTACTCGGCCGTCAATCGCTTTATTTCAGCACTGAATAGTAATTTACTATCTATTAATTTTATTCATCATCATATCAGCTCACATACGTCCCCACCGAGGGCTTAATTTTAATTCATCATCATCATATCAGCCGAAGGACGTCCACTGCTGGACGTAGGCCTCTCCCAAGGATTTCCACGACGACCGGTATTGTTCGCACCCCATGCCCCGCCATTACCTTGACCGCTACCGGAGCAAGGCATAGCGGGGCCGCCAGGGACTAGGGGCCGTTTTTTTTGTTTGTGTCAATCATTAGGAGGTGTTGCCGTAATCGCCACGCTTGGCAGGCGGGTTGGCGATCGCAGTGTTGTTCCAGGTCGACTGCAAGTCACGGAAAGGACGCTGCTGCCCATCCTCCGGTTTGAGTCCCTTAGTCGACTCTTACGATACCTATTGGAAGAAATAGGATGACCCTATTCTAAGCCGGGAACCATACATAATTTAAATTATTACTGTTTTATTTACCACAGATATTCTCCCAAAAACAAGGCGACTTCCACATATCGAATTACGTGTGCTCCATCGAGGAAATGTCCAAGGTCATTGTCCCGGGAGACATAGCGGCGGTCACAGCTGACGATGTGTTTGGAGCGGTGGCTGAACAATTTTGCGGCCTCAGCGATCTTCAAGCTAAGGAAATGCTGCCTGCGCTAGTGCAAGGGTTGGACTTAAATGCTGTTGTTGAGAAGGTTAGTTTTAACTGCCATTTTTGGTCTTAACACACGGTCCGCTCATCCAACGTTCACAAGGTTTTAAACTGAAGGACCCTACTATGTGCAGTCTTGGCCATTGTACGTTGGCCATTGACGTTCAACGGTAGGGAAGTACCCTCAGAACAATAACTAAAGCATAGAAGTAATAGTGTAAATTGATTCTTATATACACGTCCTTTTCTTTCTAATTCGTAGAATAAGGAGGCAGAAAGATTCAGATATAATGTTGCTATGAAAAGCGATTGTACACGGTAAAAAGTCAAAATGGATACCTTGGCACGTAACTAGTATCTTATCTGTGCCTTAGCTACCTTTACGACACCAAACTAGTATCTAATCTGTGACCAAATTCAAGTCACGTCTATCACTGTGCCCATTTATTCTGGTTGCGCAGTACTTCGGTGTGTGTGTGTGTGTGTGTGTATAGCAGTGTACAGAGGCCAGCACATCAAGCTAAACACTCGTAGTGCGATTCTGATCCATACGCATGCGGCATAAGAACGGTATACAAAGTCCAAAGTGTCTAGCTTGATGTGCTGGCCTCTATACATTCAAACTACTTCTGTGCTTCAGTTATTATTCTGAGCAAAGACCATCCACAAAGAACCCCATACAGTCGGCTATCGAAGACGTCTAGATGCGTCCTTAATGTATCTTCTTATATGACACAGGACACCGTGGGTAATTTTTTTCTCCTTTCCTCACAAATAAGAGTACAGGGTGTGAAAAAATTGGTGCAGGACCCATTAACTATTTAGCTTCTCTACTCATCATACTGAACAACTTTTCCCAAGGAACCCCATAGTCAATTCGCAAAAAAAAAATTGACGCTTCATACAAAAATGCATAAAACTGGTCAATCAGCTGATCGTTGTATGAAGAGTTCAAATTTTTTTTTTGAGATTTCAGCAAACTTGTAGAACGAAAGTTGTTCAGTATGATGAGTAGAAGCCCCACTTAACGGGACCTACACCAATTTTTTTACAGCCTGTATGCTTATTTGTGAGGAAAGGAGAAAAAAATTACCCACGGTGTCCTGTGTCATATAAGAAGATAACTTCTACCTCTTAAAAATTCCGTTAGCGAGCGACTATGTAGTTAAGATTGTTGAAGTATTGTGATGGCAAAAAAATCGAAGTTGAGATTTTTATGGGGATCGATTGTCTTATACTAAGAGTTTAAAAAATAAGTAATGTTTATAAGTTGTGTGTGTCGAAAAAGCGTCGGTGGCTCAACCGGTAACGACTCGGTCCATCTAATCAGAGGTACCGGGTTCAAATCTGGACGGCCAATGTACCAATGAGTTTTTCAAAAACTTACGTACATACTTACCGATTGCTTTAACGGTGAAGGAAAACATCGTGAGGAAACCTGCACACGCCTGCGAAGAAACTCGAAGGTTGTGTGTGAAGTCGAGCAACCCGCACTGGGCCCGCGTGGTCGACTAAGGCCCAATCGCCCTGATGCAGGGTAGGCTCGAGCCCCTCGGTGGGGACGTATATGAGCTGTAATGATGATGATAAGTTGTGTGTGCGTGTGTGTATGTGTGTGTGTATGTGTGTGTGTGTGTGTGTGCGAGAGTGTGTGCGTGCGTGAATGTGCTCGCGTTCGTCTATCCGGGGCGCTCTAGCGCCTAAACTACAGGACAGATTTGGGTTAGAGGAATATTATTAGCCGTTTTTCAAATTTTCTTTATTCAAGATTTTCTAGGTTAACACCATAATAAAAAAATCACCTTAGATTTTTTTCTCAAAAATTACTTTACCGATATTGATGAAACAATGTACGTTACTATTATTTCAGGAAAAATCTGAATAAGTACAAGTCAAGTCATACAAGTCTAGGCTGTAAATTACTTTTTCTAGCTTTATTGTTTCTTTGTGAATAACTAGGAAATAATAATTCCTACTACATAGGGTAATTCATTACTCTAGGAAAAATCTGAATAAGATACCTCTCATACAACCCAAATCATTTGTACATTTTTCGTCAAGTCTGAAACACCTTTATTCTTTGCTCGTAAGAGAATGTTAATTGTTGATTTGTGTATATGCCAGACCCGACTACGCAAGGCGGTGAAGGCTTCGCGAGAAAGCATATACAGTGTGGCTGTACAATTTATTTATTTGCTAGCATAGAATTATTTTAAAAAAAACAAGCAATGTAAAACGCACACGTGCGGTAAAACCAATTTTGCGCACAGTATATGTACTGGCATATAATGTACTACTTTACGAGCAAGTGTAGCTATTTATTGAAAATGTTTTTAACATAAACAACTACTTTCATTCATTGCTCCAGGTTAAGTCAATTCTGCTACCGCAACTGTACGAAGCATCAAACCTCACTCAGTATGAAGGCGACTTAGTGCTAGAACGGTATCCGAGGATGGTGGAACTCCTGCCCGTGATACAGAACAGTGTTGGAGACTTAGCTGATGATGTAGCTAAGGAGCCCCTGGTGAAGGACCTGAGTGCTTTTAGTTCCGTTGGAGGGTTGTTCGAATGTGAGTATACTGAATTAATAGGATAGTAAACAGTCACACACAGTAATGTTCTCGAGTGGCGACAACGCACCGGAAAACGTAGTGTAGGCAGGCCTCCCACTCGGTGGACCCATGACCTGGTGAAGGTCGCGGCCAGCGCAGAACCGGTGGTCGTGGAAATCCTTGGGGGAGGCCTATGTCCAGCAGTGGACGTCCTTCGGCTGATATGATGATGATGATGAAACAGTCACTTTCACCACCTCTGTGTCAATGGTTAAGTCAACTAGCTTCAAAGAAGGAGGTCGCGGGTTCGATTCCCTGCGGGGTCAACTTGTAGGACTCGGTTTGGTTGGTGGTAGAGCATTTTCTAAGCCCGCCTGGCTAGCTACCACCAAAAAACTGTTTAACAACTTTTAATTTATTTCCAATTGAATATGTTGCTTGTTTTTGCTTGTTGTTCTTCTTTTTTTTTTTTTTGGCGCGTGCTATGCTCGGAGTTTCTCTGCGTGACCGAATCAGAAACGAG
Organism: Coleophora flavipennella; assembly: GCA_947284805.1. NCBI lineage: Eukaryota > Metazoa > Arthropoda > Insecta > Lepidoptera > Coleophoridae > Coleophora > Coleophora flavipennella. The sequence continues at coordinate 14,954,506 of OX369255.1, read as the reverse complement.
GAGACTCGTAGGAGAACCAAAGTAACCGACATAACTCTCAGAACTGCTAAACTTAAGTGGTAGTGGGCGGGGCACATAGCTCGTAGAACAAATTTCCGTTGAGGCAGTAAAGTTCTCGAGTGGCGACCGCGCACCGGAAAACGTAGCGTAGGTAGGCCTCCCACTCGGTGGACCGATGAACTGGTGAAGGTTGCGGGCAGCGCAGAACCGGTCGCCATGGAAATCCTTGGCGGAGGCCTGTATCCAGCAGTGACGTCCGGCGGCTGATACGATGACGTTGCTCTTTTTATATCCACAGTTGAGGGAAGTTTCAGCACCTTTGTTACCTTCGCCTTGCCACCTTTGTACCTTTATCTTGGTCAAGTTTGCTGGTTGGTTAATTTATTAATTCCTTGACTAATTCAATGACTGATATCAGTCGAAAGACATCCACTGCTGAACAAAGGCCTCTCCTAAGGATTTCGTCAACCACCGCTCCTGCACTGCCCGCATCCAGCGACTTCTCGTGACCTTCATGAGGCAGTCTACCGATTGGAAGGCTTGCTTGCGCTACGTCTTCCGGTGCGCGGTCGTTACTCGATAACTTTCTTCGAAGTACGACTCGTTTGACTTGTTATTATGCCGCCGACCACTGCTTTTTTGGTTTGAATACTTAAATAGTATTTATTTATTTTTTATTCACAATTGGTAAGCTCTTGGCATCATCACACCTGATGGTAAGTGACGATGATGCCGAAGATAGAAATTAATTGACAAATCATCATCATATCAGCTCACTTACGTCCGCCCCGAGGAGTTTGAGCCTTAGTAGTCTTGAAATCAGAAAGTCTAGATCTAACGAATATCATAGTTAGTTATCTCCTTTAGTACTTATTTACTTAGATATTACGATGACTTTTTAATTTGGTCAGTTTACAACAACTGCTCTACGAGCTATGTGCCCTGCCCACTGCCACTTCAGTTTAGCGATTCTGTGAGCTATGTCGGTTACTTAAGTTCTCCTGCGGATCTCCTCGTTTCTGATTCGATCCCGTAGAGAAATTCCGAGCATAGCACGCTCCATTGCCCTTTGGGTGACCTTGAGCCTTTTTATGAGGCCGATAGTGAGCGACCATGTCTCAGTTCCGTAAGTTGACGTGGAAATCCTTGGGGGAGGCCTTTATCCAGCAGTGGACGATTTTTGGCTGATATGATGATGATGATGACAACGACTGCTAACTTTTGGCTGCTAACTTCACACCGGTGCCTATCCTGAGTTAGGACGATTAGGCCTTAGACATAATAGACAAATAATAAAAACTAATGTTTCAGCCCCGAACTTCTTGTCCAATGCTGGAAAGATGCTATGCGGGAAGCCATTCCAGATGACCGAGAATCGGTTCTACAAGGCCGTGACTTCATCTAAGGACTATTCTACTGAGATCAACTCGGCGCAACTTGAGGCCTTACCAAGTAAGTGACATATTAGGTACGTCATCAACATAATATTCTGACCATCTCCAAACGCGTCATTTTATTAATTAATGTTTAAAAGAGATAGTGGTATAAACTTGGAACAACTTCTGTTTTGGCGAACCCCATCATCAGAATTTTCTATGCCACTTCTAAGGCATCTGCAGTAACGGCTTAGCGTGGCTAGCGAAGCACGGAAGCGATTGAGGAAAATGCCACTAACAGGAAATGACCATAATGTAAATACACTATCTGACTGAGGGATGACCCTAGCCGAAAACACGATGGCTGGGTCGTTGCTTTCTTGAACTTGGCTTAAACTCGTGAACGAGTGCTGCCTGTGTGTACTGGCCTACTCTTATCAAAAGCTAATAAACAGGGTTACTTTTTAATTTTTTTCACAATCTGACATTATGTAATGCAATCACTTTTATGAACATCAGAAAGAGGGTTTATTTAAAAAAAAATGAAAATTGAAAATTTTAAATAGCTCATTATTTAATGTAAATACTTCTGTATTTACTTGTTAAAAAAATACGAGGTTACCTCATTAATATATTTTATTATCTTTGGCCGATGGCTAGTCCTACCTTTTATGTTTTCAGTTTTTCATTTCCGAAACTAAATTTTTGCAGCGACCGCTGTTATCTAAGCGGGATGGCAATTGCAAAACCGCGCTAGAGCGAGGAGGACAAACATTTTGCTTTTTACGGCCCCTTGAATATAATGCGCTAACAGCTCAAACAATGATACTAATTTAGGCAGTAATATTACAGATTTTCGTTATTTTTGACGTCAATTACTCCTAAACGATAGAAAACCCAAGGTTGAGAAAATACCCTTATCGTTGATGATGTTCCTTAAAGTCAAAAGCTATTAGAAACACGATTGAGCAGTTTTGGCTAGATAGAAAAAAAAATCCAAAGATAGGTCTACACCGTTACTTTTAACTCTATTTATGACTAATATTTAGAAGTATAAATTTAAAAAAAATATATACAACAATATTTTTTATGATTTAACAAAGTGATTAATGTTATTATTTTTTATACTTTCATTGTAGTTTTTGATTGAAATGAAAAACCATTGAAAAAGTGAAAAAGTGTGGTTATTTTCTTTACTCTTTACACGTAAAGAAAAAGACAGAGATAACTGTTCCAATCAATACCTCACCTTAATGAGGACATTTGATTGCAGCTGATTTCTGCCGCGACATGTACCAGGACATAATGAACATGCAGGGCGGCAAGATTCTGTGGAGCTTTGTCAAGCCATTGATCATGGGAAAGATCCTGTACACGCCCTCCAATACTGTCACAGAAACGATTATGCAGAAGGTGAGTACCTACGTGTTTAGATGTTCTTCGTAATACGTCAAGGTAGTGGATTTGTTGGTAAATTTCCCTTCTTATATCATTATCATCATATCAGCTCATATACGTCCACACCGAAGGGGCCCGAGCCTACCCTGAATTGGGGCGATCGGGCCTGGAACCTGCGAGTTTCTTCGCAGGCATGTGCAGGTTTCCTCACGATGTTTTTTTTTTCACCGTAAGAGCGTCGAATAAACGTACATATAAAATTGAAATTCGAAAACACGTTGGTACGTGGCAGGATTCGAACCACGACCTCCCGGACAAAGGCGGCAGCCCTAGCCATCACGCCACCGACGCTCTTCTTATAAAAATAAATATATTATTACTACTAGCTGTTTCCCGCGACTTCACCCGCGTGGACAATGTTTCTATGACTTTTCGAGGGTGCGCAGTGCGCGAGACGCAAGAGGCTTGCGAGCGTAAAAAAAAGTAGCCTATGTGTTAATCCAGGTCCTAATCTGTCTACCTACCAAATTTCAGCCAGATCCGTTCGCAGGTTTTGCGTGAAAGAGTAACAAACATACATCCATACATTCTTACAAACTTTCGCGTTTATAATATTAGTAGGATTTACTTATTATCCAATTAGATAGATAGATAAACCGTTTATTCACCGACCAGGCACAAAAAAACAATAAGTAATAGGCTGGTAATAATAAAATTAAAAATTGAAGATTACACCACTAAGAATAACTTATAGCTACTTACTAATAAATACAATAAAATACACTAAAAAAAGGTGAAAAAAAAGAAAGGCCAGTGAAAAGGTCCTGGCTAAGCATATGTTATAGGTGAATGCCCATAACTACGTTAGTACTAATATATATACTGTGCCCATAATGCTGATAGTCTGCCAGGGCCCTCACCAATCTGCGTACCGCGACAGTATGCTAATAAATAAAAGTAATAATTACTCATAAAAAACCTATAGGCTACCTGCAGATTAAACTACATAATTTGCACAAAGATACATATACAATTCAATTACGTATGTAATATTTTACTTATGGGTACCTACTTATCACTGTATAAACATTTGTTCTATTTTATTTTATTTAAATTTTCCATTTGCGTTTTTTTACTTAATTTTATTTTCACAAAATCTTCTTTTCCTTGTACATTATTTTTGTATTCGTATTTTTGTTCTGAATTGTGTTTACACAAACGCTTTTTCCAATGGATTATTTTAAATTCGCATTTTGTCTAGATTTTTTGTAAGTAAATAAGTATATTTTATTGTACACCAGAAAAAAACATAATGAAAACTTAATCCTTACTAATATTATAAATGTGAAAATGTGTTTGTTTGTTTGTAACCTTCTCACGCTTCAACACCGCGACCAATCTTGATGAAATTTGGCATGAAGGTAGCCTGTGGCACTGAGAAGGACATAGGCTACTTTTCACCCCGTAAGAATAGCATAGTCCGATACAGTTTCTGAGGAAACTGAAATAAAATTTAAAAAAAACTTAAAAACCGACTACAAAAAGATTTTTTTCTGGAAATGAGGGATCTGGGAAAAACTGATTTCCAAGCTCGCGCACGTCGACGTCGCAACGGAGCAACGGATTGAATTGATATTTTGTATAGAATTGGTTGAGGGAGTGGGGAGTGACATAGACGCTAATCAGAATAGCCCGATATAGTTCCTGAGGGATCTGGAGAAAACTCATGTCCACGCTCCCAGGCCGCCTTGCGGCTCGCGCACCACTCACCCACAAAGACAATCATTAAAACGATATCCAGTAATTAAAAACTTTCCTTTTCTTACAGGCTAACGCTTCCTTCGCCAACATGATCCGCCTCACGTCCTTAGTCCACTCGTTCGCGGGTTCATTCCCCGCGCTAGACAAAGTATCCTCGCACAGTGCCGGAGTAAGAGCTCTGAGGGCGGCTATGTCGAGCCTGGGGCCAGTTTTCGGGGGCGCTAATTTAACGACTGCCGATGTAGGTGGCCTGTTTGAAGATATGGGCGATTTTAAGGTGAGTACATTTGTGTAGGCAAGAAAAACAATAGAGTAAATCCAGACCAGTAGCTTCACACCATAAGGTCGCGGGTTCGATTCCCGGTGGGGTCAACTTATAAGACTCGGTTTGGTTAGTGGTAGGGCATTTTCTAAGCCCACCTGGCTAACTACCACCATCTTATCTAAGTCTAGCCGCCAAACATCAGTGTTAACAACATTGATGTGTTCCGGCTTGAAGATAAGATAGCCAGTTCTCCATTGCGTTGGGGAATCTTGGTAAGTCCGCTTACATCTTCGGCATCATCGTCGCTTACCATCAGGTGAGATGATGCCAAGGGTAATGCCAATTGTAAATAATTTAAAAAAAGATAGCGGGAAGCCGCTGGATGCGGGCAGCGCAGGGCCGGTCGTCGTGGAAATTCTTGGGGAAGGCCTTTGTCCAGCAGTGGACGTTTTTGGCTTATATGATGATGATGATGGTGAAATCACACTGTAGCAATTTTACAGATTAGTATGATAATTGGGATGATGACAGCGTTAAAAAAAATTATGAACTCTTGTTCACTAAATTGCCCTCCGGCTGAAACTTTAATTTTTAAGTCACCAAAATCACAAAATGAGTACATAAATGACGCTGCAAAACTATGACGTCACGCCTTGTTATTTCACACATTTTTAGAACAAAATGTCGTTTTTGACAGATGACAAAAAGTAACTCAGATGACTAGCATCATCCCTATTGTCAATAGTATGCTCGAAGTTTCCCCACGTAATCGAATCAGAAATGAGAAGAACCAAAGTAAAAGACATAGTTCTCAGAATCGCTAAGCCTACGTGGCAGTGGGCAGGGCACATAGATGGCCGTTGGGGTAGTAAAGGTCTCGAGTGGCGAACGCGCACCGGAAGGCGTGGCTTGGGCAGGCAGGACTGGTCGTTGTGAATATCCTACGTGGAGACCTTTGTCCAGCAGTGAACGTTTTCCGCCTGAAAATGATGATGATGATCTATAAGTTTTTATTCTACTTCACGGCGGCGAGTGTGTTTAAAAAAATGTTATCTTGAAAAATTCGATACCATACAAAATGCATAAAATTGGGCAACCAGCTGATCAATTCGTATGAAGTATTTTTTTTATGAAAAGTTGTTCAGTATGAGGCAGGCCTTCCTTACGGTGGACCGATGACCTGGTGAAGGTTGCGGGAAGCCGCTGGATACGGGCAGCGCAGAACCGGTCGTCGTCGAAAACCTTAGAGGAGGCCTATGTCCAGCTGTGGACGTCCTTCGGCTGATATGATGTTGATGAGTAGGAGCCCCACTTAACAGCTCCTGCGCCAATTTTGTTACACCTCCTAGGGCACACCAGTAGAACATTCATTCTTCAACCATTACATATTTATTTTATTCTATTCTATTCTGTATTTCTTTAATAATTAACCAAAAATCTATAATAATTTATTTTTTTCCTTGGAACTATTAAAGCAATTTGTAGTTTTCAATTTATCATCGTACGTCTCAGTATCATCATCCTCATAGTATCAGTCGTAAGGCGTTCACTGCTGAACGAGGCCTTCCCAAGGACTTCCACAACGACCGGTCCTGCGCTGCCCGAATCCTTGACCGTTTACTTTCATCAGGTCATCGGTCCACCGAAGGGGAAGCTATGCTACGTCTTACACGTGGTCTCCACTCTAAAAAAATACTGCCCCGATGGCCGTCCGTTCCATGAGCCATGTGCCAGCCCACTGCCCATTTACTTCACACACAACCTGCGAGTTTCTCCGCAGGCGTGTGCAAGTTTTTCTCACGATGTTTTCCTTCATCGTAAGAGCGTCGGATAAATGTACATATGAAATCTAAATTCGAAATCACAGTTGTACGTGGCGGGATTCGAACCACGACCTCCCGGACAGGAGGCTTCGGCCGTAGCCGTTACGCCACCGACGCATTTAACGTGTTTAGCGTTTTAAAATATCACTAGTTTATTTATGTGTGTATTTCATTAACCACTGTTTAATATAGGACATGGGCAAAGTGCTAAAGAAGGGCTCCGACCTGCTGCGTTGCTTCGACCTGAACCGATTCCGTGCTGTAGCCGACGAGTTCCAGCTGACACACGAAGCTGTCAAACTGAGTTTAGTTAATGAATTCTCTGCTGGTAAGTCACAAACTGAGTTTAGTTAATGAATTCTCTGCTGGGAAGTCACAAACTGAGTTTAATTAATGAATTCTCTGCTGGTTAGTCACAAACTGAGTTTAGTTAATGAATTCTCTGCTGGTAAGTCACAAACTGTGTTTAGTTAATTAATTCTCTGCTGGTAAGCCACAAACTGAGTTTAGGTAATGAATTCTCTGCTGGTAAGTCACAAACTGTGTTTAGTTAATGAATTCTCTGCTGGTAAGCCACAAACTGAGTTTAGGTAATGAATTCTCTGCTGGTAAGTCACAAACTGTGTTTAGTTAATGAACTCTCTGCTGGTAAGTTACAAACTGTGTTTAGTTAATGCATTCTCTGCTGGTAAGTCACAAACTGAGTTTAGGTAATGAATTCTCTGCTGGTAAGTCACAAACTGTGTTTAGTTAATGAATTCTCTGCTGGTTGGTCACAAACAGAGTTTACTTAATGAATTCTCTGCTGGTAAGTCACGAACAGAGTTTAGTTAATGAATTCTCTGCTGGTAAGTCACAAACTGAGATTAGTTAATGAATTCTCTGCTGGCATTTCACACTAGTCATAAACACGAAAGTATGGATGTTTACTGTTTGCTTGTTTCACTTTCACGCCTAAACGGCTGAATGGATTTGGACGAAATTTGGTATCAAGCACTGGATTACATAGGCTAATTTTTTACTCCACGCTTCGTGCACCCTCGATTACAAGCTCGCTGGCGAAACCGCCGGCAAAGAGTAGTTGACGATACATGCTGTTTTTTTAAATACTGTGTAAGCTTTTATCGACGGCGTTTTGTAATGCGGCTACATCACGTTTAGCCGGATTGCAATTCGACTGAAATAAAGTACGCCGCATTGTATGAGGCGTAGCTTTGTAAAAAAAAACTACTAAGTACAAATTGAAAATGAGTGAGCGATGCGGGCGATATTAGGTTCGGTCAGGTTTGATTGATTATACAGTCAAAGAGCCTCGCGAAGGGGGGTGGGTCCCTGGGGAGTATAATGCTTCGCAGAAGAAGTCATCTGTTTTATTCGGAGTTTTTTTTTACTCAGTAGGTACCTAGTTTACAAAGTAGCGCAAAATCCGCTGTTTTCTAAAGCAGAACGCTATTTACAATTAATATTTGTAATTTACAAATAACCTAGCTATATTTTTTATCAACCGATTTCAAACATATTTTTGAAAAACCTAAAAAAACTTGAACTTAAACCTAAGAAAACTTTAAGTATTTTGTATTCTTCTCAGCAAACCATTTTATTTGATACCCATATCTCATGATCAAAAATAACTGGTCAGTCATCTTTGGGAGTCCCCTATATTGAATTTAGAATGACGTCACTTAGCTAACCGTTCAATGTTAGTGTAATCAAAATTTCAGCTCAATCGGAAACCAGGAAGTGGTTCTAATTTAGCTTCCACGATTTGGCCTAAACCAACAGACAGAGTGACTAACTATTACGGCAAGCTAGTGTTTTTTTTTCTTATTATTCACAATTGGTAAGCCCTTGGCGTCATCTCACCTGATGGTAAGTGACGGTGATGCCGAAGATGGAAGCGGGCTTACCAAGATTCCCCAACGCAATGGAGAACTGGCTATCTTATCTTCAAGTCGGAACAAATATATATATATTAAAAAAAAAACATATATATAAAGGGTGTCCAGCGGGAATTTTTCAAGTTCAAAATTGAATACAAATAAAACCAAAGAGTTTTTACTCTTTTTTAGTTTTTCAAAATGGAGTTTGACAATGCGGATTTGACAGTCGCCATGAGTTACTGGTGGGGAGCCCACCGCGCGTTTGCGGTTGAGCAATATTTGAAATGCGACGAATCACGTCGCGCTTTTCGTACTCATTTTAATATTCGGCGATTAAGTGATAGCCCAAGCACACAACTTATCTCGTCGTGGGCGCAAAGATTCAGACAAGAAGGGGCAGCCGTCAACAGGATTCCTCCAGGCCCATCAACATCAGCAGCGACGCCGGAACGTGTGGCCCAAGTTCAAGACGAAATTTATTCTGGGCAAGGAATAATTGGCCCTTATTTTGTTAACCAGCGAGAGACAGTCAATACTGAGGTGTATTGTCGAATGATCGATGAGTTTCTGCTACCGAAACTGCAACTGCACCCTAGCAAAAACAACAGAACGCTATTTCAGCAAGACGGTGCCACACCACACACGGCTAGAATCTCGATGGAGAAACTGAGGACCATTTTTCCGAATAAATTGATCAGCAAGTACGGGGACATACCCTGGCCGCCTCGGTCGCCAGATCTCACACCATGCGACTTTTTGTTGTGGGGATATCTCAAGTCAAAGGTTTACAACAACAATCCTCAAACGATTCAGGCTCTACCAGAAAATAACCACCGTGAAATTGCAGGAATTTCACCAGCGCTTTGCTCTCGCGTCATTGAAAATGTAAGGGTCCGGTTGCAAGAGTGCCTTGAGAGAAACGGTCGTCACTTAGACGAAAATGTCTTCAAAAAATAAAATCCGCATTGTGAAACTCCATTTTGTATTAATAAGAAATAATAAAAACTCTTTAGTTTTATTTATTTTAATTTTTGAACTTGAAAAATTCCCGCTGGACACCCTTTATATATATATATATATATATATTTGTGTATGTATGTTATGCGTTATCTTTGCCAATTGTAAACTGATTTTCATGATTAATTGATAGTTTATTCCTCCAGTTAAGGTTCCGTACCCAAAGGGTAAAAATCGGCCAAGTGTGTGTCGGGCCACGCACAATGTAGGGTTCCGTAGTTGCCATTATCGCGTCCATATCTAATTTTCAAATTTCCAAATACAGCGGTTTACTCGTAGTTAGGGGGTGAGGACACTCGACTCCAACAAAATTTGGCAATTTCAAGCCATTTTTTTCGAAAACGGAACCCTAAATTATAAAATAGTCTTAGAAGACTCACAACTATTTTTTAAGCTCTAACCAATAATACCCCACACGACTCGGTTTGACGAGAAAAAAAAACATCCCCACTTTACCTTTTACCCTTAGGGGGCGTCCATTAATTACGTGAGGTGTTTAAGGGGGGGAGGGGGTCTAGCTAAATCTTTCCAAATCTCACATGGGGGAGAGGGGGTTTTTAGCAAATATCACGTAATTTGTTTTCTTGTAGAAAACGGTGTAAAATTGCGAAAAAATAAAGTTAAATCAAAGTAAAAACAAATCTAGAATGAAAATATGGCGAAATTTCACACAACAGTGTTTGTCGTATTTGTCCGAACCCCGCAGAGCAGCACAGTAGCTCTTCGATTGCGTTTTTTTGTAATAACTCCGAAATGTTTTATCAGATAAATTTATTGTTTTTATTCAAAAAATAAAATGTTGTTCATCAGATATTTTTTTTTATTAAGCTTAAAAAACTACATCAATCGCCGCACACCGCGTGAAAATTGGTTGATTCATTTAAAAGTTATAGCAGTTTGAAGATTGAAAAAAATCGTGTTTCATCAAACTTTTATTAGACTTTTTATAATCCAACGCGTTTCCAGCCAAAACACAAATTTTAAAAAATCTCACGTGAGATTTGGGGAGGGGGAGAGAGTTGAGGAAAATCTCACGAAATCTCACCAGAGGGGGAGGGGGGGTCAAAAAATCCTAAAAAAAGCCTCACGTAATTTATGGACGCCCCCTTAAAAAGTATTTTTTCCAAAAAAATTTTTACAGTCATCTCCGCGTTATTATTATATATTGCTAAATTTCAGCTCTTGACTACTAATAGTCTAGGAGCTAGGCCTCGGCGCGGACAGACAGACATGATGAAACTATAAGGGTTCCTTGTTGTTCAGCGGAACTCAAAAACGGGACCCTATTACTAAGCCTCCTCTGTCCGTCTGTCACCAGGCTGTATTTCATGAACCGTGATAGTTAGACAGCTGAAATTTTCACAGATAATGTATTTCTCTTGCCACTATAACAACAAATACTAAAAATTAGAAAAAGTTAACAAAAAAACGTAGTTTTTTTAAACATGAAGCAACTAGCGCCATCTAGTATTTTGGTTTCTGAAACATGAAACTAGCGCCATCTAGTATGATGGCACGGAACCCTATATGTGCGGTTCTGACATTTGTTGTTGATAATTAACAAAATAACTACCACAATTATTATTGTTAGTACCTAGTTGATTTTTTTTTCATTGCAATATAAAACTTAAAATTAAGACACAGTGATACCGGTGCAACAAAAACCCGTAAAGATTTGGCCGTTTTGTGTTGCGACTGAAGTCTATGTTTTATCATGTTTAGCATTGTCAACTATTTTTCTAACGTACCTCTGTTTTTTTTTGTTTTTTTTTATTAAAAAAAATGTTACATGTTACAGGTCTCGTCTTCCTGAACACGGAGGGAAAAGAAAATTTACCAAAGAATATTGAGTACAAAATCCGTATGGACATCGAGAATGTGCCTACCACTGCAAGGCTTCGTAACTAGTACGTATTTAATTTAACTCTACCTATATTCTTCTTACTAATATTGAAGAAAATACCTTAGACCACATCTCAGATCGAATAAAAGTTCAAATAGAATGCTGCGAACTTTCAGGTTTTTTTTTACAATTGTTAAGCCCTTGGCATCGTCTCATCTGATGGTAAGTGACGATGATGCCGAAGATGGAAGCGGGCTTACCAATTTGAAGGCATTTTTTGAAACATGTGTGCGGTATCGGTCTTTAGTGTGTGTGCGTGTGTTGGACGACGTCTCAGCAGATACTATCGAGTATTTTAATTTTTTTATGATGTCTAAGAATTTAAAAAATAAAAAAATATCACATTTCAGGTATTTTGAAAAACTAGCGAGATCTAACAGCTTCACTTCATTTAATACTTCTTTATTTTACTGCTAGACCCACATGTTTCATCAAATCATATCAGCCGATAAACGTCCACTGCTGGACAAAGGCCTCCCCCAAGAACTTCCACGACGACCGGTCCTGCGCTGCCCGCATCCATCGGCTTCCCGCGATCTTCACCAGGTCGTCGGTCCACCGTGTTAGAGGTCTTCCTGCGCTACGTTTTCCAGTGCGCGGACGCCACTCAATAACTTTACTACCCCAACGGTCAGCTATGTGCCCTGCCCACTGCCACTGCAGTTTAGCGATTCTGTGAGCTATGTCGGTTACTTTGGTAAGCCTAAGCCAAACCAAAGTAACGGACACGTTTACTTTTATTCAAACTTCGAATGTTCACCTTTTCAATATTATTATAACAAGCCAGGTACAAAAAATGCAAGCAAAGAGATTTTAATATAAATGTATACTTACAAATTATGAAGAAACTTTCCCCGACCTGTTATCTAAGGAAAATTGAAAAAAAATCGTTGATTTCTGTTCTGAAATTCGGCTGAACAACGGTATCTTTTGAAGTACCTAGGTTTGGTCAAGAGGAAATTGATTGGTTTTAGGGACCTTCAAGGCGAGAGTGAATAAATAATATCATGCAATATGTACCTGCGTGTATACCATCCTTGACTGCCTTGTCAATTGCAATCAGGACATATCTTAGAGCATGGTGTGGTGCAGTTAATTAATAAGTATGCCCACGCTGTTGGTATTAGTACTAATATATATACTTTGCTGTTGGGCAAAGGCAAAGTATATATATTATTAGTACTAGCAAAGGCCTCTCCTCGATTTCGCCCAAGAAGTTTATAGGTAAAGCTGGAGGCCACACTCTAAATACCTAATTGAAGCAAAGAAATATGGCCTTGAAATGTCTCGTTACCGCTCCGTCTCTTTTCAATTAGCGGGTGTGAGCAAGAGCTTTACCTATACTCGTCTTGTTCACTGCTGCTAATTAGAAAGAGACGGAGCGGTAACGAGAAACTTCAAGGCCATATTCCTTTGCTTCAATTAGGTATTTAGAGTGTCGCCTCCAGATTTACCTATAAAATTCTTGGTTTCGCCACTATTTTCTATCCCAAGCCAAGTTATCTCCTTCTTGTGTGTGTAGTCAAACGCACTCAATTTTTTTTTTCCAGTCTTTGGATCCCAGGCCCGGAATCAAGCTTTGTAGAAAACATGAGATACTTCCGCGGTTTCGTCCAAATACAAGATATGATAGACACGGCTATCATACAGCTGTCCCGCTCTTCCTCGCGCATAAAGAAGCGAGAGACACGGACGGAAGATGAGAAAACGTGGGCTATTTACACGCAGCAAGAGCCGTATCCATGCTACAGGAAGGACTTGTAAGTATTGGAATTCCGTTTCTATGCAGTTCGTATGGTAAATTATATCTAACAAATCATTTTAAAATCTAGGTAGATAAAAAATGTAAATGATGTTGTAGGTACATAAAAAAACTTTTATGTCAATTATTATTTTAACAACAGCAAAGGTTACATTATCAAGTTTTCGTAATTGAAATTTATTTGTTTTAATGAGTAAATGTTTGATTGTTTTAACTAGTTAAAGTATGCACAAAATAGTAATGCATTAAGGGTCGCAAGAAGGCTCGAGTTTCCATACAAACGTAGTTCCGCTTGAATAAAAAAACTACAAGCCAGATTGAATCCAAACTTTGAAAATATATTGAGGAGACACAAATCGATGTTTGTAATTAGTTATCTTGTAGTAAATTGAAACATAACTAAACGAAGGCTTAAATTAGTTTTGTACTGAAAGTTTAAAATTTCTCTTTCTTTTTTTCCGTTTTATCGTACCGTACATCGAAAACTAATTACAAACATTACAAAACTACATATTTTTGTATTAAAGCGGAACTACGTTTGTATGGAAACTCGAGCCTCTTGGCGCGGTATATACTATTCTATTATAAACTTTAAAATTATTTATGATAGCTTGATCCATTGGTTGTAATTTGAAGTATCGTTTCACTAATAGATGTATTCTTCATAGTTGTTTAAATCAACGCTCGATTTTATTTTTGAATATTGATAATAGTTTCACTAATAGAGGTAATCTATTCTAACTATTCCACTTACAGAGGTACCTCTCAAAAACTTCTAGATTTTAAGTTTCACTAACAGAGGTTCATGAATCCCACTAATAGAGGTAATTACGTTCAAAGGTGCCGGGACCGGCGATTCTGTTCCACTAAAAGAGGTATTCCACTTATCCAGGTTCCACAAAGCCAGGTTTCACTGTATATTAATTGTTCTCTCCTGGGGACCGTTAATTTGTGTAGGTATGTAATACTCGTAAAATGACCTCACTTCTTGTTCCTTGAGTGAATTTTCCCGAACGGGACGTGACAGTTAGGGCTTGACTCCATCCATCTAGCCTCTCAGCCCCTGCGCCTTTGCCCTGTCTAGACGTCAAGTTGGACGACTGTTTGGACTCTTTAATATTCTTTGGTCTTTGGTCTTCGGTCTAATCCAGTTCCTATTCAATAGTCATTAGAGTTACTTTTTAAAACAACTGTCTTAAACGACATTTTGTTAAAAAGGGTTCGTTTTACAGTTATGCGACATCATTGTATATCACGAATTACTTTAGACGTTGAGTGGTTTTTTTTAAATTATAAAATTTAAAAAAACCGTCTTCAATCTCAAATAACTTACTCCAATTTTTCGATTTTATTGTATTTTTTTAAAAATTACTTAACCGATTTTGATAAAAATTCAAATGGGACTAACTTGAAGGTATAACCTATCAAATAAAAAGAAAAATGAAAATCGGTAACAATTGGGGATGAAATCGGTTAACAAACATAAACAAACAGTCGAATTGATAACCTCCTCCTTTTTAGAAGTCGGTTGAATATGGATTAAATGATTAAATTAGATTTTTTCTGTGCCTTTGATGGAAAAATGCTATTTAGTGCATAATATTTTGCAAATTAATTGTTGATACGGTCAATTACCCTATAGATATAATAAGGTACAACAGGTGGTACAACACAGTGACATAAACCCAACCCCCCACTCAGCATAACAGCAGGTAGATGCGGCTGCCACAGTGGTCTTATGTGAAGCCACTTACGTTTGGCACAGTAAAACTACTATATAACTCAGTAACTACCTGTTGGTTTAAAACACAAATATCTCTTGGCCGTGAATCACCATGGCGGACAGGAACATAAGTCACTAGTTAAGCATAACCATAACACGAGGACAATAGCCGCGAGTAAATTCGTTGTACCTACAGTTTCCAACTACTACGGCGACAGAACACTGAGAAAACGTTTACCATATCTCATGAACAGTTTGCCCGCGGCTATTAGACTTGAACATAAAAAAAGTATATTTAAAAATCTGTTAAAAATTTTTTTCATGAACAGCCTGTAATGTAGTTTTGCTCTTGCATACGACGTACCGATTCACTTAGAATCTTGTTAAGTACCACAGTCTTATCTATGATTGTAACGTATAATTGTGAGACTGTTGATCCCACAGACAAACTGATCATTCAGTTTTGTGGGTCTAATGTGTACCTATGTACTCATTTTTTCGATTAATAATTATATAAATAAATAAATAATATAACTACACTTAATTATATGACCAATAGATAAAACAGACACATCAGCTGGGTTGAGAAAATATTTGTTAGATACAGAAGCTTAGAATACAAGGCGGTGACGGATTCACAATAATATACAATGGGAACCTACTATAACCTACTTTAATTCGGATTCTTAAAAAGTGTCTTTTACACTATTTTTGTTTTGTTTTTTTGGGGTGTGTAAGCGTGACGAGGTAACAAACAATCAAAAACATTTTCACATTTACAATATTAGTAAGAATTAAACTAAGTGAACAGATTGTACAAATATTCAGACATGATTATTGTTTACTTATATCTGTAGTTAGTTATAAGTGTACTTAGTACAGACTTAGTACGAGTATGTCCTTGGTGGTCTGTGACAGTATGTCTTTCTCTTTCGCAGCTTCCAGACGTCGCTGTATGAGTCGCAGGCGCTGCTGGTGGCTTTCTTCTTCTCTCTCCTGTTCACCGTGGCGTCGGTGGTGCGCTTCATTGTGCAGGACAAGGAGACTGGCAACACTATGGTAAGAAATATGATCTATACAGATAACCACTGTGTAGGACCCGTTGTGCAAATTGTCCAAACGGTCGGGTCTAAGATTTTCAAAACTCCCCTTTCAAACAGAACCAAAAAAATCTCTGACTTCACAATCAACCTCATGGAAGAGAGTCGCAGATTGGTTTTGGAGTTTTCTGAAGACGCTACTCAGTATCGGCAACTAAACAGGCAAATCTTAATTCCCTGACTCGCGATTTGCGCCAGTATACTACAAAGATTTACGCCAGTATAATACAAAAATTAAAGAGGCGATTGAGCATAACAAAGGCTCAAACGTGTTCGCGAGAGATCTGTCTGTTGGACAAGGCCAACTAATCAAGCTGAAGACTGAAGATGGCAGGATCTTATCGTCTAAGACGGAGTTGCTGGAAGAAGTTGAGAAGTTCTACGGACAATAGTACAAGACCACACGTCTGCCAGTCAGCGATCTGGCTAAAGACCCAAGAGCCAGACTATCCCGACACTATGCGGAAGATATCCCGGACGTCAGCCTGTACGAGATTAGAATGGTTCTCAAACAGCTCAAGAACAACACGGCACCGGGTGATGATGAAATTACGGCTGAACTTCTGAAAACAGGTGGATCGCCGGTACTAAAAGCTCTTCAGAAGTTATTTAACTCCGCTATACTCGAGGTACAAACGCCTAAGGAATGGCACAGAAGTGTGTTTGTGCTTTTCTTTAAATAAGGGTGACAAACACCCTGCTGAAGAACTACAGACCCATCTCACTTATGAGCCATGTTTACAAGCTGTTTTCGAAAGTCATTACGAATCATCTTGCACGCAGGTTTGACGGCCTCCCGAACAATCTGGTTTCCTAAAAGGGTTTAGTACCATAGATCACTTACATACGCTGCAGTAGATTATACAGAAGACTGAACAGTACAATCAGCCATTATGATTGGCGGTTGTGGACTATGAGAAAGCCTTTAATTTAGTTGAAACCTGGACTGTGCTACAGTCTCCCCAGCGGTGCCAAATTGACCATCGATACATCAAGGTGTTGAAGTATCTGTATAAAAACGCCACCATGTCGGTTCTCCTCTAGGACCAGAACTTGAAACCTATCCAGTTACAGCGAGGGGTGAGACAGGGAGACGTTGGTCCTGCCCTGGAAGATGTTTTCAAGCTTCTAGACTGGGGGAGACTTGGCATCAATGTTAACGGAGTACATAACCAACCTCCAATTCGTTGACGATATCGTAGTCATGGCTGAGACTATGGAAGACCTAAGCACAATTCTCGATGGCCTCAGTAAAGTCTATCAACAAGTGGGTCTTAATATGAACATGGACAAGACAAAAATATCCGCGTAGCACCCACCCCTCTAAAGGTTGGAGACTCTACTCTGGGAGTTGTTGACGAATAAATATACCTAGGAGAAAAAATCCAGTTAGGTAGGTCCAACTTCAAGAAAGAGATCAACCGAAGAATCCAACTCGGCGGCGCAGCGTTCGGGAAGCTTCGCAATATCATCACGTCCCAAATACCGCAGTGTCTCAAGACTAAGGTCTTGGACCAGTGTGTTTTGCCAGTGATGACATTCGGTACTGAAATAGGATCTCTTACTATAGGCCTCATAAGAAGGCTCAAGGTCACCCAAAAGGCAATAGAGCGAGCTATGCTAGGAATTTGCCTACGCGATCGAATCAGAAATGAGATCTGCAGGAGAACCAAAGTAACCGACATAGCTCACAGAATCGCTAAACTGAAGTGATAATGGGCAGGTCACATAGCTCGTAGAACAGATGGCTGTTGGGACAGTAAAGTTCTCGAATGGACACCGCGCACCGGAAAACTTAGCGTAGGCAGGCCTCTCACACGGTGGACCTACGACCTGGTGAAGATCGCGGGAAGCTGCTGGCTGCGGGCAGCGCAGGACCGGTCGTCGCTGAAATCCTTGGTAGAGGCCTTTGTCGAGAAGTGGACGTTCTTCGGCCGATATGATGATGATCATGAATTTAAAAATCAAGCAAATACAGGGGTCTAGGCTCCGAATATGATTTTGTCCCATTCGGTGTCGAGACCCTTGGTCCGTGGGGTCCTAGCGCTACAAGGCTTTTTAAGGAAATAGCAAAAAGGTTAGTCGACACCACAGGAGACCTAAGAGCTGGCAGCTACCTTGGACAAAGAATTAGTCTAGCTATTCAAAGGGGGAACGCTGCCAGTATCTTCGGAACCTTGCCTAAAGGGACTACTTTTAATAATATATTTTAGGCATATTATATTTTTTAAGGTTTTTAGTTTTAGGTTCATTGTTCTAGTATATATATATTTTGATGTTTATTTACATAAAATCAAGCAAAGTAATATAGAAATTCACTTACTTACTTACTTTCACTGGCTCAGCGACCCAAAGAAGATCTTAGCCTCCGACACCAAAAGTCGCCACTCGTCCTTATTCTGCGCCTCCTCACGCCAAATATAGAAATACAGTCTGGTAGAAATCGCTTTGTGTTTAGTTTAACTATTTGTTTTGTACACTGATGTGCAGTAAAGATAAATAAGTAAGGAAATATGTGTAGCCACGATGGGGGGTGGGCATAGAAAATAAGAACACCATGGCTACAAAATCGAGCTGTTGACGAGTGTGGGAGAGTCAAGGAATTATCGTTATAATAAACGTTAACTAAAACCGGGAACAAACTACCCTCCGGAGTCAGAAACAATAGCCAAACTTAAGTCCACTGTTGGACGAATTTTAATTTTGTTCTCGTTACCCTAATTTCCTAAAACTAAATCCTTTTCTTCAACAGCTCATGTCAGTGATGGGAGTCAACTTAGCGTACCACACGCTATCCTGGTTCGTGGTCTCACTGGCGGAAGTACTCGTGACCTGCTGCTGCATGTGCGCAGTACTATTCTTGGGCGGAGTCTTGCCCCAGACTTCTGTGACTTTGCTGCTGACGCTTCTCTTCATCATGGGATTATCAGCTCTATCATTTTGGTAAGTGTGATTAGGTTGCAATTTACCACAGTCACCAAGCAGATCATATTTTACCTATAGAGTGTGACCAAGGGGTAGCATTTACCAACAGAGTGTGATCAGATCAAGGAGGTTGCAATTCATCTAAAGTATACGTCCACTGCAGTGAACGTCCTTTGCCTGATATCATGATGATGATGATGACCATGACAGTTGTAATTTAACTAAAGAGTAATACCAAGTAAGTTGCTTTCTTTACTATGGTTTCCTTATTGAAATTTTATTTAATTTACTTCAAAAGAGGTATTATAAGTTTTAAGCCTCTCTGTCTATCTGTAATGTCTTTACATGTCATCGCACCTTTAAAAGGGGTGTATTACTTTCCATGGGGTTTTTTTTATTCGAAAACTAAATTACCGGCACGGTTCTTGACTATGTTTGATAGAAATCCCTTCAGCGGTTAATGGAGGTTGATACTTTTCATTGTAGGTTCTTGTTGGAACATTATATCACTCATTTCGGTATATATTTACACTAATTCCACAGAAATTTAATAAAACTACACGTTATAATTTGTCAACGTTTGTTCTACAAGGTAATTGAAATCGCAAAAAAAATAGAACTCTATGTACAAAACGATAAGCTAATAGCTCAATTTTGCGCGTTTTTGTATAGAGCTTCTAAATATTTTTTTCTCATTTATATAGGTTCCTTGGGGAAGTTCTTGAGCATGATGAGTAGAAGCCCCAGTTAACGGGTCCTGTACCATTTTTTACACCTGTTTATTAGATAAAAATAGAGGAAGAGATAGAGGGGTTTTACTTTAACTTAAAAAATGTACATCCTTTGCAGGTTTTAGGTGTAATAATAAAATCTAAATTTCGGAATACAAAATGGCCGCCAAAATTGAAGTTACTCGAATTTGGCTGAAATTTGGTCAGGGATTTTTAATTTCACTAATTATTTTTGTCTTCAGAAACTTGCAGGTTGTGTGTAAAGTCGACCAACCCGCACTGGGCCCGCGTGGTTGACTAAGGCCCAATCACCCTAATTCAGGATAGGCTCGAGCCCCCGATGGGGACGTATATGAGCTGATATGATGATGATGATTTTTGTCTTCAGCTACATGATGTCCAAATTCTTCACATCGGCCAGTTTCGGGGCAGTCTGCACGGCCATCGCATACCTCGTCACCTTTATGCCTTTCGTGCTCATCCTGTCTCTGGAAGCTGTGCTGAGCAAATTCCTGAAGCTGATTGTTGTAAGTAACTATTGCTGTTTTTGTCTTTAAGTTAGTAAAATGCAGATATTTTAGCTCGTTTGGCATAAATTTGTATGAGGTTATGATTATTACTTATTTTAATGCTTTTTATGACGACAATATATATATTATTTACAATTTACTACAACTTAGTACAATTTTGGCATTATTATTGTTGGTTTTTGTTAATTTTCTTAAAAAGTACTACGCTGATTTTGATAAAATTTACACGGGACTAACTTGGCAACAGGAGCGTCGGTGGCGTAATTGCGAGGGCCGCTACCTCCTGTCCGGGAGGTCGTGGTTCGAATCCTGCCACGTACCAATGTGTTTACGAATTTCGATTTCATTCATATGTACGTTTATCTGTCGCTCTTACGGTGAAGGATACATCGTGAGGAAACCTGCACACGCGTGCAGGAAACTCGAAGGTTGTGTGTAAAATCGACCAACCCGCACTGAGCCCGCGTGGTTGGCGACTAAGGTCCGGTCGTCCTAATTCAGGGTAGGCTCTAGCCCCTCGGTGGAGAAGTATGAGCTGATATGATGAACTTGGCAACATAGGGTATCGATAGGACAAAAAAGAATCATGAAAATCGGTTCACAATCTGAGAAGATATCGCGTAACCAACATACAAAGAAAACGTTCAGTCGAATTGAGTACCTCCTCCTTTGACATAAATGCTTTAAAGTGCAGTGATGAGAGTTAGTAATTATACTCTTGTAGTTACGTCATGCCGGAATGTTCCGTGTGCATATAAATTATCACAGAGATAAATATCATGTGTTTTACTCTATCGAAAAAAAATAGTATTCATGATTTTATGAAGCACTAGTGGGTGCCCGCGGCTACGCCCGCGCAGATCCCGTTTTTTGGTGTTCCCGTGGGAATTTTCCGAAATCCTTTCTTAGCGGTTGTCTACGTATTCATAATTGTCGTATTCCAAATTTCAACGAAATCCGTTCAGTGGTTTCGGCTGTGCGAACATAAACTTAAGATGAGCCGACTAAAGTTGTTTGGGTAAAGTCCTATTATTAGTTGGTATTCGGCGTTTAACCGTACACAACAAGTTCTACCCAACACTGGCTGGCTAATGTTTTTTGGGTGGTGAGCAAGCGAAGCAAGCGATATTAGGTTGGGTCAGGTTTAATTGATTTTACAGTCGAAGAGTCTCGCGAATCGAGGCTCCACTCCCAGACCCCCCCCCCCCCCCCTGGGTGAAGTTTAGCCGTAACATAAATACAGGAAAATGCAAGAAACAATGTTATATCTAAACAAATTTATTACCCTGTAGAGTTCTCTCAGTTCCACATTGCCTCCTCATTCCTTTGGGTATATGTACCCTAATATACTGAACCAAAACTCCTTTACAGTGCCTCTCAATGTCAACATCGATCTGCTACTCGTTCCTGTACGTTGCCCGGTTCGAGGCCATGGGCCGGGGGGCGCAGTGGGGAGACGTCTTCATTGGCACGGACGAGGAGGACTTGAGCATAGCAGTCGGTGCGATTATGGCTCTGGTGGACGCGGCCATTTACTTCGCTATCGGATACCTCATTGATCGTTACTTTGGTAAGATTTGACTTTGTTTTATGTTAATCTCTATATAATATGATGTTTTTAAATAGTGTGCCAGCCTTTACAGGTAACCTATATTTATGAAACTGAATAACTGAACGTTGATTGGAAGAGATTTCGAAAGGGATAAGTCCGCCTTTGCTATAGTTATATTCTTTTGTTAACACAATATTTGTTTTAAATGCAACAAAGAGTTTACAAACAAACAAACTTACCCCTATGGAGCCCATATTTAATTCACAAAAAATTACATTTTTTTTTTCACAATTGGTAAGCCCTTGGCATTATCTTAACTGATGGTAAGTGACGATGATGCTGAACATGGAAGCGGGCTTACCAAGATTCCCGAACGCAAAGGAGAACTGGCTATCTTATCTTCAAGCCAGAACACATCAATGTTGTAATCCTTATAAACCTGCAACTCCACAGGTATAACAGCAGTCCAGTCCAGCGTCATAGCCTGTACCACGACGGATGAGAAGGCTGGAGTCAGTATTATCAACGTGTCCAAGACATATCGCGGCCGCTGGCGTAGGGAAGACAGACTTGCATTGGATAATGTATCTATTGAGCTGCACAAAGGGCAGATAACTGCTCTGTTAGGGCATAACGGTGCTGGGAAAACCACGCTCATGTAAGTACCTTCATCATTAATATATCATCCGGGAAATGACTTCACTGACCTCTTAATGATAGATATCACTGACCTCAAAGTAGAAAAATTACGTGCAAAAGAATTGTGTTGCTACTGTAGTAAATCATTGACTTCTTGTGCAGACAGACTGGCATTGGATCATATATTTGCTGAGCTGCATAAACGGCAAATAACAGCTCTGTTTGGGTACAACGCTATTGGAATTACGTGCAAAAGAATTGTGTTGCTACTGTAGTAAATCACTGACTTCTTGTGCAGACAGACTGGCATTGGATCATATATTTGCTGAGCTGCATAAACGGCAAATAACGCTCTGTTTGGGCATAACGCTATTGGAATTACGTGCAAAAGAATTGTGTTGCTACTGTACTAAATCATTGACTTCTTGTGCGGACAGACTGGCATTGGATCATACATTTGTTGAGCTGCATAAACGGTAGAAAAAAGCTCTGTTTGGGCACAACGGTGCTGGAATTACTTACAAAAAATGATATGAAATTAGAACACACTGAATCAAAAGTTTGTTTGTGTAATATTTTGTGTGTATTTTCACTGACCTCAAAGTTTTTTGATAATATCTATATTTGCTGAGCTGCATAAACGGCAAATGACAGCTCTGTTTGGGCACAACACTATTGGAATTACGTGCAAAAGAATTGTGTGGCTACTGCAGTAATTCATTGAATTCTTGTGTAGACATTATTTAATGTGAATAGGCATTATTTGAGTTTGCGTGTACCATCCTCGACTGCATCATCACTTACCATCAGGTGAGTTGCAGTCAAACGCACTCAAATTTTTAATAAAAAAAAAAAAGACAGACTGGCATTGGATCATACATTTGTTGAGCTGCATAAACGGTAGAAAAAAGCTCTGTTTGGGCACAACGGTGCTGGAATTACTTACAAAAAATGATATGAAATTAGAACACACTGAATCAAAAGTTTGTTTGTGTAATATTTTGTGTGTATTTTCAAGTTAAATATATATTACATAAACAAATAATAATCATTTAAATGTCTTATCTATATACATATATAAAATTCTCGTGTCACAGTGTTAGTTGCCATACTCCTCCGAAACGGCTGAACCGATTTCCATGAAATTTTCTGTGTATGTTCGGTAGGTCTAAGAATAGGTATAGAAAACTTTTCACCGGGATCTGAGCGGGCGAAGCCGCGGGAAATAGCTAGTATTCCTATATACTTTGCTATCTAACACAGACAGTTTATCCACAGCAATATCCTGACGGGCATGCTGAAACCGACCAAGGGTCACGTAATCGTCCGCTCGGAGGCGGGCGCGACGCGCGTCGGCGTGTGCGCGCAGCGGGACGTGCTGCACGCGCACTTGACCGCCTATGAGCACATCGCGTTGTACGCGCAGCTAAAGAGCGGTAAACAGCTGCCTGAGGTGCAGGATGAAATCGACAGGTGAGAAATATAAAAGATCAGAGCAACAGATCACTAGAAATGTATGTTGGCTTAGACTTTTGCAAATATTGCATCAAATGTTTCTACAATAATCAATCAAATATGTTTTCATTATATCAGCCGAAGGACGTCCACTGCTGGACATAGGCCTCCCCCAAGGATTTTCACGACGACCGGTTCTGCGCTGCCCGCATCCAGCTGCTTCCTGCGACCTTCACCAGGTCATCGGTCCATCGAGTGGGAGGCCTGCCTACACTACGTTTTCCAAATATGTTTTATTGTACAGTAATAAAAAATTATAAAGAATAGTATACAAAATACATAGTAAAAATTTTAATTGTAAAATTTTGACGGCCTTATTGCTTACAGCAATTTCTTCTAGGCAACCCAGAAGTTGACTACATCACAATAAAAGTAAGGGCTGTGCAAACCAAACATATACAACAAAATTTCAAAAAGAAAAATTTATTGTAACTATTTATTTAAACATGCTATAAAAATTCCAACAAAAACATTTTCATTTAAAGTGTTGTCAAGACGAGACTATATGGCTTGTACTGTCAAAAAGTTATCAGATCACATGTAGAGCCAAATTTCTAACTCTACACGCCGTAACTCCCCAAGCCCTAATTTCACAAAGTCTACACCTTAGTTAAAATATGTGTCTACAGGCAAACATTTGATTTGATTTATGAGTGGAAGAGAGAAACTAAAAGTACTCTTTGAGGTATAAGGGTGTTTTTGGGTTGAACAGGATAGATATATAGAAGGAAAATGACATGTAGGTCATTACGGCGGCGAATGGGAAGCCACTTAAGTTTACTTCTGTATTCGGAAACATGGTCATATTTACGTAAACCGAAAATAAACCTTATGGCAACTTTTAGAGACTTTCAAATTTGCTTGCTACAATACTACAATATTGCTGAGGCACGACTTGAAAATGCTATTTCTGGCTATATCAGGGTATACAGTAATTTCAGGAGAATTATATACTGCGCTCTACTCAAAAAATGCAAGGAAGTAAAATGTCAAAATAAAAGTAGAGATGAACTTGTGTTTCCCTACACAAAATCGAGTGTAATGTAAGAATAGGCCTCTTGTAAGCTCCTGGTAGCCTAGCACTTTTTATCTTACAAAAACATTATCTACTTAAGGCGGCAATATTACAGATTTTCGTTATTTTTGACGTCAATTACTCCTAAACGATAGAAAACCCAAGGTTGAAAAAAATACCCTTATTGTTGATGATGTTCCTTATAGTCAAAAGCTATTAGAAACACGATTGAGCAGTTTTGGCTCGATTGAAAAATAATCCCAAAGGTAGGTCTACACCGTTACTTTCAACTCTAGTTATGACTAATATTTTGAAGTATAAATTTTTAAAAATATTTACAACAATATTTGTTATAATAATACAAAGTGAGTGATTTTATTGGTTTTATACTTCTATTGTAGTTTTTGATTGAAACGAAAAATCATTGAAAAAGTGTGGTTATTTTCTTTACTCTTTACACGTAAATAAAAACACAGAGACAACTGTCCCAATCAATACCTCGCCGTAATACTCCGACTGTTCGCCCGTTCGTTCGTCCGTCTGTCTTTAATACGTCTCGTCTATGTGATACTTTTATGTACTGTTTTACATGCTTTATATTAGCATAGACTTTGATATTAGCTTGCTGTGTTAGTTAGTTAGTATGTCTGTCTGTTAGTTTGGGACAAATCTTGGAAGCTTGATTAGAACCACTTCCCGGTTTCTGAATGAGCTGAAATTTTGATAACACGTTAAGTTTGGATAACATTGCATGATTAGCTAAGTGACGTCATTCTCAATCTAATATGGTGAACTTCCAAAGATGACTGACCATTTATTTTTATACATCTCCATAATATGGATGATATTGGATTCAAATTAAAGGGTTTGCTGAAAAGAATACGAAATATTTAAAATATTCTTTCCAAATTAAAGCTGTGACCAAAAATTGACAGGTTTTTCGTAAATTAATTTTCATTAGGTATCATATATCCACTCATGTTTTAGAAATCAAATTATAACATAGTAGCTGTTGCCCGCGCAGTACTGGTTTTTTGCCACTTTCTTGATTTTTATTTCATAAGAACCTTCTCCTGACAACTATAAACACAACAAAAAAAGTATTAGCGAAAATGCTCCATCCGTGCACGCGTGATTCGATGATCAATGGAAATATAAATTCATTTTTATATAATATACATAATATAAAAATATATTCATATATAAAAATGAATGTACAACAGGGTTTACTTACAGTATATTTTTTTACATAAAAGGTGGTAATATTTTTAAAATTGTATTCAATTTAATTGTTTTTTTATTACTTTAAGTATATTATATATGTTTTTCCCTGGTGAAAGCTTTACACAGTCTTTCAATAATTTGAATTGAATATTGTGATTGGACCCATCTTAAGGCCTTAACCAAATTGTCGGTTCCAGCATGGTGAAGGTGCTCTCCCTGGGCCCGGTGGCGCACGAGCCGGTGCTGCGTCTGTCGGGCGGCACGCGACGCCGCCTGTGCGTCGCGCTCGCCTTCGTGGCCAAGCCGCAGCTGGTCTCACTGGACGAGCCTACCTCTGGCGTTGATCCTGCCGCAAGACGGTAAGAATTTTCGTCCCACTCTTAAAATTCAAAATCTCGCTTCTAAAAAGTGAAAATCATTCATCATCATCATCATATCAGCCGAAAATCGTCCACTGCTGGCAAAGGCCTCCCCCAAGGATTTCCACGACATCCGGTCCTGCGCTGCCCGCATCCATCGGCTTCCCGCGATCGTCACCAGGTCGTCGGTCCACCGAATCAGAAATGAGGAGATCCGCAGGAGAACCAAAGTAACCGACATAGCTCACAGAATCGCTATACTGAAGTGACAGTGGGCAGGGCACATAGCTCGTAAAACAGATGGCCGATATGGCAGTAAAGTTCTCGAGTGGTGACCGCGCATCGGAAAACGTAGCGTAGGCAGGCCTCCCACGCGGAAAATAATTCAGCAAAATTAATAATTCCCAGAAAGTGATGATCACACTACCATAAAATACTACACCTAGAAGGTGAGAACACAGACGCGCTAGCAGGCAGAGAATCCACTCCTTGGCCGTTCGCATTGTGGAATATCAAAAAGACTAAGAGATGAAAACCCTCCATAACGCCCCGTCACACCCTGGACACTTCATACATCGGGCCAGAAATGACATTTCAATAAACAAAAAAAAATGGCGGCGAAATCCTATACGTTCGACAAACAAACTGTAACCAATCTGATACAATCTGGGTGACGAGGGGGTGAGGTTGCAATCTATAGAGCGGCGGGGAGTGTCCATACTGTATGTTACTAACATATGTATACTTTGGCCACGTCATCCGATAATAGAATGGAGAAAGGGATATATAGGGTGACTTTTAATCAGTTCTTGATAGCAAAAGATATGAATGTACTCGTGATTACAAACAACTTTCTCAAAGAAACTATATGTCATATATGAAAAAAAAATTGGTCCTTTATACATTTTTGCCGATTTGATAACTTATTATGTACTGAGGACCAAACACAGATTTGTACAGAAGGATCCGCCCGTCTCCATATTATTATTTAACTCAGATTTTCTACATACATGGAAAAAGTAGCGCCATCTAACAAGACTCGTACGAACTAGCATGGGCGAGAGTTAACGTCAGTGCCACGCACAGAATAGAAGAATTAAATAGAACGCTGATGTTTATTTTTTAGTACTAGCACCGAGCGAGCCATTACACATACAGCACACTACAAACAGGTTCATGCTATTGGGTATTTTTTTAAAGTAACCTCCCCCAAAAACAAAAAAACAAACCTTTAAAATCATTTAATAAAAATAGACTTAAAACTGTATTAAATAAGATTGAGTTTATGAAAATTGACAGAATGACAACGGTAAGGTGATACCAGAATAGTAAAACTGCCCAGTTTAATTGATGAACACTAAAAGTTTAAAAAATAATGTGATTGTTTAGAACTAAATAAATAATATGTAATGTTGTGCAATTCATTAAAAAACATTTATTTCGAATAAAATTTCAGATTGTAATACTAGAAGTAAGGTGAAACTTTCCGTGCAATAATTTTTCCAAAAATGGTATCATTTTCATAGTGTTGTGGTTATATTAAGGCATTTTTTAAATATCGATAGATTATATTAGGAATGCGAGGTATGCTAGGTTTATAGTGGTATATTCCAGGGTGACTGTCTGAGTCCCCTTTGGTTTTGCCTGTCCCTGAATCCACTCAGCTTTTTGCTAGAGAAATCTGGGACGGGATTTCAGTTTCGGAGAGGTGAATCACGCATGACCCACCTTTTCTACATGGACGATCTCAAACTTTTGTTTCAAATGCAACACGGTTGGAGGAACATTTAAAAATCACTTGTGATTTTAGCAGTTCCATCAACATGGAGCTTGGAGTAGATAAGTGCGCGATCCTTCACGTGGACAGGGGTAGGGTGGTACATTCAGACAGAGTTGAAATCGACTCCATGAACATCCGCACCCTCTCTGAAACTGAAACATACCGGTATCTGGGTATGTCGCAGAGCATTGGTGTTCACGAGGCAGCGGTGAAAAAGGCGGTTTGTGACGTGTTCTGGGAGCGCCTGACAAAAGTTCTTGAGAGCTATTTGTCGGGTGTTAACAGGATCATACCTGTTCTTTTGTACACCTTCGGCATACTCAGATGGTCACAGACAGAATTGGATGCCCTGGATCGGAAAGTCCGCACTACTATGACACTCCATAGAATGCATCACCCGAGTTCTTCAGTGATGAGGCTGTATATCCCACGGAAGAGTGGCGGTCGTGGCCTTCTAAGTGCCAAACAAATGCACAACCGCGAGATATGCAGCCTCCGAAATTACTTCCTGACGAAAGTCGATAGTGACTTGCATAGAGTTGTTATAGCCTAAGATAAAGGACTAACCTCTCTATCCATGGCCCAAGGAAACTGACAGGCGCCGGCTGTACTTAGCACTGCTGAGCGAGAGGCCATCTGGAAAGACAAAGAGCTGCACGGTAGGTTCTTCAAGGTTCTTTGTGGATCCTTCGTAGATCAGAAGGCCTCCATGCACTGGTTGCGCTTCGGAGACCTTTTTGCAGAGACCGAGGGTTTTGTCTGTGCAATACAGGATCAGGTGGTCAAGACGAACAACTATAGGAGGTTCTTAATAAAAGACGGTACCTTGGACGTTTGTCGGTGGTGCCGTCAACCAGGGGAGACCCTGCGTTATATAATTTCCGGTTTTTCCATGCTTGCCAACACTGTGTATTTGCACAGGCACAACCAAGCAGCCAGGATCCTACACCACGAGATCGCTCTAAAGTATGGCCTCATATCTCGGCGGTTGCCGTATTACAAGTACACGCCGGAGCCGGTTCTCGAAAACGACCGCGCCAAGCTCTACTGGGACCGACCCATCATCACGGACAGGACTATTCCTTCGAATAAGCCTGATATCGTGTTGATGGATCGGGCGCAGTCAATGGTGTTTTTGGTTGATATCACTATCCCATATGACGAAAACCTCGTGCAGGCTGATGCCAATAAAATATATGGCGAGTGGAATCCACTGAAATCATCCCCGTGAACGGACTAATTTCAGCCGACCTTGAACGTTACCTAAGGCGGCTGGATCTCCGAGGCAGACCAATAATTGCAGCAATGCAGAAAGCAGTCCTCCTCGATAATGCCCGGATAGTTCGACGCTTTCTCTCCCCGTCGCACTGAACTCCAGCCGACTGTGCTTCTACTGGAGGTGCTCCTGCCACTTCGCTGCGTGCGAAGTGAGCAGAGTAGCTTAAGTTTTATATATTCAAATAATAATTAAAATTTCATTCTCATAACCTTCATTTTATTATAAAATATATTTTAACTGCTATAACATTAAAATATATTCTTTACTTACGTGTCAAAAATTATAAACATTAGCCATATATATTTTTCTTAACTCAAAAACACAGGCTGTTTGTAATAGATATAGTGCAGAAAAGTGAAATGGGAGCTGGGATCAAATGAAACATTTTGATAGCTTCAACGACAATCCTACAGTGCCGTGGTCTATATACTCGTATATGTGCATTTCAAACATTGAACATTTAATGTTTTGAAAAACATTTAACATTTTAGGACTATCTTAAAAGGATCACATTATTTCATTCGAATTCACCCAGCTCTAGCTCCAATTTCAGATTGCACAGTGTATATTTTATATTACAATATTACAGGAGATAAAAATAAAGTTATTGTTATTTAATAAACCTGCGTAATTTAGTTTTTTTTTATGTACAGGACTTTCGTGACAGTTGTCAATATAAAACAAATGTTTGGATGCGCATAATAATATTTACAATACAAAATAAGATAAATATTAACTAAAAAAATTGTGTCTGTCATGTCTAATTATCTAATTATTATTAATTATTAATTATCTAATTGGGTCTAAGTCAAAAAGAACCCAACAAAACATAAATGTGAAATGGGGCCAAGTTCGATATAAAAAAATTACAGCGATCTAAATGGGTAGGTACCAAGTTCTAGGTATAGTGGTTCCTAAAATTAAATCATCGCTACGGAACTTCAAATAGAAATATTTATTTTAGACTTCTCCAAATAACAGAAAAAAGTACAACGGTTTTCAGTTTCTTAAAAAAGTTGTTATGTTCTGTGCTTCTGCATGGTGTAACTTGGAAAGATTTCAGTATTCAATTTTATTCTATAATGAATATTATTTACTTATAAAAAGTAAGCTTTGCTTGCTTGGCGCCTTGATCATTTAAACTTGCCAATTTAAACCATTTAGTAGCACAAAACATTTTTTTTAACTGAAAACCGTTGTACTTTTTCTATTATTTGGAGAAGTTGAGAATAAATATTTCTGTTCCGTAGCTATGACTTAATTTTAGAAAGCACTATACAACTTGGTACCTACCCATTTAGATCCTCTTCTGCAGTGTTTTTGGTGTTTACTACATCATCAGAAAGTCCGATAGTTTTCATCGTTGAATTTATTTGTTCAATTGGTGACGTATAATTTAGGATTGTTAAATATTCTAACGCCACGCAGTTGCCTTCACCAAAATTTTTTATCTCCACATGTACTAGAATTTTTTTATAAGCTGCCTTAAATTGTCTGGCTGTGGGGTTGTTGTTAAATCCTCCGTGTGATCTTAAGTTACAAAATAGAAGCTCAAGATGGTCTTGCGACAGCTTATAGTATGGTAAGTACATAAGCACTTTTTCTGTTATTAAACTCGTATACAATAGTCTAATTGATCGAGCACAAGCTAAGAAACCTAAGAACCCCGTTTTTCTTGGGGTTTCTATCAGTAGTCTACCGTCTTGGTTTTTCAGAGATGACAAGTATTTTATAGCATCGTCTAGGTAAGACATGATGTAGTCAGCGTTCTTTTGATTGAGGGCTTTTTTGAAACCTTATTTGAAATATCAAATAAGTTATTCATGGTTTTAATGAAAAAAGCAGTTGGTGTACTTCCATTAAAAGTAGGCAATTTTAACTTTTCTTCACAGAAACTCAGTGCTTCTGCTACGCTGTTACTAAATAGCTGCGTGGCTAGTTTGACCTTCATTTTTTGGTTTTGAAATAATAAGTGTTGTTGCCGTAGTTTATTTGCGAGGTGAAACTGTTCATTATTTTGGATTTTATTCAATTCTTCCAAATAAACCCACTTTATTTTCTTTTCTTCATCGTTAACAAACACTTTATACATTTGGAAGGTATTCCTAATCAACTTTACCATATGTGACGGATCTAGTATGGCCACTATAGAGTCTTTTGTGACAGGGTGTGCAAATTGAATATTTCCGTTTTGAAGGGAACAACTTAATTGACTAAGCATAGAAATATTTGAAGCACATCCATCGAATGTTAGGGAAACTATTTTTATTCCAGTTTCATGCACTCTCTCTAAACATTGGTTTACCAGATTATAACGTTGTATTCCAGTGAAGCGTCGGTGGCTCAACCGGTAACGACTCGGTCCATCTAACCAGAGGTGCCGGGTTCAAATCTGGACGGCCAATGTACCAATGAGTTTTTCAAAAACTTACGTACATATAATTACCGATTGCTTTAACGGTGAAGGAAAACATCGTGAGGAAACCTGCACACGCCTGCGAAGAAACTCAAAGGTTGTGTGTGAAGTCGACCAACCCGCACTGGGCCCGCGTGGTCGACTAAGGCCTAATCGCCCTGATTCAGGGTAGGCTCGAGCCCCTCGGTGGGGACGTATATGAGCTGATATAATAAAATAATAATAATTCCAGTGACACCGTCTACAAGAAAGTAACCAACGGGTACTTTGAAATTGCTACTTAAAGATGCTTACTAGATACTTACCTACTTACAGTAAAAATATTCATGAACAAATCAAACACTTTCATCTAGCCCCAAACTATGTTTCCCAGTACTATGGGGTTGTAAATTTGTAAAAAGTAAAGAAAATATTAGAACGACCGATACGTACTGAAGTCAGTATGCAAACGTCTACATGAGGCAGAGCAAAACATTTTATGTATTTTTTGTTTGGTGTAACCACAAAGTCATCATCGTTAAAATGCTTTGAGCAAACAGTGCTTGTTTTTGTGGGAAACCAATTACTGTTACGCCCTGTACTTGTGATCCACTTTTCCTTCAATTCAGGATTTTTCGGAAAACTGAAAGTAAAAATAAAAATATATCGTTGAAAAATATCGAAAACACCCTCGCACTAAATAACAAAGACCCAAAAACAAATATTCATATTTTTATAAAACTATTGATTTTAATTAATGTTTTTCACTTACACATGGTAAGAAACTCCTCCATTTTTTAAATTCACTTTACTACTTGCATTTTTGCAGCTTATTATAGCACATTTCGGCATTTTGTCACAAAAATACTCGGAGCTCAGCTTGTCATGAAGTTGTGCAATTTCTGCGCAGTACAATCATTTACGAATGACAGCAACATACCCGTTTATGCATGAAGGCGACGCGTGTGCCACGCCTCCTTACGCAATCTATCGGAGCGGAAAAAATTTTTCTTATCTGTGGTGCCACGCTAAAAGGACCTTGGTAGAATTGTCGCTTTAAAAATGCATTTAATTAATTTGTTTACGAGAAAAAAATACAATGTAAGGTTATTTAACGATGATACGATATACCATGTTTCTTTTTAGCCTTTCTTTCATTATTTTTACAGCCTCTAACAAATTCGCTGGGAGCATTAGTCGCGCGCGTTGGCCGGGTCCTTACGCCAGTAATATAGAAGTCATTGGGACTAAACTTTTTTTTCTGATTTGACATACAGTTTGTTTGGGAAATTTGTTTGTAATCACGAGTACATTCATATCCTTTGCTATCAAGAACTAATTAAAAGTATCCCTGTATAAGGTTGCAAAGATACTATGAAGTATAATTTAATTAACCGCCTTCGTGGCGTAATGGTTAGTCCATTCGGTTCACACCAGGAGGTCGCGGGTTCGATTCCCGGCGGGGTCATCTTGTAAGACTCGGTTTGGTTGGTGGTAGGGCATTTTCTAAGCCCGCCTGGCTAGCTACCACCATCGTATCTTAGTCTTGCCGTCAAGCATCAGTGTTAACAACATTGATGTGTTCCGGTTTGAAGATAAGTTAACCAGTTCTCCATTGCGTTGGGGAATCTTGGTAAGCCCGCTTCCATCTTCGGCATCATCGTCATTTACCATCAGGTGAGATGATGCCACGCTCCATTGCCCTTTGGGTGACCTTGAGCCTTCTTATGAGGCCCATAGTAAGCGACCATGTCTCAGTTCCATAAGTCATCACTGGCAACACACACTGGTCAAAGACCTTAGTCTTGAGACACTGCAGTATTTGGGACGTGAAGGAAGATATTGCGAAGGTATTGTGAAGGTCGCGGGAAGCCGATGGATGCGAGCAGCGCAGGACCGGTCGTCGTGGAAATCCTTGGGGGAGGCCTTTGTCCAGCAGTGGACGATTTGTGGCTGATATGATGATGATGATGAGATGATGCCAAGGGTTTGCCAATTGTGAATAAAAAAATACAGAAAAAACATAGTTTTTAGAGCTCCATACTCCATACACCCAACGGGTGACCAACGGAACCCTGTTACTAAGCCTCCGCTGTCTGTCCGTCTGTCAGCGAGCTGTATTTCATGAACCTTAATAGGTAGATAGTTGAAATTTTCACTAAATGTGTATTTTTATTGCCGCTTTATCAACAAATACTAAAAAATAAAAAAAAAATTGAAAAAATAAGGGAGGCCTCCATATTAAAAAAAAAATGTTATTATAGGTCTTTAGAAGTATTTTTGATTTAAAAACGGTAATACATACAAGCGTAAAACTTGGTGTGATTATATTACTAATACTGATGTAAAACTATCAATAATATAAATGGACCAGGTGTGAGTTGTACTGGAGCTAAGGAGTTTGAACTGAATGACAAAAAAAGCACATTTTTGTCGCACGCGTTGATGTCTTTTGTTTGTAATGTGAATAGGTATCATTTTCATTATACCATGTATGTAGTTGTGTGGAGAGGTGTGGTGGTACGGAACCCTCGGAGTGCTAGTCCGACTCGCACTTGACCGGTTTTTTCGTATCTATAAGTTTTGGGCCTAATATCAAAACTGCGGGCAATGCAGGACCGGTGTTTATGGAAATCGTTGGGCTAGGCGTTTGTCCAGCAGTGGACATCTTTCCGTTGATATGATGATGATTATTGGCCCAACAAAGGATTGATACTATTCCAATCGATCAATCGAGAATTGAAATGTGAATTCTAGAAATTAAATATGAGATTTTTCAGAGACATTTGGTCCATGATTGTGAAGCTGCGTGAAGATCGAACAATACTGATGACCACCCATCATCTGGACGAGGCTGAGCTATTGAGTGATCAGATCGTCATCATGCACAAGGCAAGAAACTACCATTTACAGTAGACAATCTAGCCCATGGGTTCCGAAACTTTCTTGTCCTTGGCACACTTCCAGTAGATTTGGTGCCTTTCCACGGCGCGGCGCCCTAGTTTTTGGATGGAGCAAATCAACATTTAGCGCCCTTTATACAGGTATAAACAAAGTATAAGACCTGTCCCGTCAGATATTCCATGGTTCGAGACTTAAAGTAAAATCGCACTGACTTTGGTCTAGCCGTTTCATGATACAGAAAGCAGAAAAAAGGCTCATCTGAGCTTAAGGAGGAGACAACACCTTCAAAAGATTCTTTAATTTTGAGAAATTATATGATTTATTTTGTATTTTAAGGGCAGTGCCCGTCTCAGTCAATATATTAGTTTGCGGCGCAGTTGATTTCTCTCCAAGGCGCCCCAGGGCGCCGCATCGCACACTTTGGGAACCCCTGGTCTAGCCTTTTACCATCTGTAGAAAAAAAACAGGCATTTTATAGTCCATTTCCCATACCAAGGCCACATACCACTTAAGACGGTCATGAATTTTTAACAAAGAACATATAAAGTACAAAAGATGTATGGAGAGACCCTTTTGTGGGAAGGTGTTTTTTTCCCTATTACAGAATCCCTATCAAAAGTCGTATTCTATTCAAAGTAATAATTTAATTATATAAAAAATATAAAACCCATTCTAATGTAATTTTATACATTTGAGAAAAAAACAAAAGTCTAATAAGTGTACGATTTATACGACATTTAATAATATTAAATAAATCTTCGAGTTTTCTTTTTTGCTCAAATGTATAAAGTTACATTATAATGGGTTTTATATTATATATTCACAAAAATATTGTCATTTTAAATTGTTCTTATTACACTAGTCAACTTTGTCTAAGACTCAAACATCAACATGAACTTTTTTGTACAATCTCTTCGAAAATAGAAACTGGCCACCTATAAAATTACAAACGAAATAAAAACTTCATAAATAACGTTCCAATTCCAAAAATTCAAACAATATAATTCTTTTCTTTTACGTCATTTTCGATTAAATTGGCGGCAGAAGGTTTATCTTGTTATAAAGTTTGTTCGTATGTTGACTGAAATTTATTTTTTTTTGTGTTAAAAATTGTTTCATTTTTTATTTGAAATAAAGTATCGGCTTAGAAGCGATAACGCCACGCCGTCATTTAAGTCAAGATTCCATCGACTCCAACCAGTCGGTAATAGGGATGACGACAGAATCAGAAAGAAATTATGAACTCTTAATGACTAAATTGCCCCCCTACATAAAGTTCGGAAAACCTTTTCATTTTGTTTTTCATATAGTCTTCGATTTTTAATGTACCAAAATCACAAAATGAGTACATAAATGACGCTGCTGAACTATGAAGTCACGCCTAGGTATATCAAACGTTTTTAGAACAAAATGTCGTTTTTGACAGATGATAAAATGTAAATCATATGATTAGTATTCGTCATCTCTAAATATTACGACCGCGGCTAATTCATTTTCGAGAAATTAGAATTATTGTCATGTATGGAGGACGATTTTGTTGTTTTTACAGCAGATCCAAGTTCAAGTAGTGAAATAATGAGACATCAAAATATATATTTTTATATTGGTGGCATGTTAGACTATAGTATTTTATTCATCTGTAAGTTTTCCAAAAAGAAATAAAAAATAAAAACAACACAGCACTCATTATTGAGTTTACGTGGGATTTAAATTAGACTATTTCAATGATTTGAGACTAAGATAGAATGCCTCGTATACCGTGAAACCGCTCTGGCTATCACGCCCCACCCGCTGGGAGGCAGAAAGCCACGCAGTACGTACTAAGATATGGACCTTACGAGTATGTACTTACGGAAGGATGGAGTTGATCAGCTGACTGGTCATCTATGGGAAAGTACGCCGCGGAACCACCGTACCCCTGGCCATACCCCTGGTGGTACGGTGGGACCTAGTAGTCCGGAATCAGGACTAGAAGCACTTTTTGGAATACCAGGTTCTAATAAAGTAGCATCTTATATTTTATGGGGGTCTTAAAAGAGATGATATTAAAAACTAAGCGGTCTCTTTTATTTCTTCTATAAATTGAGACGATTAGGTCAGGTCCGCATTTGTAAGATAGTGGGGTTAGTGACAAACCCAACTGGTAAAAGTGTTCAAGGATTTAAAATGGCGAGGCATTTGTAAAACAATTGTCTCTGTTTTTTCCTTTACGTGTAAAGAGTCAAGAAACCACACCACACCACACTTTTGCACTTTTTCTATGTTTTAAGTTGTTATTTCTCTTAAGACTTCAATTTAAAAACTAAAATTTAGCAGATTCTCTGTAGTAAGTACTTAAAAAGAAATATCTCCATATAAAACTATGTGCAAATTTAGAAATTTTATTAATGAACAATTCGTTTTAGACTTGTTTTAGACCTGTTTTTGGGATTTTTTATGATCGAGTAAAGTACACACTATCGTGTAACATAATATGCACATTCCTCAGACAATATCCTCAAGTATGTCCAATATTTTTTGCAAGACCGATATTTAGTAGTAATTACCCAAAAAAAAATTAATTTATCTAGCAAAACGGTTTCTCCGCTTCTCCACCGGTGCCTCGCCTTAGACTGTTATCTAGTGATATCAGCAAGCATAACGTACCTTGCAAAGCACAGAAACTGTCGAGCGATATAGAATCCAACCACGTAATTACCTCAATGGTCAGTTAACTTGCATGATTGCCACGACCATCAAGTCACACTGAGCTAAGACCGCTTTAATTACTACTAAGATATTTTTATTGAAATCCAGGGGCAAATCCACACCACCGGATCACCGATCGAGATCAAACGGTCCCTCGGCAACGGGTACAAGCTCACCGTATCTTACCCCCCCTCTAGCGAAGAGAGTGAGGGGCCCTTCATCGAGGAGAGGGCCAAACAGCTGATGTCGGTGGTGCGCGACACCGTGCAGAACGCCACGCTGCTCGACGTCAACGGACTGGACGTCGAGATTGGGCTGCCGTTCTTTGATACCAACGGGTTGAATAACGAGTGAGTAGTACTACTTATATAAGCTCACCTCTTACCCCCTTGTAGCGACGTTTATCGGGGGTCCTCCATTGAGAAGAGGTCCAAACAGCTGATGCCGGTAGTGCTCGACACCACGCGGAACGCCGCACTGCTCGATGTGAACGGGCTGGACGTGGAGATCGGGCTGCTGTTTTTTTTTATTCCAACGGATTCAATAAGCTCATCGTATCTTGCCCCCCTTATAGCAAAAAGTTTAAGGGGCCCTTTTTTATTATTAAAAATTTGAGTGCGTTTGAATATATCTCACCTGATGGTAAGTGACGATGTATTCGAGGATGGTACACGCAAACTCAAATAATGCCTATTCTATTCACTCTCGCCTTGAGGATCCCCAAATTTTAGGAGTCGGGAAACACAGACGCAGGCAAGGAGTTCTACTCCATCGCTGTACGCATAATAAATGAGGAAGCGTAACGCTTCGTGCGTATAGGCTGAATATCAACAACAAAGTTATGGAACCTACCCCTGCGCCTTGTTGACCGAAGGTGGAATGGAGATGAGGGAATGAGGTCGTGAAGTTCTTGAGCACACTCTACGAAATGAATTCTATAGAAAACCGGGCGCGTCGGTCAATAGCATCCAAGGTATCCAGCTGATAGCGGGCTGATCCATTCCATAGGTGAGAACAGTACTCCATACAAGATCGGACTTGTGCTTGATATAAAGATATAAGCTGTCCAGGTGTGAAGTACCGTCTCACCTTAGAGAGAATACCCAGCTTCATTGCAACAACTTTAGCCTTGGACTTAATGTATCTACCGGAATTGAGATAAGGTGTTATTTCCCCGCCAAGAAGCTCAAGGTCCATTATTAAGAAGAGAAGTATTGTCACTCGCCTCCCGTAATACATCACAGTTTTGTTCCAGTTTCCTCGAATTGTGCACTCGTGTGGAAAACTGCAAGCATTCCCTCGACTACCGCAGCTACAGCATGGACTGCAGCAGTCTGGAACAAGTGTTCTTCAATATCTGCCACCAGGCCGACGGGACCGTCAACCAGGCCTACGAGTACGGTAGGTTCACTCCCCTAACTCACAACGGTTCGAATTCAACTCTTTACAAGGATCGAATGGATTCCACGGTTATCAAAGTTAAAGTACCTATTTTATTCAATATATGTAAAAAATTACACTTTATTTAAGTCGAAAAAATACTGAAGATTTACATGATGTTCGTTTTAGGATGCATTAACGAAAATTATAAGAATCCTGTGGACGTAATGACATTGTATACTCACTAGTGACATTACAATAACACTAAGCGAAGTAAAAAACACTAAATAAATGAGCTCGTGAAGCGAGCGATTATAGGTTCGGTCAGGTTTGAAGCCCCTGGGTAGCAGAATGCTTCGCAGCAGAAGAAATCATCGGTTTTATTCGGAGGTACAAGAACAGGTCGTGAAATTGTGATCCGATTCACAATTTACCGTTATATCATAATCTATCTAGTGAGATTGTAATATCGCGGTTTCCACAATATCCCGGTGACATAGCCATCGATTTCACTTTAACTCTATAATTATCTTTGATTAAGGTAACGGTTATTCCCCAGACCCAGAAATGCCGTCGCACAGTGGGAACAGTACCTCCACATACAGTGTCCGGAGCAACACAGATCCCCTGGTGCCGATACAAGGGCCGCTAAAAGGGACCGCCTGCCAGCAGTTCATAGCCCTGTTGCATGCGAGATACCTGCACTACAGTAGAAACAGGTATGCTTTACCGAAAGTCGACCAACCCGCACTATGGGCCCGCGTGGTCATCTCAAATAAACTAACATAACTTGACCACCTTAATCCGTCTAGTGGAAAAAATCTTATAACCCCATCTATTTATTTTACATTTAATCCAGAATAACCAATTTTTAAGTTTCCAGCAGCAAAAACATAGGACTTTCATAAACTTACGATAGCTTTTAGACCCCTTGATTCGGCCCTGTAGCAAAATTCGTACTTAGCTGAAGTTTATAGTTTTTAATAATTCATAAACTTCCTATGATTAATTCACATCATTACAGCTCATGTACGTCCCCACCGAGGGGCTCGAGCCTACCCTGAATCAGGGCGATTAGGCCTTAGTCGACCACGCGGGCCCAGTGCGGGTTGGTCGACTTCACACACAACCTTCGAGTTTCTTCGCAGGCGTGTGCAGGTTTCCTCACGATGTTTTCATTCACCGTTAAAGCAATCGGTAAGTATGTACGTAAGTTTTTGAAAAACTCATTGGTGCTTGGCCGTCCAGATTTGAACCCGGTACCCCTCCTGGTTATATGGATCGAGTCGTTACCGGTTGAGCCACCGACGCTTTTAAATATAAATTATTGAAAATGAAAAGGTCACTCACTCATTAAACAATCTCGAATACTTCTTTACCTGTGAGGCTGAAATTTAGCAGGTAGGGAGTTTATAGTTAGGTTAAACGTTACTTCTTGACCTGTGAAGCTGAAATTTGGCAGGTAGGTAGTTTATAGTTAGGTTAAACTTTAAACTACCTACCTGCCAAATTTCAGCTTCACAGGTCATGAAGTATTCGAGATTATTTAATGAGTGAGTGAGTGAGTGAGTGAGTGAGTAAGTGACCTTTTCATTTTGTGTATATAGATTTATGTGAATTAGTTAGGCTATCCACTCTTATCTTGAAGATTCCAAAATAATACGAGCTTTTTTAAAATTCAGTTTTTGACATTCCTTCGGGGACCTTGACAAAAGTGTGAAAATAAAAGTATTTATTGTAATTCCCAGAGATATAAGGGATAACTGTGCTAAGCTTCACTTACATCTAATCAGCCGTTTCGCGTGATGCGCGTACATAAAGACAAAATTTCCAAAAAAAAGTTTTTCTGGCATCTATATCGCAAAACATAATACAAGGATATGTTATTTACTATACACGGCCTCGTTAAAATTTTGAATATGTATATGCATACATTCCTGGACTTCGATATGAGCTTGGAGCGTCAGTATGCCTATCTATAAGACCTGTAAGTGCGACAGGATGCACTATATGTGAGGTCCTCCTCCCACTTATTATTGCCCCGCGGGTAGCGAGTAATAAACATTATTATAGTGCCATTGAATAATTTATTTGGACCGTTTTCCGTTTCCAGGTGGCTCTTGTTCCTCTTGATAGCACTGCCGGCGCTATTCGTCGGCTTGGCGATGGGTTTCTCCATGGTCCGACCGCCCGCCGACAACGAGGTCCTACTGACCCTCAATCCAGGGTTGTACAGAGATAGCACGGAATATTTAATGTAAGTTGTTTTTTTTAAGCCCTTGGTCATCATTTCATATCGGCACGGCATGAATGCAAGTCGAAATATTTTAAAAAGTAATGGGCGTCTGTAATTTTTTTTCGTATGTAATTACCTACCTTCAAAGTGTTTAGATTTCGCTCCTCTCTAGGTAAACTTGTATGTGTCGCAGCCATCTTGTTAAACTTGCCGTCTAATTGAAAGGCTAGCCCGTTGATTGAATTGTGTCATTCAATTGAATGACTAAAGGATAACTGGCCAAGTCATTGATTGCAACGTTCATGTCATTTAATGTCATTTAGCCTAGTCGTAACTACGAAACTCTGAATGAAACCCGATGATTTCTTCTTCTGCGAAGGATTCTGCTACCCATGGGCTCTTTGATTGTACGATCAATCAAACCTGACCGAACCTAATATCGCTCGCTTCGCTCGCTCATTTACAGTTTTTTACTCAGTAAATTTTTTTATCCACAATTTATAACTACACGCTACAAATCCCATACAACCGAAAAGGAGTTGGCCAAAATTAGTTTTTTCTAAAAAAAACTGATAATGAGCCAGCGAAGCGAGCCATATTATTAGGTTCCGTCAGGTTTGATTGATTATACAGTCAATTCCCCCATAGGTAGTAGAATGCTGCGCAAAAGAAGAAACGCTACGCGCTACACTACATTATATTACACTACACTACACTACACTACACTATTGTTCAATCAACGTTTGGGCTAGCTTACAGTTAACCATCTAGTTAAACTTTGAGTGACGCTTGTTCAATCAACGTTCGGCCTAGTAATTCAATTGAATGTCGTCATTCAATCAACGGGCTAGCCGTTCAATCAAACGGCAGATGGCTGCGACAAATGCATTAGTCTGGATATTTTTTATTATTAATTATACAAAAATATCCAATGTCTATTCCACAAACATGGTCATATAGTAGGTACATTACTGCAGTGGCCAGCAAAATAGGCATTGACGGACGAACGTGTAAATGTAGGCCGTAAGTCCATCAATGCCTAGTTGTGGCCAAGGCAAGCCTTAGTATAATACTTGTCTCTAACAATGCGTGGAAATTAAAACTTCAATAATTACTTTTCAAAATCAATGACGAACAACGAACAACAATAATTTTTCATGCGCCAAAGTTTTCATTTGTTTTTTTTAATAAACAGCATTCTATTTGGACCACTACTATGTAAACTCATATCTGTCGTGTCATTTAAAAATGGAACTATATTTTACTCCGAAACATGACAAACAAGGAGGTAACTTGTCAAAGGTTTTTTAAATTTCGAACTGGCTTGCAAATAGACATTCAACAACTGTATTTTCAAGTCAGTTAGTTTTAATTTCCGCGCATTATTTGAGAGAAGTACTATACAAGCCTTGGCCACAACTAGACAATGATGGACCTACGTATGTGCGCCTCGGCCCACATTTACACGTTCGTCCATCAATGGCTCTTTTGCTGGACGCTGCAGTAATGTACTATTATCTCAACCACAGAGCCACAGAGTAAATTGTTACCTATTAAGTTGATCTGCATCTTATCAGCCGAAAGACGTCCACTGCTGGACGAAGGTCTCACCAAGGATTTCCACGACGACCAGTTCTGCGCTGCCGCATCCAGCGGTTTTATTATTATTATTAAATAATAAGCAAGTGAACTCAGC
This sequence comes from Coleophora flavipennella, assembly GCA_947284805.1. Classification (NCBI taxonomy): domain Eukaryota; kingdom Metazoa; phylum Arthropoda; class Insecta; order Lepidoptera; family Coleophoridae; genus Coleophora; species Coleophora flavipennella. The sequence continues at coordinate 14,911,650 of OX369255.1, read as the reverse complement.
CCTCAATATATAGAGCTTCACATTAATTACTAATGTAATGTGTAACTTAATTGTGACTAATTAATTACCTTTATAGAAGAATTAAAATTACTTCTCTAGATTTACAGTTAGCGGCGGGCTGATGTCCGCAATCAGGACGCTTTAGATTTTTGAAGAAAGTTGTATTAGGGTTTACAGATTTTTGTTATTTTTGACGTCAATTACTCCTAAACAATAGAAAACCCAAGGTAGAAAAAAATATCCTTATTGTTGATGATGTTCCTTAAAGTCAAAAGCTATTAGAAACACGATTGAGCATCTTTGGCTCGATAGGAAAAAATCCCAAAGATAGGTCTACACCGATACTTTCAACTCTAGTTAAGACTAATATTTAGAAGTATAAATTTAAAAAAATATACAAAAATATTTATTATGATAATAAAAAATGAGTAATGTTATTATTATTTTATACTTTCATTGTAGTTTTTGATTGAAACGAAAAACCATTGAAAAAGTGTGGTTATTTTCTTTACTCTTTACACGTAAAGAAAAAGACAGAGACCACTGTTCCAATCAATGACTCGTCTTAAGTAATTAAACAGTTGCATTAGTTTTCGATTATTTATTTCAGACCTAAGCCATCGGTTTACTCCAAAAACATCGACACATCTTTCGCAGAGGATGTTATGAACAGGCTCCGTGCGGACAAAGAGTATAGAAATTGGACTAGCAAGGTACCTACTGTGGTCTAGCTGTGCTAACATTAGCTGTTTCCCGCGGCTTCACCCGCTTGGACAATGTTTTTGACTTTTCGAGGGTGCGCAGTGCGCGAGCCGCAAGCGGCTCCCGAGCGTGAAAAAAGTAGTCTATGTGTTAATCCAGGTCCTAATCTGTCTACCTACCAAATTTCAGCCAGATCCCTTCAGTAGGTTTTGCGTGAAGAAGTAACAAACATACACACTCACAAACTTGCGCCTTTATAATATTAGTGTGATAAGTACTAACATACAGTATGGACACTCCCTGCCGCTCTCTAGATTGCGACCTCACCACTTCGTCACCCAGATTGATACAGATTGGTGACAGTTTGGTTGTCGAACGTATAGGAATTCGCCGCCATTTTATTTGTTCCGTCATTCCTTTTTTGATATGTAATTTCTGGCCCGTTGTATGAAGTGTCCAGAGTGAGACCTAAGTGACACATAGACCTTTTATGGTGCAACATCTATCAAATATTGTGTTGTATGCGGATGATACTTCTCTTATTTTTATAGTGAATAGGAAAGAAAATGAAATTGACGAAGTAAACAACACTCTCTCAAAGATACTGAACTGGTTCACTGTGAACAACTTATTATTAAATGCTAAGAAAACAAAATGTATAAAATTTTGTTTGCCGAATGTAAAAAAGGTCAATAACTTAGAATTTGTAAATACTACGGTGTTCCTTGGTATAACTTTGGATGTTTCACTTCAATGGGGACCACACATTGAAACATTAGCGGGAAAGCTTAGTTCAGCTGCTTATGCCGTTAAGAAAATAAGACAGTTAACAGATTTGACTGACTCGGTGGCTCAGTGGTTATTGCCCTTGACTACTGATCCGAGGGTTGTGGGTTCGATCCCCACCAGGGCAAGCATTTGTGTGATGAGCAGATTTGTTTGCTCTGTGTCTAGGTGTTAAATATATCTATATATTCAAACTCAAACTCAAACTCAAATTCATTTATTGCATAACCATAGGTATGTAAAAAGGTCTTACATATAATTAAAAAAAAATTCTGCCATGGCTTACCTTAAGAGGTGTACAATGTCATTTTCGTAAATAACTTAATTAATTAGAAGTCAATGAATTAAATGTCAAAACTCTCATAATACATATTACACAATTAATTTCAGTCAAGTGGTAAAAATATAATTAATTATTTAAATGTCAAAACTCTCATAATACATATTACACAATTAATTTCAGTCAAGTAGTAAAAATATAATTAATTTATTTCATATTGTTATGCTGAAGTAAATGCTAAAGTTTTCCCTTATTATCCAAAAAAAATTGTACACTGTAAAATTGTCTAGTCGCTAGCCAAGCACTGATAGCCGATTTGAAACGATTCTCATCGTACTGCTTTATGCATTCCGGAACCATATTGTATACTTGCACTGCCATTGAGTAAAAACTTTTTTGATACAATGTTGTACGATAACTACACGAATGTAAAAGTCTATTATTATGTCTTAAATTTCTATTGTATATATTGACTGACTCATACAGGAATATGTGTTTTTTTACAAACATTGCAACTTCTTTAATATATAGGCAAGGCAGAGGCAATATTTTGTACTTAACAAAGAGTGGTTTACATGAATCTCTTTGAGATAGCCCACAAAGAGCTCGAACACATCGTTTTTGTATTTTGAAAGCATCCACAAAATCTGTTGAGTTACCCCAAAATATGAGACCGTAAGTCAAAGCTGACTGTACATATCCAAAGTAAGCCATTAACCCTGCTTGCTCCGATGTAGTACGGGCAATATTTCTTAAGGGATACACAAAACGTGACAATCGATCACAGAGATTTTTTATGTGTGCTTTCCAACTGCAGTGGCTGTCAATAATTATACCCAAAAATTTATATTCGTTCACTACATCTATTTTTTTAGAATTATATGCTACAGTTATATCCAAAGGCGTTTTATGAAAGGAATGAAATTGCATAACGTTAGTTTTTGATAAGTTTATCTGCAGTCCATTATTTTTCATCCACTCTATTATGTTCAGCAAAGCGACATTCACATCATCTTCATGTTCAAATTGAGAGACAGATTTTACGATAACTGTACTGTCATCAGCATACAAAACTGTCTGTTCTTTAGTACTTTTGGGAAGGTCATTTATGTAGAACAAGAAAAGCAGCGGCCCTAGTATACTTCCTTGTGGAACGCCTTTGTTATTTATCCTAAAACCTGACCTTTTGCATACAACTATGTTAGTTTTATTACATACGTTTTTTATCTCTGTACACTGGTACCGTCCCTCTAAATATGATCGTAACCAGTTTAGTGAATTTCCTCGAATTCCATATTTCTCCAGTTTTGATAAAAGCAATATGTATTTAAATGTATATAAGTATGTATATCAGTCTCTGGTAACCCATAACACAGGGAATCCTACTTTGGGGCCAGATGACCATGTGTGATTTGTCCCAGAATATTTAAGATGCAAGTACTGCGAGACTAGTGTATTTTAGTTACTTCCATAGTATAATGTCTTATGGCATCTTACTGTGGGGGCATGCGGCCGATATAGAAACTATTTTTATCTTGCAGAAAAGAGCTATCCGCGCAATCTATCAGGTGCGATCACGTGAGCCGTTAAAGAATAAGTTCAAAAAATCAATATTTTAACTGTTGCTAGTCAATTTAAACATCATGTACGTTCGTAAGAATTTGCATTTATTTCGTAAAAACAGTGACAGGCATAATTTGAATTTAAGAAATGTAAATAAAATAGATATAGCTTTTTCGAGACTGAGTAAGGTTAAAAAGTCATTTGTGGGGCAATGTATAAGATTCTACAATAAAATTCCCGAAAATGTAACTAGTTTGTCAGAGAATAAATTCAAGAATCATGTCAAAAAATGCTTGTGCTCTAGAGAATATTATAAAATAATAGATTATGTAAATGACAAAGATATGTATGTTGATTCTGTAACAAATAGCATTACCTGAGACTGTCATCTGAATCATGACATTATTTGTAATATTCAATAAGTTTTGTTGACTATTTAAAAGTGTGTGTAAACACCTATTTAAAATAAATTATTTTGATTAATTGATTGATTGACAGCTTGATATTTTTGTAAAAATCTTTAAGGGCTCAAGTTTCCATACAAACGTAGTTCCGCATTAATACTAAAACTACATGCCAGATTGAATCCAAACTTGGCGAATATAATATTGAATAGACACATATCGATAGTTGTAATTAGTTTTTGGTGGGTCCATCCGGTGCTCTAGAGCCCAAGCTACTGGACGGATTTGGGTGAATATTTGGTAAAAATAATATTATTTTTATATCTCCAGCCGTTTTTTTCTTTAAATTCATCTTATCTTATTTTTCGGTTTGCCACCTTGTAAATAAATCGCTTTATTTGTTTCTCAAATATAGCTCTAACGATTTTAATTCAACTCTGTACGTTATCATAACTTTATATATGCCGTAGTTCGTTATTCTAGGAAAAATCGGAATAAGGTACCTCCCATACAAATCCAGGTTGTTTGTTACTTTTTATCAAAAATGACTGTAACAAATTTAAAGAAACTTTGTGGATATTAACTAAATAAAGCCTGCTACACTGTATAGTTAAATTTTCCAAATCCAAACTATCCAAATTATTTGTAACTTTTTCATTAAGTCTGAATTAACCTTTATTCTTTGGTACATAAGGGTAATGTCTATTGTTGGTTTATGTATTCCTTCCTGACTGCGTCACAAGGAAGTATGCACAGCGTGGCTGTAGGTACCTACAATTGATTTTAATGAATAGATTTATTTTAATATCCGCGCTAAAAATATTTATTAAATTTTACCTTTTTTCTACAGGACACTCCAAACTGCAAATGTAGTGAGCGGCGGCAAGAATGCGACCTCACCGAAGCAGATTATTTGAACCATCCACCAATGATGCAGTTACCGAACGTCTCCGCACTCAACGACTGGATAGTGGCCTCACACGATGCCTACGTAGAGAAAAGGTTAATTATTTTCATCAATTACAAAAAAATATTTAAATAAAGATTCGTAGGAGAACTAAAGTAACCGATATAGCTCTCAGTATTGCTAAACTTAAGTAGCAGTGGGCGGGGCACATTGCTCGTAGAACAGATGGCCGTTGGGGTAGTAAAGTTCTCGAGTGGCGACCATGCACCGGAAAGCGTAGTGTAGGCAGGCCTCCCACTCGGTGGACCGATGACCTCGTGAAGGTCGCGGGAAGCCGCTGGATGCGGGCAGCGCAGAACCGGTCGTCGTGGAGATCCTTGGGGGAGGGCTATGTCCAGTAGTGGGCTGATATGATGATGATTAAAAAAAAAACTTCGATACAAGGTGAATTATTCCAATTAGTCTTTGTACAGGTATGTCGGCTGCTATGTGCTGTTGTACTTAAGTTACAGGTACGTGGAGATAAGTTGGCAGTAATTAATTTGGCAGTTCACTAAATTCCCAATTTATTGGATTTTAAATAATTGTTTTACAGTGTTAAGTCTATAGCGAGACACGAGCGGGGAACGACTGGCTTACGCAGCGCAAATATTATAATGTATTTTTTACCCCTACATCACACCCCTCCTAAAATTTGGTACACTAAAATTTATACAAAACAATTTTTAACTTAATAAATATCAAACATACGTTATTAGTTACAACAGAGCTACTATAGGTACAAATTAAACAAAGTCAGTATCGCTGAACAGTACAATTCTGAAACTTATTACTATAACGGTGTGAGTGTTTCTATAAACAAAAATGGAAGTGACATTTTAATAAGTAGTAGGTACATATAATCTGTGCTATTTGTTTCACGGTTACAGAATAAATGAATTGATTTACAGAGCGTTGTTGAGTCTATAGCGAGACGCGGGCGGGGAACGACTGGCGAGCCGTGCCCAGTGCATTAGTTAGATGCTCACGCGGCGCAAATATTATAATGTAGTTAGTATGTACCCCTATATACTTTCTAAACTCGAAAAAAAATCGTCACGATTTCAAAACAAACTTTATTTTTCGTTAGTGGGTTCGAACGTTTTTGGTGTGGCAAAATAATATTTTTTTCGAAATCTTTCGCACACATATAAACCTGCATATTTCGATAGGGCACGTACAAACCAAAAATGTATAAAGACATTTTGACCTACAGCGTCACGTATTTTGAGAGATAGAAAAGGGAATGAGTTCTGTGACAACCATTTACTTAAAATCATGTCTAGGTATAATTTTGAATTTTTAAAAGATTTTTAAGAAAAAAATTACATATATATGCCACTGCACTGTTCATACAAAAATGATCCAACTCCTTACATGTTGTATGGAACTGATTTTATCCTGCAACTTTGCTGCAATCACAAAAAAACATAACCACTCCGGGAACTTTTTACAGTATTATAAGTTTTGAAGTTTCGACCCTGCGAGTGTTCCTTGTACGGTGTCGCTTACATTACAGTGCCGAGAGTTCAATGATTTTTCCCCATCTCAAAAATGCCCAACGCGCCTAAAGAAATTTCACTTCAAATAATGCTAAATATATGGGAAGTGCACGATTGTTTTTATGGTTTCAGCAATGTTAGAATACAATAGAAAAATAGAATGGCATTTTTTAGAATTACAGTAAAGCACATGCAAAATAAAATAAAAACGTAGGTACAGAAATAGAAAAGGAAGTTGCAAAAAATAAATAAACAAACGACATAAAATATGCGACTTCAAAATTATTAAATAAAATTATATGTAACGTCAACACAGAAATACAAAAAAAAACCCAATTTCTTCCAATATAAAAACAAAATAAATCCGGAAGATGTTGAAACAAAAAGCCTATATCGCAATAAACAGAATATTGTGGATTCTTTAGATGTTGTGTGTGCTGCAGCAATCCCAAACTAAGAGGTCATGAAGTTTTGTTCAAGGGGTAAATAAATTGGACAGCCACGCTGTGCATACCTACTTTCTCGAGAATCAACATTAAACCTTACACTTACTCAATCATCATCATCATCATCATATCAGCCACAAATCGTCCACTGCTGAACAAAGGCCTCCCCCAAGGATTTCCACGACGACCGGTCCTGCGCTGCCCGCATCCATCGGCTTCCCGCGACCTTCACCAGGTCATCGGTCCACCGCGTGGGAGGCCTGCCTACGCTACGTTTTCCGGTGCGCGGTCGCCACTCGAGAACTTTACTGCCCCATCGGCCATCTGTTCTACGAGCTATGTGCCCTGCCCACTGCCACTTCAGTCTAGCGATTCTGTGAGCTATGTCGGTTACTTTAGTTCTCCTGCGGATCTCCTCGTTTCTGATTCGATCACGCAGAGAAACTCCGAGCATAGCACGCTCCATTGCCCTTTGGGTTACTCAATAGCAAAGAATAAAGTTAGGTATATCAGACTTGATGAAAAATTTACAAATAACTCGGGGTTCCTTACTCAGATTTTTCCTGGAATAATGAAGTACCCAGTATACCTAGACTTTATTAAGCCTAACTATTTACAAAGTTTTATTAAAATTTCTGGAGCCATTCTTGAGAAAAAGTAACAATTAACCTGGATTTCTATGGGAGGTACCTTACTCCGTTTTTTTTTGGAACAAACGACGTATACCCAGGCCTGGCCTTATAAAGTTATAGTAACATACGGAGTTTCATCAAAATCCTCAAAGCCGTTTTTGAGTAATAAAATAATAAGTATTTTTTTCTATGGTGGCAACCCTTAAAACCAAGATCGGAGAAATTTGAAAAAAAAAACAGCTGGAGATATAAAATATTGCGTTAACCCAAATTTCACCCAAATCCGTCCAGTAGTTTGAGAACCAGAGCACTGGACGGACGTACAGACACACATTATTTATTTTTTTGTTTTTTGGACTCTATTAGTGTAAGACAATCGATTCCCATCAAAAACTCAACTCCGATTTTTTAGTCATCACAATACCTTCTTCACTCCTTAAAAATAGCCACGTGTATACTATTCGATATCGATTTAAAATATCATAAGGAGACTAAAAAACGCCTTACTTAAATTATGTATAAATGCATTTTTAATCTCTTTAAATATGTAGTCCCTTTTAGCTTTTTCAAGCTCATGTGTTTCCAGATACGGCGGCTACTCTTCCTCCATTAAGAGCAACGTAACAAACTTTGTCGTCTGGTACAACAATAAGGGTCACCACGCGTTACCGGCCTTCCTCAACGCAATGAGCGACGCCATCTTGGGCAGTGACGTCACCGTCACCGCGTACGCACACACGCTCAAGATATCGCAGGAGCAGCTCACTAAGGACACCCTGTGAGTGGTTCAGTGACTTTAATCAAGGTTTACACATGGATTGGTGACCGGTAATATGCAATTGGAAAAACTTTGCTTATAATATACGGGATTTTCTATATGTTTAGAAGAGCGGCCGTGAATTGGCTAATCCGTGATTTAGGTGACAATGATTGGTTGATGGCTTCAAACGGGCTGCAAACACTGCCATTTTTAATGGTTTAATTAATTGATAAGGTTTTTATCATCACATCAGCTCATATATAAGTCCCCACCGAGGGGCTCGAGCCTACCCTGAATTAGGGCGATAGGGCCTTAGTCGCCACGCGGGCTCAGTGCGGGTTGGTCAACTTCACACACAACCTTCGAGTTTCTTCGCAGATGTGTGCAGGTTTCCTCACGATGTTTTCCTTCACCGTAAGAGCGTCAGATAAACGTACATATGAGATCGAAATTCGAAAACACTTTGGTACGTGGCAGGACTCGAACCATTCTTCCTGGATAGGAAGTAGCGGCCCTTGCCGTTGCGCCACCAAAAGTTTTTATGCCTAGAAAATATTATAATGTAGTAGGGTTACCTATTTCAAACTTAAGTTTTTTTTCGTTTCCAGTTACCAACACGTAGCTGATGCAGGCATATCAGCCCTGGTCCTCGTAGCCTACTCCTTAGTGAGTGCCGGTGGTGCTATATACCTGGTGTCCTCGCGGAAGAGCCAAGAGAAGAGGCTGCAGCTGCTGTGCGGGGTCAGCCCTGTGGTCTACTGGGGAGCTGCGCTGGCCTGCGACATGATTGTAAGTTATACTATGTTTACTGCTTAGTGAATGCCGGTGGCGCCATCTGGCTGGTGTCAAAATTTGTCTAAATTTTAACTAAATAGTCATTTAATGGGATCACAAACAATAATGTGTGGTCCAGAACCAAGGATAGGGCTACCAAGGAGCACTATTATAAGGGCATTAAAGGAACAGGTCAAGGGAAGACACAAACACTCTAAAGTCTTCATCGGTGAGGTCACCACAGGGGCAACCGAGTACATTTGGACTCACAGCAGGACGCGCGTCAGGGCTGTAACAGGAGCGTTGACGGGCCACTTTGCCACAAACGCACACCTGCAAAAAATCGGCCTGACGAATGACCCGACCTGCAGGGCCTGTCCTGATACAGAATCAATGGAACACTTACTGTGTTACTGCGATGTCCTGGCTAGCAAGCGTATGTACCTCCTAGGTGATGGCTTCCCAAAACCGGAGGACACCAAAGCACAATTAGTTGATGCAGCACATCTTCGAGTAGGTTGGGATGCAAAGGTTATAGGGGTAGACACAAAAGATCCCATTGGGTCGAAGTGTCGCTGCAACTGCAACCCCCACTTACAAAGATAAGATAAATAGTCATAATAACTTTTGCCATGTACCCGTAGGTAGTCAATTCTTAAAAAAAATTGGCCTCTCATGCAAATGGATCAGCTGATTGATTAGCCAACTTTGTATGGAAAGTTCAAAATTCCAAAAGTTTCCGAGATAACCGCATTTTTTTAATCTTTTTTTTAAGTTGTATGTATTAAAAATACAGTTGTATGAATTGAAAAATGTCGCGCGTAGTATGATTCACGGGAGTAAATAGTTATTTGTGTAGTAAAGGGACAAAGTAATATTTAGTTCCGAGGGCGTTACTTTGAATTCAGAGCTAAGCAAAAAAAACTCAACATACGCCGCCCGCGAATAGAATATTTTGGCTCTGAGTAATTCACACAAATTTTCATCACCACCGATGAGAAAAAGAAACTCGTAGCACGAACGCGGACCAATAAGAAGAGAGAAACCTCAAGCTCCCTAGGGGACAAACGTAAGTTTTGATCCCGCCATCCTACATAGCCAATTGTCGTTTTCCGAACAGGTGTGATGAAAATTTTATTGCAATCTCGTGACGATGGTCAGCTGTTACCCGAGGCTTGGGCTAACAGATGTCATCTCGTGTGTTAGGTCGTCGTATCAGCTCATATACGTCCCCACCGAGGGGTTCGAGCCTACCCTGAATTAGGGCGATCAGGCTTTAGTCGACGACGCGCCCAGTGCGGGTTGGTCGACTTCACACACAGGTATCTCCGCAGACGTATGCAGGTTTCCTCACGATGTTTTCCTTTACCGTAAGAGCTAGGTACTACCTATTTATAACCCTTTGTATCACTTGTATCAAAGTAACCGACATAGATTACAGAATCGCTAAACTGAGTGGGAGTGGGCAAGGCACATAGCTCGTAGAACATATGACCGTTGGGGCAGTAAAGTTCTCGAGTGGCGACCGCGCACCGGAAGGCGTGGAACACTTTGGGGGAGGCCTTTATCCAGCAGTGGACGTTTTTCGGCTGATATGATGATCACAGTGTACTAAATTATATTGTTTCAAATGGATCTAAATTTTTCACATTGTAATTTATCTATGTTTTATTTATTCACTGGCTTTGCCAGCGTGGACATAGTTTTTATGACTTTCTTTGAGGATGAGTGGTGCGCGAGCCGCAAGCAGCTCGCGAGCGTGGACATGAGTTTTCTCCAGATCCATGACCCATATCGGGCTATTCTAATTAGCAGTCTATGTCACTTCCCACACCCTTAACCGATTCTTTGCAAAAAAATCACTTCAATCTGTTGCTCCGTTGCGACGCCGACGTGCGCGAGCGTGGAAATGAGTTTTCCCCAGATTCCTCGGGAACTGTCAGGATACGCTAGTTAGTAAATAATGTCATTTCCTACCCCCTAACACATCTCTATGCAAAAAATCACAACAATTGTTCCGTTGCGATGTTCAAGAAATTAACCAAAAAAAAGAGTATTTTTCAGTTCCCTCAGGAACTGCATCGGACTATGCTATTTTCACGGGATAAAATGTAGCCTATGTCTTTCCCCGTGACACAGACTACCTACATGCCAAATTTCATCAAGATTGGTTATAAGGTGTTGGAGCATGAAAAGGTAACAAACAAACAAACACATTTTTACATCATCTATATATATATAAAAGAAAGTCGTGTTAGTTACACCATTTATAACTCAAGAACGGCTGGACCAATTTTTATGATTTTTGTGTTTTTGCATTTGTCTTCGTCCTGAATAGGATATTAAGTATTAAAATTTGATATTTATCAATAAAAAATATTATCAGTCAGTAAATAAATGGTTTTAGGGTAGGGTAGGGTAGGGTGTGTAGTGTAGTGTACTGTAGTCTAGGTGTAGTGTAGTTAGGGTAGGGTAGTGTAGTTTAGGGTAGAGTAAGGGTAGGCAAGGGTAGGGTAGTGTAGTGTAGGGTAGGGAAGGGTAGGGTGGGGTAGTGTTGGGTAGGGTAGGGTAGTGTAGTGTAAGATGGAACGAAGTTCGCCGGAAAAGCTAGTTTATAATATTAGTAAGGATTTTTGATTTTCCAATATTTCATGTTTACTTCCCAGATAATCCTGATCAACCTGGCGATCACCGCCATACTGTTCCAATCGTTCGGGTTCCCGGTGTTCGTGGCGAGGAACAACCTGCCTGCCATCTGTCTACTCATTGTACTTTTCGGGTGAGTATCATTATCATATCAGCCGAAGGAAGTCCACTGCTGGACATACCCCCCCCCCCCCCCCCTAAGGATTTCCACGAAGACCAGTTCTGCGCTGCCCGCCTTCACCAGGCCATCGGTTCACTGAGTGTGAGACCTGCTTGCTTACACTACGTTTTCCGGTGCGTGGTTGCCACTCGAGAACTCAGGTAAGTATACTCTCATCTTTCACACTCATGCTCACTCACATTCATAACATGATGACGCACCAACGAGTCGTTAGGGGGGGTAAGCTCTGAGGGATCACTTCGATGATTATAATTTAATCAAAAAAACGCTAAACACGTTAAAAAACCGACTTCCATCGCAACAACTTATACATTTTTGCATTACTATTTCATTTACATGGCGTTCAAAGGGTTAAGCGGTACAGACCTTCAGGATGACAGCTTTAACGACGGACGCATTTCAAGAGTAGACGAAGAGGATAAAACTGAACAACATTTCCTAAGTAACCAATGGTCAATTCGCAGAAAGTATACTTTTCACACAAATTGATCAGCTCAATTAGCCAACTCTTTGCATGAGAAATATTTTTTTTTGCAATTTACCATAGGTTTCTTGAGGATAGGTTTCTTGTTGTTAGTGCTACACCGATTTTAATAAAAATTTAATGCGACTACACGGGAAGCACTAGCTTTCAAATAAAAATGTATCATAAAAATCGGTTCACCCAGTCAAAACTTCTAAGGTAACACACATAAAAAAAACATAATATAATCGAATTGAGAACCTCCTCCTTTTTGGAAGTGGGTTGAAAAATGCAGTTTCTAGGTTATGAAGTAAGACGTAGAGCAATCTTTATTCACATCGAAAACAGGGCTCCGCCGGCTGGCTAATTAGTGGACTGAGATTACCAGACTAAGCTAATGTTGCACTCTTGCTATAAAAATGTACGCTTTGACCACGGATAAAGGGACCTCCGTCCTGGCTCGCGGTCACGAAAAGAATGCCACTCAACTGTTTCAGAAAATCTTTCGAACGACCTACTAGTTTGAATTTAGTAACTATTTGTCATTACAGCTCATATACGTCCCCACCGAGGGGCTCGAGCCTACCCTGAATCAGGGCGATTAGGCCTTAGTCGACCACGCGGGCCCAGTGCGGGTTGGTCGACTTCACACACAACCTTCGAGTTTCTTCGCAGGCGTGTGCAGGTTTCCTCACGATGTTTTCCTTCACCGTTAAAGCAATCGGTAAGTATGTACGTAAGTTTTTTGAAAAACTCATTGGTACATTGGCCATCCAGATTTGAACCCGGTACCTCTGGTTAGATGGACCGAGTCATTACCGGTTGAGCCACCGACGCTTCGCTAGTAACTATTTAAACTTAGCTTTTTACTACGACCCGGTGATAGCAAGATTGCATAGGAGTTGCAAGTGCGTGAACGCAGAGCTATACGATCTCTACAATACAATACACACGCGCGCTCATTTTAGGATATAAGACAGTGGATGATTACCACAACTCCATCGGAAATCTCCACAATACAGGCTCTGCCTAGTGTAGAGATCGAGTGTTTATTGTGTATATCATTTTTATCTCATCATCATATCAGCCGAAAAACGTCCACTGCAGCACAAAGGCCTCCCCCAAGGATTTCCACGACGACCGGTCCTGCGCTGCCCGCATCCATCGGTTTCCCGCGATCTTCACCAGGTCGTCGGTCCACCCGTGGGAGGCCTGCCTACGCTACGTTTTCCGGTGCGCGGTCGCTACTCGAGAACTTTACTACCCCAGCGGCCATCTGTTCTGCGAGCTATGTGCCCTGTCCACTGCCACTTCAGATTAGCGATTCTGTGAGCTATGTCGATCTCCTGCGGATCTCCTCGTTTCTGATTCTATCACGCAGATAAACTCCGAGCGTAGCACGCCCTTTCCCTTTGGGTGACCTTGAGCCTTCTTATGAGGCCCATAGTAAGCGACCATATCTCAGTTCCGTAAGTCATCACTGGCAACACACACTGGTCAAAGACCTTAGTCTTGAGACACTGCGATACTTGGGACGTGAAGATATTGCGAAGCTTTCCGAACGCTGCCCAGCCGCGAATAAATAATCTAATAAATTTATTTATATTTCTATATATCTCAAGTATATTGTTATTATTCTATGGCCCTATTTATTTATTTAACATTTTCCATACTTCTAGCTATGCGTGCGCATGCCTAGTCCACGTGGCCGAGAAGCTGTTCAGCGAACCCAGCATAGCCAATATGATCTTATTCACTGGGAACTCCTTCGTGGGGCTGGCGGGAATCACCGTGCTACTCATACTGGATATTATTTCTGAGTCTGATGTAAGTGCCATCTTATAAAAAAAACTACTTTATTTATACAGGGTGATTGCTTGAACGAGGGACGCGTATCGGGAGATGAATAAGAAGAAAAATCTGAACAAATTTCCTCAAGAAACCTATGGTAAATAGCAAAAAAAATTATTTCTCATGCAAAGAGTTGGCTAATTGAGCTGATCAATTTGTGTGAAAAGTATACTTCCTGCGAATTGACCATTGGTTACTCAGGAAATGTTGTTCAGTTTTATCCTCTTCGTCTACTCTTGAAATGCGTCCGTCGTTAAAGCTGTCATCCTGAAGGTCTGTACCGCTTAACCCTTTGAACGCCATGTAAATGAAAAAGCCGTCATTTACTGGTTAAGCAATACAAATTTAACTTTACGATAATGTGTGTTCACTCACGTTCCAAGCATATCCAAAAATTAGTGAGAATTCCAATCTTACACTAGCATGTTTAGGTCTTCCTTCCACTATATGCCCGGACGGATATATCCGTCGTTGCTGGTGAACTAGTAATGCAGATATATCCGTATTTGGCGGTCATCCTGTTGTGCGGATATATTGGTCGTTGACGGTGAACAAGTAATGCAGATATATCCGTATTTGGCGGTCATCCTGTTGGTCGGATTTATCTGTCGTTGCTGGTGAACTATTAATGCAGATATATCCGTATCCGTAGTCGTTGGCGGTGAACAAATAATGCAGATATATCCGTATTTGGCGGTCATCCTGTTGTGCGGATATATCCGTCGTTAACTGTGAACTAGTAATGCAGATATATCCGTATTTGGCGGTCATCATGTTGTGCAGATATATACATCGTTGGCGGTGAACAAGTAATGCAAATATATCCGTATTTGGCGGTCATCCTGTTGTGCGGATATATCCGTCGTTGGCGGTGAACAAGTAATGCAGATATATCCGTATTTGGCGGTCATCCTGTTGTGCGGATATATCCGTCGTTGGCGGTGAACAAGTAATGCAGATATATCCGTATTTGGCGGTCATCATGTTGTGCAGATATATACATCGTTGGCGGTGAACAAGTAATGCAGATATATCCGTATTTGGCGGTCATCCTGTTGTGCGGATATATCCGTCGTTGGCGGTGAACAAGTAATGCAGATATATCCGTATTTGGCGGTCATCCTGTTGTGCGGATATATCCGTCGTTGGCGGTGAACAAGTAATGCAGATATATCCGTATTTGGCGGTCATCCTGTTGTGCGGATATATCCGTCGTTGGCGGTGAACAAGTAATGCAGATATATCCGTATTTGGGGGTCATTCTGTTGTGCGGATATATCTGTCGTTGGCGGTGAACTTGTAATGCGTAGCGGGAGGATAACAGTTGCAATAACGGCACTGTTGCACTCCACATGGCTGAGGTATCGAGCGCCTCTCGCACCGTACGCCTATCGACAGGTAACCTCTGAGTTGCCTTGGTCAAAACCGTTTCGTGACTTATCTGACTTTTATGGCCTGCCTTCACGCATCTGATCTGCGCCGAGATCGAATTTATAGAAAAATCTGAACTTTTATTTCCACTTTCTTCCTTTACAGCGACTAGTTCTGTTTGTTGATGATCATCATCACATTAGCCAAAAGACGTACACTTCTGGACTTAAGCCTCCCCAAATTGGGGGGAGAGGGCAAGTTGGGGGATTTCTACAATCGCCACGCTTGGCTAGGGGTTGGCGATTACAGTGTGGAGTACGTGGAAAGGACACGACACCTTCGGAAAGAGATGGGGTAGTGTTATTCTAGAGCCGCAACCACAGGTCAATAGTTCGCCTCGCTGTGCAGGAAATTTCGTATGTTCGTGTTTTAGAAAACACTTATCTGCCTGGCTGTGAATGAATTTTCAAGCGACTTCCAAAAAGGAGGAGGTTCTCAATTAGTCTGTATGTTTTTTTTTATGTGTTACCTCAGAACTTTTGAGTGGGTGAAATTTGAAACGTCTTTAAAATAACATACCAGGTCAGAAAACTGAAATGCAACGGATATAACGAACGAGAATTAGATCTGTTTCCGGTAGAACCGGCCAATTGTATAACAATCTAATTTTATGGGACAAGCAAACCAGCCCCCTGATTCTAAAAGCTTCGATTCCAATCCGTTAGACTGAATCGGCAAACGGCAAATCGAATCTTTTAGATCTTTTCTACGATTCCGTGTAACGAATCGAACTCGAAACTCGAGTGCTGAGTAGTTATCCACACACGGAGGAAAGTTTTGTTTCACTTTAAGCCAAGGGCAGTGTGATCCGTCCTAGTTACAGCTTAACACAAGCACCTTATATGTACGGAGTGTATCATAATTTCCAGAACACGGACAACGCAAGATGGGTGCTCCACAAAGTGTTCATGCTGAGTCCTCAGTTCGTTCTTGGCGATGGCTTACTCGAAATAGCTAAGAATACGATACAGGCACAGGTATTTAGAACACTATTCACTAATTTCTAAGTTTTTCTCTCTGTCTCTATATCTTTCTTTCTCCATCTCTCTCTTACTGTTTACCATGATATCACAAGAGATACGCTTACACATTTGGCCTATGGACGCCGTCGGCCGATAAAGCGGTACATAAAAAGAAAGTAAGTTATCTTCATAGAATGGTTACATCGCGCGATTTGAATGTGTGCGCGTCAGTAGGCACGCACGCACACTAAAATAATAAAAACGACTTCTTTCCTTTTACTAAAGAACTCGTTTTTATTATTGTAGTGTGCGTGTGTGCCTACTGACCTGCACACATACAAACCGCGAGAGGTACTATTGTACCTACTATTCTTTCTTTTTGTCATCATATTTTCGAGATTTTGTCGCGCTGCGCTGGCTAGCTAGTGAGGAAAAACCAATGAGTTCCTATATCTCCAGAGAGAGATTCTTGTCACGTAAATTGCACCACATGAAGTATGTCTTACTACGCCATACTCCTCCTCATACATAAGTAGTTGTAGTGAGAGTGAGACAATAATAATCAATTTATTTACGACTAACTCTAGGATCAATTTGTGTTCGTAATCTTACAAACTAAGCTTATATACTAAATGTTAGTAAAAATATAAAATCAGAAACTTCTTTGAGGTTTTACTGCCGGCACATGAACATTGCAACAATGATTCATGTAGCAACAATCAAACCTGTCCGCTATCATAGCCAGGATGTTGTTGGCACTACCGCGCACTCTGCGCACTAAGGACGCGCACCTTTTGCGCATTGTGGCATAGAAACAGTCTATGCGCACCTCCGCGAACATGCCCGAAGCAGTGCAATAGCGCGGCAGCCCCATCAACACCCTGAAGGCGTTATTGAACTGGACGCGGACCGAGTATAGTTCGCCCACAGGCTGCTGGCAAAGTATATATTAATACTAACATACAGTTTGGATACTCCCTGCCGCTCTCTAGATTGCGACCTCACCCCCTTGTCACCCAGATTGATACAGATTGGTTGTCGAATGTATAGGATTTCGCCGATTTTTGTTTGTTCCGTCATACCTTTTTATAAATTTATTTCTGGCCCATTGTATGAAGTTTCCAGGGTGTGCTGCTGGCATAGAGGGATGTACAGACGCCAGCACATCAAGCTTCGTAGTGCTATTCGGATCCATACGCGTACGGCATAAGAACGATGCAAAGACCGAAGTGTCTAGCTTGTGCTGGCCTCTATACAATACGCTCTAAATAGTGTGACTGTGTTACATCCCTTGACAGTAACGAGTATTTTCATCTTTTCAGTAATTAACAAATTCACTCATTGGCGACGAGGAACTTGTATCAAACAGGCTCCAAAGCCTCGACCATCGCCGCAAAGTGGCCTGTCTATCAGTGTTCTACAGGATTCATTTCGGAGAGTGTGCCCTGGAACTTCACGACCTCATTCCCCCCTCTCCATTTCATCATCGGACGACCAGGCGCGTAGAGCGGTTCCACCCCTTTGTCGTCAATGTTCCACCTTTTCGCACGAAGCGTTTTGCTTCTTCCTTCATCATGCGAACGGCCAAGGAGTGGAATTCCCTTCCGGCGTCTGTATTCCCCGATTCTTATAATTTAGGAATCTTCAAGACGAGAGTGAATAGGCACTATTTGAGCTTGCGTGTTACATCCTCGGCTGCATCGGCACTTACCATCAGGTGAGGTGCAGCCAAACGCACTCAAATTTATATTTTAAAAAAAATTAACAAATTAACAGTTGTACAAACTATCGTATATTTAATGGTAATTTTTCTGATCAGGTACTAGACCGATTCGGTATGGACACGTACAAGGATCCCCTGAACACCCCACTGGTGGTGTACCACTACATAGCGCTGGTACTAGTCGGCACTGCGCTACTGATACTGAACCTGGCTATTGAATACGATTGCTTCTACACTCTGTGGCTCAGGTATGCCTCTTTTTTTTAAAGTACCAAGTATACATGTGATGATAAAATAAACAAGTGCGAACCGGAATCGTACGCGATAAGTTCCGTACCATCGTACATAATAAAAAACTTCAAATAATCACGATTCTAATTAATTAATTGATTCCCCCCTTACTAGACTAGTAGTCGGCACTGTGCTACTGATACTGAATCTGGCTATTGAATACGATTGCTTCTACACTCTGTGGCTCAGGTATGCCTCTTTTTTTAAGTACCAAGTTCAGGTAAATATGTCATGGTTTTGTATTGAACAGAGGCTGAAATGCGTTAAGAGCGGGGCAAGGGCACAGATTACTAAATAGTTATGGCAAGGGACACAGATAGGATAGTAAGCCACCTCCTAATCGTTAGTGCATTCACTTCACACCAAGAGGTCACGGGTTCGATTTCCGGCGAAGTATAACTTTGTAAGACTCGGTTTGGTTGGTGGTAGGGCATTTTCTAAGCCATTTTCTATCCACCGTCTTATCTAAGTCTTGCTGCCAAAGTCTGTGTTTTCAGCATAAAGATAAGTTAACCAGTTCCCCATTGCGTTGGGGAATATTGGTAAGCCCGCTTCCATCTTTGGTATCAACGTCACTTGTGTCACGCGATATACATATGCATGCAAAATTTTAGCTCAATCGAAAATCGGGAAGTGGGTCAAATTTAACTTGCATGATTTCATTACAGAAACCGGGACAGGTGAAAGTAAAAAATAAAAGCTTGTAAAAAATGTTACGGTTAGCTATTTTCCTTTACATCTTTTGAACTATGCGTTTTAAAATGATAAAAAAAAACGTAATTTTATTTTCAATACACTTGCTCGTAAAGTGGTCCTTTAAATGCCAGTCAAGTGAGCGCAAAATAAATTCTATGTGCTTTTACTCTTTACCACTTTTCTTAAATTTCTAGCTCGGAGGAACAAGACATTTTTAGCAAATAAAAATTATAACAACCAGAGATACAAAATCTTCTTTCAGACTTTTGATAGGAGAATTTTAAAAGAGATAGGTTGTTCCTCCGTGGGGTTATGACATAACGGTAGTGATTATATTCTCTTTGAGTTATCTTTGTGAAGAAAAGAGGTTGTTCCTCCGTGGGGTTATGACATAACAGTAGTGATTATATTCTTTTTGAGTTATCTTTGTGAAGAAAAGAGAATAAATATGAATGAAGCGCGTAGGGTACACCAACGATTAGTTCCAAGGAGTTTAGTTTCCAAGGAGGTTTTAATACATATATTAATATTATGCCAAGCCTTATTGTAGTCACGTGTGTTAGCTAAAATATGGTGCAATTTTCTTAAAACTGAATTGAGATGTTTTAGTTGTGAAAACGAATAAAATTATGAATAGTTAATAAATGTGTAATCAATGTATACAGGGCGTCCCACAGCTATGCCACGTGGAGGGAAAGTACCTTGAATATTGTAGTTGGAACATTTTACTGAAAAAAGAGATTGTTTTAATTTAAAAAACATTTTAAACTGCATTCTTTGATTTTTTTAATAATTACATGGTTGAACCGGGAATCGAACCCGCTACACGAGAAAAAAAAACCCTATAGCTTTATCATACCGATCGAAAGGCTTCATCATAAGGATAATTTTGATAATTAAAGGACATAGTGTCAGAAATAAAAGGAAGACCATGAATTTTAACATTTTTAATTTAAAATTAATCAATTTAATTTATTAAATGCTCAAAATGTGTATATTATTATAGCGGCAATAGAAATTAACAAATAATAAAATAAAAATATTTTTTTATCCACAATAGGGTAGCAGTCTGCATCAAAAATAAAATCTGAAATATGATATCCTAAATTGCTCTCCTCTTAAAATTTCAAAAAACCTTACTTGTTTTGTTTTTCCATTACGTCTTAAATTTTTAATATATCAAATTCACAAAATAAGTTCGTCAATGACGCTTAAAATCTGTGACGTCACTTGTGGGTATTTCAAACATTTTAGAACATTTCGTTTTTGACATATCATACTCAGTTACTCAAATGACTAGCAGTCCGATCCCCTATTGATAAGCCCTTGGAATCATCTCATCTGATGGTAAGTGACGATGATGCCGAAGATGGAAGCGGGCTTACCAAGATTCCCCAACGCAATGGAGAACTGGCTATCTTATCTTCAAGCCGGAACACATCAATGTTGTTAACACTGATGTTTGGCGGCAAGACTTAGATAAGATTGTGGTAGCTAGCCAGGCGGGCTTATAAAATGCCCTACCACTAACCAAACCGAGTCTTACAAGTTGACCCCACCGGGAATCGAACCCGCGAACTTCTGGTGTGAAGCTACTGGTCTGGATTTACTCTATTGTTTTTCTTGGCTACACAAATGTACTCACCTTAAAATCGCCCATATCTTCAAACAGGCCACCTACATCGGCAGTCGTTAAATTAGCGCCCCCGAAAACTGGCCCCAGGCTCGACATAGCCGCCCTCAGAGCTCTTACTCCGGCCCTGTGCGAGGATACTTTGTCTAGCGCGGGGAATGAACCCGCGAACGAGTGGACTAAGGACGTGAGGCGTATTATGTTGGCACTGATGTTTGGTGGCAAGACTTACATAAGATGGCGGTAGCTAGCAGGCTATAAAAATGCTCTACAACTTTCCTACCACCAATCAAAGGGGAGAATTAATTTATTAATTAGAATCGTGATTATTTGAAGTTTTTTTTATTTTGTACGACGGTACGGAACCCTTTGTAAACGATTTCGTCTCGCACTGGCTTTTTTTTACCACATGTATACGAAGCCTAAGAACTCACAGAAATTGTTTGACCCTGTATAAAAAAAATTCGAGCGAGACCTACAGTACTCGCATATGATGTGTAACATGTGACAAAATACTTTAGGTTAGTTAGATTTGATGACGATATTGTACCTGGGTGGCGGATCTGACAGTAACGAAAAAAACCGACCAAGTGCGAGTCGGACTCTCGTAAAGTAGAATTCCGCGCTTTCGCGACTTCCTGTTACACATTTCCGCCCCATGTTACACATTTCCGTCCCATTTCACGAAATCACTCCCACAAATTGCAGGAAAGCGAGAGCAAAGATGTTACACATCAATAAATTAATTGCGATAGAACATAACAATAGTAGCTCCCTAGCTCTCAAATCTTGCTACGAGAGTAAAATGAAAGTTTTATACATTGTTGAAAGGTTCCGCCCAAGATCCGCAGACGTGCAAGAAAGAAGCGAGACAGAAGATGCGGAGGTAGCAGCGGAGCGAAAGAGAGTGTTGTCCGCTCTCACGAACAACGACCGCCCACTGCGACTGCCTACTATTGGCAATATTAATGCTGGTATATATTTATTTATCCATTGCGTTGGGGAATCTTGGTAAGCCCGCTTCCATCTTGCATCATCATCACTTACCATCAGGTGAGATGATGCCAAGGGCTTACCAATTGTGAATAAAAAAAAATATATTTATTTCATAGTTTAATGTACCTACATAGAAAACATGAATGATTATTGAACACGTTGATAACCGATTTCAATCGCACCAACTTAGTACAATTCTGCTACATTTTTCGTCGTTTTTTGAAGTGAAAACTTCTTTAGCGGCGCTGAGCACTTTTTGTTGGATGGGTAAAAACTTCCAAACTCGCGTCAGGGTCACGTGATGCTGATCGAAAAAGCGTAAGATCGAAGG
Organism: Coleophora flavipennella; assembly: GCA_947284805.1. Classification (NCBI taxonomy): domain Eukaryota; kingdom Metazoa; phylum Arthropoda; class Insecta; order Lepidoptera; family Coleophoridae; genus Coleophora; species Coleophora flavipennella. Next base: position 14,889,651 of record OX369255.1, on the reverse strand, counting down.
AAGGGAGAGGAACAAGTATCTCCCACTCTTTCTACCGTGCCTGAGGGCGCTTTTCTCAATTTTCCATCTGCCGGTTAGTAGCAAAACTACTCGCCTAGCGACCTAACATCGACATATTGATGTCACTACGTAGTTCAGCTATTTCACACTAGATGTCAATAAGTGTAGAAAGTAATGGGACGTACTCAGAACTATGAGCTTTAAAAAGTTTGTGTAAAAAATGAATAAAATGAGGGTTAACATTTTTACTGTTTTGTATGTGTACTGACGTACTTAAAATTTCTAGCACAAAATAATAGACAAATTATTATTACAAAATTAAATTGCCTGCGAAAATAACAGTTTTAGTTAGTTGTTGTCGGTTCGTTGCCCTATCGTTTTGAATGGTTGCGAAATGCTTAAAACGAATATCTATATATTTTTCTGATAAAGATTTAATCAGCAGTATAATATGATTTACAGTCGGTGATTGGTCAAAGCTGTAATTTAAAAAATAAAATGAAATACATACTTATTCTCCTAAAATAATTGAAACTCGGTTATACAAACAATACCGAAACCAACCGACAAATCCAGTTTTAAACTAGGTAAAGTGCCCATCTTTAATTTTTTATGGCCTTTTTTTGTCACTATGAAGTCTGCATCATTAAAATGGCAAGAACAAATCTTTGTATATTTTGTCGGAGTCCAATCCGGTCTATTCACTTTTGTGATCCATTGTTGTTTTAAATTATCATCGGATGGAAATCTAAAACAAACAAAAAGAAATAAAATTAACTAGGTGGTAAATTATCTTAATATGAATAAAATGATTATTTAACATTCGAAGTTCTTTCAATTCATGAACAGTCACGGAGAATAGTACGAGTATGTATACAACTCAGATCTTTGTTACTTGAAAATATTTGCTATGAAAATGTTATTTCATTACTGACCATAGCCGTGTGTTATTCGGTAAAATTATTTGAATCTAATTACGGCCCTGGATATTTGGTACGTTGAAAATAGTTGTTCTTGTTGACGATAGATGGCGGCCTGTTTACAATATAATTATAAAAATCACTAAAGTACTGTTTTGGCGACTAAAAAGTATTCAGGTTTAATTGTATACTTTAATTTTCAGTATCCACGTATGATTATAACTATATACCAATGCGGAACTTTACGTACTCGTATTTTTTATTCACAAAAGTTACGCCACCTAGTGTCGAGAAGTATAATTTATACTTGAAAGCCGAGAATTTTCTAGAACTATTTTAATAATTACGTATAAAATTACTTACAAATGAAATGTGATACCATTCATAGCATCAGAACGTCTGTCTGAATAACTTCGACACGATAAAACACAACACTTCATCCTTTTCTTCATAATAATGTATTCTTCATGTTTAATGCTAATGTTTCTGATGTTGGTGATATTTGTTTAAGTCGTTGCCACTCTGGTGATAATCAGTTCATTATTATGGTTGCTGTTTACATCTCTCCAAATAAGTCTTTGCGTGTTATAAGAGACTTCTTGTATGAAACATTATTTATTTATTCTCATGACGCATCTGCATTGCTTCAAAAAAAAATTGGAAAAAGCTTTGATAAATTGCCAATGATTTTGAGTGGAGATTTCAATATCAATTTTGCAGAGGATAAAAATCAATCATTAATTGAATTTTTAAATAATGAATTTGGTTTAACTATGTCAAATGATCGCAATTTTAGCACAACGAAATACAAAACAACAATTGATGCGGTCTTTATTAGACACTTAAATAGATTCGAATCAAAACTGTTTGTTTCTTACTTCAGCTATCATAAACCGATTGTATCAGTTTTAGAAATTTGCGATGATGATTCTGGTAATAACGATGGTGAAAAAGTCGTCGAAATTATGGATGAAAGTTGATATTTCTAAGAGATAAAAATTAATGTAATATATAAATAAATAACGATATAATATTATGAATAATAACATGTAAATTGTCATATTTGTGTACGATAGCACAATAAATAAACATTGTATTCTACCTCATAAATGATAGTATTTTTGTACTTATAATTAAACACAACGTTAATACTAAAGTTTTCACTTCTGCCGGCACTCCCGGAGTGCTACCGGTGTGTTTTTTTTTTAAGTAAGTAAGATTTTGACAAAATTTGTATAGGACCAACCTTGAGGCATTCGCCATCGAATAAAAAAAAATTAAAATTGCTTTACAACTTTGGGCGAAGATATCGCGTACCTAACAAACACACACAAAACAGGCAAATTTAAAACAGTCATTTTTGGTAGTCGGTAATTTTTTATTTCGATGTACCTATTTGTGTAGCACTAACTCCATACCGATTTACGGCGTAAATCGATCTAGCTGTTTGTTTAGCCTAGATTAGATTGCTGTGTTACGGCGAGTGGGACGAGATACCTAGCCAGCGGGATTACTGTCATCAAAGCAGTTCGTCTTAGTCCGAGGGTCGGTAAAATACTGATGACACAGTGATAGTTAACCTACTAATAGTCATAAGAACCCGGGCGACAGAGATTTGCTCGGAGTCTCTTATACTTGTAGCGCCATCTACTGTCGAGTAGCTGAACTAAACGAAAAATATTATTTTTGACGTGAATCGTCTTTAAAATCACACCGATACATACTGGTACCAGGACAGAAAAGTGGACCGTTGCGTATTGGTGTATATCGTATTAGATTTTATCTCGTGTCATTATTTAGCTTATACAGGGTGTAACAAAATTGGTGTGGGTCCCGTTAACTGGGGCTTCTACTCATCATACTGAACCACTTTTGTTCTACGACTTTGCTGAAAACGTAAATATTATTTTTACTCTTCATACAAAACGATCAGCTGATCGACCGATTTTGTGCATTTTAGTATGAAGGGGCCAAAACTTTTTTTTTGAGAATTGACTATGGATTCTTTGGAGAAAGTTGTTCAGTGTGACGACTACAATCCCCAGTTAACGGGTCATACACCAATTTTGTTACACCCTGTATAGTCAGCTCGCTGTTATTCGTTGTTTGCGTCGGGGTCGGGTGGGGATGCGAGGAAAAAATTACTGAAAAATACTCCTCTCTTTTCAATATAACTCCTGACTCAACGTGACTTCTTTTGTGTGTTTATAGATCTTATTTAGAACAATTTACAAAAATAATAAAAAAGTTTAATTCACAGAATGTTTTAGTCAAAAAATAAGCAAGAAATGTAAAAAAAATATGAAAATTCAATATGTTAGCCTCAGTCCGTGAAAAAGTCAACCAGAAATATACATCACGGCTATCGCCGGCAAAAGGCGGTTTCGGAAGCGTCTCAAAGCTGCCAAGGCACGACTCACACGTGATTCTTTTGTATACTCGTACATAAATAAAGTTTATTTAGAACGAACGACCAATTTAAATTAAAAAAAGTGTAATTTGGACAATATTTATAGTAAAAATAGACAAATAAATTTAAACATAGTCTAAATAATAAAAAGGAAGAAATATATAAAAAAAAAATAAAAAATCCTGCTAGGCGAGAGGCCGAGCTCTGCATAGGGCGAAGCACGGAGCGTCCCTCCTGCAAGGTCACTGACGTCAAAACTTTAGATGCCAATATCTCTGTAACTATCCATCGTAGATCGTAGACCATCGAAATATTTGCACTAGAACAGCTATAAAACAAATGTCACACGCCGCTCGGGAGACGCGAGGAGTGCGCAGGGGTGGGAATATCGCGTGACGTTCATGAAGAATAAACAAACAGATGCGACAGTCGCTGTAATGGAGACATCTGCTTGATTTATTTAAGCACAAATCTTTAATAACCCGACAGCTCACGCAAGCTAAAAGTAATGTTTTTTGGGTTGTATGGATGTATGTGTGTGTTTATTGGTTTCATTGTTATCACATGTAGCCAAAAACGGCTTGTTGGATTTTGGAGTGCAACGTGACGCAACATGCCCCGTCAAAATTTTGATTCGGATTTATTGATTAAAAACAATAAATTCAGTTACAAATCGAGGAAAAGTTATCATTTTGCACTTTCTCGTATTTCGTGAATGATTAGTGCAATATCTGAGCACCCACAGCGGCATAATTATTCATATGTTTTTTTTTTTGCTAAAACGGTCTCAAGTTATGTCCCAATAGGCGCTAGCGAGTAACTGAGTGAGTTGCATATTCGTCTTGAACGGAACACGGTTGTATTGAGGAGTGTCTTTTCTATTGATAAGGCTCGCTGTGTTTGAACTCATATTAATTATCTAGATCAGATCTAGGCACTTGGGGGGTAAAATATTTGGATGCTTATACCTCTATAACCATGTTTTATAAAAATATATAATTTCAGGTTTCGTCACTACAGAAGATTTGACGAAAAAGAGTCAAAAAACGACAATAATATCGGCCAGTAGTGATGTCGCTCAGTGCGTGGCGCTGAGCAAAGTATACCCCTCACTGGCGGGCCCGAAAGTAGCTGTCAAATCGCTCACCTTGGGAATACCTAGTGGACAGGTTTGTGACCTAGTTTCACTATTACCTTACACTAAATCATCATCATCATCATCATCATCAGCCGGAATAACTCCACTGTTGGACAAAGGAACTGTTTTCGTATAGAGACTCAAGGTTTTCATTATTAGTTTGGCCTGATCAAAATATTTCTGTTGATAGCCATTTTTTTCTTTTTAGCATTTCTTAACAACTTCATATTATTTAAACACCCCTTTTTGTGCTACCTAGCTTCATGAGCTCAATGAACTCGTGCTTAAAGCGTGTGACGAGAGAAAAACTATTTTGTCCAGTTAGTACATCAGCCATTTTTTTCTTTTTAACATTTCTGAACAACTTAATATTATTTGAACACCACTTTTTGAGTCACCTAGCTTCATGAGCTCAATGAACTCGTGCTTAAAGCGAGAGAAAAACTATTTTGTCCAGTTAGTACATCAGTCATTTTTTCTTTTTAACATTTCTTAACTACTTAATATTATTTGAACACCACTTTTTGAGCTACTAGCTTCATGAGCTCAAGCGTGTGATGAGAGAAAAACTATTTTGTCCACTTATTGTATAACATCAACATACGAGTATGAAGTAGGTACCTATTTATTAAAACTTGACAAACTAGTGAATAACTGTCAACAATTCTTTGTGTAAGTTATTTCTGTAAGTTATTTCTCCGTGGCGTAATGGTTAGTCCATTCGCTTCACACCAGGAGGTCGCGGGTTCGATTCCCGGCGGGGTCAATTGTAAGACTCAGTTTGGATGGTGGTAGGGCATTTTCATAGCCCGCCTGGCTAGCTGCCACAATCTTATCTAAGTCTTGCCGCCAAACATCAGTGTTAACAGCATTGATCGTTCCGGCTTAAAAGATAGATAAAAAGATAGCCAGATCCCCATTGCGTTGGGGAATCTGGATAAGCCCGCTTCCATCTTCGGCATCATCGTCACTTACCATCAGGTGAAATGATGCCAAGGGCTTATCAATTGTGGATAAAATATATGTCGAGTTCAGAAAACCTATATTGAGACTATTTTCAAGACAACGAGCATGTTAAAGAGGTTAAAATATAATGCTGTTTTAGTAATTGCACTTTCAAAGATTTCTTTTAGCGTGCTATTGGCCAGTTTCCGTCGTCTTCGTTAATAAATCTGGGGGCACGGTAGTGCCCCGCCAAGACGAGCCAAGCAAAGCGCCAGGGCTACTTTTTACAAGCTTTTATTTCACTTGCAATTTTCGTATGTAATTAAGTTGTCCGCTTCAAAATTTGCAAGTAAAATTAGACACACTTTCCGGTGTTCGATTGAGCTGAAATTCTTCATACACGTTTAGTTTGGATGACAGTGCATAAGCAATGTACAATTCAACGCACGTAAAAAGAGCTCCGAGCGACCTACCTGCGCAGTGAATGAATTGCGGGCCAAATTGGTGGTAAGGGGTGAGGCGCGACGGGGGAAACACGCGTCTCTCTTGTTTGCTGTCGCGTGATTGGTTCGCCAGTTGTCATTTGTTTCCCGCCTGCGCAAACACATTCCCACCACTTGACCACTGGAGCTTTTTTTACGTGCGTTGAATTGTATCGTCATTCTAAATCCAATATGGCGGACTCCCAAAGATGGCAGACCAGTTGTTTTTATGCACCCCCACGATATGGGTATCAAATGAAAGGGTTTGCTGAGAAGAATACGAAACAATTGTAATTCTTTTCAAATAAAAGCTTGTTCGTAATTTTTTTTGGGTTTTTCGAAATTATTTTATTTGTTAAAAAAACGGGAGGGAATAGTTTGGTAGATCCCAGTCACTTGGCGAATCTTTACTTAATATTATACATTAACAATATTATTGAAAATGTGTTTGTTTGTTTGTTACCTTTTCACGCTTCAACACTTTGACCAATCTTAATGAAATTTGGCATGCAGGTATGCTGTGTCACGAGGAAGGACACAGGCTACTTTTATCCCGTGAAAATAGCATAGCCCGATGCAGTTCCTGAGGGAAATAAAAAATACTCTTTTTTTGATTAATGTCTAACATCGCAACGGAACAATGGATTCTTGTGATTTTTTGCACAGAGATGGTTGAAGGGGTGGAAAATGACATGATTTAGTAATAAGCATATCCTTACATATTTCCCGAGGGATCTGGAAAAAAATCATGTCAACTTTCGCGAGCCGCCCTCTAAGACAGATGAAGCCGCGGGCAAAAGCTAGTCTAATATAATTGTAACCTTGTAACCGCAATATTTTCCTGCAGTGCACAGCGCTGCTAGGGCAAAACGGTGCCGGCAAGTCGACCACATTCTCCATGCTGACTGGCGAAGTCAGGCCCACGAGTGGAAAGATATACCTGAACGAGAGAGAGGTCAATAACCGGCAGCTGTGCAGTGGGCTTATAAGTATGTTGTTTCATATTTTACCTCTTCGCCTCATTTATATAGGGTGTAACAAAATTGTTGGGGCTTTTACCCGTCATACTGAACAACTTTCCCCGAGGAACTTATTGTTAATACTCAAAGAACTCTACATATAAAATCAGATGATCATTTTGTATAGAGTTTAAAAACTTTTTGTGAATTGATTATGAGTCCCTTGGGGAAAGTTGTTCAGTATGATAAGTAGAACGTTAACGAGTCCTACACCAATTTTGTTACATACTGTATAAATATACAAGTATACAATATCCAAGTAGATAAAGATAGGTAATTAAAAATGTTTTTATTTTCAGGCCTTAAGATAGGTCAAATGACAATATTCAATTCAAATTATTGAAAGATTGTGTAAAGCTATCAATATAAACAAAATATATAATATACTTAAAGTAATAAAAAATCGATTTAATTGAAAACATTTTTAAAAATATTACCACTTTTGATGTAAAAAAATATACTGTTGACCCTGTTTTTGGCATTAATTCCAAAATTTCTCGAAAACAAATAGTTACGTTGAATGATAAACACAAAAAATCGGTAACTATAAAATCTTGCATTTTATCTAAACACATTTTTTAAACTTATTTGAAAGTATAGAAAAGTAATAAAAACATGTAAAAATCGAGAATTGGGCGTTCGGTGTCACAGCCGCGCTGAAGCTCGCATTGATTTGAACTTAAAATGAATAGACTTACGTTCGATATTATTTTAACACGTATCAACCTGCTCGGATTGAGGCATATTAAAGCCTTAACATTAATTTTTAGAAATCATAAGAAAAAAAAAACGTTTTCCATTACATTTCCGGAGCATCTTTGATTTTGAGTGGAGATCTAAAAAAATATAGTATTGAGTAAAGTTTTTTTTTATTTTATTTTTTTTAAATTTGCGTTTGATGCATTAATATTTAAGGTTAATCGTGTTTAATCGATGTTCGTTAATGGGATTTCCTTATTAGGTTTTTAACGAGCCAACCGATGAAGTACTGCTTTTATAGTCAAACATTATTAACAATCTTTGTTATGTGGTCAAAACTATTTCTTCGGATGTTTCATTGCACTTTTTTATCATATCATATTCATTTTTTTTAACTGTTCCAAAAGAGTTATATCTGTGGTCTGTAAACTCATTTCATTAAAAATAATAATAATTACTTAACTATATTTCCAGGTTACTGTCCACAGAGTGATGCATTAGACGCTCTTCTGACAGTAAGAGAAACATTACAAATGTACTGCCGACTAAGGGGCATCACAGAACAAGATAAGGTAAATATTTTAACGAGTAAAGTTTCATACATTCTCTGTAGCGTGGTCAAATATTTATTTGATTTTCATTACAAAATTAAATTTAGAGCATTTATAGCAAATTGTTTAAGATTTTTTTTAATAAATTATAAACTAAAGATAATTTAGATAACCTGGTGAACCGGTGAAGGTCGCGGGAAGCCGCTGGATGCGGGCAGCGCAAAACCGGTCGTCGTGGAAATCCTTGGGGGAGGCCTATGTCTAGCTGTGGACGTCCTTCGGCTGATATGATGATGATGATGAATTTAGATACAACATTTTAGAAATTATTAAAATGTTTGTAACTCACCTGGCGGCAGGTGCTTGTGTGGGAGGGTGACAGATGTAGTCACAGCAACGTTGCGCAGTATATGACTGACGTGTCACGGATAAATTTGGCGTCAGAATCGTATTTACCCTATGTCCAGGGGGGCACTTGGTCCGGGGCGGCAAGATGTGAGGGGCTGTTTTTTTCGGTTGTTCTTGCGCCAGTCGTAGTAGAAAAAATTCGTAGAATTTTTTTTCTAGGGATACGTTTGGTTCAACGAAAAATAATAACGCTAGCCAAGTGCGAGACGGACTAGCGATAATAAGGATGACGAACCACTTCGAACATGCAAACAGAAGGTTACAGTAAGGTGACGTTTATCGTGTGGCACTACGGAATCCTCAGCGCGCAACTCCGACTCGCACGGGCAACACAAACACACACTCAAACGGGCGGTTTTTATGTTGCCGGAGCGCCGGATTTTTAAATACGCCTCTGTTTGGCGTTGCGCCATAATAAGTTCCTGTAAAGCAATCTTCAGGCGTTTGGAATAGTTTAAAAAAAAATATCAAATCGAATGGTCAACGATCCTAGCTCCATGCCACATGCGTGGTCACGTCGATCATGCAGGTTAACTGACAATAATAGATGGGTTTGACTGATAGCGGCATTCATTATTGGTGCCGGTTGCTATCATTAAATAATAAGTTCCTGTAGCTATGAAAATCTAAGAAAACATTGTATAAGTTTTATACTTTGGCCACGAGTAAATGTATTTCCCCGTAGCCAATTCCTTAAAGCAATCTTCAGGCATTTGGAATAGTTTAAAAAAAATATCAAATCGAATGGTCAACGATCCTAGCTCCATGCCACATGCGTGGTCACGTCGATCATGCAGGTTAACTGACAATAATAGATGGGATTGACTGATAGCGGCATTCATTATTGGTGCCGGTTGCTATCATTAAATGGCAGTGGCAATAAAGGTCGCTTGAAAGTTCTGACAGCGGGGTTCGCCACTAGCCACAATCTCCACTCCCCTTCACAACCTTCACCAGGTCATCGGTCCACCGAGTGGGAGGTCTTCCTACGCTACGGTTTTCGGTGCGCGGTCGCCACTCGAGAACTTTACTGCCCCAACGTCCATCTGTTCTACGAGCTATGTTAGCCCACGAACAAATAAAATGAAAAGTCTCATCTTTATTTCCCTTCGCCAGATAATAAATCGAACAATAGAGATGTTCGACCTGTCAAAATACACTAACGTCAGGAACGGTGCGCTCAGCGGCGGCAACAAGAGGAAACTGTGCACCGCCATCGCTTTTATGGGACGGACGCCCTTGGTGCTGCTAGATGAGCCCACCAGGTAAGCGAGCTTACTTTTTGTGAATTCCCTAAGAAGCCCGTGTGGTTTTTGATTCAGAGTAGTGAACTGCATTTTTTTTATTTATAATTTGTAAGCCCTTGGCATTATCTCACCTGATGGTAAGTGACGATGATTCCAAAGATGCCCCAACGCAATGGAGAACTGGCTATCTTATCTTCAAGCCGGAACACATCAATGTTGTTAACACTGTTTGGCGGCAAGACTTAGATAAGATGGTGGTAGCTAGTCAGGCGGGCTTAGAAAATGCCCTACCACCAACCAAACCCGGGAATCGAACCCGGGACCTCATAGTGTGAAGCGAATGGACTAACCATTACGCCACGGAGGCGGTTAGGTTACTAATATTTAAAAAAATTAAATGTGTTTGTTACCTTTCACGCTTCAACACCTTAACCAATGTTCATTAAATTTGGCACGAAGGTGGCCTGGCCTGTGTCACTGGGTCGGACATATGCTATTTTTATCCCGTGAAAATAGCATAGTCCGATACAGTTCCTAGGGGAACTGAAAAAAATACTCCTTTTTTTGGTTATTTTTTTTACATCGTATCGGAACAATGGATTTTTCTGATTTTTTGAACGGAGATGGTTAAGGGGGTGGGAAATTACATAATTTACTAACTAGCATATCCTGACATAGTTCCTGAGGAATCTGGGAAAACTCGTTTTCACGCTCGCGCACGTCGACGGCGTGGCAACGGAGCAACGGATTGAAGTGACTTTTTGTACAGAATTGGTTGAGGCGGTGAGAAGTGACATCAGAATCCCAAAATCTGATTTTCCTCTAGTAGTAAAAAAATCTTTTCTTTTCAGCGGCATGGACCCCGGCTCCCGCGGCTGCGTGTCCCGCGGAGCCACATGCGCGTGCGCGTCGCGGCGCGCCGTGCTGCTCTCTACGCATGCGCTGAGAGACGCGCGTCGATTGGCCGGCCGTGTCGCGCTTATGAGGGGTGGAAGGCTAGCCACATTAGCGAGTGTCGACGACTGCTTGACAAGGTGAAATATTATTGTCGTAACCAGGTAGTTCCAGGTCTATTAAAACTGGATGGTGCTATGAACTTATTAGTTTTTGCTTAAAACTAAATGATTTCGCCTCGGAACTATGTAATAGATACTTTTCTATCAAGATCGAGTTGAGGAAACGCGGTCTAAAAAATAGGTATTTGAATAAAATATTGCTCCCCCAAACTTCCGTATACAGCAAGAAAGGGATAACTGCAGCGCAGACCGATAATGGGCACTAAAATTGACCAAAACAATATTTCCTCCTCCAAAACTTGAGCAATATTTTTTTTTTCAAAAATAATTAAAAAAACGCTTCACCTATGCTCCTATGTTTTCATTTTAATGATGTTTCAATTTGGCAATTATCTCAGTTTTTGAAGGCTCCTACTTCCTATTATAATTATAATATGGGAAAAAAAAACAAAACATAGGGGCATCCTGGTGGATGTAGGTTTGATGAAAAAACATTTTTGATCTATTGTCATTATCCAGGGAGGAAACAGGGGACTACGTTTGTATGGAAAAAATGGCAACCGCGATTCCTCTTAAAAGTGATTAAAATGTTTTTTTTTTTTAATCCAAGAGTTACTAACAAGTATGAATTTCCAAAAATCTTCACTGGATGTCGCTAATAAATAGACTTACGCAATCTGACAAAGAAACTTAAGGTCTTTTGCATGTTCTAAAAAAACTAGTCTTCTCTTCCCAGAGTGACACAAGCCTACGTCAAAATAACATTGCCACTTCATTTCAACATAACATGTTACATGGGTAAATTATATCTATGGTTACATAGTTAAAATATTTCTTTGTAATTTTATAATTTTCATTTATATGTATTTTAATTTTTAATTTTACAACACGTCATTTTTAATTATTCGTTAGCAATATCCTCCTCACGAAAGACATTTCAGACGTTCGGGTAATTCTGTTTACACTAATGGTAACACAGGATAGCGATGACGTAGGCTTGTGTCAGTCAGTGGTCAGTCACGTGGTTCGCGAGTCTCGGAAGAGAGTACCACAGATCACTACTATATGTAGGAGAGTACCAGGCGGAGTTTTTGTAAATAAATTGTGTTTGGCACATGCAGGTTCGGCGGCGGGTACGTGGTGTCGTGCCGCGTCTGCCGCGGTGCAGCGCGCAGTGTGTGGCGGCGCGTGCGCAGTAAGGCGCCTCAGGCCACCTTGCAGGTGTTACATCAGGCTACCGTCAACTTCTTGGTCCCTATCCACGCTACTGGTCAGTGCCTAGTCAGTTACAAATCCAATCAAAGTCTTACTCCTCTTGAAGCTTTTTAAGATGTGGCTGTTAGTTTAAGGCGGTATTATTACAGATTTTCGTTATTTTTGACGTCACTTACTCTCAAACGATAGAAAACCCAAGGTTGAAAAAAAATACCCTTATTGTTGATGATGTTCCTTAAAGTAAAAAGCTATTAGAAACACGATTAAGCAGTTTTAGCTTGATAGAAAAAAAAACAAAGACACCGTTACTTTCAACTCTAGTTATGACTAATATTTTAAAGTATCAATTTAAAAAAATAGATAACTATATTTGTTATAATTATACGAAGTGAGTAATGTTATTATTTTTTATACTTTCTTTGTAGTTTTTGACTGAAACGAAAAACCATTGAAAAAGTGTGGTTATTTTTTTACTGTTTACACGTAAAGAAAAAGACAGAGACAGCTGTTCCAATCAATACCTCGCCTTAATAATTTTGTAAACCGTCTGCCTGTCAGTTAATAAATCATATAAAAATATCATTAAAAATAAGTATGATATATTTCGAGCGAGATTTCAGTCTGAAATAGAAACACAAATGCTAAGAAAACTTCGCTAGCTCGTTTTATCGTTTTTACCACTAGCGGAGCGGCTTGAGCTCTTTACATTCATTTAGCGGTACTAACACAAACTTACATTAGGTATCTTTTTTTGTAACGAGTCCATTTTCACGTCAAAATATTTGACTATGCTTCCAATTCCAACAGAACCTCTGTATTCTCGTTTCCAGTGGACGGCAAAGAGATGACGACAAGTTTGAGCGACATCTTCCGGCTGATGGCGGAACTGCAGACAAGTTGCGACATCGAGGATTACACCCTCAACCAGAGCTCTCTAGACCAGGTAACACAATCTAGTTTTATTTTAGTCTCATCATTTGATGACAGAAAAGGATGAAAAAATATGAAGCGGCCAAAAGTGGTCCAGGAGCCGCTACATATGTATGTTATATCAAAAGACCCGCCACGCTTTAGTGGCTGCAGACTGGTGGCGGCTCCATCAAAATCTGTCCCAGAAGACTTGAGATACCTGCTGTCAAACCTACGTTACTTTCTCCTAGAGAAATTATTGGTCCTAAATAAAACGGCAAAAGTGGTCCATGAGCCGGTACATATGTATGTAACACCAAAAGACCCGCCACACTTTAGTGGCTGCAGACTGGTGGCGGTCCCATCAAAATCTGCCCCAGAAGACTTGAGATACCTGCTGTCAAACCTACGTTACTTGCTCCTAGAGAAATTATTGGTCCTAAATAAAACGGCAAAAGTGGTCCATGAGCCGGTACATATGTATGTTACACCAAAAGACCCGCCACGCTTTAGTGGCTGCAGATTGGTAGCGGCCCCATCAAAACCTGCCCCAGAAGACTTGAGATACCTGCTGTCAAACCTACGTTACTTTCTCCTAGAGAAATTATTGGTCCTAAATAAAACGGCAAAAGTGGTCCATGAGCCGGTACATATGTATGTTACACCATAAGACCCGCCACGATTTAGTGGCTGCAGACTGGTGGCGGACCCATCAAAATCTGCCCCAGAAGACTAGAGATACCTGCTGTCAAACCTACGTTACTTTCTCCTAGAGAAATTATTGGTCCTAAATAAAACGGCAAAAGTGGTCCATGAGCCGGTACATATGTATGTTACACCATAAGACCCGCCACGATTTAGTGGCTGCAGACTGGTGGCGGACCCATCAAAATCTGCCCCAGAAGACTAGAGATACCTGCTGTCAAACCTACGTTACTTGCTCCTAGAGAAATTATTGGTCCTAAATAAAACGGCAAAAGTGGTCCATGAGCCGGTACATATGTATGTTACACCATAAGACCCGCCACGATTTAGTGGCTGCAGACTGGTGGCGGACCCATCAAAATCTGCCCCAGAAGACTAGAGATACCTGCTGTCAAACCTACGTTACTTGCTCCTAGAGAAATTATTGGTCCTAAATAAAACATCTTTGGAGCGGTTTAACAATTTTAACCATACGGAGTGCGTCAAAAATATACAGGTGTAACAAAATTGGTGTAAGAGCCTGCAGCCTCGACGCACCCTAAAACTCGCGCCGTTGCGTACACGAATTAGTTTAGTATTGATAGGAGAGAGCATCGACGAGTAAGGAATAGACTGCCAATGCCGTACATTTCATAATAAAAAAATAAGGTATTTGACAGTGTTAAAATAAATTAAAAAATATTATTCACTAAATTAGCGTTTCTCGTACAAAAGCATAATAACTTATTCATTAAACATTTTATTCTTATTTCAATTTTATATTTATCAAAATCACTAAATTAGTTCGTCAAAGACAATGACGTCACAAGTTTATAACACGAATAGAGCATGCAATAACGCAATATCGTTACCGCAGTTTCGCGAAATTTCGCGTCATATTTCGGTACCGCAAAAGCGAAATTAGAGATGCGAATTTCGCGGTACTCAAAACAAGCCGCCGCGATGGGAAATCCCCGCCAAAAAACGCAGAAATAAAATAAGGAAATAGTTTTTGCGCATCGTATAATAATTTGAATTATATATTTGCGCTATGTAGTTGACAATAAGACTGTAAAAGTTTGTACAATTATTAACAGTGTTGAATATAAAGATTTCAAAAGTTCTATTAGAGTGTAGAAACTTTATTGGCGATCTACATATCGTCAATCAGCGAAGTGTAAACTGTGTCCAGCCATTATTAATACCTGTAGAAGTTTTTTAAATGAAAATACAATCGATACCTTATGCTTTTTAAGTATAAAAATTTTCAATAAAAACATTGTAATTTGTAGTTTTAATTTATGTTGTTTTATTTTAAATACAATTGTTTTTGATTAGGCTTTTAGTTAACTAAGTTGTAAATATCGCAATTTTGCTAATTTTGCGGTATTACAAGTTCAGATACCGCGATACCGCGGTTTTGAAAATATATTGCGGTATTGCATGCTTTAAACACGAACAATTTCAGAACAAAATGTCGTTTTTGTCAGTTGATAAAAAGTAACTCAAATGACTAGCAGTCAAATACCGGATTGTATCAACTAGGTGAGGTATGCGAAAGCGGGAAGTATAAGCACTGATTGGACAAAATATTTTCAACGTCAATGTCACTTGATAGGGATAAGTTTTTTAGTTCATAGGTAATAAATATCTTAAAATAAAAATGTGTAGATAAAAGGATATTTTAGGAACAATTTTATAATAGGTAATAAATAAGAAAACTAGTTTTATTTCACTTTGTTCTGCGTGGGGACAAAACATCGACGAAATAAATCGATTAATATATATTAATAGTTTTCTAAGCCGTTAAGGTTATAAACTACATCTAATTTGCAACAAAAAGTCAATATAACTGGCGGTTGGAAATCAACGGTTTTCGAGTTAAAGGCCGTTATTATTTCAAATTTTGTAGGAAAAATGCATTGATTTCATTCTTTGTCATTTTGTAAAAAAAATGTTATACTACAGTAAGCGTACAAAATACACGGTAAAGAGTCCATATTTTATCAGCATTCCAAAGAAGTATAAAAGTTGCAAAACATCAATTTAATAAGAACAAAAAATAATGATTTGTGTTAAGAAGGTGCATCAAATCACAAACAAATATCCATAAAAAATATTCACATGAATTTTTCATACATGTCCTATACATTATTTTTACACCTCGTATACTATGAAGATTTTTTTCTGACCAACTATTTTTTTTATTTTATGTTATTGTTTCCTATTTCAGATGTTCCTAAGTTTCTCGGAGAGAACCGAAGAAGAATTAGATGTGTCGGACTTAAAATCAACACCACGACAAACACACCACGATGACCTCAACAGCGTTACCTCGCTATGACGTAGTTTTATTAATAAATTTATTTAGTAGGTAATTAAATGTATTATCGTCTCAAGACAGAGAAATGGCGGATGTGCTTAGACCAAGAAAAAGACCCAAAAATACTAAAATAGTTCTCCGTCTTGTCATCATGACCAAGCAACGTGACCATCGTGGGTCGGTTGCCACCACTGCTCGTTAATCCATAATATGGTTATACCACTCGCTTCACACAAGGAGGTCGCGGGTTCGATTCCCGGTGGGGTCAACTTGTATGACTCGGTTTGGTTGGTGGTAGGGCATTTTCTAAGCCCGCCTGGCTAGCTAACACCATCTTATCTAAGACTTGCCGCCAAACATCAGTGTTAACTACATTGATGTGTTCCGGCATGAAGATAAGATAGCCAGTTCCCCTGCGTTAGGGAATCTTGGTAAGCCCGCTTCCATCTTCGGCATCATCGTCACTTACCATCAGGTGAGACGATGCCAAGGGCTTACCAACTGTGAATTAAAAAAAATAGTTCACTGCTGTAGGCCGCCCTCAAGGCTCGTTCAAGTCGCCAGCGACCTAGCAGAAATCATCGCTCCGATTCGCTCCCAATGAGGTTTTATATTATCACCAGAAAGATTATATGTCACGTAGGTACATGGCCCCACGCTTCCTTATGGGTTGTTGTAGTTAGAGTAAGAGAAGTAGTGTAATGAGAGTACTTATAAATGTAAATTGTTCACACAAAATTAAGGTATTTTTATTTTTTTAATCTCTGGTTATGTTTTATTATTAGTTAAAGTTCGTTAACAGATGACATCATAGGCTGATTGCTGATTACAAAACGAATTTAGTTTTCAATTATTTTTATTTACCTACTTTTTACAGTGAGAATCAAACAATCTCCAAACTTTATATTTTTATGTCTGATGTTCACCATCATCAGATGCCAAAGCATACCTGATTGAACCATTTCCATACATTTTTTCAGCTACTTACTTTACTTCATTTTTCTTATGCTTCTCTCTTGTAAGATATAAAACCTCATTGGTCGCTCCACCTGGCTGGACAGACGACGTCACACGCTAAGTTGGTCCCGGAACGATATAATGTGACGTACACTGTCACTTAGAGAAAACGCGAGCTCCATTTCTCCATATTACTTTGTACTCCCCTGTTTCCTCCCTAGATAATTAATGACATTAGAGCAATTTTCTACCATAAGGCCTATATCTACCATGGCCATGCCCCTAAGTTTTGTTTTTTCCCCGTATTCTAATAGGCTATTTTCCCGTATAAAAAAAAAATAGTTTATTCAATAAATAGCATTCTAGAATAGCAAAAAAACTTGCTCGTTTGAAATATTAAACAATTTTTAATTTTATATTGGTTAAAAACAGCTAATTAGTTCGTTAAAGATTATGGCACTTGACGTCACTATGACAATACCGCGAATAATTGCAGAACAAATTTTCGTTTTTGACAGTTGATAAAAAGTTACTCAAATTATAATAAGAAGTACCGTATTATAATAAGAAGTACCGTATTATAATAAGAAGTAGCTTTCAAAAAGTAAGAAAATTGCCAAGTTGCAACGTCATTTTCAGACTCTCAGCAAAAAAACTAGCATAGCCTAAAGCTTCTTTTAAATTATTTTTGAAAACAATATTATTATAAGTCAAGTTTTGAAAGAGTAAAAAAGGGGACTACAGTGCCACCAACTTATCTGTCCAGTAGACAAAATCGGAACTAAAGTCGCCATTTTGCGTGTCAGTTTACAAGGTGTGGGTTAGTGTTATAGTTTAAGGACAGTAAAAGTCCCCACTTAAATTATTTTAATATTCAGCTTATGTTTCATATTTTATTGTCTATATATCCTCTGAAAATTAGAAATAAACCTGATACATCGCCCCCATTACAAACTAGTGCACCATTTTTACTATTCTTTATTTTCTTAAACGTAAAACGTATACATTGTGTCCACTGTTTGTTTCAAATACCCTAAGCTCCTGGTAAAAAAATTAAATAGCAACACTAATCGCTCCAGTAGCGACGCCATCTACTGAACAGATAAGTTGGTGGCACTGTACGAAACGCTGTTTTAGTCAATTTTATGTACCTTTTAACGGTCTGAGACGCAGTTGTCCCTTTCTTGCTGCATACGGAGAGCGAGCGCGTGCAGCGAGACAGCAACATTTTATTCAAATACCCACTCTACTTGAGACTAGTCTCTCAGGCCGCGTTTTCTCTTGATTTCAAGAAACTACATAATTTAATTCCTTCAATCGCTTGAGTTTTTCCAATTCATCTACACTCTTATCGTTTTTATCATTGCTGGTTGAGCTATAGTGTATCTCCTTTCTTCGTTTAATATTTAAGCTGCTTTTACCTTTTTTTCTCCTTTCTCTTTACGTCGTTTCGTTTTAAACTGCCTCTTTTTTATTGACATTGGCAAAATCATAGGAGCCGCCACGCTTCTACGTTTACGTTTTTTTTTTTAAAGAAAACCGCTGATTTTGTGGCCAGTGTGGCGCTGTGCTGTGATATACAATACAATGCAATGGACCTACGTTTTTTTTTTTTTTAAACCGCTCATTATGTGGCCAGTGTTACGCTGTGCTGAGAGGTACAACCCTTTATTTGACTTAAATAGTAAGGATTTTGGAACGAAGCTCATTATAAGCTGTGATGTGATATTAAAAAAATACAAAGATTAATTTTGACTCAATTAAATACAGATCTGATTTTAAAAACCTAGTTTGAACGATTCTTAAAAAAGTTGCAATTGAATCTTTTTTTTAACAAAATTAAACAATATTTAAGATTATCTAAACTGATTTTGTAACAACCCCATTGAACTATTGTAAAATACCTGTTACCTAATTTAAAAATAAATGCAATTTGTACTTATAAGTAGGATTAAATATCATAGTCGCCACTAGATGTATCGTAGCGAGCGAGGTGCTTAAATATTTCTGAGCAGTGCAGAATAGGGATGACGAATGCTAGTCATCTGATTTACTTTTTATCATCTGTCAAAAACAAAATTTTGTTCTAAAACTGTTTGAAATACCTAGGCGTGACGTCATAGTTTTGCAGCGTCATTTAAGTACTCATTTTGTGATTTCGGTGAATTAAAAATCGAAGACTTGATGGAAAACAAATCGAGTAAGGTTTTCCGAAGTTTAAGTAGGGGGGCAATTTAGTGGTCAAGAGTTCATACTTTATTTCTGATGCTGTCGTCAACCCTATTTCAATTTGATAATGAAATCACCTTGCCTGCGTTTCTTTGCGTTCAGATATTTTTAGTTCGTTGTGTATGTAGAATATATTGAAAAGTCAGCTGCTCATATATTTAACAAATTAGATGTTCTGATATATTAGTGTACATAAATGCTCAGAAATATGAACACCTCACCCGCTTAGATATACAGGGTGTAACAAAATTGGTGTAGGTCCCGTTAACTGGGGCTTCTACTCATCATACTGAACAACTTTTGTTCTACGACTTTGCTGAAATCGCAAAAAAGATTTTTTTCCTCTTCATACAAATCTATCAGCTGATCGACCAATTTTGTGAATTTTAGTATGGAGGGATCCAATTTTTTTTCGAGAATTAACTATGGGTTCCTTGGGGATAGTTGTTCAGTATGATGAGTAGAACCCCCAGTTAACGGGTCCTACACCAATTTTTTTACATCCTGTATATGAGGGCGACTGTGCGTTTAGTAATCATTCATTATATTGTAATGGACTGGTGTATAATAAATTTATCTTTTTGTAATGATTAAAAAACTATTTTTAATACAACATAATTTGTTTATTTTTAGTCATACTTAATCTGACAATTAAAGCTTAAAGAATTATAAATGACTAGTAAAAAATAACAGACTTGATAGCCCTATGGCACACCCTGGACACTTCTTACAACGGGCCGGAAATGACATTTAAAAAAATGAATGACGGAACAAACAAAATGGCGGCGAAATCCTGTACATTCGACAACCAAATTGTAACCAATCTGTATCAATCTGGGTGACGAGGGGTGAGGTCGCAATCTAGAGAGTGGCAGGAAGTGTCCATACTGTATGTTAGTACTAATATATATACTCTGCCTATGGTTAAGCACTGGGTCTGTCCATCTTGCTCCACACTTACTTTGCTGTAAACCTGGAAAACTTTTATTTGCTCTTTGTGTTACTAACCTATGGCAAAGTATAAATATTAGTACTAACATACAGTATGGACCCTCCCTGCCGCTCTCTAGATTCCGACCTCACCCCCTCGTCACCCAGATTGATACAGATTGGTTACAGTTTAGTTCTCAACGTATAGAATTTCGCCGTGATTTCGTTTGCTCCGTCATTTGTTTTTAGAAATATCATTTCACGCTCTTTGTATGCAGTGTCCGGAGTATGACTATAGTGTGTTTAACTAACCCAAGTTATTATGAATTAATTATGATCAATCAGACATAAAAATTATTCTATTCTAAAAAAAAACAAAAAAATTGCTCTTTCAGTACGAAAAAAGTATTCACTGGAGGCTAGGTATCTAGGTACCTTATACTGGTATACATTTTAATTTTCTTATAGGTTTTGGTCGCGAAAAAAGAGTGGAAAAAGGTGTTAATGCAGGTCCTAATCTGTCTTACCTACCAAATTTCAGCCAGATCTGTTCAGTAGTTTTTGCTTGAAAGAGTAACAAACATACATCCATACATTCTTACAAACTTTCGCGTTAATACGTATTCGTCAAATTCCACGTTTACTAAAGGATAATTCTTATAACAGTGGGGGTTTGAAAATGTCTATAAGATAATCTTTTTTTTTTATCAAGCCACAACGAAACATTTTTTAATTTACTGTGGAATTCTCTGGTGGCGTCTGTATTCCCCTATTCGCATAATAGGCAACATGCAATATTTTTATTTTTGCTTTCATTTTAAAGAACTCCATGCAGAATAAACCAGGAGTATATTAAAAAATAAAAAAAATAGTTTTTTTTATTTTAAATGCGGTTTTAAAGTAACCGTTTAAATTTGCGCGCGCAAACGGACGTATAGTTCCGATGACGTCACTCCTGTCTGTCACTCAGACCAAAGAGAAAATAATACATTACAATTACAATAAATTACAATGTAGTATATTCTCTTTGGTCTGAGTGACAGACAGGAGTGACGTCATCGGAACTATACGTGCGTTTGCGCGCGCAAATTTAAACGGTTACTTTAAAACCGCATTTAAAATTAAAAAAACAAGTTTTTTTATTTTTTAATATACTCCTGGTTTATTCTGCATGGAGTTCTTTAAAATGAAAGCAAAAATAAAAATATTGCATGTTGCCTATTTAGGAAACTTCAAGACGAGAGTGAACAGGCACTATTTAAGCTTGCGTGTTACATCCTCGGCTGTATCAGCACTTACCATCAGGTGAGGTGCAGCCAAGCGCCACTCAAACTTTTTAATAAGAAAAACCACACAATCACTCCGAACCACACAGTGCCGACAGAAGTGAAAACTTACAGAGGTATCGGTTACGGTAACGGTAACAGTGTTGCGAGTTAAATGGTTTTTTCCCGTCTCAAAAAATGCCCAACGCGCCTACAGAAGTTTATCACTTCAAACATCACAACAATAACGCAATATTTTACTTGTGAGTACTTATCACTGAATAAACATTTATTCTATCCTATCTTACACTGTCCTGTCCTATCCTATGCTATTCTGTGAATGTAACAGTAACAGTGTCGAGAGTTCAATGGTTTTTTCCCGTCTCAAAAAATGCCCAACGCGCCTAAAGTTTTCACTTAAAAGAAAACGGGAGTGACAAGAATACTTGAGGCTTAATCTAAGTACATATTTCAGAAAGACCTTTGCATTGAAAATAGTAATTGCTACGCATTACATATTTTCACTAAAATTCACTGAACAAAACATTAACTAATTAATTAATTAATAAACATTATTTATTTTAATTGGTATCAAATGAAGGGCTGAGTACACTGGCTGAGTTCTTAAAGTGCAAAGCAAACAGGTCTAGGACCCTAAAAATTACATCCTTATTCACTTCTTTATAAGTGAGGCTCGATACGCAAAGTGTCACCGAATCTGATACAGTCTCTTCGCCGAAGAACTGAAGCGCTGTAAAAAAAATTTAAATGTTAGCGTTTCTGCCACGTGGTCCGACCGGTTGTCCGATCGATCGGACAGCAAAAAAATAAATAAAATAAAAATAAAAAATTGTTTATTTTGTAAAGGTAGTTTGTACATAATATTTTGTGTTTGGACATCCTTTTAAGTAAAAAAGATACTTGTGACAGGATGCCCAGTTGTTCCATACCACTAAGTACAAATAAACAAACAAACATGTCAAATAGAAGTACATATAACATAACAAGGTTCATCCAAAAATTTACATAAAAGAGAAAAAGGAGAAACGAAATAAATAATAAAAGAACTATGAATATCGTGTGATGTTGTGTGTGTGTGTGTGTGTGTATGTGTGTGTATGAATGTATGTTTGTGCCCACGTGTATATGTGTGCGTGTGGTGTATGTATGTGTGTTTTACCTTATTCTATTCTATTCATGAGTTGCTCCACCTCACAGTATGTTAGGTTTTTTAACCATACAACAACTAGTTTTTTTAATTCGTATAATTTGAGGGGATAGATGTTCAAAATCTTGTTTATTTTATTATATACAAAGACTGATTGACATTTATAATTATGACTGGCAAATGTAGTGTTAACTATACAGCGGTCACCAATGTCTTTCCTTCTTTTGTTTAAAATGTTGCTATCATAGGGAAGTGATTTATGTTTTTTCAAGAGTAATTGAAGAATATAAAGTTTTCTTACAGAAAGTAGGTTACAGGTTAAGGTGGTTCGATGAAGCTCCTCAATGCTCAATTCTCGCTAGATGGCGCTTGCTCCACAAATTTTTAGTTTTAATTTTTTTTTGAAGTCGTGGTTCCACATTTTTACCTTAAAATACGTTGAGCGCACTTTTTACATAAATATTTAACTGTCGAAAAACAAATTGCACAATTAATTGCATTGTTGTATCCAAAAATAGCGATTATGTGTTCCTTCACACAGTTTTGAACTCGACACTCACACATCCATAACGAATATGAAGTTCCTAGTGATGCATAATTTCGGCCTAAATCTTACATGCGTGAGTAGTGGAGTTATAAGTATGGCTGGAATCTGAACGGGATCGGGAGGTTAGGGTTCAAACCTCAGATGGTTAGTCTTTTTATTTTTGTTGAAATTGTCGAAAAATTCATAAATAATACGTACATGGTTTTTTCTGAATACCCAAAACTATTGGTTGAAAAAATGTATATCCATGCAACTGAAAAACTTTTCCCACGGTACAGTAGAAATAAAAAAAACAACGTATTTTTCAGAATTGCCTAGATTTATTCATCATCCATCACTAAATAAAAAATCGGCTAAGTGCGAGTTGGGCTAGCACTCCGAGGGTTCCATACCACCACACATCTCCATAGTATAAGGACAATAATACCTATTATTCACATTACAAACAAAACATCAACGCGAGCGACAAAAATATGCTTTTTTTGTCATTCAGTTTGGACTCCTTAGCGCGATTACGATTCACACCTGGCAGATTTTTATTATTCAATTCAATTTATTTATTCAAAATAGGTGCAATTACACTCTTTCTGATAGTCATAAAATAATAATAACAATGTCATTTGTGAAGAATCAAGAAATAAACAATAATTATAATTAGTTAATAACGTCAAAATTAAATCCTTGATTATATGTAGATAGATTATGTCATTAGAACATGAAAACAATATGACACGAAAAGTTATACATAAAAAAAATCATTGAATGCATGTGTAGGCCAGTTCACACGGACAGCACCCGATCACGAGTATAACGCGAGAGTCAGCCATCGCTCCCATCAACCATATTAGAGGGAAAGGAACGACCCGGTTCCCGATGCACGACCATCATATTTGTTGTTTTACTTTAGTATTAGTACTATAACCACACTAAGTTTCACGCCTGTATGTATTACCGTTCTAACGATAGAGCTAAATAAAAAATATTTCTGAAGACCTACAAAAAAAAACACGTTTATTATTTCACTTTTTAAAATTTTTAGTATTTCTTGTTATAGCGGCAACAGAAATGCACATTCTGTGAAAATTTCAACTGTCTACCTACTACAGTTCATGAAATACAGCCCGCAATTACCCGTCTATTCAAGATCAATACATTTAGCTCCTTTTGGTATTCGCCTAAGAACAATCTCTGGCAAAATAGAGTTCTTATAAAAGTGAACTAGTTTGATCATCATTTTTCCAATGAACTGGTCATTTCTTTGAACTTCAAGAACCGTTATTGGAGTGGAAGGATTCACAAAACATATGAAATAGCATTTTTTCATTTGCGTAATCCTTAGTTGCCCCTGTACCTGAAATAAAATAATTATATATTAGTATATCTTGTGTGTGTTAACTGTTATGAAAAAACTGTAATATCATAGGACAAGGAGGTGACATACGGACATAACTATTTAGAAACTAACAAAATTGAGTATGGCTTACTTGGTAGTAGTAACTATGATTTTCATTCATAGATAATACTC
Source organism: Coleophora flavipennella (assembly GCA_947284805.1). Taxonomy (NCBI): domain Eukaryota; kingdom Metazoa; phylum Arthropoda; class Insecta; order Lepidoptera; family Coleophoridae; genus Coleophora; species Coleophora flavipennella. The sequence goes on along the minus strand of OX369255.1, from coordinate 14,865,064 downwards.
CATTTTTTTCAACAATGGGAAAGTTCTTTCTTTCTTTTACGGCAGTGAGGATGTTTTGGTTGTTTCTGGCTAATGAAGGAAAACATTTTATTTCTATGATTGCCTCCTCATTTTGCACTACACCTGAAACAATAAATCTGCAGATGAAAAAACCGGCCAGAGTTGTAACAGCACATTTAAAAAAAATTTATATGTTAAAAAACTACTGGACCGATTGAGTTGAAATTAGTACACATATGTAAGTCGGCGACCCAAAGACGGCCATGTAACGTAAATCCTCACAACAAGCCCTATCAATTGATATGTCACATGATATAGTAGCAAAACCTTTTTTTTATATTATTTAATTTACCCCCGAAAGTGGCCTCCATGTTCAAAATTAATTTATTTACATTACGTGCCCGTTTTTGGGTAACCGACTTACATATGTGTACCAAATTTCAACTCAATCGGTCTAGTAGTTTCGGAGCTAATTGGCTGTGACAGGCGGATGGACCGACGGACAGACAGACACACGAGTGATCCTATGGTAGATAATGGTTATAAATGGTGTGATGATGGTTCCGTTTTTGACGTATGGAACCCTGACAAATCAACGTACTTCGTAGGTAGTATAATATCGACACACAGTTTCTTACCATCAGGGCTGGCACCCAGAAAACCAAATTCAGCGTCAATAAAGAGTCCAGCTTGACGAACTCTCTTTTTATAATTCTCAATGAAATAAGTTCTTGCCACAGATTCATTCTGCTGTCCATAAAGCATGTCATTCGTCAAAACATTACTTTTGTATAGCACTTGTTTGACGTGGTTATGGGAAGGTGTACTTTTTCTGCGTTTGCCGATCTGCAACAGAACAGCGAATATAAGTTATGTGCTAGTTTATTATCATTACAGCTTTATTAGTTACAAAAAAATCACTTACCAATCCAAACTGACTTGCTGTCAATCTGTCGCTCCTATGTATATTGTATAAGTCATTCTCATGCTGGCCAATAGTGCTTTCTTCAATGGCCTGTATTTCTTCCAATGTTTTGTCAAACTCGGGCAACTTGTCGGCACACATTTTCTTTAGATCGTCAAGATTCACGGGGTCAACTGTGTCCTGAGCTTCAGGACCATAGCTTTTGTCCGACTGAGCCGGCTTAGCTTTGCTTGGGAAAAGTCGCCTGCGTGAGTAATATTTCCTTCGTTCTTTGGTCTTTTCACTACTGGCAATATATTTTTTAAAAGTTTTCCCTGGTGAACGTGCAGAAAATTTTCGCCACGCACGACCATGCCAGGCTTGCCCACTTATTTGTGACAGACCTGTGAAATATATAAAGTAAAAATAGGAAGTTTATCCATCCATTCATCCGAGAGTCATTCGTTCGATTCCCGCCCAAGGTAAACTTTCAGACCAGGTTTCTTTGCTTATCTGGTTGTGTAATATCTATATACATATGTAATTACCTATACTATGTATATGTACTAGCCTTTGCCCGCAGCTTGGCCCCCGTGGTTATCGTTTTTATAACTATAATCGAGGGTGTGTAAAGAGCGTCGGTGGCGTAACGGCTAGGGCCGCCGCCTCCTGTCCGGGAGATCGTGGTTCGAACCTGCCATTTACCAATGCGATTTAGAGATTTCATATGTACGTTTATCCCACGCTCTTACGGTGAAGGAAAACATCGTGAGGAAACCTGCACACGCCTGCGAAGAAACTCGCAGGTTGTGTCGCACTGGGCTCGCGTGGTCGACGACTAAGGCCCGATCGCCCTAATTCAGGGTAGGCTCGAGCCCCTCGGTAGGGACGTATATGAGCTGATATGAAAAATCGAGGGTGCACGGTACGTGAGCCGCAAGCCGTTCCCAGACCCTAATAGTTACCTGCAACCATCACCCTTCGCTGATAAGATCCACCTTTATGAAGATTGAGCCGCTTACCACAGTTGAATTTACTTATGATACTCATGAAATTTTCAACATGATTAGTGGTTTCATTTGACAATCGGTTAGTTTTCGCCATCACAACCTCATTTGCAGCGCATATAAGTGCCCAAACGGCAGGGGCTTGTGTCTTCATATTTTCCACACAATTTTCATCTTCCTCATCAGTCGCACAGTATTTACAAAAATAAGATTTGCATTTGTCATGTTGACCAAAAATGTGTGAAGGGCCAATATGCAGGTCATTTCTCATTGCCAATCTGTCGTTAGCTTGATGCATGATTATTTTTCTTGAAATTACTGTGAGCTTCGATAATCTCGCTTTCAACATTTTTCGACCATACAAAGGCAATTTGGTATTAGCCAGTATCTGCAATAGCATAATAACTGATGGGTACAGTTCTAAATGAATTTGAAAGATCTAAAAAAAATATGCTCAAACAATTTAGATGGACAGACAGAGTGATCAAGTGATCCTATAACTTTCCATTTTTACATTCAGATGTACTAAATGCTAAAACTTGAAAAGGACAATACTATTTATATTTACCTTATAAAGTGCACTTGTGTAATTTTTTATTACGTGGTTTTTGCACTCTGTTTTTCTTATTTTATGGCCATATGAAACCTTTTCTTTTAGTTTCGCAAAAACAGAAGAATCTCCATCGCCAACAAATGAAAGATACTGTACACCATGCATTTCTTCTGACTTCTGAAAACCTTCTACCAATATTTCTGCCTCCATGCTGGTTGATGATCCCTGATAGTTTTTGAAACATTTATGTGGGGGCACTTCTTCATTTTTTTTCTCATACAATTGGCAGTGGTAACAATATTTGTTTTTTATGCCAATATACAAACATTTCTTTGTATTTTTCCCAATGATGCATGCCTGAAACAATATGTTACTAGAGGTTACTATGACTGAAAAACTGAAGGTAAAACATAAATTGATTACAAAAAAAAGTTAGCTATTTTTACCATTCCTGATGCTGAATTGTAGTCATGACCATAGCTTCTCTTGGCCCACCCACCATCTACCACAACTTCTATATATGGAATGCCATCGCTTGTGATATGACCTTTTTCAATAGCCATTGCTCTTTCTTGATCTCCAACTTTCTTTATATCCTCGGTCAGCTGCTCTTTCCATACATCATTCAGTGATTTTTCAACTTTTCTAAATTTTTGGGCACCCATCGTGGGGATGTCCATGACATTAGTCAAGTGAGAAGCTTGGGTATAATAACCACCCCCTGTAACAGTTCCCCACACAAAAGACGTGTTGAGTTTGTCATCGTCACCACTGACATTTGTCTCACTAAATTCTTTGTTACACATGCTACATTTAAAAATAAATGTACTGTTAAATCCTGTCCGCTCCTCTGCAACAAACTCAATGACACTGCATGTACAAGATTGTTTATGTTTTTCTAGAGCAAATGCCCAGCGAAGCACATGCTGCATATTCACAATTCGGTTCCCAGACAGACCATTCAAATGATTTTCAGTGCTTCTCTCAACAGTGAGATTATGACTTCCTAAAGTTGGATCAGTCACTGGCCAGTTTATTTCCAAAGTTGCTCTGGTACAAGATGGCTGAGAGATTTCCTGAGAGTGTTCCTGAAAAGTAGCCTCTATGCGTTTGATTGGCTTTTGTCTGCTATAAGTTTTCAAGGCAGGTCTGGAATAATCGAATGAAAATTATTATCTTACGCTATCTCAATAAATCATCATATACCAACATGAATAAAAATAGGTAATAAAACCCACCCTGCACTTTCAGCTGCCTCACTTTGTAAGGTTACTTCTGTTTTTCTTTTTTTACGCCATACCTTTGCACGACTGAAAGAATAAATTATGAGAATATAAGATGATAGGAATAAAGAGAAAATCGCGCGAAAGTGGATAAAAGCTTACAAAGTTGGGGCTGACCCAGGCTAACGTTTGAAAAACTACTTAGTAACTAGGTTCATTTGTTCAAGACATTACGTAAAAGGTGTACCATACCTGGGGTTTTACACTCAGCCACTACCACTGCTCCTGCCACTGCCAGTGCTCCTGCCACAGCCAGAAATACTTTTGCGGCAACATTGACGCAAGTTAGTTCACACTCAGCCGATTCCTTTGACTTCCGCACGCAAACCGACAATCGCGGCCGACTTCCCTGCTCACTTTCCTGCCCAACAGGGCTGAGTGTAATTGTGCCAATTGCCAGTGCTCCTGCCACAGCCAGAAATACTTTTGCGGCAACATTGACGCAAGTTAGTTCACACTCAGCCGATTCCTTTGACTTCCGCACGCAAACCGACAATCGCGGCCGACTTCCCTGCTCACTTTCCTGCCCAACAGGGCTGAGTGTAATTGTGCCAATAAGGAGTAAAACAGATGATACTTACGACACATCACCATCATGATGGCGTTTCAACTGAGCCTGAACTTGTTTTCTAGATTTTGTTGGACCTGAATATCTATGTTTTCTATAGAGGGCTTTTGAAGTTGAAATCATCGTAAACACAATTTCACACAAACACGGCCCCGATCAACCCACTTTAGTAAACTAAGTTCCTAACTGAATCTAGAATCTGCACTTGATCACCGTGAAAAGAAAACAAACAATCGTTCTCGTTGTGTAATGCGTAGTTTGTTATATTCTCTTTGGTATAAGCAGTGTTGTTCTTGTATTTTTTTCAGTTGCCGTATTTGGTCAGCAAAATTGCCGTATATCGGAGAAAAATCGTTCAAATTGCCATTTTCGATATAATTACTACACTCAAAAAAGAATTACAACATTTGAGATTGCCGTATTAGTATGAAAACTTCTGCTCTAGACTGCCGTAGCCAGTTTGATTTTCGCCCTGATTGCCGTAGAATACAGCAATTGCCGTAGCAATAACAACACTGTCAGATAATGTATTCTTTGAAACAATCGACTGACTTTGCAGTGACACTTGACAGTGATAGAACGTAAGAGCGGCAACATGCACTAGCGTCGCGCGCGTCTTTCGGTTGCATGGAGCGGCAACATCGCGCAACTTGTGTATTTACACGACATTTTGTCACGCACACATTCGTAAATTTAATGAAAATTGAGCGTTGGTTTATTCCATAATTTTAAATGAAAGTATGTTTTTTTATTAATCTTGCGCAAACAAATACTTGAAAAAAGTTTGTAGCACACATAATTTACGCTCTAGTCTGTATCCTGAACCAGATTATTGCAATTGTTTTTTGTATGATAATCGAACCACCTTAAGTATAGATCTTTGGTAGGAAATCGATAGTTTTTGAAGTACATTACTTTAAGAAGTGATCGTTGCGCTCTCTCTAGTTCAAGGAATTTGATTTTAGAAGATCCTCCCCAGATTGGAATACAATAATTTAAGATCGATTGCACAAGAGCAATGTAAATTTGGTTGATTAATTCTTTTGAAGTTACATGTCTCAACATCTTAAAAATCCAAATGAGTTTTCTAGTCCTAGTGGTAGTTACTTCAAGTTGTTGATGCCAAGATAATCTTTGGTCTATAATTACTCCTAGATATTTCGTACTACTAACTTTATCTATTATTGGACATGTACATTTATTTACCAGGCTATCGCACTTGTGTATTTTGACGTTAAAGTTATTACGAGGTTGAGAACGATTGTTAATCGAGAAACACATGTAGTTCGTATTAGAGGTATTGAGAGTAAGTAGGTTAAAATTGAGCCAGCTTGCAATTCTAGATAAACCTGCCTCTGATATCTCACGTACCTTATCCCAAGAGTCCCCTGTAAAAACTATAGCAGTATCGTCTGCATAAGAAATTATATGTCCATTTTCAATTTTATAATTACATAAGTCATTGATGTAAATTAAAAATAAAGTGGGGCCTAGGAAGGGCCGCTACCTCCGAACAGGAGGTCGTGGTTCGAGCCTTGCCACGTACCAATGTTTTTCGAATTTCGATCTCATATGTACGTTTTTCCGACGCTCTTACGGGGAAGGAAAACATTGTGAGGAAACCTGCACACATCTGCGAAGAAACTTTCGAGTTGTGTGTGAAGTTGACCAACCCGCACTGGGCCCGCGTGGTCGACTATGGCACCGATCGCCCTAATTCAGGTTAGGCTCGAGCCCCTCGGTGGGGACGTATATATATGAGTTGATGTGATGATGGTCCGAGATATGATGTGATACCTCATATTATATCTTTTTAAAATTTCAGATTTGACAACCCCACTACAGGGGATTAGGTCTCCTGTTCCCAAACAGGGGAAGACTAGGCCATACTCCACACGATGGGGGCCAAGTCCGTTGCTGAAGGTTGTAGGGCTAGGGCAAACCCCACTGTCAGAAGTTTTTCAAGCTGCCTATAAGGCTTAAAGACTGCCATCTAGTTTTGGCAACCGGCACCAATGGCTTAACGTGCCTTGCAAAGCAAGGAAACGGTCGAGATAAATGCCTCTAACAGTCAAACCCATCCAGGTAATGACCGTGGTTCAGGTCAATTAACTTGCATGATCGAGCCAACCACTTCAAGCTTAGTCGGGACATTTTGTTTTCTCAACTTAGTGCTTACCTAGTTATTTAAAATATATCGCATTGTACAATATCACACACATCAGCTCATATATACGTCCCCACCGAGGGGCTCGAGCCTACCCTGAATTAGGGCGATCGGGCCTTAGTCGACCACGCGGGCCCAGTGCGGGTTGGTCGACTTCACACACAACCTTCGAGTTTCTTCGCAGGCGTGTGCAGGTTTCCTCACGATGTTTTCCTTCACCGTTAAAGCAATCGGTAAGTATGTACGTAAGTTTTTGAAAAACTCATTGGTACATTGGCCGTCCAGATTTGAACCCGGTACCTCTGGTTAGATGGACCGAGTCGTTACCGGTTGAGCCACCGACGCTCAACCGAGCAACGTACATATGAAATCGAAATTCGAAAACACATTGGTACGTGGCAGGACTCGAACCACAACCTCTCGGATAGGAGGTAGGGCCACCGACGAAGGTAAGTGTACAATATCACTTGATTTTATTTGCTTGTGAGGGCTCTGAATAAATGCCATATCTATGCTGGCTGAGTTGCCCCTACCCACCTTCCAACCTCCCAACGATGATGTCACAAGTGTGTTCCACATTGAACTCGCGGAGTTCCTGTTTGGAGACAGCTGTGTTCATCTGTTCGTCCGCCATCTCCTCGAATATCCTAAATATTGTCTTTTTCAGCCAATCCGTTAGTTCTGCCAGCCAGGCGGTTATAAGAGATTCGGCTAACTCTGAAAATAAAATAAAAACTATATGAAAACATGGAATGGTGGTAAAACTTTTATGGTTTTTGCTAATATGACACTTAATCATCATATCAGCCGAAAGACAAAAGTCTTCCCAAAGGATTTCTACAACAACAGGTCCTGCGTTGCTCCCATCCAACAGCTTCCTGCGACCTTCACCAAATTGTCGGTCCATCGAGTAGTAGGCTTGCCTACGCTCCGCCTTCCGGTGCGCGGTCGCCACTCGAAAACTTTACTGCCTCAACGGACATCTGATCATTATATAAGCCGAAAGACAAAGGCCTTCCCCAAAGATTTCTACAACAACAGGTTCTGCGTTGCTCGCATCCAACAGCTTCCTGCGACCTTCACCAAATTGTCGGTCCACCTAGTGGGAAGCTTGGCCACGCTCCGCCTTTCGGTGCGCGGTCGCCACTCGAGAACTTTACTACCTCAACGGACATCTGTTCGACGAGCTAAGTGCCAAGTCCACTGCCACTAAATTTTAGCGATCCTCTGAGCTATGTCGGATACTTTGGTCACACCCTGGACACTTCATACAACAGGCCAGAAATGACATTTAAAAAAAAACTAATGACAGAACAAAATGACGGCGAAATTCTATACGTTCGACAACCAAACTGTAACCAATCTGTATCAATCTGGGAGACGAGTGGGTGAGGTCGCAATCTAGAGAGCGGCAGGGAGTGTCCATACTGTATGTTGGTACTAATATATTATATACTTTGCCTTGGTTCTCCTACGGATCTCATTTCTGATTTGATCACGTACAGAAACTCCGAGCATAGCTCGTTCCATTGCCTTTTGAGCGAACCTGAGCCTTATTATGAGGCAGATAGTAAGCGACCATGTCTCAGTTTCGTATGTCATCACTGGCAACACACACACTGGTCAAAGACCTATATCTTGAGACACTGCAGTATTTGGGACGCGAAGATATTGCGAAGCTGCGCAGCCGAGTTGGATTCGTCGATTGATCTCTTTCTCGAAGGCCTCCCACTCGGTGGATCGATGACCTGGTGAAGGTCGCGGGAAGCCGCTGGATGCGGGCAGCGCAGAACCGGTCGTCGTGGAAATCCTTGGGGGAGGCCTATGGCCTAACTCCAGCAGTGGACGTCCTTCGGCTTATATGATGAAATGGAAGATCTGAATGAGACCTTTTAATCAGGACCATACGCCAGTACTACAAATCCGTGGACACGACGTCTATAGAAATTTGTACATTGTCCTTTTGATAGAAACTATTAAATTACCTAATAATTAAGTAAGTTAATTACATCCTGTAGGTGACGTGCGAGTGCAAAAAGACTGGCCGCGTTCAGCTCCATGCACGCGCACCAGCCCACGCCGCACATCGCGCACAAATAACAGTAGAATATACACTCACCCGCGAACAGAAGCGTGCCCATCCTGTAGGCGACGTGTGAGTGCAGCAGGCCCGCCGCCGCCGCCAGCTCTGCGCACGCGCACCAGCATGCGCCGCGCATCGCGCACCACTCCTCTGTATGCGATAACAATAATACAGAGCATTGTGACTAGTGTGCAAGCCTTTATACATATGAAAATTAACCATTTTCTTCAAGGAACATAGCTAATATACTTTTACAGAATTCACAAATAATTTTGACAGGAAGCCGACTACTCAGGTACCTTAGGCGGCTAACGAGTCAAATTAATGGTAGATAAAATTAATTAATTAATAAAATAATAGATCAATAGTAGAACCCACCTAGGGTTGGGGAGTGGGTAAACTCCGTTCGTGCACACGGATAAATTTATTTTTGAAATAAAGACCCGAGATGGACAATTTTTGGCTGATATGATGATGATGATGACTCTCTGTAGCCTCACGGCTTGATGGATTATGGAGGAAGAGGTGTCGTTAGATTCGTCTTGAGTGACATTGGATACTTTTTACTTTTCATGTATTCGATTTTTTTATTTTTTCGTTTAGTTATTTATGAATTTAGAACTGGTTTCTTAAGAAATGTGGTCGTTTAGTTATTTATGAATTTAGAACTGGTTTCTTAAGAAATGTGGTTTAAATTCATAAGTAGAGACTAACCGTTGGAAGGAACACACTATTAAAAAGATATTGACCATAATATTTAGGGCAAAATCACACACGATCATTAAGTACCACACAAGGATTCCGTGCGTAACTAGACACTGCTAAAAATATTTAACACCTATACATATTAACACCATAGCAAACAAACCTGTTCACTTCATCACGAATGTTTGGCCTGTGAAAGAATAGAACACATGACCCTCAGCCTAGCAGGTAGAAGTGCTGACCAGTTAAAATATGCAAGGTGACTTTTAATTAGTTCTTGATAACAAAAGATAACGCTCCATACAATAATGCACACAATTTGTCAATCAGCTGATCGGTTTTTATGACGAGTTCAATTATTATTTTTTTGCGATTTCGCTATGGGTTCTTTGAAGAAAGTTGTTCACTATGATTATTAGAAGCCCTAGTTAGGGGCTGCATGAGCAATTTCGTTACACGTGTACGTGTGGCCCCATCTGCACAGGGTATCTTTACTTCAATGGACTTGTGTCAGGAGTCTACTTAAAGATTTATCTTATTGGAATGTTTTCCGGACGCCTCTTTATATAGGGTGACTTTTAATTAGTTCTTAATAACAAAAGATATGCATGTACTCTTGATAACAAACAACGTTCCCAAAGAAACCATATGTCAAATCAGAAAAATAAATTTTGGTCCTCGATACATAATAAGTTATCAAATCGGCTAAAATGTATAAAAGACCAAATATTTTTTTTTATATATGACATATAGTTTCTTTGTAAAAGTTGTTTGTAATCAAGAGTACATGCATATCTTTTGTTATTAAGAACTAATTAAAAGTCACCCTATATAAAGAAGCGTCCGGAACACATATTCCAATAAAATAAATCTTTAAGTAGACTCCTGACACAAGTCCATTGAAGTAAAGATACCCTGTGCAGATGGGGCCACACGTACACGTGTAACGAAATTGCTCATGCAGCCCCTAACTAGGGCTTCTAATAATCATAGTGAACAACTTTCTTCAAAGAACCCATAGCGAAATCGCAAAAAAAAATTGAACTCTTCATAAAAATCGATCAGCTGATTGACAAATTGTGTGCATTATTGTATGGAGCGTCGAATTTTAAAAAACCGGTAAAGTGCGAGTCAGAACCGCGCACAAATGGTTCCTTTTCTTCATACTAGATGGCGCTAGTTTCTTCACGTTTAAAAAAACACGTTTTTTATATGGAGACTTTCGCTTTTTCAAATTTTTTGTATTTGTTGTTATAGCGGCAACAGAAATACATCATCTGTGAAAATTTCAACTAAATAACTAACACGGTTCATGAAATACAGCCTGGTGACAGACAGACAGACGGACGGACAGCGGAGTCTTAGTAATAGGGTTCCGTTTTTACCCTTGCGGAGTCTTAGTAATAGGGTCGCGTTTTTACCCTTGCGGAGTCTTAGTAATAGGGTCGCGTTTTTACCCTTGCGGAGTCTTAGTAATAGGGTCGCGTTTTTACCCTTGCGGAGTCTTAGTAATAGGGTCCCGTTTTTACCCTTTGGGTACGGAACCCTAAAAAGGAGTTTATTTAATTGGGCTAACCAAAATCGTCAGGCACCAGCTCCTTGGCCTGCGTGGGTGGCGGCGGCAGGTGGTCGAGCGAGTCGAGCGCCGCGTCCACGCGAGACACCGCGCGCCGCGACCCCACCAGCCGCGCCACCGCACCGCACACCTGCACAACAATACAAAATACCCTTCAAAAACTTTTCTCAAACAAGCACGGAAATATGGTCCTTACTTTAAAAAAAAAAGTAAGTGTGTGATTTTATGAAACCACGGTAAAAGTGAAACTTTACAGAGGACGAAACGATCATGGCTGCTCTCGCTACGGACCAGAGGACGAAACGATCATACTGTCAGACGAAAGTGACCGTCACGCGACATGCAACACACAGACGAAAAAAATTGAGACGATCTAAAAAAAGTTTCACTTTAAAAACCATCCAGTAAGTATTATTTAATTTTAAAAAAGAAAACATTCTAGACAAATACAGCCATAGTAAAAAAAAAAGTAAGTGTGTGGTTTTATGAAACCACGGTAAAAGTGAAACTTTACAGAGGACGAAACGATCATGGTTGCTCTCGCTACGGCACAGAGGACGAAACGATCATATCGTCAGACGAAAGCGACCGTGACGCGACATGCAACACACAGACGAAAAAATTTGAGACGATGTAATAAAAGTTTCACTTTAATAATTTTCGAAAGACCTAAAAACTATTAGGTACAGGCTTTTATTTGAAAGTTTTCAATTATTTCGTATTCTTCTCAGGAAACACTTTTATTTGATACCCATATATATTGTAGGAGTGCATTAAAAATAACTAGTCCGCCGTCTTGGGTGTGCCGCCATGTTGGATTTAGAATGACGTTACACAGTTAACCATGCATTGTCATCCAAACTGAACGTGTATACAAAATTTCAGCTGAATCGGTTGAAGATGTCTGATTCAAAATTGAGTCGCAAAGTTTCACCCGAATAAACATACATATACATTGCAAGTTAAATAAAAGCTTGTAGAAAAAACAATACTCATACTAATTATTACTAATATTATAAATGTGAAAATGTGTTTGTTTCTTAGTTTGTTTGTTACCTTTTCACGCTTCAACGCCTTGACCAATCTTAATGAAATTTGGCATGCAGGTAGCCTGTGTCACAAGGAAGGACATAGGCTACTTTTTATCCCGTGAAAATAGCATAGCCCGATGCAGTTCCTGTGGGAACTGAAAATATACTCTTTTTTGGTTAATTTCTTTAACATCGCAACGGAACAATGGATTGTGTGATTTTTTGCACAGAGATGGTTGAGGGGGTGGGAAATGACACGATTTACTAATAAGCATTTCCTGACATAGTTCCCGAGGGATCTGGAGAAAACTCATGTCCACGCTCGCTCACCGCGCACCCTCTAAGACAGTCATAAAAATGATGTCCACGAGGGCGAAGCCGCGGGCAAAAGCTAGTACAGCATAAAGCGAAACCACTCCAGGAAAGTTGTGTGTATTGGTGACACTTTTTTAACATTTTAGGACAATGTCCAGGAATCTTGTATGAAATGGTGTGCAACGTGCACGCGTGCACGTTCAATAACCAAAGTTCATTTGGATGGACGGACGGACCATAGACCTAGGATATTTTCGCTACGCCAGACCGAAGACAGACGAACAGGCGTTCTTACAAATAGATTAAAAGTACTAGGTTTCCAGGAGCTTACAAGAGGTGTTTAAATCTTACTTTACGGTCGATTCTCAGTGAAGAAACACGAACTCTATTTCATTACTGTGCTTGTTTAGAAAAGCGCTATCTTCGATGGAAATAAGTATGTAATAAGTCATCATCATCATCATATCAGCCGACGGACGTCCACTGCTGCACATAGCCCAAGGATTTCCATGCCGACCGGTTCTGCGTTGCCCGCATCCAGAGGCTTCTCGCGACCTTCATCAGGTCATCGGTCCACCGAGTGCAGTGCATCGGCCCGCGATGTGCCATGCCTAGGGGACTAGGGGCCGTTTTTTGGTTGTGTCAATCATTGGGAGGTGTTGCCGTAATCGCCACGCTTGGCAGGCGGGTTGGCGATCGCAGTGTTGTTTCAGGTCGACTGCAAGTCACGGAAAGGACGCTGCTGCCCATCCTCCGGTTTGAGTCCCTTAGTCGACTCTTACGACACCTATTGGAAGAAATAGGATGGCCCTATTCTAAGCCGGGAGCCTTACGGAGCATTTATATCACATTCATAAGTAATACAAATGAATAAAAGCCCTCGCCCGACAACAAATTGCTTCATTTTTTCCCCCAACAATAATGTACTTCAACTAAAATTTTTAAGATTTCTGTAACAATAACATTTATAAGTAACTTTTGTCGGCGGCTTCGCCCGCGTGGATATCGTTTCTATAGCTACATTTGAGGATGTGCTATATTCGGCTGCTCCTCCGCGCCCACAAGTGATCACGCACGCTTGATCGAGTTGAACGCGCCCAAAACTGTGCGTTACCAAAGTATACATATTAGTACTAACATACAGTATGGACACTCCCTGCCGCTCTCTAGATTGCGACCTCACCCCTCGTCACCCATTGTTTTTAGAAATGTCCTTTCACGACCGTTTGTATGCAGTGTCCGGGGTGTGGCGTTAAAGAGGGAGATTGTATGCCACATGAACGGCCCCACGAGTAGTATGCTTTACAGCATACTCCTCACATGTTGCGGTAGTGAGAGTGTTATAAACGGGATTATAAATTATGAACTATTGAACACTAAGTTTCCTACCTGAAATTTTTAAAAATCTTGCTTTTTTTCCATGATGTCTTTAATTTTTTTATTTTATTAAAATCACAAAATTAGTACAGGGTGTCCGGTGGCGGATTTATGTTTTTAAAAGCGAATAACTCAAAAAGTTAAAAACGGTTTGGGGTGAGGGTGGCGTGGCGCCATTCGAAACACCTAGAGTGCGGATTTGTCAGTCACAATGCCGCTGTGGTCGGGTGAGCAGCGTGCCTACGCTATTGAGGCGTGTTTTAAGAGTGGGGATTCTTACGTGAGTGAAACAATGTTGGAAAGATTTCACACTCTAAATTGCATTTTTTGTAGCGACGAGGCCTATTTTCATCTGAATGGCCACGTTAATAAACAAAACTGTCGCTATTAGGCTCCACGAAGATCTAATCCACGATTGAAACAGCAACGACCTTTACATTGTCCACGAGTTACTGTTTGGTGCGCCTTATCGACGAGCGGAATTATAGGGCCCTTTTTTTGAAAATTTTAGAGGACAGGCAATAAATGTGAACAGTGACAATTATGGGCGTATGATCAATGATTTTTTTTACCGAATTTGCGAGCACATTCATCTTACTCGTCGCAAACGTGGTTTCAGCAAGATGGAGCCACGCCGCATACCGCGAGAACGTCCATGAACTTGTTACGTGAACATTTCCCGCAAAAATTAATCAGCCGCTTTGGGGACATCCCGTGGCCACCGAGATCCCCGGATCTGACCCCCATGGACTTTTTTTTAATGGGGGTACCTCAAAAACAAAGTCTACAACAACAACCCACAGTCTGTAGCGCAGTTGAAAGAAAATATCGCCCGTGAAATTCACGACATCGAAACAAGCTTGCCCGGTTCGAAAAGTGTGTGCGTTTAAACGGACGGCATTTGGAAGATGTTATTTTTAAAACATAAAATCCGCATCCTTTTTGTTTATAAATTATTCATTTATTAAACAATATAATTCCTAGTTTTTTTAAAATTTAATTTTAAAAATATAAATCCGCCACCGGACACCCTGTACATAAATGAAGCGGAAAAACTAAGACGTCGCGTCTTAGTTTTTCATAGAAGAAAATGTCGTTTTTGACACATGATAAAAAGTAGCTCAAATGACTAGCAATTATCATGGATAATATGTGGAAGCCGCATTGTAGAATACGCACGTTTCCAAAACTGCGCTCCGAACAACGCCGGATTGTAAAATAGTGTCGTTTTTTAATGCGGCGACATCACGGTGAGTCGAGTTTCAATTCGGCTGAAAGAAATGAGCGAGCGAAGCGGGTCGTCGTTGAAGGGAAAGTGCTCGGAGAATGTATAGGTGTATAGCTAGGTGTGAACATTCTACGCGCACATTCTCGCACGCCGCGCAGCGTCGATGGCCAGCCGCTTGCGGGTTGCCCACCGCGCACTATTTTATTTTATTTTAATTTATTGGTTGCAGCAGTCTGTGGTAAGTTGTCATCATATAAGTGCACTCACACTCATTTCGACAGACGTGCACAAGTAGGTCCAATCGCGCAGCGGCGGCGCGCCCAGTTGCTCCTCCGCGCCCACCGCCGTCTTGATCGAGTTGAACACGCCCGTCACTGTGAGTTGCAGCAGTCTGTGGTAATTTGTCATCATATAAGTGCACTCACACTCATTTCAACAGACGTGCACACGTAGGTCCAATCGCGTAGCGGCGGCGCGCCCGGCTGCTCCTCCGCGCCCACTGCCGTCTTGATCGAGTTGAACACGCCTGTCACTGTGCGTTGAAGCAGTCTGTAGGAAGTTGCAATATTTTGACTAGTTATACGGGTGTTACATTATTGGTGTAGGTCCCGTTAACTGGGGCTTCTACTCATCATAGAGAACAGCTTTTTTCAACAGTCAATTCTCAAAAAATATTCTGGACTATGTTATCAAAAACAAAATGCGAAGTTTTAACCGCCTCCGTGGCGTAATGGTTAGTCCATTCGCTTCACACCAGGAGGTCGCGGGTTCGATTCCCGGTGGGGTCAACTTGTAAGACTCGTTTTGGTTGGTTGAAGGGCATTTTATAAGCCCGCCTGGCTAGCTACCACCATCTTATCTAAGTCTTGCCACCAAACATCAGTGTGTTAAAAACATTGATGTGTTATGGCATGAAGATAGATAGCCAGTTTTCCATTGCGTTGGGGAATCTTGGTAAGCCAGCTTCCATCTTCGGCATCGTCGTCATTTACCATCAGGTGAGATGATGCCAAGGGCTGACCAATAGTGAATAAAAAAAAAGTAAATTTCTTGGGCGGTTACACGTGGGCAATATATCGGCAGTTATTGGTTGGAGCGATCTGGGTGGCGGTTAAGAGACTGCTGGAGTTCATGAATCCCATACAAACGTAGTATTTGATTCATTTGTTAACCAAAGAACCGATTTTGAAATAATTTTATATCGATAATCGGATGACGTATATTTGTGTCTGTACCGCATTACTTTTTTGAAAAACGAAACAGGAATCCATTTAATATCAATAAACTTTTTTTCCGTCTTTTACCTTAAAAACAAGTTTTTTGATTAATAATGGATTTTTGTTTCGTTTTTCAAAAAAGTATTTCGGTACAGAGACGGATATACGTCACCCGATTATCGATATAAAATTATTTCGAAATCTGTTGTTTGGTTAACAAATGAATCAAATACTACGTTTGTATGGGATTTACGAACTCCAGCGGGCTCTTAAGGTGGAGGCCAAGATGGGGTCAAGATGGTGGTCTTTAGCTGTTGGTTAGGTAGCGAATAGTGAAGCGACGAGATGTTAGGTTTGACATGACAGACCACGCGCGAGCCAAATTTTTAATAAAAATAAAAAGTACCAAATAGTCTGCACTAACCTGTCAAGGCGCTGCATATTGTTCGACGTTTGTCCGGGCGAAGAGTTCCTTTCAGCGTTCGTGTCGTATTCATCTGATAACAAAATTGTCTAATTAAGGAAAAATACCTTACTATAAGACTCAAAATATAGTAATTTTTCATGTTAGTTAATCTTAACAACCCATAAATGTGAATCCGTTACCAATTGTGAATAAAAAAAAATAAAAAAATGACCCTAAGCTAGTCCCTTCCCAAACTCGGGGACAACATGTTTGTCATAAATTTAATATTTAAAAAATAACAATAATAAATTCGCTTACACTACTAAGCACACAGGTACAGAGGAAGGGTAAGCTTTATACAAAATGTTCTATCGACTGCTTGCACACAAAGATATACGCCTCTTTCTCTGGTGACAAGAGATGTATTTTAAAAAAATCACCCCTGTTTTCATGTAGAGGTACTCAAAAAAAAGTACTCTACCGATTTTTATATAATTTATAATAGGCAGTATCGAATACAAAAAGAATCATGCAAATCGGTTCACAATCTGCGAAGATATCGCGTAACAAATATACAAAAAAAACTGTGGGAACGGTGAGTTCCTACATGACGAGAACAAAGGGAGATATCTCCGCCAGGCGAGGTGGTGTGCCTGGGGTCCGGCCGTGGACCAACCGTGAATGGTTGGTGCTTGTATATATGCTTAGCGCTGAAGAAATTCTAATAGCGCGTTCTAGATGCCATCTATCGAGATGAAGATGTAACTTTTCTATATAGTATGACCGATGGTTCAGTCTTGAGTTGAGGTATGTAGTTGTTTGTGGCGGGTGCTGCAGATGTCGCCACATTACTCCCCCTCCGAGACGGAGGTCGATATCCATATTGAGTTAGCTGTCCAATGTTGCGGTGCGGCGGAGCGACGATACGCCACAAAACATATAGTCGGATGGAGAATCTCCTTTTTTTTGACGTCAGTTGAAAATGATCCACGCTGAAAGCTTCACCTGCTAGAGTGGCGGTGTCGACGGGTCGCGACGAGTAGTGATGGTGAGTGCGCCCGCGCGTCTCCTCCGCTCCCTCCCACCAGATCCCCTCCTCACTCCTGCACGTATATAATTAATGAGTCAACCAAGGATCAGATAAATGAGGTTGATATGATTAGACAATCATACTTAAACGAAGCACGCGTTCATATTTTTTATTTGCGAGTGGTTGTGTGTAACGTACAGACTCTCGAAATGGTGTGAAACACAATTACAGCCCTGTGTTCTAAGTGTGTTTTGTTTATTAGTGCGCGCAATTCGTGTTTGTATATTTATTATTGCTTGTGTAGTGGAGTTGATGGGTGGGAGACAGGCGGCGACACTAGTTTTCAAACAAAAGTGTGAATATGGCCAATCCAATCTTATTTATCTTATCCGTGGAGTCAACCATTCTCTTACGATAATACGTCGTAAAACTGAATTCGTTTAAAAAAGTTTGAACTAGGCATTTACATTCTGAGAACCTTGATTTGGTGAAGATCGCGGGAAGCCGCTGGATGCGGGCAGCGCAGAACCAGTCGTCGTGGAAATCTTTGGGGGAGGCTTTGTTCAGCAGTGGACATTTACATTTAACTCGTGCCGCTACTACGTGCCAAATAGCGTGCTGCGTTCCGGCGGGTGGGGCGAGATACTCAACGCGATTACCCGGCATACAAGGCAATCCACCTCAGCCCTCACGAGTCGGCAAAGCACTTATAGCCGGTGGTTGCCACTACCCAACAGGTGGGCCGTCATCATTTTAGAATATAATATTTTATAATTAGAGCATAGTACAAGAAACTGAGCGTCGGTGGCATAACGGCTAGGTACGCCGCCTCCTGTCCGGAAGGTCGTGATTCGAATCCTGCCACGTACCAATGTGATTTCAAATTTAGACTTTCATATGTACGTTTATCCGACGCTCTTACGGTGAAGGAAAACATCGTGAGGAAACCTGCACACGCCTGCGGAGAAACTCGCAGGTTGTGTGTCAAGTCGACCAACCCGCACTGGGCCCGCGTGGTCGACTAAGGCCCGATCGCCCTAATTCAGGGTAGGCTCGAGCCCCTCGGTGGGGACGTATATAAGCTAGACATAAGACAAGTTTTCCTTTTTCAAGCGACTTCCAGAAAAGAGGAGGTTCTCAATTCGTCTGTATCTTTTTTTATGTGTCTACCTCAGAACTTTCGATTGGGTGAACCGATTTTTATGATTTTTTTTTTATTTTAAATTTGGTGCTTCTAGTGTGGTCCCATATAAATTTTATCAAAATCGGTGTAGTACTTTATTAGAAAATTAACAAAAACCAAAAATAATAATGCATAAATGTACACAGGCCAGCACATCAAGCTACACACTTTGGACTTTGTACCGTTCTTACGCCGAATGCGTATGGATCAGAATCGCACTACGAGTGTATAGCTTGATGTGCTGGCCTCTGTACTAAGTTGTTGCGATGCGATGGAAGTCGGTTTAATAACATGTTTAGCGTTTTCAATTATTTTTGTTTATCTTTATTTAATTTTTTTCATTTTGATAGTTGAAACCATTTTGGTACCAACCTGGCAAAATAACCTATAGATTAAAAAAAAGAATCATGAAAATCGGTTCACAATCTGCGAAGATATCGCGTAACAAACACACAAAAAACATACATTCGAAATTGAGAGCCTCCCCCTTTTTTACAAGGTTTTAATTAACTTGCAATGTATGTATGTTTGTTTGGGTGGAATCTTGCAAGTTAATTTTGAAGCAGATATCTTCAAACGATTGAGCTGAAATTTTGTATACACGTTCAGTTTGGATGACAATGCATGGTTAACTGTGTAACGTCATTCTAAATCCAACATGGCGGCGCACCCAAGATGGCGGACTAGTTATTTTTAATGCACTCCTACAATATGGGTATCAAGTAAAAGTGTATCCTGAGAAGAATACGAAATAATTGAAAACTTTCAAATAAAAGCTTGTACCTAATAGTTTTTAGGTCTTTCGAAAATCATTAAAGTGTTAAAGTGAAACTTTTATTACATCCTCTCACATTTTTTCGTCTATGTGTTGCATGTCGCGTGACGGTCGCTTTCGTCTGACGGTATGATCGTTTCGTCCTCTGTACCGTAGCGAGAGTTGCCATGATCGTTTCGTCCTCTGTAAAGTTTCACTATCACCGTGGTTTCATAAAAACACACAATTATAAGAATACAATTAACCTGTTAGGGCTGAGCTCCCGCTGCTGAAGTAGACAGCGCAACTTGGCGATACTGGTGGACAGGTCGGCCGCTTCTTCATATTCTGGCTCGGGCGAGTCACACAGCGGGGGGAGGGAGGGTGGAAGTTCACCTAGAACCAGGGGCTTGGC
Organism: Coleophora flavipennella; assembly: GCA_947284805.1. Lineage (NCBI taxonomy): Eukaryota > Metazoa > Arthropoda > Insecta > Lepidoptera > Coleophoridae > Coleophora > Coleophora flavipennella. The sequence continues at coordinate 14,845,262 of OX369255.1, read as the reverse complement.
TAGCAGCGGCTGTATGAGACAAAGATTATCATGATGCATGTTTATTATCTACAGGGTGAATAGACAAATTTTAACTGAACATCTATTCATATCAGCCGAAGGACGTCCACTGCTGGACATAGGCCTCCCCCAAGGATTTCCACGACGACCGGTTCTGCGCTGTCCGCATCCAGCGGCTTCCCGCGACCTTCACCAGGTCATCGGTCCACCGAGTGGGAGGCCTCCCTACACCACGTTTTCCGGTGCGTGGTCGCCAATTGAGAACTTTACTGCCCCAACGGCCATCTGTTCTACGAGCAATGTGCCCCGCCGACTGCCACTTATGTTAAGCAATTCTGAGAGCTATATAGGTTACTTTGGTTCTCCGCACCGGAAAACGTAGTGTAGGCAGGCTTCCAACTCGGTGGCCCGATGACCTGGTGAAGGTCGCGGGAAGCTGCTGGATGCGGGCAGCGCAGAACCGGTCGTCGTGGAAATCCTTGGGGGAGGCCTATGTCCAGCAGTGGACGTCCTTCCGCTGATATGATGACTTTCCATGCAAAGCTGGCCAATCAACGAATTTATGAGAACTTATAACGTTTGAGGTCGAAATTTGACCATTGTGACAGTATATATGTATATTAGTACTAGCGCCATTGTGCACATTATTCTTTATTCACAATTGGTAGTTCCTTGGCAATATCTCACCTGATGGTAAGTGACGATGAGGCCGAAGATGAAAGTTGGCTTACCAAGATTCCGCAATGCAATGGTGACTGGATATCTTATCTTCAAGCCGAAACACTGATGTGTAAATGCCGAGGGTAATGTATGTACCAGCACAGTACCTCTTCACACGAGTGCAACAATGCTGATACCCTTTCATTTCAAACAAAAGACGAGCGACAGAAAAATATATTGTATTCAAAATAGGTGTTACACTCTTTCTGATAGTCATAAAATAATAATAACAATGTCATTTGTGAAGAATCAAGAAATAAACAATAAGTAGTTATTAACGTCAAAATTAAAGGGTATGATTTTATCGATTGTCAATTAAATAGATTCGATCACTAAATAAAAAAAATGAAATTCCCTAAATAGTATAGTTTGTACTCAAAATAGTAGATCTGTCACCAAAGTAAAGTCATCAAACAACACCAAAACAATACTCAAAAGGAAACGATTTATCACCAGAAAAGTCTTTTAACGATTGTCAATTAAATAGCTTCGATCACTAAATAAAAAAATTTAAATTTCATAAACAATATAGTTTGTACTCAAAATAGTAGATCTGTCACCAAATGAATGCCTAAAATTACTAACAAAGGTGACCTACAGATACTCCCACATCCTCTTCGGATCCCGAAAGTTTGTTGATGTTCGAAACGGGCGGCGGGGGCTACGCCGCCGTTAGGGGTCATCTTCCGATGATTTCTTCTGCTGCGAAGTAATTTTGTACCCAGGGTGGGGAGCCTCGCCAAATCAATCAAACCTGACCGAACCTAACATCGCTCGCTTCGCTCGCTCATTTATTTATTGTTTTTGACCGATTACCCCCTAGTTTTCGATTTGTTACCATGCAATAGCTTTACCGCGGCAGTCCCCGAGTGCCACACGTATTTTTAATGACAGATCTATCAATTTGATGACAGATCTATCAATTTGGTGACAGATCTATCAATTTGAGAACGAAAATATTGAATAGAGATGAATCTATTTAACTGGGGACGAAAAATATATTTGATGACAGATCTATCAATTTGGTGACAGATCTATCAATTTGAGAACGAAAATATTGAATAGAGATGAATCTATTTAACTGGGGACGAAAAATATAATTCCCATAGTTTATTCCTCCAGTTAAGGTTCCGTACCCAAAGGGTAAAAACCGGCCAAGTGTGTGTCGGGCCACGCGCAATGTAGGGTTCCGTAGTTGCCATTATCGCGTCCATATCTAATTTTCAAATTTCCAATTCAGGCTCTTTGACTGTTAAATCAATCAAACCTGACCGAACCTAACATCGCTCGCTTCGCTCGCTCATTTATTTATTGTTTTTGACCGATTACCCCCTAGTTTTCGATTTGTTACCATGCAATAGCTTTACCGCGGCAGTCCCCGAGTGCCACACGTATTTTTAATGACAGATCTATCAATTTGGTGACAGATCTATCAATTTGAGAACGAAAATATTGAATAGAGATGAATCTATTTAACTGGGGACGAAAAATATAATTTGATGACAGATCTATCAATTTGGTGACAGATCTATCAATTTGAGAACGAAAATATTGAATAGAGATGAATCTATTTAACTGGGGACGAAAAATATAATTCCCAAAATTAAATCCTTGATGTAAACCAGATTATGTCATTAGAACATGAAAACAATATGACACGAAAAGTTATACATAAAAATCATTGAATGTCATTAATGCCTTTAACAAGAGTAGGGCAGTTCACACGGATAGCACCCGGTCACGAGTGTAACGCGAGAATCAGCCATCGCTCCCATCAACCATATCAGAGGGAAAGGAACGACCCGGCTCCCGATGGTGTGGTGGCACGGAACCCTCAGCCCACGTGTCCGACTAGAACTTGGCCAGTTTTGTTTTTTCTACGGGTGAATAGAGGCAAATTTTTAACTTCACTTACCAAACTGTCTTGCGATGCTACTCTCTGTTGTTTTACCAAGTGTGGGCCGCTGTTTAGGCCATTCTCTTCTGAAAAATAAATTAAAATAAAAGGCCTCGTTAATGATTGGCATTTTTTTGGGTTCCTTACCCAAAGAGTACAAACGGGACCCTATTACTTCGCTGTCCGTGTGTCACCAGGCTGTATTTCATGAACCGTGATAGCTAGACAGTTGAAATTTACACAGATGATGTATTTCTGTTGCCGCTATAACAACAAATACCTAAAAAAAACAGAATAAAATAAATATTTAAGGGGTCTCCTATACAACAAACGTGATTTTTTTGCTCAATATTGATAACAGCAACATGTAGACGCTCGAAATATTCACAGAATATTGAGTTGTTTTATTCACTTCAAAAATAAATAGTGAAATTAAAATCATTAATTCCCCATTGCGTTGGGGAATCATGGTAAGTCCGCTTCCATCTTCAGCATCATCGTCACTTACCACCAGGTGAGATGTTGTCAAGGGTTTACCAATTGTAAATTTAAAAAAAAATATTTAAGTGTTTTTTTGTTGTTCGTTTTTGCTCTATATTGATAACAGCAACAGGAAGACGCTTGAAATATTCACATAATATTGAGTTGTATTATTCACTTTAAAAATAAATAATTAAATTAAAATAAAATGTTCCATACAACAAACGTGATTTTTTAACCGACGAAAAACCGAGGAGGTTCTCAAGTCGACGCGTATATTTGTTTTTTTTATGTATGATCACGCATAACTTTTTAGAGAGTAGTCCGATTTTAAAAATTCTATTTTTACTGGAAAGGGTATACCCCAAAAAAGGTGACATATTAATTTGGAAAAAAAAAACTAACACTAAGGGTAGGAAAACTGGGGATGATTGGTTGTTCACTCACTAATTGTATTGTATGACCACGCATAACTTTTTACAGAGTAGTCCGATTTGATGATTCTGTTTTTATTTATTTAGAAGACAAAAGTGCCTGTAAAAAGATGGCGCACCGATTGGTATATTTAAGCCACAAAAAATAAAAAAACTTTTTAACAAAAAATTAAACCGACGAAAAAAGAAAGGAACTGAAAAGCGAAAAATAAAAAGAACCTTTATAGTCTAACTGAGCTCCTACACTTATGTAAATACCTAAATAATTTTGAGTCGGTGCCAAACAAACAAAAGAAACGTTCGGCAATTGCCAACAAAGGGACTTATCGCGTCGGTCGCCGCCGCCGTGCATTCCGCTGCTATCATTTCATTTTAAATAATAATTAATTTGCTTTTTTGTTTAACTGGCTTTAAAACACCCAAGTGACCATTTTTACCTAAAAGTTACATAAATAAAAAAAATACGTACATTACAGTCGAGGGATTCCCCGAAAAAAATAAAAAGGGTTGATTTTAATTCGTAGATTTTTATTTAAATAAAAAAAAACTAGTGTTACGTAAAGCGTTGTTCGAACCCACCTCCAGCCCCTGTAACGCATCATAATGTTTTACTAAACCTCCCCCCCAAGTTGCGTTACGTAATACTTGAACGCCCCCTCAATAGGAAGCCGGGAATTTCAGCGGAATCGGGAAGTGGTTCTAACTTTCCTTTCAAAATTGGTCCTAAACTAAGCAACAAACTAACACGGCAAGTTAATATAAAGCTTGTGAAATACAAAATTGTTCACCTAACCTTTTTGTATGACCGTAGACGTGATAACTTCTGTCGGCTGCGCACAGTCTGTAGGCAGCTTCTCAATGGGCCTGTCTTTAACGTCGGCCGGTGGTGAGGTGTTCTCCATCTTCTCCTTGTCCCGCTGATGGTGGGACGGTGATTTATCCTGATAAACAGAATATATTATAATATCATCATCACGAAAGTACACACATCAAACAAAAAAGTTTGTAATCAGATTTTAAGCATTTTATTAGTTTTATATTTTTTGACTAATTAAATTATAACTTAATTTATTATTATTATTATTATTTTAATCACTATTGGTAATTTTGCACATATAGATTTTTTTGTACATATTATTTTGTGGTAATAAATTTCAGATATTCAAATATAATATTTAAATAATTTTAAAGAAAATCTTTGGTATAGCCTATTAATAAAAAAAACTTGAAATTAAACAATATACTTTTTAATAAAAAATGTAATATTGTTAATAAATTCGCTGAAATAAAAAAAAGGTTTGCTTTTGCTAATTAAACTTTCCACAAGGAACAATACTCTATTTCCAGCAAAAAGAATTCGGTCTTCCATATCTACAAAGAATAGGATCTTCCATATAGGATCTTCCATAGGTACAAAGAATTGGATCTTCCATAGGTACAAATAATTAGATCTTCCATAGGTACAAAGAATTGGATTTTCCATAGGTACAAATAATTAGAACTTCCATAGGTACAAAGAATGGGATCTTCCATAGGTACAAATAATTAGAACTTCCATAGGTACAAAGAATTGGATCTTCCATAGGTACAAATAATTAGAACTTCCATAGGTACAAAGAATTGGATCTTCCATAGGTACAAATAATTAGAACTTCCATAGGTACAAAGAATGGGATCTTCCATAAATACAAAGCCCAGGTCCTTGTGAAAAATTGTTCAGTTTCATGTGCTGGAGTTATCCTTTTAAATCATACAAATACCCCAATTTATATTTTAATATTAATATTATTGTACTCCTCAAATTAAACAACTTTTGCTCAATCAATTCTTCAAAAGCTTGTGTTGACTTTTATTGCATAAATTTAAGTCTGCAGCCACTGCCACCATGACGATGGACCTGAATACCTATGGCTCCTTGCACAAATTGATGAACTTTTTTCTTTTTTTTCCCCTTTTTTACACACTAGATGGTAATTGATAATGATGCCGAAGATGTAAGCGGGCTTACCAAAATTCTCAATGCAATAGGAACTGGCTATCTTATTTTCAAGCCGGAACACATCAATGCTGTTAACAAGGCGGTGGTGGTAGCTAGCCGGACGGGCTAAGAAAATGCCCTAACACCAACCAAACCGAGTTTTACCAAGTTAGAGCCTGCCGGGAATCGAACTCCCGACCTCCTGGTGTGAAGAGAATGGACGTACCTTTAATATTGACGATTTTTTATTATTTGTTAGTAAATCTCCTATATTAGCATATTGCGTAAAAAAATCAGCCCGCTATATATTACATTTTCATCTATTACAGTTTAAAAGATACAGCCTTTCAAAAATCTGACAGACAGACGGACGGATATACAATTATACAGACAGCGTATGCCTAGCCATACCACAGTATTACAATATAGCGGCTTACAGTAGCGCAACGAATATAGTTACGCAGAGTAACGGAAGGGTACTTGCGGGGCAGCAGGCGGCGGGGCCTCGCGGAGCTTGCCAGGCTGACTACAGGCTAGTGTGGGCTAGCACCTACGCCGGTGGCGCATCGTGCGACATCGAAGGCGTTGCGCTACTGTAAGCCGTAGCGTAATTTTGCGGCAATCGGATCTTTAAGACAGACTGAAGACAAAATTATTTAGTTTTAACCAAAAAAATTGATTTAGTTATAGCGCCGTCTAGTTCTAAACGACCTGAAACTACAAGGCACCATCTAGTATTATTTCAAGGCAACATTAGGATGAAGGGCTTCGATCCTCAATATGACGATAAGCAATCTATTCCGTCTAAGAATTCTACAGTATCTTTGATGAAAAGGAGAATTTACCTGTGCTTCATCGCTAAGCCCCGTGAAACGGAGGCCTTTCCTCAGACCAGCGATACCGAAGTCTAAAAGACCTTCCATCATGCCAGCTGCCTCATCCTGAAATTGTATAACAAAAACATTTTTTCAATCTATATTTGGCATCATCTCGCGTGATGGTAAGTGACGATACTACCGAAGATGAAATCGTTCTTACCAAGATTCCCCAACGCAATGGGGAGCTGGCTATCGAATCAAAGCTGTTAACACTGATGTTTGGCTGCAAGACTTACACAAGATTGTTGTAGACACTAGACAGGCGGGTTTTGAAATGCCCTAACACCAACTACATCGAGTCTTACAAAGTTAGACCCGAGCGTGACTCAAACCCACGACCTCCTGGTGTGAAGCGAGTGGACTAACCACTACGCTGCAGCGGTGGTCAAAATTACATTAATATATTACGGTGTGCCTGGTAACCTATACTCTTAATTAAATTTAATAGTAGGTAAGGCACTTAATTTAAAACATACTAATTTAAAATGGGTTTTATATTTCAACAGTAGGAGCACGAATTGAGGGGAATAAATACATCTGTGCATTTTTGTGCTTAATGTGATTACTCGGAAACTATATTGTGGTCTTAAAAAGTTAGACCCGATCGTGAATCAAACCCACGACCTCCTAGTGAGAAGCTAGTGGGCTAACCACTACGCCACGGAAGAGGAACTTATCATCATATCCGAAGAAAGACGTCACTGCTGGACTAAGGCCTGGCAACCTATACTCTCAACTAAATTTAATTGTAGGCAAGGCACTTAATTCCTATTAAATAAAATTTAAACAGACTTATGGGACTTAATATAAGTTTTGTACTTGAACAGATAAGCGAATTAAAGGGAAGAAAGGGCGTTGGGGATAGGAGGTGCCCTCTCTACCATGGTGAAATCCCCCCCACGGTAATGTTTGAAAATAGCACTTAGTAGGCAGGCTTGGTTGTGCTTGTCTGGTGACACCGTGAAAGAAGCCCTGGTCCATTTTATACGAAAAATAAAAAGGTATTTCCACGAGAGGGGCACCCCATGTAAGGGGATATCATCCCATCGCACACCCCCTTTTTTACCCCCATCATATCATCATATCAGCCGAAGGAAGTCCACTGCTGGACATAGGCCTCCCCCAAGGATCTCCACGACGACCGGTTCTGCGCTGCCCGCATCCAGCGGCTTCCCGCGAACTTCACCAGGTCATCGGTCCACCGAGTGGGAGGCCTGCCTACACTACGCTTTCCGGTGCGTGGTCGCCACTCGAGAACTTTACTGCCCCAACGGCCATCTGTTCTACGAGCAATGTGCCCCGCCCACTGCCACTTAAGTTTAGCAATTCTGAGAGCTATGTCGGTTACTTTGGTTCTCTTACGGATCTCCTCGTTTCTGATTCGATCACGCAGAGAAACTCCGAGCATAGCACGCTCCATTGCCCTTTGGGTGACCTTGAGCCTTCTTATGAGGCCCATAGTAAGCGACCATGTCTCAGTTCCGTACGTCATCACTGGCAACACACATTGGTCGAAGACCTTGGTCTTAAGACACTGCGGTATCTGGGACGTAAAGATATTGCGAAGCTTCCCGAACGCTGCCCAGCCGAGTTGGATTCGACGATTGATCTCTTTCTCGAAGTTGGACCTACCTAACTGGACTGTTTGTCCCAGGTATACATATTCGGTAACAACTTCGAGTGTAGAGCCTCCAACCTTCAGAGGAGTAGGTATGACACGGACGTTTGACATAATTTTCGTCTTGTCCAAGTTCATTCTAAGACCCACTTGTTTTTTTTTACCCCCAATTCAAGCCAAACTGATAAAATATTTATCTCTAACATTAGTATGCAAATATAATCATCATCGTATCAGCCGAAAGACGTCCACTGCTGGACAAAGGCCTCCCCCAAGGATTTCCACTACGACCGGTCCTGCGCTGCCCGCATCCGGCGGCTTCCCGCGACCTTCACCAGATCATCGGTCAACCGTGTGAGAGGCCTGCCTAAGCTACGTCTTCATAATATTATGTTGTACTTTCTAAACGATTTTAAATGACTCTTGGTTTATTTTCTCAAACATGATCAGCTTAAAGACGTTCACTGCTGGACAATGGCCGCCCCCAAAGATTTCCACGACGACCGGCTCTGCACTGCCCGCATCCATCAGCTTCTCGCGACTTTCACCAGATCATCAATTCACTGAGTGTTTACATATTCTTGTAAGACACTTGGTTTTACAATTGAAAGTATTCTACCATGCAAGACGCGACAAAAGGTTGCGTGCGTTATCGGCCCAGTACAACAGTTGCACAATGCACTCCAATGCACATTTAGGACATACAATAATTGAATACTGCATTCCATAGTTCCATACATACACGTATCTACATTTCATCCAATATATCATGCATTAAAGCGGCAGTTAAAGAATTAATGTGGTAATTGAGAAGTTTTATAATTGAAAACGCTAAACAAGTTAAAAAACCGACTTCCATCGCAACAACTTAGTACATTTTTGTATTATTATTTTTGGTTTTTGTTAATTTTCTAATAAAGTACGACACAGATTTTGATAAAATTTATATGGGACCACACGGAAAGCACTAGCTTTCAAATAAAAAAAGAATCATAAAAATCGGTTCACCCAGTCAAAAGTTCTGAGGTAACACACATAAAAAAACATACAGACGAATTGAGAACCTCCCCCTTTTTGGAAGTCGCTTGAAAATCCTTACTAATCTTTGAAAGTGTGTTTGTTTGTCCTTCGGAGCAACGAATCGACCTGATTTTTGGCAAAGATAGTGTACGCGGTGGGAAGTGACAGAGACTTTTTATCCCACGAAAATTGCACCTGTTCCTGGGGGAAATGAAAAAACAACTTTTTTTTGCTTTATTGTTGTTGACCTCAAGTTGCAGTGGAGCTATGGATTGACATGGTTTTTTCCACGGAGATAGTTGAGGAGGAGGGAAGTATAGAGACTACGATTAACAAAGCCCGGTATAGTTCCCGAAGGATCTGGAGAAAACTAATTTCCACGCTCGCGCACGTGGTAGAGGATTGACGTGACTTTTGCACAGAGATAATTGAGGGGGTGAAAAGTGAAAAAGACTATTACTTAGATTAGATCCCGAGGGTTTAAAGAAAATTCATTGTCGACTCGCAAGCCGCTTGTGGCTTACGCTCCATCTTTTTTTTTGTTTATTCACAATTGGTAAGCCCTTAGCACATCTCACCTGATGCAGAGGCGTATTTAAGAATCCGGCGCCCCGGACACATAAAAAAATCCGCCCCTCTAAGTGACAAAAAACCGGCCAAGTGCGCTAAGGGTTCCGTACTGCCACACGATAAACGTCACCTTAATGTAACCTTTTGTTTGCATGATCGTAATGGTTCGTCACTCTTATTACCGCTAGTCCGACTCGCACTTGGCTAGCTTTATTATTTTTCGGTAAACCAGACGGATCCCTAAAAAAATTCTACTAAAACTTTTTCTACTACTACTGGCGAAAGAACAACCGAAAAAGGCCGCCCTCACCTCTTGCCGCCCCGGGCAAGTGCCCCCCTTGGACATAGGGTAAATACGCCAGGTCCTGATGGTAAGTGACGATGATCCCGAAGACAGTCATAAAAACTATGTACACCGGGCGAAGCCGCGGGCAAAAGCTATAGGTAAAATAAAAAATAAGTTTTAAAAAACTGAAAACCGACTTCAAAATAAAATTTACTCAAAAGTATGAAATAATATTTTTATACATTAAAATGCACGAAATTAATCAACAATAGTGAAATCAAAGGTAGGCACGAACCAAATTAGTAGGCCCCTAATTTGATTCGTACTTACCTTTGATTTCACTATCGTTGGTTAATTTCGTGCATTTATATGTATAAAAATATTATTTCACACTTTTGAGTAAATTTTATTTTGAAGTCGGTTTTCAGGATTTTAAAACTTATTTTTATCTTCTTTATTTTTAGTTTTTAACAACTTAAAACCCAATCACCTACTCGCTAATAGGACTCAAAAAAATCTTAATGCATGTGTTTCATCAAAAGGTACAGAGTCCTGTGGCTTCCATCATCATCTCGGCAGCATGAAAGTTAGGGAGTTAAATCGTCCATCATCTGAATAACCTGAAAGAATACAACTATCGGTCTATGCTTACCTACGTATCTATCTATATTTAAATAATTATCCTCTAACTCCTAACCGTTAATGAGTTGTACCTTTTTTCATCAGCTCATCATCATCAGATGATGACTGCCAGACGCAAATACTTTAATAGCTTTAGAAAACATATGAAACACTGCGTGCCTATAAAATTTGAGGGTTGCCCTCGATTTCCCTGGGATCCCATCATCACATCCTGGTTTCCTTATCACGGTACCACTCTTGGGATATCTTCTTTACAACAAAAAAAGAATCATCAAAATCGGTTCATAAACGACGAAGTTATCCGCGAACAAACATAAAAAAAATATATTTGTACGGTCGAATTGAGAAACCTCCTTTTTTGAAATCGTTTAAAAACCGAATATCTCAATTCCGTCCACGTATCCGTGCGTGCGTGCGTCCGTTCGTCACGCTTAGCTCTGGAGGGTAAATCTTTAGTCCGGTTGGGACCCAATATGGAACTTAATTTTAGGGATTATCAAAAGTTTTTTCGTACCGTCAAACCGAAGAGTTGCTGTCATACAACAAAAACTTTTTTTCTTCTTAAAAATGGCTCTAACAATTTTGATGAAACTTTGCACGTCGTAGTTGCCTATGTTTGTCTATAACTTATTAAAACCCCATGGGTCTGGGAAAATCTTGTTCTCCTACGAATTAAATTGAAACTTGCGATTTACTCACTAATGGTTGGAGTTATTGAATTGTCATGTATTACGAAGTGTATATTTGGTCATGCAACATGAATTCTTAAAAAAAAAACATTTTTTTATAAAAAAAAGTTTAGTGTAAGCTGCCGCACAGTATATTTCATACTACATTTCTTACTATTTGGGTCTGTGCCTTCATCAGTTTTTAACATTTGAAAAATAAATTAAAAACTAGTAGTGATTAAAAATAAAAAAATATTCAAATTAGTTTCTTGAAATGCTCTACATTTAAATTTAAAAAATACTATTTTTAAGTGTCGATTAGTTTTGGTCTTGTGAATGTTTTTGTATGTCAGATATAGATTATGCTCAGAGCACGATTAACGGTTCTTTGAAATACAAACTTTAATGAATCTGATAAATGATCAACTTCAATCGCGCCGCTTGTGCACCGTAATAAGACCCTTTTTAGAAAATGAGGGGTGGGGACAGTAATGGGGGAAATAAATTTTTAAATTTCCAAATTACGTTAATCTGGAAATCACTTCCATTGACTTACCGCATTATTACTGTTTCTGTTGATTCGGATAAAAACAGATTCTTTTCAAAACTTCGAGGAAAATCACATGCATCACATCCCTGTCAATTTACCCTCAAAATAAAAAAGAAAATGAACCGAAAAGCAGATAGATCGTGCAAGAGAGACTAACATCATTTGCTCGAGGTACATCTACTATCTCGACCTGTAGATCGCCTATCTTGCTCTTAGCCTGGTGGACGGTCGTCTGCAGATCCTTCAGCAGGGCATCTGTTGGATTAGGGCTGTGCTGATGCTCCTTTTTTGTGGGGCTAGTGGTGTGATTCTCTTTCTGGACTGGGCTGAGCTGGCTAGAGTCTTTTGGGGTCTCTAGTTCCATATCTAAAGCGTCATCATCACCTATTCGAAAAAAAAAAATTATATGTTGCAGCCAAATTGTAGAATTACCAGTTTTAAAAAACGTTGCGGCGGAAAAACATCGTTGCTTTGTAATGCGGCTACGTCACTTTCAGACAAATTTCAATTCGAATGAAATAAAGTGCGCCGCATTGTATGAACACTATGCGTTCGTCAAAGCGGCTTAGTAACGTGGCGCCCACATACAAACGTGCGCATCGTCGATACGCCGCTTTGTAAAACTGCTGAGTAAAACTCCGAATAAAACTGAGTCGGACTTTTCACGTTAGACAAGACATGCTAAGGGGAGGTATTGATTGGATCAGTTGTCTCCGTCTTTTTCTTTACATGTAAAGAGTAAAGAAGATAACCACACTTTTTCACTTCTTCAATGGTTTTTCGTTTCAATCAAAAACTACAATGAAAATATAAAAAATAATAACATTGCTCACTTTGTATTATCATAACAAATATTGTTGTATATAGTTTAAAATTTATAACTAAAGTTGAAAGTAACGGTGTAGACCTATCTTTGGGATTTTTTTCTATCGAGCCAAACTGCTCAATCGTGTTTTTAATAGCTTTTGACTTTAAGGAACATCATCAACAATAAGGGTTTTTTTTTCAACTTTGGGTTTTCTATCATTTAGGATTAATTGACGTCAAAAATAACGAAAATCTGTAATAATACCGCCTTAACGTAACCTAACGTACGGCCGTCCGACTCTGTTTTATTCATAGTTTTTTACTCAATAGTTTAAAAAGTAAAGCGCCGTTTTATAATAGTCACCCTACATTGCTTCATGCTTACAATAAAAGCTAAACGGTGGACGCCGCTTTGTAGAACGTATCGCCACCACAATCTGGCTGAACGTGAGGTAGTCGCATTACAGAACAGCGACGTTTTTCAATCCGGCGCGCCTACTTGAACGATGTGGCTGCGACAGATACCTATATACGAGGGATGTTCAATAAATAGTGATAATGCGATACATGCTCCTTGGAAAGAAAATAAATACTGGCAGGCATAGCCCAGAAATTTGATCAATACTCTTTCGTTTTTTTTTTAAATATAAATATTATTTCGTCATGTCGGAACGTGTTCTTAAAAATGAATAAAATTGAAGTTCGCGAGGTAATACAATATTTCTGCTTGTAAAATTTTACTACGGAGCAGGTAAAACTAGACTTGAGAGCAACATGAGGGGTTCATGCTCCTCCATATTCTACGGTTGCGCGTGGGTGTGCTGAGTTCAAGCAAGGAAGAAATTCCACTAACGACGACCCACGCACGGGAAGCCCTAGATCGGCAGTGACTGGACAAATGTTGAAAAAAAAAGTTGGAAACATTATCTTGGCGGATCGTCGTGTTATTATTTGTTTAATAGCACAAGAAGTGAAGATTTAGATAGAATGTATCCATAACATTATACACGACCAATTGGGTATGAAGAAAGTGTCAGCGCGCTGGGTGCCCAGAATGCTTTCTGACGCGCAGAAACAAACGAGACAGAATTTCACAAAGCTGTTTGATTTTCTTACAACAAGATCCTGACCGATATTTGGCTCGATTCATAACTATGAACGAAACATGGTTCTACAATTATGACCCGGAAACGAAAAAACAGTCCATGACTTGGAAGAGACCGTCATCTCCAACTCCAAAGAAATTTAAGGCAATTCCATCCGCCGGTAATATCTTAAGCTCTCTTTTCTGGGACAGCCAACAGGTGGTAATTATCGAATAGCTTTATCATGGAACCACTATTTAGGGGACTTTGTACGCAGGGCAAATAACAAAGTTGCGTGAGGAAATATACGCAAGAAACGGCGTGGCAAGTTGTTTTGTTTCACCAAGATAACGCCCCCGCGCACAAGTGCAGAGTTGCGATGGCTGCCATTCAAGAAACTGTCTTCGATTCGAATTGATGGAACATCCTCCATATTCACCGGACCTTGCTCCTAGTGATTTCTACCTATTTCCGCGGTTAAAGGAACATCTCAGGGGCCAAATTTGAAAATGATGACGCAGTAGTCGCCGCCGTACACGATTTTTTAAGGAATCGGAAAGATTTTTTTAGAAAGGGAATTTTAGGTTTAGAAAAAAGATATACTAAGTGTATAAACCTGAAAGGTGACTACGTCGAAAGTAACATTTAATAAATGATATTTGCGTCATACTCACTATCACATTTTATTGAACACCCCTAGTATTTCTGGAAAGGGTGGTATGGATAAATCGTTAGTGACGTACGAGGGTCGTGTCAAAAGAAATTAGAGGTAGATACTCAGAACTTATAATAAGAGTAAGAAGTATGAAATTTCTTTTGGTACGCTGTTAAGTAGGTGCATAACTTTAAAATTGCCGATTGGATGATTAAGAAATCTACTTATGAGTACTAAATAATATGATCAATAATTAATACTTACTAAGAAAAGGTACTGAACTTCAAAAAGTAAATCGACAATTTCTTAAGTAATGATTTCACTCGGTCAAAGATTTGCTGGAAAATATCTTCTTAATATTATTTATCATGTTTATTGAGATTTTATGCTGTGTGAGCTGATGCGTATATATCACTCTGGCTACTATTTATTCATTTTCAAAATGTTCATCAAGTCTATTATTAAAACTGTTCACAGTTGGGGCACTTATTAGTTTAATTCACAAGTTTCACAAGTTCATCACTCAAAATGACAAGAAGTGGGTTCTAGGGTTGCTATTGGGCTTCCATGGCCATTACCTTAATGGGTTTGACTAATAGTGGCAATTTTTGTGACCGTTTCCATCTTTTGCAAAGCACATTAAGCCACTGGTGTCGGATGATATCACTAGATGTCTGTTGTTAAACCGTGTCAGATTCCTTAAGAGTCTCCAGGAGGCTCGAGTTTCCATACAAACGTAGTTCTGCTTTAATACAAAAACTACATGCCAAATTGAATCCAAACTTTGTAAATATATTCAGTGGACACATATCGATGTTTGTAATTAGATTTCATCGTAGTAAATTGTAACATAACTAAACGAAGGCTTCATTTTGTTTTGTACTGAAAGTTTGAAACTGCTCTTATTTTTTCAATTTTATATTAGTACTTCGAAAACTAATTACAAACATCGATATGTGTCTTCTCAATATATTTACAAAGTTTGGATTCAATCCGGCATGTAGTTTTTGTATTAAAGCAGAACTACGTTAGTATGAAAACTCGAGCCTCCGACTTTTTAAGGCGGCTTGAAAAACTTCTGAAAGTGGGGTTTGTTACTAGCCATACAACCTCCACCAACCCAGACGTAGCCCCCATGTGTCGAGTATGGCCTAACCTTTCCAGCAGTGAGGACGTTTGTGTGGTTGTTAACGGGCGTGTTAATTCTGTATTTGTGTACAAGTGTACTCACCAAACCATAGCGCCTGGTCACTTTTACCACTGTCAGGGTCCCCCTCCTGCCCCCACAGACGACTGAGCGTGATCTCTCCGTTAAGGCTAGCCAGCAAATCTTGGCCGAGGCTGATACATTGCAGGTCTATATCGTTCTCCCAGGTCTTCACACTGCCTAGAAATTAAGTCATAAAATATAGTAATTCTAAAGTATTCATAGTTACCTTATTTTTTTTTTATTTTTAGTATTTCAAAAAATTATTAAGACCCTCCGAAGAATTTGGAGTTTAGCTTATGTGTATAAAGTTTCATTAGAGGATAATCCATTTACTACAAATTCTTATTTTTATTTTGTATGGAAACGGGTTTCAATAAGGCCACAGATTAATATAACATTAAATCACAGATTAATACAATATTTACTAAGTCACAAATTAATACAATAGTTGCTATGTCACAAATTAATATGTTTTTTTTTATTCACAATTGGTAAGCCCTTGGCATTATCTCGTTTGGTGGTAAGTGATGATGATGCCGAAGATGGAAGCGGGCTTACCAAGATTCCCCAACGCAATGGGGATTGGCTATCTCTTCTTCAAGCTGGAACACATCAATTAACACTGATGTTTAGCGGCAAGACTTAGATAAGATGGTGGTAGCTAGCCAGGCGGGCTATGAAAATGCTCTACCACCAACCAAACCGTCTTACAATGTTGACCCCGCTGGGAATCGAACTTCCTGGAGTGAAGCGAATGGACTAACCATTACACCACAAAGGTGGTTAAAGAGGTGGTTACTATATCGCAGATACAGATACTACCTACAGTACAGTTACTACCTCACAGATTAAAATACTTATAATAGGTATGTGAGGGGGAAAGTTGAACTATAATAAGTTACAATTAAATGCACTGGTCTGATCAAACACTGGGTAAAAATCCTCCATTGATATGATGTCGCTCCGAGAAGCCTGCGAATGTCCCAGTAGACCTGTGTGCTTCTGGAACGAGCTGGGTAGGTTGGACTATCCAACTACACCTGCATGCATAATGCAGGGCTTGGAAACCAGTTAATTTACAATGGTAGCTAAACCAGTTTCATAAAGGTTTTTGTTACTATTTTTTCGTATTTTGTTATATTTACTGTGGTAATTATAATAATTATAATTAAAATATAATAATTATAATTAAAATATAATAATTATAATTAAAATATAAGAATTATAATTAAAATATAAGAATTATAATTAAAATATAATAATTATAATTAAAATATAATAATTATAATTAAAATATAATAATTTATGTGGTAAATTTAATATGGGCCATTTTTTAGAACTGACATCAAATTGGCTCAAGATAACTTGTATTTTGGAAAATAAAAATTAACCGGTTTATGCAGAAACGGTTACGATTATCAATGGAAGATGCGTTTGGACAGGGGGAGCCATTAATGTCACAGCATCATTTTACTGTGCTTACAAAACGAATGAAAGAAGTACCAATGTGCAATAGTGCAATAGACGAGTGTGTGTGTACATCCATTTTAAATTGCTCTAGTGCCTAAATTGCTGGACGGATTTGGATACAATTTGGTTATGGAAATATTATTATAATATTTCCAGACATATTTTTTTTAATTTTCTAGATCTTGGTTATTTTAGGTTGCCACTTCGAATCGACGCCAAACGAACAATCAACGAAGATTATTAAATAATCTTAAAGTAATAATAATTTAAGAGCGTCGGTGGCGTAATGGCTAGGGCCGCCGCCTCCTGATTGGGAGGTCGCGGTTCGAATCTGCCACGTATCAATGTGATTTCGAATTTAGATTTCATATGTACGTTTATCCGACGCTCTTACGGTGAAGGAAAACATCGTGAGAAAACCTGCACACGCCTGCGAAGAAACTCGCATGTTGTGTGTGAAGTTGAGCAACCCGCACTGGGACCTCGTGGTCGAGTAAAGCCCGATCGCCCTAATTCAGGGTAGGCTCGAGCCCCTCGGTGGGGACGTATATGACCTGATATGAAAATAATAAAAACAAAATAATACACTGGGAAATCTTCCTGTCAAATGTGAACGTGTTTGTTTACTTGGCGCCAACTCGAAATTAGCTACTTAGGTACATAAGTTTAGGAGACTAGTTATCAAGACTAAAAAGGTTTATTTTCATTTTTTCGCTTTACAGTTTCTTTCACATTCTACTTTTATTTGGTATGTTAGTTATTTCACTACAAAGTATATTATCAGAAATAAATGTTTTGTGAATAATTTTCTTAATAATACAATAAGTAAAACACTAAAGAGATCTGATCTTACCTTCAATAATTCTATCATAAATCTTCACTTCATTCCTGCCCTGCCTGCCTCTTCTCTGCCTCAGAATCGGCGAAGCTTTTATATCAACGGGCTCACTGGCTTTTCCCACCACCTCTTCTATTCCATTAACATTATTTTCAGTTTGTGATGAAGAAATGTCTTCAGTGATATCTCTTTGAAGAATTGGAGCTGTACTCTTAGTTATAAGTGTTGTCAAAGCAGATTCTATTGTTGTTGTCTCTGGTTTCGCTAAGTCTATCTCTTTGGGCATTTCAGCTTCTTGATTAATTTCAACAGATGGCTTTTCTTTGACTATGTCTTTTTCTACTCTGGTATTTTGTTCTGCTTTTCCTGTATGAGATTCTTCATTTCTCAATATTGTGAGTAGTTTATCATTTATCCAGACTGGATCAGATAAAGTTGTATCAACGAAATAATCTAGTTTCTTAGATAGTATTCGTACAAGTAATTCAGAATGTGGTGTGTCCCAGAACTCCCATGGAACTAGTTCTTTCAAAACAATTCGTAAGATATTAGTGCAATGGTCCGCTGATTGTATGTCTGTATTATTGAATATCAAATGAGTTTTCTTGTAATGAGATTCTACAGTAGTTATAGGACATTTCTCATGGCGTTTTAAAGCTTTCTTGTATTCTTTTAAATGGCTTGTTAATATGGTGCAAGTGTCAATGAAGACATCCTTTGGTTCTATTTGGTTGCAGATCTATAATTAAATGCAATGCTCAGAATTTTCACATTTTATACTAAGTCATAAATAACTTTTAGGACCCAATATAACCTCAAAGTTTAATTCAGCCAAATGTTTTTTTGTAACCTCACAAGAACTACAAAGTAATTCTGCGATCTCTCTCCATTTAAAAAAGACTTGTAACACAATTGTGTTACTTATTTTGATACTTTTTAAGCATGACACAATTATTTTTTTGTCTTAAAATTGTAATTTATTATTTTAATTAAGTTTGTTTGTACCCAATGTTTATATCATCATAACAGCCACAAATCGTCCACTGCTGGACAAAGGCCTCCCCCAAGGATTTCCACGACGACCGGTCCTGTGCTGCCCGCATCCATCGGCTTCCCGCGACCTTCACCAGGTCATCGGTCCACCGCGTGGGAGGTCTGCCTACGCTACGTTTTCCGGTGCGCGGTCGCCACTCGAGAACTTTACTGCCCCATCGGCCATCTGTTCTACGAGCTATGTGCCCTGCCCACTGCCACTTCAGTTTAGCGATTCTGTGAGCTATGTCGGTTACTTTAGTTCTCCTGCGGATCTCCTCGTTTCTGATTCGATCACGCAGAGAAACTCCGAGAATAGCACGCTCCATTGCCCTTTGGGTGACCTTGAGCCTTCTTATGAGGCCCATAGTAAGCGACCATGTCTCAGTTCCGTAAGTCATCACTGGCAACACACACTGGTCAAAGACCTTAGTCTTGAGACACGTGAAGATATTGCGAAGCTTCCCGAACGCTGCCCAGCCGAGTTGGATTCGTCGATTGATCTCTTTCTTGAAGTTGGAACTACTGTTAAAACATATATGATTACTATAGGAATAAAATACTGTTAATAGACATGAAACTCATTTTATTTCTCATTAGTTTATAAAAGGTACCCTATTTAAATTATTTACTGCTACTAATTAAATAATGAATATTTATTTCTAGCATAACACTAGGAAAATAATAGCACTTAGCATAATACACGCCTAAATAAATTATAAATCGCTTCTAAAAATGTACAAGGGTTTCGTCTACATGAAGTAAGCAATGTGACTGATAGGTACTTATCTCTTATGTATGACGTTCAGCAGCACGTACGTACACTGGTAAAAGAGTGCTTCACCGGCAGAGCTCCAACGCAAAAGTGTCTGTGGCTCTGGCCAGCTGGCCTTATATAACCTGAAGTAAACAAGGGTGACGCAAGCAACGTGATCCGATAGTTGCGCCACCTACTATGATGACTCGACTAATCTTTTATAACTGAACATGTTAAAACTAACGGTAAAATCATATTTGGTATTTCTTAATTAAAATCATAATTTTTAACATAATTTGATATGAAATTATTACTTATTATGTTGATATAACATGATGCAACACGTAGTCATAACGGATATTGTTTACGTTGTCATAATCATTTTAGATATTTATTCCTTTTGATTAAAATATGCAAATCAGAATTAAAACTAATAATTGACATGGTCTGCACTTAGATTCTAGGTCTATCATCTCGACCATCCTGACCATTATTTGCGTCCCTGCAAATAGACAAAAATGGATTTAATTTACCATATAACATTAGGAGTTAGGTTTCAATCATCAATGAATAATTTCAATGATGGCCCATAGATCAGTTGCTATCCTTATTGTTAAAAATCTCTTATTCAATCATCACTTCATCGTGATGGCCCAATAACAATCATTCATTGCCTTTTAAGGCAACGGCCCAAAAATTAATATAAATTAACTAGTCAATCGTTGCCCTTGAGCAACGGCCCATAACAATCATCACTTTATAGCGATGGCCCATTAAAAAAAAGCTTATTAAGAATACAAAATAAGTCACTCGTTGCTTTTGAGCAACGGCCCATAGCAATCATCACCTCGACAAGGAGGGTCCATAAAAATCAGCTATATATTTTACCATTTAACTTTCTAGTAGATCGATTAGCTCCTCGGTACTATCGACGCTGCTATCATCAGAATCACTCTCAGTTTCCGTATCATTTGTAAATTTCCTTAAGACATCATTTGCTACAACAGCACTAAACTTTTTATATCCTTTAAGCCCTTTCAAAGCAGTTATAACATATCTATCATTTCCTAGGCATTTTGTTATTTTGTAGGGTCCACTATATTTTTGCTTCAATTTTCTCCTCGCATCCTTTGAGGCAGCCTCTGATTTATTCCATAAAACTAAATCGTTAGTTTTATATTGGGTTGGTTTCCTTCTTTTAGCATCGAACCTCTTTTTCATGGCCTTTGCAGTCTTATCAATGCTTCGTTTTGCTCGTTTCCTATTCTCTTGTGCCGTCTGCTCATCATCTACGACATTATTTGCCATACCTTGGAGTAAGCCTCGTGAAGCTTTAAACATCAGTCTGTACGCTGGGAATCCGGTAGTAGTATTTGTAGTGTTGTTGATTCCCCATACAACTTTCCTTAAACATAGGTCCCAGTCCTTTTCCTCTTTTGTGCTCTTGTTAATGGCTTCTATTAGAGTCCTGTTATATCTTTCTACTTGGCCATTTGATCGAGGGGAGGCTACTGCATTCATTACATGTTTAATTTGATGAGTCGTGCAGAAGTCTTTGAAAGTTTTACTTGTAAATGCAGAGCCACGATCAGATACCATCCTTTTCGGGTATCCGAATAAATTAAAGATTTCTAACAATTTTTCTATAGCCTCTGTTGATTTAGTAGTTCGGCAAGGCTTAGCCCATACGAACTTTGTGAACGAATCCACGACTACAAAGAGGTACGAAAATCCCTTTCGACTTTTACAGAATGGCCCCACGTGGTCTATATGTATTGTATGTAGGGGCTCATCAACCTTTTCAATTGGATGCAACTCACCCTCTGGTTTGCCGTACTGTCCTCTTTTGTATGCGCAATCTAAACAGCTATTAACGTATTTTCTAATAAACCTTGACATCTTTGGAAACCAACAGCTTTCTTTTATGAGAGTTTCACACCTTTTCAGACCTAGATGACCAATATCATCATGGAACTTTCGCATAATGTTCCACCTGCCATATTTTGGTATAATAAGACGCAGTTGGTCATTCGTGCATTTTCGATATAGTTTATTATCTTTAAGTACATAATTGTTTTTAACTTCAGGGTCGTCCTCGTTACGCTCTAGTTTATCTCTGATCATTTGTAATTGGGAATCTTGATTTTGCATGCAAACTATCCAATCTGCGAGATCAAGTACGAGTACTTCAATTTCGTTATCATTAGAGTCAGAAACAGGAGCACGACTTAATGCATCTACGTGTTTGTGGGTTTTCCCTGGTCTGTGGACTACAGTAAAATTATATTCTTGAATGTTAAGCCACCAGCGGGCGATTCGATGTAAGAGATCACGTTTTTCAAACGTTTCTCTAACAGCGGTGCAGTCAGTTACTACAATGAATTCGATTCCCGCTAGGTATATCCTAAACCTTTTCAGAGATTCTACTACAGCGAGCGTTTCTAACTCATAAGAGTGATAGACGGATTCCTCTTTGGAAGTTTTCCGGCTGAAATAAGCAACTGGTCTCATTGATTCATCACTCTTTTGTAGTAAAATCCCTGCTATACCCTTGCTAGAGGCATCTGTATGAACTTCTGTTTCCGCGTTATGATTGAACAAAGCTAGAACAGGTCTAGTAGTCAATATCCTTTTTAAATTGTCAAAAGCGTCAAGATGAGGCTGCGCCCATATCCACGGTTGGTCCTTTTTCAGCAATTGGTAAAGGTCATATGCTATAACAGCATATCCCTTTACGAATTTCCTAAAGTAGCCAGTCAATCCGAGAAACATACGCAACTCATGAACATTAGTCGGTTGTCTAAAATTTTTTACAGACTCAATTTTCTTTTCACCGGGTCGTATTCCATCCTTGCTAATATCGTACCCCAGATATTGTATTTCAAGTTGTAAGAATTTACACTTCCCTAAGTTAAGTGTCAACTTTGCATCACGAATGATATCCAAGACTACCTTCAGTGTGTCTAATGCTTCAGTTTCATTAGCGGAAGCAATTAGTACATCGTCCATATACGGTAAGACATTTTGAAATCTTAAGGACCCCAATATTTTATCCATCAGGCGTTGGTATACACTTGGAGAATTGGCCAATCCAAATGGCATCCTCAGAAACTCATAATGTCCTTCTGGAGTTATGAAGCCTGTCTTTGGGATAGATTCTTCGTGAAGAGGGATTTGGTAAAATCCTTGGGACATGTCAAGACTAGTGAAAACCTTTTTGCCTCCTAATTTCTCAATTTGTTCTTCTATAATAGGTAGTGGATATCTGTCTTTAATAGTGATACTATTTAATTTTCGAAAATCAACACAAAGCCGATAATCACCCCCCTTTTTCTTGACTAATATTATAGGACTTGAATATGGGGAGTCCGATTCTCGTATTATATTGTTATCTAAAAGATCCTTTACCTTTTCTCGGACTATAGCCTTTTCTGGTAATGACATTCTATATGGACGGTAACACACTGGCTTGTCTGAATTCAACTTTATCTCCATTTTAATTTTATCAGTGCAACCAAGGTCCTCTGTGTTGGATGAAAAACAATCTGAATACTCTAGAAGTAAATCGACAAGTTTTTGCTTTACACAGGGATCCTTAGCATCACACTGGATATCTTTAATATCAACAGAGAGGACTGACTCAATATTGGGTGTCGTGGCTACGGTGCAACTGAAATATTCGGGAGTTATTTCGTCGCACTGTTCACCCCTTGCAAGGAGGTCTCCTGTCTCAAGAAGTAGGGGAAAACAAGAGTGATTGCACACATTAATCACTCCCACTTGACCTGATAACATAGTTGATGGTATTGAATAATTTCTAACCTCACTATGACAATGTCGGCTTTCCACAAACACATTATCCTTTTGACCATTATTTTGTATGTTTACATTAACAACCATTTCACATAACGGTGCCACTATGATATCTTCAGAGCAATTAATTTTCACACGATCAGAGCTACTAATGTCTTCAATACCTAAAATGTCAGGTAGGGACTCTTGTTTATTCTCTTCTATCTTAAGGGAAGTGCCACTGATTATGAACTGGATTTTAGGGTCGTTTATGATTGGTTGTCCTAAAATGACTTGCATACGTTGCATCTCCCAATTTACAACTATCAGAGTAGTATCAAAGCAAATATTATCAATTGTTATTTGCACCATATGTGATTTTTTTGCTTTTACTAAACTACCCCCAAATCCTCTTATTAACATATCACAAGGTAAGGCAGGTGACTCAAGTTTTTGAGAAATTTCTGGACCAGCAACATTGATCTTTGCGCCAGAATCGAAATATGCGATTACATCAATGCCATTTATTTTAACATTTTTATAATAAGCATTATTTACCTCATTATTTATACAATTTACTGTAGAGGATGATTGGGTTGTTCCATTGTTAAGTTTATTCATTTTAAACCAACATTTATCATCGGTATGACCCATTTTTCCACAATGATTACAAGTGGGTCGATTAACATTCTTCGGACAACGTCTCACCGTATGGCCAGAGTCTTGGCAAAGAAAACACACGAGTTTCTTGAATGTCTTATTCTGTTGGTTGGTGTAACTGGTTGATGGACTTTCTATATTTTGTATTTTAGATGTGCTATGATTATTTTGTCGTGGCAATATTTGTTTACTTTTTGTGTCCTCCATTATGTTTAAAAACTTTGAATACAGATCTGCTGCATTTTTGTAGTTTCCCGCCCGAGCAGGTGCCTTTAAGTACATGGGTAGTCCATCAATGAGGCATGCTACAGATTTTTCACCAGTAATATCTAGTTTAGTGAGTAGTGCATTCTTCTGATAATAGTATTGGGCCATAGTCTCATGATTATCCTTTTTTCTAGCTAGCATGTCTCGTAATGCTTCAGCATAATCAATGTTGTGAGGAAACGCTTTCAAAAATTCTTCCTTCCAATTATCCCAAGTCAGATCATAATTTAGTAAGGATAGGTGCCATACGCGGGCCATACCACCAAGCCTAGACTGCATGTAATAACTCTTAACATCATTTGACCATTTATATATGAGGGCTAGCTGTTCTATTTTGTTTATCCATTGGTGTGCAAAAATTTCCGATTTCTCAGGGTCGAACACAGGGATAATTTCGCTTTTCACATTCGTGTTGTCAAAATATGGAACGAGCTTACCGAAGGGCGTCTCATTTGAATTAAATGGACCAGGATGATTCAAATCCTGGGTACTCGTAGCTGCAGCTGGAACCTCGGAACTCGTAGTTTCTGTTGAGACTGCAGCGCTCTCGTTCTGCTGCATGATGTCATTTGGCTCGTCACGTGACCGCCATGGCCGCCAGCGCTTATTTGTAGGCAGATCTTCCACGTGGAAGGATTCGCCAATTCGCTTCCGGGATCGCCTGGGCATCGCAATCCCACTTCTGAAATTGTTAAAACATATATGATTACTATAGGAATAAAATACTGTTAATAGACATGAAACTCATTTTATTTCTCATTAGTTTATAAAAGGTACCCTATTTAAATTATTTACTGCTACTAATTAAATAATGAATATTTATTTCTAGCATAACACTAGGAAAATAATAGCACTTAGCATAATACACGCCTAAATAAATTATAAATCGCTTCTAAAAATGTACAAGGGTTTCGTCTACATGAAGTAAGCAATGTGACTGATAGGTACTTATCTCTTATGTATGACGTTCAGCAGCACGTACGTACACTGGTAAAAGAGTGCTTCACCGGCAGAGCTCCAACGCAAAAGTGTCTGTGGCTCTGGCCAGCTGGCCTTATATAACCTGAAGTAAACAAGGGTGACGCAAGCAACGTGATCCGATAGTTGCGCCACCTACTATGATGACTCGACTAATCTTTTATAACTGAACATGTTAAAACTAACGGTAAAATCATATTTGGTATTTCTTAATTAAAATCATAATTTTTAACATAATTTGATATGAAATTATTACTTATTATGTTGATATAACATGATGCAACACGTAGTCATAACGGATATTGTTTACGTTGTCATAATCATTTTAGATATTTATTCCTTTTGATTAAAATATGCAAATCAGAATTAAAACTAATAATTGACATGGTCTGCACTTAGATTCTAGGTCTATCACTACCTAGCTGGACTGTTTGTCCCAGGTATACATATACGTCAACAACTTCCAGTGTAGAGTCTCCAACCTTTAGAGGAGTGGGTGCGACACGGACATTTAACATTATTTTTGTCTTGTCCATGTTCATTTTAAGACCCACTTGTTGAGAGACCTTACTGAGGCCATCGAGCATTGTGCTTAGGTCTTCCATAGTCTCAGCCATGACCACGATATCGTCAGCGAATCGGAGGTGGGATATGTACTCGCCGTTGATATTGATGCCGAGTCCACCCCAGTCCAGAAGCTTAAAAACATCTTCCAGGGCGGCGGTGAACAGTTTCGGAGATATAACGTCTCCCTGTCTCACCCCTCGCTGTAACTGGATAGGTTTCGAATTCTGGTCCTGGAGGCGAACCGACATGGTAGCGTTTTCATACAGGCACTTCAACACCTCGATGTATCAATGGTCAATTTGGCACCGCTGGAGACTGTAGCACAGCCCAGGTTTCGACTGAATCAAAGGCCTTCTCATAGTCCACAAACGCCAAGCATAGTGGCTGATTGTACTCTTCGGTCTTCTGTATAATCTGCCGCAGCGTATGTATGTGGTCTATGGCAGGCGTCCGTCACTTGCTCAAGGCCACACGTTTTATGCCTACCGCTAAGCGTATCGGAGACGATACAACGGACAGTAGGTTGACGCACGCCCGCCGGAGTGCTCGCACGTCACATTTACCGCTCTGACTATCGAAATGCCGAAACCACGCAATTATTGTGCAGTGGATGGGTGTCACAGTCAAAAGACAAATGAAAATTTAACATTTTTTTCATTGCCGAGAGACGAACAAAGGTACCTAAGTTAATAGTACCTATTTTAAATCTTTTATTTTTTCGAATTCCCTTTTCTCATTCCTTTACAAATTATCATCATTTATTCCATAAACTTAGAACAACGCAGGGTAGGTACCTACTATGTTAATCGTCGTAAATTAAGGATTTCAGGTATTATTTATGTGTTTTTTATATAATTAACAGTTACCTACTTAATGTCAGAACATAGTAGCACAGTATATATATATTAGTACTAACGTAATAGTAGGTACCTAGCGTCGTCGTCGTGATTTAGGTAGGTATGTCATAGAATAGAAGTACTAATGCGCCGGCCACTCGGTAGCTGGGAGGCACTTCAATAGCTGCAAAATCCAAGATTTAACTTGTCAAGTACCATTACGTCATCGAAATAATGCCATCAAGCCCCGCCCCCCCGAGCGCGCCGCCGACTTTTATTACCAGGACGAATGTAAACGAAAAAATCTCAAGAACTTAGCACACATTACTAAATAGTTACTTCGTAAACTATAGCTTGCATTCACAAGCCGTTTTTTGTTATGACTTGTAGATAGTAACTATTTTCGTTACGTTTTTACCTAGCTTTCACTTAAAATAACAATAATTCAAGCTCACAATGAGGCCCTCTTGGGGAATGTTTTTGTATGAATAGTAGGTATGAAATTCTCCGTCAACTCAAGTAAAAAGCCAACTTTGATTGATTTTTCTCCGGTTTGCTCCTGTTTCCCTTTTGATTATTTGTAAAAATTATTTACGAGGCTTCGAATATTTTCGACATTAAAATTTATTAATCGGGAATTTAGGGAAGGGAAAAAATGCATCTATCATTTTATTAAACTCAAACATATTTGATCGACAAATATAAAATAATTGATTTTCTACAACATTCGTTTCATTATCAAAATGATCATAGGTAGGTACAACCATCTCAACTCTTTGTATGCGTAGTTATGGCACATTTCTTCTCGCTGCAAACAGCTGATATTATTATTAAGATTTTGTAGGCTAATATAGCGTAGGTATTTTAGCTTTTGTATGGGAGTGATGTATCTGTTACGAAGTAAC
The DNA here is from genome assembly GCA_947284805.1 of Coleophora flavipennella. Taxonomy (NCBI): domain Eukaryota; kingdom Metazoa; phylum Arthropoda; class Insecta; order Lepidoptera; family Coleophoridae; genus Coleophora; species Coleophora flavipennella. Next base: position 14,817,662 of record OX369255.1, on the reverse strand, counting down.
TATTTAGTAATCTGTGTCTATGGTACTAAAGCCACAGATTAATAAATAGTTACTTCGTAACAGATACATCACTCCCATACAAAAGCTAAAATACCTACGCTATATTAGCCTACAAAATCTTAATAATAATATCAGCTGTTTGCAGCGAGAAGAAATGTGCCATAACTACGCATACAAAGAGTTGAGATTGTTTTGCCCGCCGCGCGACCCACGTGCGAGCGCGTCATCGAGCGAATGTGCTAGGGTTGTACCTACCTATGATCATTTTGATAATGAAACGAATGTTGTAGAAAATCAATTATTTTATATTTGTCGATCAAATATGTTTGAGTTTAATAAAATGATAGATGCATTTTTTCCCTTCCCTAAATTCCCGATTAATAAATTTTTATGTCGAAAATATTCGAAACCTCGTAAATAATTTTTACAAATAATCAAAAGGGAAACACGAGCAAACCGGAGAAAAATCAATCAAAGTTGGCTTTTTACTTGAGTTGACGGAGAATTTCATACCTACTATTCATACAAAAACATTCCCCAAGAGGGCCTCATTGTGAGCTTGAATTATTGTTATTTTAAGTGAAAGCTAGGTAAAAACGTAACGAAAATAGTTACTATCTACAAGTCATAACAAAAAACGGCTTGTGAATGCAAGCTATAGTTTACGAAGTAACTATTTAGTAATGTGTGCTAAGTTCTTGAGATTTTTTCGTTTACATTCGTCCTGGTAATAAAAGTCGGCGGCGCGCTCGGGGGGGCGGGGCTTGATGGCATTATTTCGATGACGTAATGGTACTTGACAAGTTAAATCTTGGATTTTGGTTTTAAACGGTTTATTTACAGCTATTGAAGTGCCTCCCAGCTACCGAGTGGCCGGCGCATTAGTACTTCTATTCTATGACATACCTACCTAAATCACGACGACGACGCTAGGTACCTACTATTACGTTAGTACTAATATATATATACTGTGCTACTATGTTCTGACATTAAGTAGGTAACTGTTAATTATATAAAAAAACACATAAATAATACCTGAAATCCTTAATTTACGACGATTAACATAGTAGGTACCTACCCTGCATTGTTCTAAGTTTATGGAATAAATGATGATAATTTGTAAAGGAATGAGAAAAGGGAATTCGAAAAAATAAAAGATTTAAAATAGGTACTATTAACTTAGGTACCTTTGTTCGTCTCTCGGCAATGAAAAAAATGTTAAATTTTCATTTGTCTTTTGACTGTGACACCCATCCACTGCACAATAATTGCGTGGTTTCGGCATTTCGATAGTCAGAGCGGTAAATGTGACGTGCGAGCACTCCGGCGGGCGTGCGTCAACCTACTGTCCGTTGTATCGTCTCCGATACGCTTAGCGGTAGGCATAAAACGTGTGGCCTTGAGCAAGTGACGGACGCCTGCTAAAGCCTTTTCGGAAACCGGCTTGTTCGGGAGGCTGGAAGTCGTCAAACCTGCGTGCGAGACGATTCGTAATGACTCTCGAAAACAGCTTGTAGACATGGCTCAGAAGTGAGATGGGTCTGTATTTCTTCAGCAGGGTGTTGTCACCCTTTTTGAAGAAAAGCACGAGCACACTTCTGTGCCATGCCTTAGGCGTTTGTCCCTCGAGTATAACGGAATTAAATAACTTCAGAAGAGCTTTTAGTACCGGTAATCCACCTGCTTTCAGAAGTTCAGCCGTAATTCCATCATCACCCGGTGCCTTATTGTTCTTGAGCTGTTTGAGAGCCATTCTAATCTCGTACAGGCTGACGTCCGGGATATCTTCGGTATAGTGTCGGGTTAGTCTGGCTCTTGGGTCTTCAACCAGATCGCTGACAGGCAAACGTGTGGTCTTGTACAATTGTCCATAGAACTTCTCAACTTCTTCCAGCAACTCAGTCTTAGACGATATGGTCCTGCCATCCTCAGTCTTCAGCTTGGTCAGTTGGCTTTGTCCAACAGACAGATCTCTCGCGAACACTTTTGAGCCTTTGTTGTGCTCAATCGCCTCTTTAATACAATTTGTATTATATTGGCGTAAATCGCGAGTTAAGGACTTAGAGATCTGCCTGTTTAGTTGCCGATACTGAATAGCGTCTTCAGAGGACTGCAAAACCAATCTGCGTCTTTCTTCCATGAGGTTGCTGGTGAAGTCGGAGATTTTTTTGGTTCTGTTTGAACGGCTAGTTTTAAAAATCTTAGACCCGACCGTTTGAACAATTTCCACGAACCTGTCATTATAATCGTCCACATTCTCGCAGTCTCCTAGGCATTCGAAATGATTGTGCAACTCGAGCTGAAAGCTCTCGGGGTTTTGGAGCTGGATGGGCGCTGGTCGGAGCGTATATAAACCCAATGTTTATATACTTTGTTCAAAATCGTAATATTACTGACCTAATAATTATTGTAACGATAAACTTCAATATTTGCATGCAGTTTTTATTAGCTAAATATGAATGCTATATAACTTTAAAGATCTTTGTATACTATGTTTAAGGCAAATGAATTATTTTTATATTTCCTATTTTTCAGGACCAGTTGCTGTGAAAATATTTAGGGAGGCCTATTTCCAGCAGTGGATTCCAGTCTTTAGGCTGATATGACCACAATGATATTTTTATGCCCAAAGCAAAGCAACAAATAAAATCTGACTATCCACCTGATGGGGAGTAGCTAGCTTCTAGAATAACTGCAGCTTGAAGGCATCTATAACAATATGGCTGCAATGTTTCGGCAATTCTTAAGGGTCACCAACTATCAGTTGCAAACTGGGGTTTCCATCATCATATCAGCCACAAATCGTCTACTGCTGGACAAAGGCCTCCCCCAAGGATTTCCACAACGACCGGTCCTGCGCTGCCCGCATCCATCGGCTTCCCGGGACCTTCACCAGGTCATCGGTCCACCGCATGGGAGGTCCTACGCTACGTTTTCCGGGTTTCCATATTTCCTTTAAAACTAACAAAATGCCGGTTAGCACTCAAACTTCGCAGATTATTGAGAAGTGTCGGGAAAACACATAAAACCAGTTATTGACTTTCATTAAAATAAATAAACTACACAAAGAATAAAAACAGAGCTAAAATTAGTTTTCAACTCGCAATGCAGACAGAGCAGTGTTATAATTTTGACATGTGTATCTTTCTGTGGCATCGTAGCTCCCAAATGGATAAACCAATTTTAGTATTTTTTTTTTGTTTCAAAGGTGACCTGATCAAGAGTTTGCAAGAAAATCGGTCCAATCTTTTGAAGATCATCAGCTTTTTTCTAGTTGATGAAGGGATGTGAGCAACTTCCACTGCTTGATTCAAAATTTGGTATGCTCTAACTTCAATATTCCAAGTTATATGCAATGTGTTCATTGATGTTCAATATGTTTAACCAAATATTTCAGAAGCAAGCATAACTGAGCGGTTAACAAGTTTAGCCCGCAAAACGATTCAGAGCTGGGTTTAAACCTCACCAGAGGCGTTTTGTTTATTTCAAATTATTTTTACATGTTATGGGTTTATTTCACAGACTTATATCTAAATAGACTACGCTTGTCTCATTCCTCTGTATAGAAACCAAGCGTGCCATTATTTTTCTACCTACTGTGACGTCACATGAGTGATTTAGTGATGGGAACTACCCGTCCGCGCGTAAACGATTCAAAGACCCCGCCGCCGCCTTTCGGCACGGACAAAACATTTTATTAAATTATGATTTTTCATATTATTAATTCACTACCCCAAGCAATTGTTGAAATGTTATCAGAGGTAACGTATCTTTTATCATCGTTGCTTGAGAGAGCGATTTACGGTCCCGTCCGCCAGTACGCCATTAGTCTTTGGAGTGAAAGGTCGCGCGCGTGCATCCAGTTATCCAGTCCGCTTGCCTGGTATTGTTTAGAGGTATGTAAAAATGTTATTGGAATAGCATTAAGTTTCGTTCCAGCAGAGTGGACTAGTAAGAAATATGAAATATTGTTAGTTAAAGTGGCCGTAAGTACCTATTTGTTTGACACTGCTTGGTAGGTATCCCGAAAAGGAAAGGAAATAAGGAATTTCTTGTAAGTAGCTGTGTATAGATAGGTATTTTAATTTTGTTATGTGGTGGTTATGTGAGTAAAAAATAATAATTTTATAATATCGACTTTGTAATCGATTATTTTAGTTCATCGACAGAGGAATGATAAAATGACAGAGGAATGATAAATCTAAAATTATTTGGTTTTTTAACCGACTTCAAAAAAAAGGAGGTTATCAATTCGACTCGTATGTATGTAATATTGTCAGAATAGCACAGTATTCATATATGTTAGTATATATGGGCTTCTAAACACGTGTGCCAATTTTACAAGTGGATGTATGTTTGTATGTGTCCGCGTATTTCTAAGAAACTACAAATCAAATTGCAATCGTTATTTTGTTGGAAACCAATCTTTATTTCCCGTTGCCTCGATCCATTTTTCTTTTATGTTCGGGTCACTTGGAAAACAAAGTTGGAAACAACAACAAAGAACCATTATTTTAGTATCTACGTATTAAATGACAAAAAATCTATGCTTTTTTTCTTTGTTTATGCTGGAAAACTGCTCATTCAAATTATCATTTTTCTGTCGGATTACAAAATCGATTTGAATCGAGAACTGTTGCATGGAATGAACATCACTAACCACAAAATTTGACAGAAAAATGAGAACAGAAAAATGAGAAAACGCAATTCATTGCACGTTAACATACGACGCCATCTCTATTGCGCCAAGTAAAAGCCGCAATGTATTCTGAATCATTCCGTATGATTTGCCATCCATGTTTGTCACGTTCGTTTTCCACAAATATTCTTTATTTGATTTTTAAATAAATAATGCATATTCTGATTAGAAAATTACTTACCGGTGGAAGGAAACATATCCGCGAACTTGGCGACTCACAGCTGTGGAGTTTCTACAGTTTATAACCGCGCAATTCGGCATTTTACTCGAATTTTATTCACGTCTTTCCTCGGCGAACAGCAAGCGCGGACTGAGCGTAGGCCAGAGTCAACTAAGTGTTATAAACCTAGTTTGGACACGCGAAGTACATACACTCGCGTAGTCTATCTAGATATATGGTTTGTGGTTTATTTCTACTGATTTATTCAGCAAGTCCGTTTCCACATTAAAAAATATTTGTTCACATGCCTAGGAGACCCGAAGCATTGCTCTGTCCCCCAGGTTCTACTTATTATCAACACTATTTAAAAGTAGCTTCAGCTGCAAGACCGATATCCATAATAATTTAACCTTATGAGTCCATGATCAAATCACTTTACCTGTTCCAATCACTGCCTATCACGGATTCTGTAACACTGTCAATAGAATGATAAAAACCCACACCTCACAACTAAGTACTAGTTATAGTACCAAATCAAATAAAAATAATAAGAACCTCTTGTAAGAATGTATCTTATGTCATTCAGGCAAGCAAGACAAACCTTACACAACAAAATAATTTATTATATTATGTAACATAGGTTTCGTTAAAAATAAAATAATAAATAAAATCCATCAAGCAGTTGAGGCTACAGCATACATACTTACACCCAAAAAATCTTATCCTCCCTAAAGAACAGTCTGGTAAATAGTAGGAAAACTGTCTTCAACTTACATGGAATGCCTTTCCAATCATTTGATCCAGCAGTTGTTTACACGCAAACGGAAAACTGATCTCCTGTGACACATTGTGGACATACCATGACGAGACCAGCTTCCTCTCCAAAACAGTCGAGATCACGCTCAGCTCGTTTGTGTCATACACGTGAGTCTGAGCGCCCTTTCGTTCAAGCGGCGGAGGTCTAAACCTTGATAGCCCTCTGTAATAACTAGCCAAATCATCCAAATCGAACTTCAAAGGCTTGTTTAAACGTAAAAACCACTGGATTATCCTAAAACTGAACAGCACAGACACGATAAATAAGACTATAACGTAAATAGTAAACCAAACTCCGGTTAGGGGTGAAATGTTTGTGAGATAGTTGAGCAGAACGCATATAATAGCGCCACTGCAGGAAAATAGCGTAACACTTTCTATTAAGTTTCTTCTGATCATCATTTTATTGCGCGAGGTATACGAAATTATTCGCAAAATGAAAACCAAGGAACACACTACTGCTCATATAAACTGCTACAAACTTCGCAAATCGCAAACGCAATTTTATAATTTTATACACAATAACACAACACAAACACACAGATCTACTTTTTTTTTTTTTTTGATTTCTTCTTTCCGGCTTACAAAAAGCGCGGAAAAGGCAAAGGTTACTAAGACCATACAGCCAGGTCTGACGTATTTAAGCTTTCTTAGCTTTTGGATTTGTAATGCTAGTGCCGGTGCATTACAAATCTTCTCTGAAGTTCTTGACAGCATTTGCAGCAGCTACATTCTGAGGTGGAACACCCAGTTGCTGTAAGGCGTCTATAAAACTGCACCTAGAGCAAGTTGGGTTCTCACTTCCTCCTTCGTTTTATTTTCTTGTTCTCCACATTGCTCACGTGCACTAGACGATTTTCTCCAAAATGCACCACTTTTTAAACAAAATCCTAGCAGAAAACAATAAAAAAACAACAAAATAAAACTACGAATGCGTCTACCACAAATCCCGCCAAAAAACTCCCACACACAGATCTACTGTTTGAACTATTGATTTTTTTGTTTGCCCTTTTCCAGGCAGGCTCAGACTCATTAAGCATACTGCCTTGTCTTCAGTTTTTTTTTCAAAAGTATTAGCTTGCGTCTTCAGTACTTGTCGGGTTGTGTGGAAGAAATCGCTTTGAGCGATAAGAACGCCCAAATTGTACCGCTATAGTTCCTTTTTTTATATTGTGTTTGTTTAGTTTGTTATTTTTTTAACTAAAGTTTTTTTAAAGTTTTTATACTTTGTTTTTTTTTTAACTGGTGTCGCGGAGCGATGTATACGTCTGTATCTACGCCGCGATTGTCACGTACGAACTTATGATTAAACTCACGTGTGACTCGCTGTACTGCACAACAATTCATGTCCTTCACCATCGCAGGGTACACCCGACCACCCGTGCTGCCAGGTGTTCGTCCAACTCCTGTAATTGAACTGGTATGAGTATGATAGCGGATCCCTTAATCTGTCGTGAGGAGTAGGGTTCTACCTTGGGATGGACATGCCGTCCATGGCTAAATTACGGGACAGGGATGCACATGAAATAAGCAATCAGTGTTGCATGAGGCACCTTTCTATGAGTGTGTGTTTGATGTCAGGTGTGCATACAAATGAATATCACATAATACATGAACACAATAGCATGAGTAAGGCAATGGTTAGTCACACGTCAAACAACAGTGCTGAAAGAAATAGATCATTAATAGATCGGTGGTAAGGAAGGTGAAGGAAGGTAAGGAAGGAGGATCCCATTGTCATGTCCCACGTTGGAGGAGCAACTCATTCCCCATGTACCCCGTTGGAGGAGCAACTCATTTCTCGTGTCCCTCGTTGGAGGAGCAACTCATTCCTCGTGTCCCTCGTTGGAGGAGCAACCTCCTCGTCCCCTCGTCCCACCCGCGTCCGGCCTGGCGAGTCGTTGGGGACTGTTGGGAGAGTAACGTTCCCCCATGTCCCACGTTGGAGGAGAAACTCATTCCCCATGTCCCTCGTCGGGGGAGAGGTTTAATTTCCCCATTGCCAGGCGACATCTGGCTATCCGTCCCCTCGTCCCACCCGCGTCCGGGCTGGCGAGTCGTTGGGGACCGTTGGGGGAGTAGGTAGCGTTCCCCATGTCCCACGTTGGAGGAGAAACTCATTCCCCATGTCCCTCGTCGGGGGAGAGGTTTAATTTCCCCATTGCCAGGCGACATCTGTCTATCCGTCCCCTCGTCCCACCCGCGTCCGGGCTGGCGAGCCGTTGGGGACCGTTGGGGGAGTAGGTAGCGTTCCCCATGTCCCACGTTGGAGGAGAAACTCATTCCCCATGTCCCTCGTCGGGGGAGAGGTTTAATTTCCCCATTGCCAGGCGACATCTGGCTATCCACGTTCACCGAAGCATCAGCGGGTACCACGCTATTCTCACACGTCGATTGATCCACATCTAGGTAGTCGGCACTCTGGAAAGATCTGCGGCTTCCCGTAACTTACAGATCATACTCGAGTATGTTGTCTTCCGTATATCCATAAACAGTCTCAGGTTCATCCAAGGTATTGGGTTCCTGTCCGTTCCGTGTACTCAACAGGATCTGCAGCGCGCTCGCCACGTCAGCGCCACGTCGTTCAATTGTCATCTCTCCACCTAGCTGTGTTAGGAAAACAATGTGTCAAAGGACACGATGATTATAGGTTATGTGTGAGCCGTGGCAGCGTGTATGATGTGTCGTGGAAATATGGTGCAAGGTCGATGGGGTTTGGTGATTGTGGAGCCTTCAGGCTAATACCGGCACCAGGCTTTGTGTAAATATCAAGATTACATCGGATATAGTTACATGAGCAAATTAGAAGCAAAGAGATTTCGACAAGATATGAAATCAACTATGATACTCAACTTGGGTCCTTTGGCGCAGTAGTAGTAGCAGCTGGCTCGTGTAGTCGTGTCTCCTTCCTTCCTCGTGGTTGGCTCGAAGGTGTTGATCGAAGCACACGCGAAATCGAAATGAAATGAATTATGAGCCCGGTGCTCCTATATAAAACGAGTGAAATGACTAAGAGGATAAAAAACTCTTTGCTGTTTACCGATTCGTCACAGACTAATCAATTTAAGTTAGGTCATCTTTATGAAGTTCATTCGCGACAAGATGTTAAATCCATCGTGTTCACGACAAGTGTGCACAATAAAGAGTATTTATCTTATTTATCTTACTTACAAAATTTCTTTCACAGTTTTCAGTATTTTTCATTACATTGTATTTTTTTTTCACTGGCACTTTATAACTAACTTAACCTACACAGGAAGTTTTTTGGCGGGATTGGTGGTGGACGCATTCGTTACTTTATTGTACTGTCAAGAACTTCAGAGAGATTTGTAATGCACCGGCACTAGCATTACAAATCCAAAAACAAACGAAGGAAGTGAAAATGATTTACGAATTCGGCTGAAGGACTCGTTTCCATCGCCAAGAAAAATTCATAGCCAAAGAAACATATTAGAGGAAGGTCTGTGATGGTCTGTGAGGTAGTGAGGTAGGTTCTACGATTTTATAAACGAAAACGTCATAAAACGTAGTTTGATATATTTTCTTTGAACGTCACCTTCATTTTACCAAAGAGTATAGAAATTAACACGTTTACTTTGTTGTCTTCACAGATCTACTAATTAGATCTGTGGTTGTCTTGCAGGTTTTGTTTTCCAGAGTATTTTCCAGTTCTCAGTGCTCAAATTGGTTATTTTACTATAATGTAAGTGCTGTGTCACTTATTTCCTTGATGTTTTTTAACAAACACAGTGAGATGTGAAAATTCGTTTAATTTCAGGTCGAAAGTCACGTTTAAGATCACTCTGACTTCAGATCCTAAACTGCCGTTCAAAGTGTAAGTGCCGATCTAAGTTTTTAAAGAATATTGATTTTAGACACGTTTTTAACTACATGAGGTAACTTCAAAGTAGTGTTTGATCTAGTCATTATTTAGCTAAACAATTGAAGCAGTGGTCAAAATGTACTTTGTTGATTTTAACAGGTGCTGATGTTACCTGAGTTCTACATTGAAGTTACATCGTGTTCGTGGCTTTGTAATGGACACAGCGGTCGTGAGGCAGTTCCTTGACTTTTTCCAAGACTTTCTGACACTTTGTCAGCTTGAAAACTGGCCAGAAAATGAAACACCTGAAGCCGAAATAAAAAATGCATTTTTAGTGGCTCAGCACATCGAAAAGTGCTTTAATAAATTTCAAAGTCGCAATTTGCTCAATGAACTACTTTCAACATTAAACAGCTACAAAGACACACCAAAGAGATTTCTCGAAAATTGTTTAAAAGATCCAGCTAAATACATATTGAAAAAAATAATAAATTCCAAAGCTAAAATCGCTCAAATGGACATAGGTTTTAAAGTTTTTTTGCAAATATACTCCAAGGAAAAATTGGAAGACTATTTGGCTGATATAATGGTAGAAGCAGCCTCAATAGAAACACTTTTAAGAAATTTAAATACAGAATTTACAAAAGAAAAACTTTTTGAGCTAAAAAGTCTTATATTGTTGACTGAGTTAAACGGTTGTGAAGATTCAAAAGATTCTCTACTGGAACTAATAAATAACTGTAGTAAAGATACTATAGAAGTACTTGTTGTAAGTTTAATAAATAAAGATTATAAATATCACAATGCAGTAAATAATATTCTGGATGCATTCACACAAATCATGATACGGAAAAACTATACAGACAAATCATTTTGGAAACTTCTTCTTAGTGTAGAAGAGAAACATTTCATTGAAATGTGCTTAGCTCATGACAGTTTATTCAAAATTCTGGCCTCAGCCTTAATGGACAGCGGGAAATTACTAAAGGAACACATGTCAGCTGATTACTTCTACATTGACCTAACTTATTCCGAACTGGTCACAATAGTGAAGAAAATATGTAAAAGTGACAATTTGAAAATTGAATTTTTGGATGTAATTCACGAAAATGACTATGATTTAGAGTTTTGGGAAAATGTGTTGTTATGAGCTGTTTTTTGTATATTACACTGATAGTATTTTTCTAAAATCATGTTATCAAATTTAAGAGTAAAATCAGTACTACTTTTATTGTACACTATTAGTTATATATAATTTTAATTGACAATTTTAATTAAAATATTTCTAAATTGTAATGCATATGTTTCAAAAGATTTCCAAGTTCTAAAGACCTAATCCACTTGGTCCCTTACCACCTGTCACTAACTAATCAACCTGGTCCCTTACTACCAGCCACTAAGTAATCCACCTGGTCCCTTAACACCAGTCACGAACTAATCAACCTGATCCTTTACCAACAGTCACTATCTGGTCCCTTACCACCAACCAATAACATATTCACCTGGTTACTTACCACCAGTCACTAACTAATCCACCTGGTCCCTACCACCAGTCGCTTACTAATCAACCTGATCCTTTACCAACAGCCACTAAGTAATCCACCTGGTCCCTTACCACCAGTCACTAATTAATCAACCTGATCCTTTACCAACAGTCACTACCTACTCCCTTACCACCAACCAATAACATATCCACCAGTCACTAACTAATCAACCTGATCCTTTACCAACAGTCACTACCTGGTCCCTTACAACCATTCACTAACTAATTAACCTACTCCCTTACCACCAACCAAAAACTTATCCACCTGTTCCCGTACCACCAGTCACTAACTAATCAACATGGTCCCTTACTACCGATCACTAATCAACCTTATCCCTTACCACTGGTCACTATCTTATCAACGTGATCCATTAACCACTAGCCATAAACTAATCGACCTGGTCCCTTCCACCGGTCACTAACTAGTCAACCTGATCCATTAACCATCAGCCATAAACTAATCGACCTGGTCTCTTCCACCGGTCACTAACTAATCAACCTGGTCCCTTACCACCGGTAACTAACTAGTCAACCTGATCCATTAACCACTAGCCATAAACTAATCGACCTGGTCCCTTCCACCGGTCACTAACTAGTCAACCTGATCCATTAACCACCAGCCATAAACTAATCGACCTGGTCCCTTCCACCATTAGCTAACTAGTCAAGCTGATCCAGTAACCACCAGCCATAAACTAATCGACCTGGTCCCTTCCACCAGTCACTAACTAATCAACCTGATCCATTAACCACCAGCCATAAACTAATCGACCTGGTCCCTTCCACCGGTAACTAACTAGTCAACCTGATCCATTAACCACCAGCCATAAACTAATCGACCTGGTCCCTTCCACCGGTCACTAACTAGTCAACCTGATCCATTAACCACCAGCCATAAACTAATCGACCTGGTCCCTTCCACCAGTCACTTACTAATCAACCTGATCCATTAACCACCAGCCATAAACTAATCGACCTGGTCCCTTCCACCGGTAACTAACTAGTCAACCTGATCCATTAACCACCAGCCATAAACTAATCGACCTGGTCCCTTCCACCAGTCACTAACTAATCAACCTGATCCATTAACCACCAGCCATAAACTAATCGACCTGGTCCCTTCCACCGGTAACTAACTAGTCAACCTGATCCATTAACCACCAGCCATAAACTAATCGACCTGGTCCCTTCCACCGGTCACTAACTAGTCAACCTGATCCATTAACCACCAGCCATAAACTAATCGACCTGGTCCCTTCCACCAGTCACTTACTAATCAACCTGATCCATTAACCACCAGCCATAAACTAATCGACCTGGTCCCTTCCACCGGTAACTAACTAGTCAACCTGATCCATTAACCACCAGCCATAAACTAATCGACCTGGTCCCTTCCACCGGTCACTAACTACTCAACCTGATCCATTAACCACCAGCCATAAACTAATCGACCTGGTCCCTTCCACCGGTCACTAACTAATCAACCTGATCCCTTACCACTAGCCACTACCTAATCAACCTGGTCCTTTACCACTAGCCACTAATTAATCAACCTGGTCCCGTAGCCTAAGCGTGCCTGAAGCCACGCCCTTCACGGCGGTGCTAAAGTTTGCTGCCGAAGAGTTTAGGGTGGAGCCGGCCACCAGCGCCATCATCACTGATGACGGCATCGGCATCAACCCGCAGCAGACAGCAGGTAATAAATTAATATTCCGTGGCGTAATGGTGAGTCATTCGCTTCACACCAGGAGGTCGCGGGTTCGATTCCAGGTGGAGTCAACTTGTAAGACTCGGTTTGATTGGTGGTAAGGTATTTTCTAAGCCCCCCTGGCTAGCTACCACCATCTTATCAAAGTTTTGCAGCCAAACATCAGTGTTAACAGCATTGATGTGTTCCGGCTTGAAGATATATAGCCAGTTCTCCATTGCGTTGGGGAATCTTGGTAAGCCCGCTTCCATCTTCGGAATCATCGTCACTTACCATCAGGTGAAATGATGCAAGGCCTTACCAATTGTGAATAAAAAAAATATTTAAGTGGGATCATCTTAATACAGCTTGGTCATTAGCGCAAGACTGGTCATTGTGAAAATCCTTTGAGGGCTTCGTCCAGCTGTGGACATTTTTGGCTGATATGATGATGATGTAATGGTTCTCCTAATATAACTGTTCTATTACAGGCAATGTATTCCTGAAGCACGGCTCTGAACTCAGGCTCATTCCCAGAGACCGAGTCGGGAGTCATTCTACGTGAACATTCCCATAAGTTAAGATTTTAAATGTCTATGTATTATTATTACTCTGGCTCTTAATATTTTAATAAATGTTTTCATAATAAAATAATGCATTAAAAACTTTGGTATAATTATTTTATTGCTTAGAACTAGTGGAAAGAAAATACATATATAAAACAAATAATCGACACAAATTAATTTACAAATGATCAACTTCAATCGAAAATAAGTAAAAATCTATTTTTTTGGAAATGGCCAAACATGTAAACAAAACAAGAAGTGTTTTCTTAAAAATAAACTAGTTTAAATTGGTTTTCAAGTCCTAAATTAATTAAAACACAATGTTTAAGTGAATAAAATGTTAGTAGCAACATGGTCAATGTCCAAATGTAAGTGATTATGATAAAATGTTTTGTTTACATGTTTGGCCATTTCCAAACTAATAGATTTTTAAAATTTTGTTTACTTTTTGTTTGTTAAATTTCTAAAAAAGTAGTAAACCGACTTGATTCAATTTATTTGATACGGCCGTGGAGTATTATGCCTCCACCTATAAAACAAAAGAAGAATCATCAAAATCGATTCACGGTCGGCGACAAAATCCGTACTTCGCAGCAGAAGAAATCATTGGAAGATGACCCCTGGTAATTTGCGAAACAGAATCTGGTCATCTGCGTATCTGGTAATTTACGAAATGCACATCTGGTCATCCGCATATAAGGTAATTTGCGTTTCTGCCACTATGCGTCTGAAACGCGTAACATACATACATAGAAAACATACAGTTGAGTTGAGAACCTCCACCTTTTTTGAAGTCGGTTAAAAACTTCCCCACAGCTGGGACACGTGACTCGTCCCTATCTAGGAAGCCGTATGAAGGCCAAATCCGAATGGTGACAGTTGTAGGGCTAATGGCGAACTCTACTATCACAAATATTCAAGGCTTCCGACATGGCTAACGGTAACGACTGCCATCTATTGATAGCAACCGGCCCCAACTAAATACCTTAAATTTAAAAATGCAATGGTTCTTAAAATTAAATCCTTTCTGTCTTACTTTAAAAGATTTGCAGAGGCACCGATATTTGCAAAAAAAATCATATTTTACTAGACAGAAAAACAGTAGCCCGCTGGAGATCATAAATCCCATAAAAACGTAGTATTTGATTCATTTGTTACCCAAAGAACCGATTTTGAAATAATTTTATATCGATAATTGGGTGACGTATATATGTGTGTCGGTATCGCAATACTTTTTTGAAAAACGAAACTGGAATCCATTAAGTTCCAATAAACTTGTTTTCCGTCTTTTACCTTAAAAACAAGTTTTTTGATTAATAATGGATTCCAATTTCGTTTTTCAAAAAAGTATTGCGATACCGACACAGATATACGTCACCCAATTATCGATAAAGTTCCAATAAACTTGTTTTCCGTCTTTTACCTTAAAAACAAGTTTTTTGATTAATAATGGATTCCAGTTTCGTTTTTCAAAAAAGTATTGCGATACCGACACAGATATACGTCACCCAATTATCGATATAAAATTATTTCAAAATCGGTTCTTTGGTTAAGAAATGAATCAAATACTATGTTAGTATGGGATATATGAACTCCAGCGGGCTCAGAAAGATAAAGACTTAGAAATGTGTAACAGAATAAGCTTAGTCACAATATATAAATAGTTATTCTACTTTGAAAAGCGGCTCGCTTGCTCTCAGGAATGCTTTTTCGAACTCTTTCTCAGAGAAACGGTCCACTGACGCTCTGAAACAAATTCACACAAATGAATGGAAAATGCTTTTATTTTTTGCTCGACTGCTCAAAAGGAGGGATTATTATATATCATGTGTGTGTATAGGTATGTATTCTGTTTCTTTAGCTGAGCCTAAACAGCTTGATGGTTTTTGAGTGCGAGGTGTCGTTAAAATCGTTAATTCCAAGAGTGACATAGAATATATTTTTATCCCACTGCCCAAAAAAGAAGAGCTGATGTTTTGTTGCAATCTTTTTCTTAATTTTTAATTCAATTGGTTAAGTCATTAACTAATACGTACTACTTTAAAGTCTATCAAGCGTGGCTGACGCTTGAAATTCTCACCCATTGGAATTTTTAATAGTTTCATCATCATATCAGTTCATATACGTCCCCACCAAGGGGCTCGAGCCTACCCTAAATTAGGGTGATTGGGCCTTAGTCGACCACGCGGGACCATTGCGGGTTGGAGGAAAACCTGCACTACACTCGCTTAGCGAGGGTTTAACACCCCTAACAACGCGTACAACAATGATACCTATTCATTTCAAAAAGCCGGCCAAGTGCGAGTCAGAAGCGCACACAAAGGGTTCCGTACCATCATACTAGATGGCGCTAGTTTCTTCACGTTTACAAAAAAAACGTTTTTTTGTATGGTCACCATATATTTTTCACTTTTTCAAATTTTTAGTATTTGTTAAAGCGGCATCAGAAATACATCATCTGTGAAAATTTCAACTGTATAGCTATCACGGTTCATGAAATACAGCCTGGTGACAGACGAACAGCGGAGTCTTAGTAATAGGGTCCCGTTTTTACCCTTTGGGTACGGAACCCTAAAAATGACATAGCTAGAACAACTTGCCTCCAGAATTTTTTTCATTCAGTTCATACTCTTTAGCGCAAGTACGACTTACACTTGTCTGTTTGTTTGTTTGTTTGTTTGTAAACTCTTTATTGCTTTTAAAATAAATACATTAAATATTTAAACAAAAGGAAATACATTTAGCAAAGGCGGACTTATCCCTTTCGGGATCTCTTCCAGTCAACCTTGGAATGCTGAAAGGACTTCAGAGCATACGGTCAGGTAAAGTTTACGAGTAAAAAATAATATATTTAAATATCATATCATATAATCGTCTCTAGTACTTATATTAATATATACATAGATAACTATATCAATACAAAATATATACTTATATATAATAAATACATACTCTACTTACATATTATAATATATTTAGCTTAAGGGAGGAGGATTAAGGTAATGTTTTTTGAGTGCAGCCTTAAATGCAAGGAGCGAGGAGCACATTCTGATATCCACTGGTAATGAATTCCAAAGGCGCGCAGCTTGGACAGTAAAAGAATTGGTGTACGTCTTCGAGCAGTGAGAAGGAATAACGAGCGCACGATTCTTGCTGGATCGGAGACGGCATTCCATTGACGTACAGAAGTTGAACCTCTCTCGGAGATACTCGGGAGCCGCAGGATTAAACAGCGCATTGAATAGAAGAGAAAGGATATGGATGTTCCTGCGCTGGCGGACAGGTAGCCAATTAAGTTTATTACGGTATTCCGAGATGTGATCAAACTTGCGCAGTCCAAAAATGTATCTGATGCATTGATTCTGGAGACGCTCTAACTTCAGAACGAGTTCAACAGATGGATCGAGATAAGCGACATCGCCGTAGTCAAGAAGGGGAAGCAAAAGTGAGCGAACTAGCAAAAGCTTGGTCTCAAAAGGAAGGAAGTTCTGTAGGCGCTTTAAAGAGTGGAGGGAGGCAAACACTTTCCGGCTCACTTCGCAAATTTGTGGAGACCAGGATAAGGTTTGGTCCATGATGATGCCTAGATTTTTGACAGTGGGAGACAAAGGAAGAATAGTGTTATTAAATACTAGGTTAGGCATCACCATGTCCCGAAACTTGGAAACAAAGTGATTGCCCCCGATCACTATTGCCTGGGTCTTGGAAGCATTGACAAGGAGTCCAAAGTTTTTCGACCATTCAGCGATAGTGCGAAGGTCAGCGTTGACTATGCTGATGGCCTCAGAAAAGTTAAACAAAGGGGCGGAAGAATAAATTTGGAGATCATCAGCATAAAGATGGTAAGAAGACCGAAGAGAGCTGGTGATGCTATTAATGAAAATAGAAAATAAAATAGGGGAGAGTACGCCTCCCTGAGGGACACCAGATTCAATCGTACACCAGTTGGAAGACTTGTCATCCATCTTAACTAATTGCGAACGATCAGAGAGATATGACCGGAACCAGGACAGGGCTGTTGAGGACAGGTTGAGGGAATCAAGGACGCCTAAAAGGATATCGAAGTCAACCGTGTTAAATGCACTGCTAAAATCCAGGAGGATTAGTAGCGTGAGTTCCTTATTTTCAATATTGTGTCGAATATCATCTGCAATTTTCACCAATGCTGTCACGGTACTGTGTCCTGGTCGGAACCCTGACTGAAACTGTGACAGAAGAGAATTACTTCGGATGTGATCTGACAGACGTTGGTGTACAAAATGTTCGAGGACTTTCGACAGCACGGGAAGGATGGAGATGGGTCGGAAATCGGTCAACAAAGATGGATTAGGTTTTTTTGGAAGAGGAATGATGTGAGCCATTTTCCATGGGGAAGGGAAGATACCAGTAGATAGTGAGCAGTTAATGATATTGGCGAGGATAGGAGCAAGGTGTTCTTGGATGGGATTAATCATATCAACACTTAAACCATCGTTACCGATAGCTTTAGTCTTGATAGATTTAAGGATTGTAAGGACATTATCAGCAGTTACCTCTCCTAGTTCCAGTGGAGAGCAAATGGGGCGGTTAGCATGGAAGAGATGAGAAAGAGACTTTTGCTTTGTAGTACGATCAAGACTGACCGGCGATGTGCTGAAATGCTTATTCAATTCATCAATATTGATACCAGCAGATGCAGTAGGCTGAGGTTTACCTACACCTAGGGATTTCAAATATTTCCATAATTTGTTAGGTGGACAGTGTTCGATAGAGTCATGGATGTGCTGTCGTCTAGCATTCCTACACAGCTTGTTGCAGCGGTTACGCAGTTGCATATACACTTCTTTATTCGTTTCGGTAGGATGGTGACGTAATTTCACGCGAGCTTTGTTGCGTTTGGCCATTTGTCGTTTGATATCAGGAGTGAGCCAAGGTGCCGGATAGTGCTTAATACGAATTGGCTTAAGAGGCGCGTGCTTATCATACAGCTTCAGAAGAATCTGATTGAAATTATGTAACTTAATGTTCACATCAGTCGCAGAGAAAACTAAATCCCAGTCAGCGCCGTAGAAGTCCTCCAAGAATGCTTGTTGGTTAATCGCATTAAAGTCGCGTATCCATAAGACTTTATGTTTCCTCTTTGGACTTTTAAATTTAAAAGAAGCGTATATTAGATTGTGAGCAGAAAAGCCGGCTGCATGAAACTGACCATGGGTGGAAACTAGGTTAGGAGAGGATGTGATTATCAAGTCTAAAAGAGAAGGAGGTCCGTTATGGGGAAAGTGGGTTGCTTGAAGAGGAAGGGAATGAAGATCTAAGGAATGAAGAAGCGATAGGAGTCTATTGGTACGGGAGTCATTTTTTATGAGACAAGTGTTGAAATCTCCCATCAGAATCATATGGTCGTATTGGGTTCGAAAATCGGCTAGAGTAGCTTCTAATGATTCAAAATAATTGATCTTACTAGATGGACTGTAAAACACTCCTAAAAAGACTTTTAGATGTTGTAGTGAAATTTCCAAGAACAAATGTTCTGGAGCCTGGAATATAGGAGGGGACTGTGAAATAATTTTACATGGTATATCACCCCGTAAGTAGATGGCAACACCTCCGTAGCCTACCGACCTGGCCGAGCCTTTGCCATCATCAGTCGTGCAAGTCCTGTCATTTCTTACTAGTCGAAAGCCTGGTAAAGGAAATAAAGCAGAATGCAGAGACGGTTTAAGAAACGTTTCAGATACAAGGACGGCGTGAATGTGCTGGCTGGAAAATGAATCCAGAAAATCCGCATAGTGAGAAGCAATGCTTTGTGCATTGATGTGCACCACGTTAAAAGCCTTAGGGTAAGTAGAAAACGTATTTTCTAAATTTTCAGCAAGAGATGGCAAGTCTAAAGGGTCTTTATATTATTTGTTGTTTAACTTTAGTCAGCGAATCGAAGGTGGGTGATGTATTCGCCGTTGATATTGATGCCGAGTCCACCCCAGTCCAAAAGCTTAAAATCATCTTCTAGGGCGGCTGTGAACAGTTTCGGAGGCGAACGGACATGGTGGCTTTTTCATACAAACAATTTAGTACCTCGATAAATCGATAGTCAATTTGGCACCGCTGGAGAGACTATAACACAGCCCAAGTTTCGACCAAATCAAAGGCTTTCTCATAGTCCACGAACGCTAAGCATAGTGGCCGATTGTACTCTTCGGTCTCCTGTATGATCTGCCGCAGCGTATGTATGTGGTCTACGGTACTAAATACTTTTCGGAAACCAGCTTGTTCGGGAGATTGGAAGCTGGCTATCTATTGCGGTTAGAAAGATACAGCCCTTTAAAAGTCGGACGGACAGACAGCGTGGGCGTAATAGGGTGTTACCTGGTGCGGAACTCTAAAAACTAAGTCTGTTTTCTTGATAAATTAATTGCAATTAAAAATATAGATTATACTTAAATGCACGTGTTTAGGTTTCCGTTCACCCAACGGGTGAGCAACGGGACCCTATTACCTCAGAGTAATTAGCATACTACGTAAAACTATTACTAAGCCTCCGCTGTCTGTCCGTCTGTCAGCAGGCTGTATTTTATGAACCATAATATAGGTAGACAGTTGAAATTTACACAGAATGTGTATTTCTGTTGCCGCTGTAACAACAAATACAAAAAATTACAATAAGTTAGAAAATAATGGGGGGGTCTCCATACAAAAAACGTTTTTTTATAGGTCTAAAAGTATTTTTGATATAGCTCTATCGTAAAAACGGTAACACGTAAAAGCGTGAAACTTGGTGTGATTAAAGTACTATCGAAACAGCAGGAAAATAATATCCTCGCTGTCCGATCGAACGGACAAACCAACCGGACCACGTGGCCGAAACGGTATTAATATTGAAGTCATATCAGCTCATATACGTCCCCACCGAGGGGCTCGAGCCTACCCTGAATTAGGGCGATCGGGCCTTAGTCGACCACGAGGGCCCAGTGCGGGTTGGTCGACTTCACACACAACCTTCGAGTTTCTTCGCAGGTGTGTGCAGGTTTCCTTACGATGTTTTCCTTCACCGATAAAGCATTAGGTGAGTATATGTACGTAAGTTTCGAACAACTCATAAAAGTAATACTGAAGTAAAATAAAAATTAATAAAAATCGACCAAGTGTGGGTCCTACTGGCGCTAAAGAGTCCGAATTGAATGACGAAAAAAGCGTAATTTTGTAGCTCGCGTTGACGTCTTTTCTTTGTAATGTGGAGAGGTGTGGCGGTACGGAACCCTCGGAGTGCTAGTCCGACTCCAACTTGACCGGTTTTTTGGATTATTTGTAGAACGTACGATTTGTATGCAGGATTGGACGAGTTGGTATGTATGGGATACTGATAATTCCATACAATGCTTTTAAGGAGATACAAACTACAGCTCATTTGTAACAAAAATAAGTCATATCATACAGGGGATGGAAACAAACAGTTTTTGAATTAGGGCCAATTTAGTGTTTTTTGGATTTTGTATGAAAATCTCATTGTCTTGTATTCATAATGATTTTGTAAAAAAAAAGTTTTAATGTAAGCACGCAACATATGGAGAAAACTACTTTATTAAATCAGATTTCCAACAAGCTATAAAAGTTTTAAAAATCAAAATAGTATATTTAAAAATAATTTGCGAGCGTCGGTGGCGAAACGGCTAGGGCCGCCGCCTCCTGTCCAGGAGGTCGTGGTTCAAATCCTGCCACGTACCAATGTGATTTCGAATTTAGATTTCATATGTACGTTTATTCGACGCTCTTACGGTCTTAGGAAACCCGCACACGCCTGCGGAGAAACTCGCAGGTTGTGTGTGAAGTCGACCAACCCGCACTGGGCCCGCGTGGTCCACTAAGGCCCGATCGCCCTAATTCAGGGTAGGCTCCAGCCCCTCGGTGGGGACGTATATGAGCTGATAAGAAGAATTGGTTAACTTATCTTCGAGTCAGAACAAATCTGTTAACATTGATGTTTGCGGCAATACTCAGATAAGGGCTTAGAAGATGAATGTCGTACCATCAACCAAACCAACTCTTACAAACCGCCTCCGTGGCGTAATGGTTAGTCCATTCGGTCGCGGGTTCGATTCCCGGTGGGGTCAACCTGTAAGACTCGGTTTGGTTGGTGGTAGGGCATTTTCTAAGCCCGCCTGGCTAGCTACCAGCAAACATCAGTGTTAACAACATTGAGGTGTTCCGGCTTGAGATAAGATAGCCAGTTCTCCATTGCGTTGGGGAATCTTGGTAAGCCCGCTTCCATCTTCGGCATCATTGTCATTTACCATCAGGTGAGATGATGCCAAGGGCTTACCAATTGTGAATAATAACTTAGACCCCGCAGTGAGTCGAACCCGCTACCTCTGGGTGTTACTAACCATTACCGTAACCATGAAAAAAAAATATTTCGTCAATTGTTAAATGGATGTCCCGGGAACAGAATCAATTACTTATTAAATAAATAGAAAATGATTTTCCTTACCTGGCCGCTTTAATAATCTTTTCCCGTTCCTCCCTAGACATGGCTATGACCTCCAGGATGGCGCGCGCGTATTCGTCGGCCTCGGAGGCCAGGAAGCCGGTGCGAGACGCAGGCGCTGGTTCCACTATGTCGGCCAGCGGGCCACCCGACCGGTGCGCGATGGTCACCAGACCGGCCGCCATGCATTCCACTACACCTGAAGAAAAGATAATACTTTTTTTATCTCAAAAATGTATAGTTTAAGAGGGATCTAGGAGAAACCTCGGTCTACCTACTTTTCACCCCCTTGGTGTGATAGTGCACCCAAGTCACCAGCACCACCGCTCTGCAGCTATACGACGCAGTGCACGCAGCAAGTGACAGAGCCCGGTGGAGAGCGATCTGCGCCCCTCGATGACATGACGGTCGCAACTCACAATCCCCAGCATTGGGGGTTCGACTGATTCGATTGGTTGTTATAATGTTCCCCCTACACACTAGAGATGGGCCGACTAGTCGTGACTAGTCGGGAAAGCCGAATATTCGGCACCTATCCTAGTCGGCGACTAGTCGGCGAATATTCGGCAAAATATGCCGATTATAATCGGTGTAGGATAAATTAAATAAAACCAATATTTCTTTTATAGTTTCTATTGTGTATAATTGTTACAAACGTAAACAATTTCAAAAGAGCAATAATTAAATAAGATAACCATTATTTACCGTACTAGGAACTTAAAAAACAGTCAGTATACATTACAAATCAAAAAATCATGGCACTAAACTAAAACAGCAAGTAAACAAAACTTGTCAGAACGTGCAGAGCGTGGCCGCATTACAGCTCGTGCGCATGCGTGAGCGAACCGGGTAGCGACGAAGTAACCCGAAGACCTCCATATTACGAGTATTAAAATGATCGGCAGTGCCGACTAGTCGGCAGTTTCAAAACCGATTAGTCGGCTAGTCGGCTAGTCGGCAAATACCATAGTCGGTCGGCCCATCTCTACTACACACACGAAGTGTTTTGCTTCATCGTTCATCATGCGAACGGGAAAGTTATAATTTTGTTTTTACCCGACTACGAAAAAAGGAGGGTTATTTTTTTGACAGTCTATGTATGTATGGATGTTCATCTGCTCCCTTGTATTTTCTAAACCACTTAACCGATCGTGACAAATGTGCTGTCTTTGGTTTTGTGCCGTGTCATAGGATATAAAGCATATAAAAAAAATCAAAATGGCAGATTAGGTGAATTAAAGTACCAAAAAAAATTTGTTTTAGATATCCATATCATGTTTGGTATCAAAAGAAAGGTCTTGACGAGCACATTTTATATATACATAAATATACATTACACGTGCAAATATTTTTAATTTCTTAGCAAATGTTCACAAAAGCGATATTACAATCAAGGACACGCGGCCGCAGCAGGTAGCGAGGTGGGGTGAAGTTATATTCTGAGCACAAAAAATCTTCTTCTTCAGGACTTGTCCCATTTCTAATTGAGCACAAAAAATATGAAAATAAAATAAAAGTTGAATAAACTAAAACCCGACTACGGAAAAGTATGAAAACAAGAGTTGTGTAGTCGCAAGCCCTATCGTAATCAAAAATTATGGCTTGCGACCACGGCTATTACCCCAGATGAAGGAAATAATAAAGGCTACGGATTAACTCTTGTTAATATACATTTTTTTAAAAGACTACGGAACACTACTTTTTTGTATGGACCGTCAATTTTTTTTTAATATGACTTGGTTCCTTGGGGAAAGTTATGCAGTATGATAGATCAGTAGAAGCCCCAGTTAACGGATTCTACACCAATTATCCTCCTACGAGGGAAGGTCGTTAGCGTGATATAACTTCATGTTCTGTCTTCACTGGTGAAAAGGCTCACTTTCTATCGTCAGTCTCTTCATTTCATAGCCATATATTAAGGATCCAATGATGTGTCAGTGTTCAGCGCTTCTGCCTGGTGGGTTGAGGGTACTGGGTTCGATTCCCAGCCAGGGAAAACGTTCGGGTGACGAAGAGGTATGTTTGCTCTGTGTTTAATATCAATGATGTGCTCATCATCATATCAGCCGAAAAACTTTCGTTGATCAAAGGCCTCCGCAAGGATTTTCACAACGGCTATAAAAATATATATACAGGGTGATAAAAAAATGTCTGGCAATATTTTTTCCTTTTAATCAGAATCATTTATAGAACACATTTTACGAAAAAAAAAAATATTTTTTTTTCACTTATTTTTATTCAAAATCTTATCACTTCACTCAAACGCATGGACACTACGCGACCATAGCAATGCGAGGCGCCGCCGGGCGGTTCGAGCGAGAGTCACGTGATCGCGTCGCCTTTTTCCGCGCCTGCGCGCCGCGCTCGAGCCTGCACTACACCCTCCCTTACCGTCAGTGTTGCCAGACCTACGGATTTGTCCGTAGATCTACGGACTTTAGGTCTTGTCTACGGACATGGATTCATTTAGTTGCAAATCTACGGAATTTTGTTTGATTTTATCCACCCGATCCAAACAGTAAATAAAAATTTGTGAAACGTAACTCAAAAAAAGTATTCCTGCGACCTGTGTTTTATTTTTTGTTCAAATGGATAGTAGTAGTGAGAGTGAGAATGGCGCCAACACTCAGTACGACAATAGTAATCAATAATCAATAAAAATTAAAAAGATGACTTTTCCTTTGTCTTGGAGCCTTCATTTTTTTATAAAAATTTCTTTACGGGCAAGGAATTAGGTTTAAGATCCGTGGTCAATCCATCTCTAAACAGGCAGGTTTATTAGGTTTAAAAAATGTCTATGGATTTTTGTAAAGGAAAAGTAAGAAAGAAATGAAGTTTATTCGGCAAAAAAAAGGAATAATAAACGGACTTCTACGGATTTTTTAAAATTGGATCTAGCAACAATGCTTCCCGTCACGTTCCCCATTCGGTTCCTAGGGGGAGTCAGTCGCCGGCGCAACTCGTAGTGACTGCACGCTCGTTTGTCCCGCGATCCACGCAGCGCTAGCGCGCGCCTTTACTTGTAAATAACGCACGCGCAGTTAGTTTTTAAAAATGTACTCTAACCGGGAGTATTACGAAATGGTGAGAGTGTACATTTTAAGTGGTGAGAGGCTACCCGCAGCTCGAAATCTGTACGAGTTAGAAAGCATCCCTCGTCTGCGAATGTTCGGAATAAATCCTAGTGTTCCTCACCGGCAAACAATTTTAGCGGCAAATCAAAGACTTTTGGATTATGGCCAGTTCACAATCCCGCATCACGCACACGGAGGTGGACGGCCGCAGCTGGCAATCGAGATCGAAGATGCCATCTTCGAGTTTTTCGAGAGAAATCCGACGGCCAGTACCCGAGATGCAGAACGGAGATTTCACGTGAGCCAGCCAACCATATGGAGGCTGCTGAACTCGGCTGGGCTGCACCCGTACCACTATCAACGGGTTCAGCAGCTGAACGACGGCGACGCACTTCCTCGCCGCACCTTCTGCCAGTGGTTGTGTGACAATTTGAATGCGAACATTTTGTGGACGGATGAGGCTCTCTTTACACGAGTTGGCCTCTACAACATTCACAATGAACACTGGTGGTCCTTCAGAAACCCACACGTAATTCGTGAAAATTATCACCAAGTGCGTTTCAGTGCGAATGTGTGGGCGGGCATTATTGGTGACCAGATACTTGGACCATATTTTATTGAAGGACACCTTACTGGCGGCTCGTATCTGGACATGTTGCGAGGTGTTATCTCGGAATTTTTGGACGATGTGCCGCTCGTTTACCTGCGAGACTTGTACTATCAACAAGATGGTGCACCGCCTCATTACGCCCGCGATGTACGAGCGTATTTGACTGAAGAGTATGGAGAACGCTGGGTAGGCCGCGGCGGACCCGTGCCTTGGCCTCCAAGGTCACCGGATCTTACCCCGTGTGATTTTTTTTTGTGGGGAGAAATTAAACGTCGCGTGTACACTGAGGAGGCCCAAAGTGTAGAAGAACTAAGAGCGAGAATAATTAGTGCCTTCGATGCAGTGAAAAGTGACAGAGAGATCCTCATAAGACTGAAGAGGAATGTTGTGAAACGTGCCAGACTCTGTTTAGAGAGAGATGGACGACATTTTGAACAATTGTTAAAATACCGTTGATTTTAGTTGTAGGTAATGTAAATAAGTTGATTTTTTTAATCATTGTACATAAGTTGATTCCAATTTTTTAAATACGCCTGAATACAGTAGTCTAGCTTTGATTTGTTTTTATTAATTTTGTACTTGTAATTTATCTTTAGTTTGTACTTGCTAATTTAATAATTTTATTATGTGTCTTACCTCCTTACCTTAGTTCTCTCTGACTTATCTACTGTATTCTGACGGTCCTAAGCCCGTAAAAAGTGTGAAGGGAAAATTGGAACTTATGACAAACGTGTAAGGACGAGATTTCAAAACAGTAGCGACGCGGCGCGCGGCCGCGGCGGCGGCGGCGGCGTGTGTGATCTTTTGTTATGGGCGCGGCGGCCGCTTTGTAGCCAGAAGTTTGGAATATTCATGGAAAACTTTGAGACCACGTAACTAATTAACTATTAAAAATATTGAAAAAATAATTAAAAGTGTATTTTTTATTTTACTTAAATATTATGCTCCTTGAATATTGCCAGACATTTTTTTATCACCCTGTATAAATATATATAAGGTCTAACAAAATTAGCTGAAACTATTTTAACTGGTGCTTCTACCCATGAAACTGAACAACTTTCCCCATGGAACCCATAGTCAAATCTAAAAAAAAATTTGAACTTCCCTTACTAAGTTGGCTGATCAACTGATCGAGTTAGTATGGAAGAGCCAAATTTTTTTTTGCTATTTGACTATGGGTTCCATGGGGAAAGTTGTTCAGTTTCATGGGTAGAAGCACCAGTTAAAATAGTTTAAGCTAATTTTGTTAGACCTTATATACAGGGTGACAGGTTGTGTATGTATTTATAAGTATGCATATCAGTCTCTAGTTTCCATAGTAGGGAATCCTAGTTTGGGGCCAGAAGACCGTGTGATTTGCCCCTGAACATAGTGTCATCAATTTCAACAAAAAGTCGGTCAGGTAACTTTGAAGGACCAATCTATTGTGATACATTTAAACTAAGATTAATAAAAACAATTCAGTCCTTCGAGCCGGATAAGTTTTGAAAAATTATTGTGGGACA
The DNA here is from genome assembly GCA_947284805.1 of Coleophora flavipennella. Taxonomy (NCBI): domain Eukaryota; kingdom Metazoa; phylum Arthropoda; class Insecta; order Lepidoptera; family Coleophoridae; genus Coleophora; species Coleophora flavipennella. Next base: position 14,790,715 of record OX369255.1, on the reverse strand, counting down.
TTTAAACTAAGATAATTGGTTTTCTGAAGAAATCACTCACTGATGCCAAAGTGCTCATTCCACATGGCGTGCAGGCCGATGGTGCTGGTCTGGTAGAATTGCAGCAGGCGCGAATACGACGCGTTCACCTCGAACTGCACGTTGTCTTCCAAAGATAGGTGCTTGGCCAGGTCACGAAGGTTCTTTACGCGCTCCTCGTCTTCAGCGTTCCGGCAGGACCCGACTAGGACTAGTTTTATCTGGAATTTATAATACGATAGGTATACATTATAATGTCGATATTTATTTAGAACTGCCTATGATTAGTATTTAGTATGATGAGTAGCCCCATTTAATATCTTTGACGTAGAGATATCATACAATTGACTATTTCATGAAATCGTCAACTAAATCTGACATATCATTAAACGTCAACGTTTAATGATATGTCAATCCACGTTTGGCCAGATCATGAAATGCACGACAATTACATGAAATGGTTGAAAAGGTCATAAAATGGCTGAGCATATCAAGTTAAATGAACCTAAGCATTCTGCCACCCAGGGGGTCGACAGAGGCGGCTCTAGCAAAATTTTAGGTGGTTCGAGATCTGTAAGTGGCGCCTATCCAAATAAAAAACTTTATTGTTAAATTTGTCACATACGGTCTTAGTCGCTGTTCGTTGGTCCACTGAGTGGGATACCTACCTACGCTGGCGGTCGCCACTAGAGAACTTTACGTTTCCAATGGTATATGTGCCCCGGCATAAGCGTCGGTGGCTCAACCGGTAACGACTCGGTCCATCTAACCAGAGGTACCGGGTTTAAATCTGGACGGCCAATGTACCAATGAGTTTTTCAAAAACTTACGTACATATACTTACCGATTGCTTTAACGGTGAAGGAAAACATCGTGAGGAAACCTGCACACGCCTGCGAAGAAACTCGAAGGCTGTGTGTGAAGTCGACCAACCCGCACTGGGCCCGCGTGGTCGACTAAGGCCTTATCGCCCTGATTCAGGGTAGGCTCGAGCCCCTCGGTGGGGACGTATATGAGCTGTTATAATAATAAAAAAAAATGTGCCCCGGCCATGTAGATGGCTGTTGGGGTAATAAAGTTATCGAGCGGCTACCACGCACCACAAGACTCACCGCGTACCGTATTGGGAACAACCGGTCCGGTGATGCTTACATCCAGCTGCTTTCCTTAACTTTTACCAGGTCCTCGGTCCCGGTGGACTATATCTTGTCGCAGTGCTACAGATACACTAGAAAGGAACTTATATAAACAATATCTGCATCTGTTTTCTACTTCGAATTCTTCTTTAATAATTTAAGTAGGTACGTAACTTTTAGCCGGTAACTACACTGTACGTAAAAATTACACTCGCGCGCGTGTGAACGACTTGAGAATTCAACAGAAATTTAGAATTTCATCAAAATTTTGCTAGAGCCGTCTCTGTCGGTTGATTTCGGCGCCCCTACCATGATGGCGCCCGGTGAGGTCGCACCGCTCTAGAGCCGCCACTGGAGACAGTATCATCAAACCTTACGAACCTATTATCGCTCGCTCGCTTTGCTCGCTTAACTCAGATCCGCCCGGGCATTTCATGATCTGGTTAAGCATTTTATGATCTAGTCAAACGTGGATTGACATATCATCAAACAGCGGGTACTGTACTGTACAACCATTTCATGGTATGGACTAAGTCTTTCCGTCATGGACATCTACACCAATTTTGTCCACTGTATAAAACCTTGCAAAATATATCTAACCTTACTCCAAAGCACCTCGTTCTTGATGAGTAAGTTCCTCAACTCATACATAGCTTGCAGCATTAGCGGGTGGTCCTTTTCTGGGCGGAACTGTCCCACGGAGAGTATTCGGATAGGGTCAGACTCCTTCACCAGGGAACGAAGTTGCTTCAGCTCTTGCACCTAAGAAAAACAATGAAAGATATGAGAATTGTGATGGGCATAATGCTCACAACTTCCCAAAAAAAACTAGCTAAGTGCGAGTCAGTCACACAAGTCGTCCAGTCATACGTTTACCTTGTATAGATTATTATTTATTGTACACTGTGGCGTAACAGTCAGTAGGTATACCATACAGAATACGCACCTCGCAAGGGGGGTAGACCCTGAATGTGCTGAAGGGTATCCGCCACAGCTCGTTGATGTGGTCCTCTGTCCAGGTTCCATTGACCATCACCACGTCTGCGCAGCGGCCCGCCGCGCCGTACAGCTGACAATGTTAAGAAGATTATCTCTAGCGCGCTGCATGCAATCGTAATTTGAATCTTATTTAAATGTTTGTAAAGATATTTTAAAAGCTAATGCCTGCGTCTGTGGTTAGTCAGATTTCAGTAAAAAAAAAAAACGGAATACCGTAAAAACTCCTTAAAACTGCATAAAAATTTTACGAATTTTTAAACAACATAAAACTTTTATATGGAAATCTGACAAACCACAGACACAAATAATAGTTTCTAGAACATTTGTCAAAATTCCGTAAAAACTCCGTAAAGACTTGTATAAAAATGTTACGGAATTTTTAAAACCACATGAATATTTTATACGGAATTCTGGCAAACCACAGACACAGATAATAGTTTCTAGATCGTTTTTACAATTATTTTTTATCACAATTGATAAGCACTTGGCATCATCTCACCTGATGGTATAACTATGATTGATTATTATTTTAATAAGAAGAAAACAAACTACGTTTGTATTCAGCGCTCTAGGGCGGCCCGCACGAGCTATTTAGGAACAGTTGTCTCTGTCTTTTTCTATACGTGTAAAGAGTAAAGAAAATAACCATACTTTATCACTTTTTCAATAAATACAGCCTGGTGACAGACGAAAAGACAGACAAGACAGACGGACGGACAGCGGAGTCTTAGTAATAGCATACACTGCATACAACTAGCGAGAAATGACATTTCTAAAAACAAATGACGGAGCAAACAAAGTCACGGCGAAATCCTGTACATTCGAGAACCAAACTATAACCAATTTGTATCAATCTGGGTGACGAGGGGGTGAGATCGGAATCTAGAGAGCGGCAGGGCGTGTCCATATTGTATGTTAGTACTTAGGGAGTGTTCATACTGTATGTTAGTACTTTGGTAATAGAGTCCCGTTTTTACCCTTTGGGTACGGAATCCTATAAATCACCGTTATGTAAGGGAGGTAGCCAAAAAATGTTTTTACACATGTTATTCCGTAACTTTATAGGGGTAACAGAGTTGTAAAAACCATACTAAATTGAGCTTTATAGCTGTAAGAATCTTTGAGAAAAACGGCTGTGATATACTGACGGACAGACATTAACGATTTTCCTTTACTCGTGCTGTGAGACCTTGCTTCTTGCCAAATTTTATTTTGAGTATCAAAATATGCGGCATAAATGGCCGTAATATTAATTGCATTGACTTAAAAGCTCCGTATGGCTCCCGGCTTAGAAAGTCCGTATGGCTCCCGGCTTAGAATAGGGCCATCCTATTTCATCCAATAGGTGTCGTAAGAGCCGACTAAGGGACTTAAACCGGAGGATGGGCAGCAGCGTCTTTCCGTGACTTGCAGCCAATCTGCAACACTGCGATCGCCAACCCGCCTGCCAAGCGTGGCGATTACGGCAACACCCCCCAAATGACCGACACAAAGAAAAAACGGCCCCTAGTCCCCGGCGGCCCCGCTATTCCTGGCTCCGGTAGCGGTCAAGGTAACGGCGGGGCATGGGGTGCGAAGAATCCCCGGCAGATGCCAGGCTACCAACACAAAAGACCTCTGGCCCTGGCAACCTACAACACGCGCACATTGCGAACCGACGTAAAGCTAACAGAACTCGAGGAAGCATTGAGCAGGTTACGATGGGACATCGTAGGATTGTGTGAAGTCCGAAGAGAGGGGGAGGACACCATAATCCTTAAATCCGGAAACCTGCTCTATTTCCGGGAGGGCGACCAACTGTCCGAGGGTGGTGTCGGGTTCCTAGTCCACAAGTCCCTCATTAACAATGTGGTCCGGATCGAGAGTGTTTCGACGAGGGTAGCGTACCTTATTCTCCGAATTACCAAACGGTATTCGCTGAAAGTTATTCAGGTATATGCACCGACCGCGCAACACTCCGACAACGAAGTGGAGCTCCTATATGAGGATATCTCTAGAGCTCTACATAATAGCTCCCGGACTCAATACACCATTGTTATGGGGGACTTTAACGCGAAACTGGGCAAACGAAGTGATGGTGAGCTGAGAGTGGGGCAATTTGGATATGGAGAGAGAAATGCACGTGGCCAGCTGCTGGCCGACTTTATGGAGAAGGAGGGCCTCTTTATGATGAACTCCTTCTTCAAAAAGCCTAAACAGCGAAAGTGGACATGGTTGCATCCCAATGGCGTAACCAAGAACGAGATCGACTTCATCTTGTCGACAAGAAGGCAAATATTCAATGATGTCTCTGTGATCAACTCAGTCAAAACAGGAAGTGATCACCGAATGGTAAGAGGCACATTGAATCTAAAGACCAAGCTAGAAAGATGTCGACTGATGAAGTCCACACTCCGACCAGCGCCCATCCAGCTCCAAAACCCCGAAAACTTTCAGCTCGAGTTGCACAATCGCTTCGAATGCCTAGGAGACTGCGAGAATGTGGACGATTATAACGACAGGTTCGTGGAAATTGTCCAAACGGTCGGGTCTAAGATTTTCAAAACTCGCCGTTCAAACAGAACCAAAAAAAATCTCTGACTTCACCAGCAACCTCATGGAAGAAAGACGCAGATTGGTTTTGCAGTCCTCTGAAGACGCTACTCAGTATCGGCAACTAAACAGGCAGATCTCTAAGTCTCTAACTCGCGATTTGCGCCACTTTAATACAAATTGTATTAAAGAGGCGATTGAAAACAACAAAGGCTCAAAAGTGTTCGCTAGAGATCTGTCTGTTGGTCAAAGCCAACTGACCAAGCTGAAGACTGAGGACGGCAGGATCATATCGTCTAAGACTGAGTTGCTGGAAGAAGTTGAGAAGTTCTACGGACAATTGTACACGACCACACGTCCGCCTGTCAGCGATCTGGCTAAAGACCCAAGAGCTAGACTTACCCGACACTATACCGAAGATATCCCGGACGTCAGCCTGTACGAGATTAGAATGGCTCTTAAACAGCTTAAAAACAATAAGGCACCGGGTGATGATGGAATTACGGCTGAACTTCTGAAAGCAAGTGGAACACCGGTACTTAAAGCTCTTCAGAAATTATTTAATTCCGTTATACTTGAGGGACAAACGCCTAAGGCATGGCACAGAAGCGTGGTCGTGCTGTTCTTCAAAAAGGGCGACAATACCCTGCTGAAGAACTACAGACCCATCTCACTTCTGAGCCATATCTACAAACTGTTTTCGAGGGTCATTACGAATCGTCTCGCGCGCAGGTTTGACGACTTCCAGCCTCCCGAACAAGCCGGTTTCCGAAAAGGATTTAGTACCATAGACCACATACATACGCTGCGGCAGATTATACAGAAGACCGAAGAGTACAATCAGCCACTGTGCTTGGCGTTCGTGGACTATGAGAAAGCCTTCGATTCGGTCGAAACCTGGGCTGTGTTACAGTCTCTCCAGAGGTGCCAAATCGACTATCGATACATCAAAGTGCTGAAGTGTTTGTATGAAAACGCCACCATGTCGGTTCGCCTCCAGGATCAAAACTCGGAACCTATCCAGCTGCAGCGAGGGGTGAGACAGGGAGACGTTATATCTCCGAAACTGTTCACCGCCGCCCTGGAAGATGTTTTTAAGCTTTTGGACTGGGGTGGACTCGGCATCAATATCAACGGCGAGTACATCACCCACCTTCGATTCGCTGACGATATCGTGGTCATGGCTGAGACTATGGACGACTTAGGCACAATGCTCGATGGCCTCAGTAGAGCCTCTCAACAAGTGGGTCTTAGAATGAACATGGACAAGACGAAAATTATGTCAAACGTCCGTGTCATACCTACTCCTCTGAAGGTTGGAGGCTCTACACTCGAAGTTGTTACCGAATATGTATACCTGGGACAAACAGTCCAGTTAGGTAGGTCCAACTTCGAGAAAGAGATCAATCGTCGAATCCAACTCGGCTGGGCAGCGTTTGGGAAGCTTCGCAATATCTTTACGTCCCAGATACCGCAGTGTCTTAAGACCAAGGTCTTCGACCAATGTGTGTTGCCAGTGATGACGTACGGAACTGAGACATGGTCGCTTACTATGGGCCTCATAAGAAGGCTCAAGGTCACTCAAAGGGCAATGGAGCGTGCTATGCTCGGAGTTTCTCTGCGTGATCGAATCAGAAACGAGGAGATCCGTAAGAGAACCAAAGTAACCGACATAGCTCTCAGAATTGCTAAACTTAAGTGGCAGTGGGCGGGGCACATTGCTCGTAGAACAGATGGCCGTTGGGGCAGTAAAGTTCTCGAGTGGCGACCACGCACCGGAAAGCGTAGTGTAGGCAGGCCTCCCACTGGGTGGACCGATGACCTGGTGAAGGTCGCGGGAAGCCGCTGGATGCGGGCAGCGCAGAACCGGTCGTCGTGGAGATCCTTGGGGGAGGCCTATGTCCAGCAGTGGACTTCCTTCGGCTGATATGATGATGATGATGACTTAAAAGCTAGATTTTTTTACAGCTCCAAGTAACCATAGATAGACTTAATTATTTGACATTAATTTTAACTTGATTTTAACTGCACGTGAGCGTCGGTGGCGTAACGGCTAGGGCCGCTACCTTCTGTCCGGGAGCTCGTGGTTGGAATCCTGCCACGTACCAATGTGTTTTCGATTTCATATATACGTTTATCCGACGCTCATACGGTGAAGGAAAACATCGTGAGGAAACCTGCACACGCCTGCAAAGAAACTCGAAGGTTGTGTGTGAAGTCAACCAACCCGCACTGAGCCTGAGTGATCGACTAAGGCCCGAGTAGGCTCAAGTCTCTAGGCAGGGACGTATATGAGTTGATATGATGATAATACCTGCACATGTTCCTGAGAAAATCGGTTAAGACAGACAAACAGTCAATGAAGGTACTATAGGAGTCCTTTTCCCTTTTAAGATACAGAACCCTTAAATAGGTGTAGATAGTTTTTAATTGTTAAAAACGCACCCATCCAAATATCCTATAATACAGTAACTTAATCCACGTCAAGAGCGGGTTCCTGGCAATCAGACTGGAGTTGTTGTAGCTCACGAGGCGAAGCTTCACCCGTCTCATCATGGCGCAGGTGATTGTTGGGTAATGCGTGTAACAGCCCACCGGACACTGCGCTAAGTACCGGAATATTGGATATGTGAACGCATGCCCCGTTGTATCTATGTAAATGTCTGGAAATCAACAAATGATTTTTTTATTGTTAAGACGCTTGGGTGCTTAACTGTTACTAAAATTATGTGCTAGCAACGCCTGAATCAAAAAAGCCCATTGTTAAAATAATACGCAACCCTAAACATTTTTATATATATGATACTAGCTGTTTCCCGCGGCTTCGCTCGCTCAGATCCCGATGAAAGATTTTCTATACCTATTCTCAGACCTACCGAATATACACAGAAAATTTCATCCAAATCCGTCCAGCCGTTCCAGAGGAGTATGGAAACTAACACGAAAATTGTATATGCAGAGATTAAGACAAAATATATTACACATAAAGTTCTACAGGTTGCTGTAAGTTGCTTAATAATAAGTAATAATAATATGCTTCATTATTAAATGTTAATTAGAATTATTGCATTAACTAAAAGAAGATTCTTATGTAAAGTTATATAATATAAATTATACCTGTACATCATATTTTACTAATCGAATTTTGTAAGTATATCATTTTTGAGTTTCGATATAACTTTACGACACAAAAAAGTTCTTTTTGTTTTTATTTTATTTAAGGAGAGAAAACTCCCTCAAAAATATTTAACTTATACTAAATACATGACATTTAACTAAACACCGAAGAATTTTATTCATATGTTCTATCATTGTAAAGCATTTTTTCCATAAACTATTAGGTTTATCAAAAAGTCATTAAAATTGTGGGAGCAAGCGTATATATATATTTTTATTTCTTATTAGAGCGATTGCGCATTGAATGTTGTACAGTTTAGGTTAAGTAACTAATTAAATAGTCTAATGTTAATACTCAACTGGGTCGGTATTTTTAACACGCTTATATTAGCTTCACCTGTATGTATGTTGACCCACTTAAAAAGGCCAGATTTAATTCAAACTTTGTACATTTATCAAGAATCAGTGACAATACAATAATTTCATAAGTGTATCTGATTATCCTGAACTAAAAATTGAAAAATAAATATAGTTTAACAAAACTAAAAAACACGCTTTAAAAGCACATCAAAGAAAAAGTGAAACATAATTCTTAATATAAGCTGAAAACAATAATGAACTAAAAATACTAGTATTATTGTGAAAAAAGCGTATTTTTCGTATATCGAGCAACCCACGCTTTTTTCACAATAATACTAGTATTTTTCGTTCATTATTGTTTTGTTTTATTTATTTATTTTTATTTTTCAGCTTAAATTAAGAATTATTTTTCACTTTTAAGTTTGATGTGCTTTTAAAGCGTATTTTTTTAGTTTTTTAAACTATATTTATTATTTATCAGTCTTTGGAGTCGCCATACCCCGTTTTATCATATCATCATCTTAATGTAGCGATCATCCCCTACAGTAAAGTTAATTTTTACAAAAGATATTTTTTAAACATATTTTTACATGGCACTTAGTATCCTATGTCCAGCAGTGGACGTCTTTTGGCTGATATGATGATTATTATCCTTGAGCTAAGATAAAATATATAACAAACTTTCATCAGTGGCCGCCCTTTGAATTTTTTGTAAGGAGAGTTTGGCTCACCTTCAAATAATATACTTAGCTATAGCTGGAAACCGTTAATCAAATAATGAACTCCGTTAATCGCTAATCCATTAATAAAAAAAACTTCGTTAAACGTAAAAGCGTTACACTTCGGAAGATTTAATAGTTAATCCGTTAACACGTAATAAAATTTATTTTTTATATTGTTGCGTTAATGGTCAACTTTTAAAAACTGTTTTTGTCTGTTTTTGGGTGTAGGCGTGTATTATAGGAGTGTATAATTTAATCATCTGCCATAATGTGGATATTGCCCTTCATGAATATTAATATGTTGAAGTTATCGTCGTCTGAAAGTGAGATTCGTTTCAGCGTTAAAATATCTTTGCCCGTAGAAAAAAGACGTTCAACTGCAGCACTTGAGAGTATAGCAGTATTATATTTAATAAATAAAATTATGAATAACGATTTAACACACTTAAAAACAATTTAACGGAAGTCAACGAGTCCGTTAACATTTTTTAAAGTTAAAGTTAATCCGTTAGTCAAAACGTTAACTTCGTTTATTAACGATTAACGGATTAACGAGTTAATTCCCAGCTATGCTTGTAACTCCAACTTAAGGATTCATACGTACTACATGGTTTAATTAATTAAAAAGCAAATTAACATACCTGGATTTAGTTTCATAAATGCTTCCATGCCAAGTACCATAGCACCCAAACTTTGCAACAATAATGTAAAATATGGGTAAGTTTTAGCTTCAATAGCTTTCTTCAATGTCAAGCGTACAAAGTTAATTTTGTCCACTTCCACTTTAACATTGAATTGATTCTGGACTTTGTCTAATATTGTACGAGGCTCAGCAGTTTCTACAGTGTATATGTAGATGTTTGTATCTGGATATCTGAAATTTTGTTTTTTATTAGTTCTCAGGTTTTAACTGCACCTAGGGACGGTTCCAAAAACCAAGGTAAAAAGTGTTGAAACATTCTGGTATGGAGCGTGAAACAGAGACAATAAGTATGTACATATATTTTTTTAGAATCTTTTGCAGATGATTAAACCTATAAATTTCAATGAAGGGTGCAAATACAAACCAAACTTATTTAAGGGTATTTTGACCTAAAGTGATCTTATGTTAGGTACAAGATATTTGGATCTCACTTTACTGAGATATTTGGAGTTAAAGGTTGTCATATTACTAATTTATTTATCTATCTCTCAAAATTTGAAGTTTGAGGTCAAAATATTCGCAACCGCCTCCGTAGCGTAATGGTTAATACATTCGCTTCACACCAGGAGGTCGCGGGTTCGATTCCCGGTGGAGTCAACTTGTAAGACTCGGTTTGGTTGGTGGTAGGGCATTTTCTAAGCCAGCCTGGCTAGCTACCACCATCTTATCTAAGTCTTGCCGCCAAACATCAGTGTTAGTAATATTGATGTGTTCCGGCTTGAAGTTAAGATAGCTAGTTCTCCATTGCATTGGGGAATCTTGGTAAATGACAAGTATGGACTAGCCGCCTGCCAGGCAGAAGCGTAATGATTATAAGCACACGGGAGAGAGTGCGTCACGCAAATCGGCGCGTGCGGCCGCGACATATTCTCTTTCTTTTTAATTTTTTTCATATTCCCATTTGTTTATAAATTTCTATTTCGCGAAAATGCACGATTAAGCTTATAAATAATTATTCTTGTAATAATTAGTCTCTTATTGTAAGTTACAATTTGTAACACTCACTCCTCAGACTATTATTTGAACATCCATGTTTGAAACAGCAAATTTTCCAATGAATAAAAAGTTTTTTGACTTTTTTTTTTATTTATTTACAAGACTAAGAAGACTCAACTATCTAACGATAGGGTAAATCTGATTTAAAATATCAATCAATCAAATAAATATGCTTTAGTTTACAATTACAAAAATATATACAGATAATAAGTAGGTAGTACAGAATAAACTATAATCATATTTTTTTAAATAAATTTCTATGGATATTTTTTCTATCTAGAGTCACGTAAACATAGGTACTTAATTTAAAACTCAAACAAAAAGATTAATATTTAAAAACTTCAAATTATATACTTTTTTTACTATGTCCCGCTTTCGACAAAAGAATCCCGCTTTTTTCACTCAAAAAATTTCAAAATCCCGCCCTGGCAAAAAAAAATCTGGCAACGCTGGTTGTAAGTGTAGTGCACTCTCTGAAAATTATGCACTTAAGTGCAGGCAGTCGCATTTGAGAATCCACTTGGGAAGGGTTGATAGGTAAATTTGTAGTTGAGCTGTAGATAGAGGAGCTATAATGAAAATTGAAAATAATATGACATGGTAAAATCACCTGGTCAGTAAAGCCTTGATTGCTACCCACAGCACCCTCTCTCCGCCTCCTCCTGCATTGCAGTAGGGGTGGAAGAAGGCCACATTAGCTCCATCTTTGTTCCTTCGCTGCAGTTTCCTCTCCTTCACTCTCATAAACCATGAAGCAAATATGAAAGCAAACGGTACTATGACAAACGCTCCAAAGAGTATGACACCAATAAATATAGCTGGTAGTACTACCAACAATCTGCAAACATTAAAAACAGCTGTATTGTATACAATTATAGTATCAAAAAGTCTCTAGACAAAGACTGTGTCAAAAACATTTTAGTCACAAATCACTGTAAAAAAAACTTACGTTAATAGCTCCAAAAACATTGTGATGTGGGACGTATATAAATAATAGTAGCAGTTTCGATTTACTGCAAGATTTCCCAAAACAATTCAAAAATTGAATATGTTTTCACTCACTCCACACAACATAACCTCAAATTTTAATATGTAAAAAGTACTCTTTGAATGTAAACAAACAAAACAAATATACCTGCCTGCAAGCAAAGGAATGTAATAAATAATAAACTACCCAAAAATGTGCAAAAATGTCATCACAAAGGACAAGGAACAAACTAACCCGTTCATCTTTGCCCGAGGTACTAACTAATATCAAAGATGACCTATTAGTACCATTTAAACCCTGCTGAAGAACTACAAACCCATCTCACTTCTGAGCCATGTCTACAAACTGTTGACGATATCGTGGTCATGGCTGAGACCATGAACGACTTAGGCACAAGCCTGAGAATGGCTTCAACAAGTAGGTCTTAGAATGAACATGGACAAGACGAAAATTATGTGAAACGTCCGTGTCATACCTACTCCTCTGAAGGTTGGAGGCTCTACACTCGAAGTTGTTACCGAATATGTATACCTGGGACAAACAGTCCAGTTAGGTAGGTCCAACTTCGAGAAAGAGATCAATCGTCGAATCCAACTTGGCTGGGCAGCGTTCGGGAAGCTTCGCAATATCTACGTCCCAGATACCACAGTGTCTTAAGACCAAGGTCTTCGACCAGTGTGTGCCGCCAGTGATAACATACGGAACTGAGACATGGTCGCTTACTATGGGCCTCATAAGAAGGCTCAAGGTCACCCAAAGGGCAATGGTGTGTGCTATGCTCGGAGTTTCTCTACGTGATCGAATCAGAAACGAGGAGATCCGTAGGAGAACCAAAGTAACCGAAATAGCTCTCAGAATTCTTAAACTTAAGTGGCAGTGGGCGGGGCACATAGCTCGTAGAACGAAAGGCCGTTGGGGCAGTAAAGTTCTCGAGTGGCGACCACGCACCGGAAAACGTAGTATAGGAAGGCCTCCCACTCGGTTGACCGATGACCTGGTCAAGCTCGCGGGAAGCCGCTGGATGCGGGCAGCGCAGAACCGGTCGTCGTGGAGATTCTTGGGGGAGGCCTATGTCCAGCAGTGGACGTCCTTCGGCTGATATGATGATGATGATGAAACCCGCACGTCTGCGACGCAGGAGCGTACACCTGCGCGACCACGGCGCGACTGCGGCATGAAACTTTTTAATCATTGATCTGGTCAGAGCATTTCATGATCTGTTCAATCATTTCATGAAATGATAAATTTTACGGTATGGCTAAGTCAATTAAAGGTATTTAAATTCCGGCCAAACCTGTGCGACTATGGCACGGATCGTACTGTAAACGTAGTTACATGCTTAGTGCGACGCGGGATGTGAGCGGGACCCACACGACTTGTGGTTAGACGTGTCGTAAATATGTCTATTATTTGTAATTTTACGATGACTACAGCAGAAGATAGTACCGAGATGGGTTGAGGTGCACTTCAAGTGCATTTCAGAGATGTTCTTAATCAGCATTTGACGATATATAACAGCTCATGTCGCCATTTCATGAATGGATGACTAAAGAATTAGCCAGATCATGAAATGGTTAACCAGATCATGAAATGACTGGGCATAAATTTTAATCGATCTGCCACGGGGGGCGTTTTCATGATTTGGTCAACCATATAATGGAGTGATTTATTTCACGATATGGCCACGATATATCTGTCGTAGTGATATAATAAAATTGTCGATTTAATGAAATCAAAAACTAAAACTGGCCAATATCGTTTAACCCTTAGCAGAGAGGTCAAAGGCAAGCGCATGTGCTCAAACGGGGCGCATTGAATGTAAGCGGAGGGAGCGCGCTCCGCTTACAATTGAATGGCACCACCGTTGTTTTTATATAAAACATATAAAAACTGATTCCTGATCTAGTTAGCTACTGAAATTTGCTTTCTACCCATGCCAATTCACACACGATTCCATTTTTTTGCAAACTTTTTGCACACAAACGTTTAAACCGGAAGTGTTTAGAAAACCTAACACTGGAGAAAAGTCTAAGGAGTTGATCAAAAAACTTGAAATATAGAAGTATCAACCCCTCACTTGTATTACAGAAATCAGAACAGCTGTTTAAATGTCCATTTTTTAAACTGGCGGTCGGCCGTCACACGGATTTTACACTTTCTAACCGTAACGGATAGAATCCCGCTTGAGCGTATTTTGCGGTTCTATCAGTTACGGCAGGCCTGTCGCACTCCGCGCTGAATGCGTGAAAATGTACCTGCGCTATGCGGAACCGTGCACGGGGTAAGTTAAGTCTGGGGTGTCACGCGCGCGCTCCAACTAAACGCTCCAACTAACGTTAAAAAAGTAATGCTTATACCAACTTATTGTCAAGTTTTTATTTAAGTATGGCCACACGAAAAGCCAAAAGATAATGCATAGCATACGGGTGCTTAAACAACAACAAAAATATCGACTTTTCATTATTTAGTCATACGAAGGATATCGAAAGGTCACATTCATTATTTACTAGTATTCCCGGCGAACTTCGTACCACCTTACACTACCCTACCCTACCCTAACCTACACTACACTACACTACACTACACTACCTTACACTACCCTACCCTAACCTACCCCTACACTACACTACACTACCTTACACTACACTACCCTACCCTACCCTACAGTACACTACATAAGAACCTTCTCCTGACAATAACGAACTCGACAAAAAAAGAATTAGCCAAATCAGTCCAGCCGTTCTCGAGTTATGCGCTTACCAACACATTTTGCGATTCATTTTTATATTATAGATAGATTATCTTCTATACGAGTATATATACTAATATACAAATACTAATATACTAATAATATTATAAAGAGGAAAGCTTTGTATTTTTGTATGTTAGTAACGAATAAACTCAAAAACTACCGAGTCGATTTTAAAAATTCTTTTACCATTAGAATGCTACATTATCGTTGAGTAACATAGACTATATTTATTACTAGAAAAAATAAGGGATCCTTGTTAAAACTTCAGTAACGTGAACCAAGATGTAAAAAAAATGCTTAAAAATTTATTCCAACGCATACGCTACGGAAACTATTGATGATAGAACAAAAAAATGCTGTACAATATTAGAGAACATATCAATACCTACAAAAACTTTGCGATACTTTTGAATTACTTAAATTGGACATTCCATTCAGAAGATATTACGAATTTGTGAAAATAAACACCGCCGCCGCGCAATGACCAGTGTGGCCCCAAGCAATTCAGCATTAGACAGGCTCAATTTCAAAATTAAAAGATAGGCTATTTGTTTTTTATGAAACGTGTATCATTATTTGTATTTCTATTATTACTTAAATATAATTGTAAATTACTAGAATGTAAGCTGTAGTAATAGAAACTCACTATACCCTGTTCACGGAGACGAGCTAGTACCGAAGAAATCATCTTTTCTGTAATTGGCCGGAGTAACGACGCTAAGGCTGTGTCCACCGTGCGCTACTTTTTAGTCTGTTCATGCGACTCGTGCTGTTCAGACGTCTCCACCTCTACTGCGTTGCGATTGATTTATTATTTTGGATTTTGGCATTACTTTGGACTGTTTCTTCTATTACTGTGTGACCTGGCTTGTGTATTGGATTTTGAGTTGATTGCATTATCGAAGACTTGGCGTGTTTATATCGGACTTGTACTTCTCTTTTCTATTCTCAGCGGTAAGTTATAGTTATATTATTTTAAGTTATTTGTTTATATCTATTTTTATGTCGGTTCTTTTATGGCAATATTATTAAGTTTTTTTTATAATTCGTGTAAAATTAGTTCATTTTTATGAAAATATTTACTTTTATTATGAATAACTAATTTTTTCGGTATTTCTAGGAATATAATATTATGAATTATGTTAGTATAGGTATTTTTGGAGGTTACCTTAGAGTTTTTAAGAGTTAATGTTTATTTAATTCTAATTTAACAATAAATACATTTTATATAAGTACTTTTAAATGTGGTCCAAAAAATATATTGATTATTCTGCTTGTAGGATATGGCTGATGTTAATGGGACTGCACCTGTTTCTTCAGTAAAGAAGAGACAGCGGCGAGCCTTTTCATCAACAGAAAAGGTCATGATGTGCAATATGTACCACACATTCAAGGAAGCATCACCATCGAATTCGACCAATGAAATATGTAAAACCATTGCAGATTCAATGGGTGTGCACTGGGTCTCTATATACAGAGTTGTGAAGGAGCAAAAAGATAACAATGGGGTCGCGAAGTCTCCCAAAAAAACAAAGCCCAGGTTGTCAATTATAAACAAAATTGACGATTTTATTAAATGTGCCATACGAATTATGGTACATAACTTTTTCCTGCGAAAAGAGATACCAACAGTGGATAAAGTTTTGAAGGCGGTAAATGGAGACAACAGTCTGGGAGTGTTCAAAAGAACAACATTTTATAAAATTTTAAGGAAGATTGGTTTCAAATTTAATAAAAGAAGCAGGAACAGTTTTTTGAATGACCGAGATGACATTTTCTTTTGGAGGCGCAATTACCTTCGACAAATTAAAGAAGCGAGGCAAAATAATAGAAAAGTTTATTACATGGATGAAACCTGGGTAAATGAAGGCCATACCACACCCAAGACTTGGGTTGATTCAACTGTAGATAGCGCGCGAAACGCATTTATTAGAGGTTTATCTACGGGCCTAAAAAATCCTTCTGGTACGTTTATCTTTATTATACATACTTAATTATTAGTTCCTATTTTCTTTTGAACGATTAGTCTTTTGTTAAATTTTGGCGAACCGGCTGCTTTGTCGGCAGACTTAAACTCGCAACGACATGCACGTGCGCAGTCTTATTGTTTTGTTATCAGGATCGGTGTATTTTTGTATTATGTACAAAACTAATGATTTGTATATTGTTACAGGAAAGGGCAAGCGACTAATAATAACCCACATTGGAAGTGAAGACGGCTTTGTAAATGGCGGCCTATTGATGTTTCTATCAAAAAAACAATGAGATTACCATCAAGATATGAACGCCCAGGTGTTCGAAAATTGGTTTTCCAGTATTTTGGACAAATTAGAAGATAATAGTGTTATTGTCATGGATAATGCCTCGTATCACTCTCGGAAAATAGAACAAGTTCATACAGCCAAGAATAAAAAACAAGAAATTATAGATTGGCTTAAAGAAAAAAACATCCCTTTTCTGGATGATATGTTTAAAAGGGAATTACTAAACATTGTTAAAGGCCACCGGGAGCGATACGAGGCACGTGTAATTGACGAAATGGCAAAGGCTAAAAATAAAACTGTACTTCGCCTTCCCCCGTATCACTGCGAGCTGAATCCAATTGAACTTATTTGGGCTCAAATAAAAGGACACGTCGCTTCCAACAATAAGACATTTAAAATGGCAGTGGTAAAAAATCTGATGATGGAAGGGATAGAAAAAATTGACAGTATGAAATGGAAAAAATGCATACAACACGTCACAGAAGTTATCGAACCTAAAATGAATGAAATGGATAGGAATATAGATATCCTGACGGAAAATTTAATTATAAATGTAGGAAGCGACAGTAGCAGCAGTGATACATCGTGGGATAGCGAATAAAGATAGTAATATATATTTTTTAGTAATATATTATTTTACTAAACATTTTGTATAAAGTTAAATAATTTTAAATAAAAATTGTTATTTTCCCAAATCTTTCTTTTTTCCTTTAAATGTATAAGTATAATCCTTTAATTTAAGTATATCAAATAGGTATCGAAATTTGTAGCAGTAAAAACCAAAACATTTCTACAAAATTAAAATTCAGTAAAAATTTTAAAGAAGCGCATGTGAACGCGTCTTTAGTTTTTAAGCAAAAGTTGACGCCCCCTTTCTCGTGTGACGCAGTTTTCCGTCCTTGTCTTTTGTAAGCGATTGTGTGATAGAGAAAGCGCTCCACTAGCTCGTTTCCGTGAATAGAGTATAGTATTGTAATTTTTTTGAATGTAATTTTAATAAATAATTAATGAAGCAATTTTCTTTTCTTTACGTAATTTATAACTTTGTTATTTACATGGCTCACTATTTTAAAATGAACGGTAGCTTTATCTCTCTTATTTAAGTGACGAAATAAAGCGATCGATACTTGTCTGGGATAGCAAATGTAGCAGAGCCCTTAGCGCATGAGCGGGAGATGTGGGTTCGATTCCCAGCCTGGGTTTCTATTTTTTAAGTTCCAAAAAAATTCCCACTGGGTAAGAGAATAGATCTGTCTTTTCTTTATGCTTTCTTTCCTGATTCTCATGAATTTTATACTTATATGGCAGATTTCTTCACTTTAATGCATATGGAATGTTTGTTCAATGTAATATGTAATGCCTATTTAGTTAACCCACGGGTTTGAACCCAGTAGGCTAAAATTATACTTTTGTATGAATTAAAAAGACGAATAGATGGTAGACAGATAGGTATTTAAGCAAGATTTTATAGTGTACAGGGAATTAATTTAATAACTTTCTAAGTTATGAATAAACATGGTGAACAGCTACCACATTTTATTGACAAGGTTAAACAATTGGCCACTGGGTGGCAGAGAGCCACTCAGTCGATACACTAGAGTAAAAATAGATTCTTGAGTACTAGACTCAGCTGTCAGATTGATGGTACTAGAGCCAATAGAGTCAATCATTGGTTCGTTAACGCCAATTGCTTTTCATTTAACAGCGAGAAAACTTTTGTCTATACGCATCTTTTGTTTTGATGATAAAATAGAGGTAAATTCACTGGTAATATGAGTAATGATTAATATTAATAACAATTGTTATCACCAAGTGCTGATCCCTTGACCTTAACTTCCGCGGATGGAGATAATGAGCGAAAAACATTTCGTTGAAAAACCCAAAGCGATAAGCTTATCGGGCAATATTGAGCACGTAGTTGTTACTAACAGGCTTTAATATGTTTGTGATGCAGCTTTTTGTTGCACTGGCCCCCCATATAAAATGTATACTTCTGCATCTGCACCGCGAATGTCACTTACGCACTTATGATTAAACTCACATGTGACTCGCTGTACTGCAACACAATTCATGTCCTTCACCATCGCAGAGTACACCCGACCACCCGTGCTGCCAGGTGTTCGTCCAACTCCTGTAATTAAACTGGTATGAGTATGATAGCGGATCCCATAATCTGTCGTGAGGAGTGGGGTTGTACCTTGGGATGGACATGCAGTCCATGGCTAAATTACGGGACGAGGATGCCCATGAAATAAGCAATCAGTGTTGCATGAGGCACCTTTCTATGTGTGTGTGCTTGATGTCAGGTGTGCATACAAATGAATATCACATAATACATGAACACAATAGCATGAGTAAAGCAATGGTTAGTCACACATCAAACAACAGTGCTGAAAGAAATAAATCATTAATAGGTCGGTGGTAAGGAAGGTAAGGGAAGGTAAAGAAGGAAGATCCCATAGTCATGTCCCACGTTAGAGGAGCAACTTATTCCTCATGTCCCTCGTTGGAGGAGCAACTCGTTCCTCATGTCTCTCGTTGGAGGAGTGACTCATTCCTCATGTCCCTCGTTGGAGGAGTAACTCATTCCTCATGTCCCACGTTGGAGGAGCAACCTCATTCCTCGTGTCCCTCGTTGGAGGAGCAACCTCCTCGTCCCCTCGTCCCACCCGCGTCCGGGCTGGCGAGTCGTTGGGGACTGTTGGGGGAGTAACGTTCCCCATGTCCCACGTTGGAGGAGAAACTCATTCCCCATGTCCCTCGTCGGGGGAGAGGTTTAATTTCCCCATTGCCAGGCGACATCTGGCTATCCGTCCCCTCGTCCCACCCGCGTCCGGGCTGGCGAGTCGTTGGGGACCGTTGGGGGAGTAGCTAGCGTTCCCCATGTCCCACGTTGGAGGAGAAACTCATTCCCCATGTCCCTCGTCGGGGGAGAGGTTTAATTTCCCCATTGCCAGGCGACATCTGGCTATCCGTCCCCTCGTCCCACCCGCGTCCGGGCTGGCGAGTCGTTGGGGACCGTTGGGGGAGTAGGTAGCGTTCCCCATGTCCCACGTTGGAGGAGAAACTCATTCCCCATGTCCCTCGTCGGGGGAGAGGTTTAATTTCCCCATTGCCAGGCGACATCTGGCTATCCACGTTCACCGAAGCATCAGCGGGTACCACGCTATTCTCACACGTCGATTGATCCACATCTAGGTATTCGGCACTCCGGAAAGATCTGCGGCTTCCCGTAACTTACAGATCATACTCGAGTATGTTGTCTTCCGTATATCCATAAACAGTCTCAGGTTCATCCAAGGTATTGGGTTCCTGTCCGTTCCGTGTACTCAACAGGATCTGCAGCGCGCTCGCCACGTCAGCGCCACGTCGTCCAATTGTCATCTCTCCACCTAGCTGTGTTAGGAAAACAATGTGTCAAAGGACACGATGATTATAGGTTATGTGCGAGCTGTGGCAGCGTGTATGATGTGTCGTGGAAATATGGTGCAAGGTCGATGGGGTTTGGTGATTGTGGAGCCTTCAGGCTGATACCGGCACCAGGCATTGTGTAAATATCGAGATTACATCGGATATAGTTACATGAGCAAATTAGAAGCAAAGAGAGATTTCGACAAGATATGAAATCAACTATGATACTCAACTTGGGTCCTTTGGCGCAGTAGTAGTAGCAGCTGGCTCGTGTCTCCTTCCTTCCTCGTGGTTGGCTCGAAGAGGTATTGATCGAAGCACACGCGAAATCGAAATGAAATGAATTATGAGCCCGGTGCTCCTATATAAAACGAGTGAAATGACTAAGAGGATAAAAACTCTTTGCTGTTTACCGATTCGTCACAGACTAATCAATTTAAGTTAGGTCATCTTTATGAAGTTCATTCGCGACAAGATGTTAAATCCATCGTGTTCGCGACACTCCCGGCAAAGAAGGAAATAAAGAAAGATGGTAAAGAAAGGTTAAGGTTATAAACTTTAGAGTAATGTGTTTAAGTCGTGTGTCCATTCTTGAATCTTCTCCATGGCCCTCGTCGCGGCTGTCCTCTTCGTTCGGGGTGGTTCGTCAGCTGGATCCAGTACGTCTCCTCTCTCTCTGTGATACTATCCAACGTTTCAAATGTGTCTCAAGTGTGAAGGCGTGAGGGTTCCTCTGGTCCCTCAGGAAGGAGGTCAGGGTGAGTAAATGAAGCGTTAATTTCTTCATTATCTTTTATAAAATTCTTGTCAAACTCGTCTCATAATCCTTCTCTTTCTTCTTCTGTTTCAGGTGGTGCGGAAACGGCAGCAGCTTCGAATGAAGCAGGAGATTCCAGACGATGGGGTTCCGATTCCCTTGACGGACTTGGGATTTCTTCAGTCGTCTGGGATTTCCAACGGATACAGGTGAGCTATAGATCTCGTAAATATTATTTCTCCTACTTTGACTTGTGCTACTCGTTGAGCTCCGTCTCTTCCATCTGATATAGCTATCAGTCTTCCTATCTTCCAGTTCTCTCGATTGGTTGAGTTTCCCTTTGTCTGAATTATTTGACTTATTCTTGGTGTTAATTTTGAAACAACTCTTGGTGTTTTTGGTGCATGATGTTTTCTTTCTCGTAGACTGGTCAAGTAACGATTCTGGAACATTTCTTTAACTCTTCTAATAATTTTAAACCTTTCCTCCAACTCTGTATCAAGTTGGCCTTGGTTATTGTACATGAAGAAGCTAAGTCCTTAGGATTGAGTTCCGTCGTTATGCATTTACCCAGTGTAGGAAATCTGAAGGCCTCAATATATGTTCAAGTTCGGTATCTACACAGGTAAGAGGTCTGGTGTTCAATATCGCCTGTATTTCTTTGACTATGGCAAGTAATTGACTGTCGTTCAACAAATATTTATGTAGTGTCCTTTTCATGCAGTGCTTGACCAATGCGACCATACGTTCGTAGAAGCCTCCATGCTATGGAGCTAATTGCGGGATGAATTTCCAGTTTATCTGGTTCTTAATGCAAAACGGTTTGGACAGTATTTCATGTATAAGTTTAAATTGTTGAGCGTTATCTGACGTTATTAATGTGGGAATTCCTGGGTCAGCTATCATCCTTCTCAAGGCGAGGAGACCTTCTTCTGCTGACATGTCCTGGACTATTTCTAAGTGTATGGCTCTGACTGTCAAACATGTGAAAAGAGCAATCCATCTCTTGCTTTGACCGTTTTCCGACTTCACTAGAAGTGGTCCCAGATAATCCAAACCCGTAAAGGTGAATGGTGTGCTGTAGTTTTCCAGTAATGCAGGAGTTAATAATAGACATATGGTCCTCCGCCGTGTTTCACACAACTTGGGCATCCGTTCAAGATGTTTTAAACATTGTTTTTGTCTTGTGGGATCCAATAGAGTTGGTGAAATCACATTGTTTTTGGTAGGAGTGTAGGATAACTCCTCTCATAAAGCCAATCTACGTTATCGCACTTTCTACTATAACGTATTAATCTATCTACGTCTGTAAATAACTTGTGTCCTGTACCCTTTTCTTTCTGTGGGTAACAGACACTCCCGGCAAAGAAAGAAGGAAAGAAAGTTCCTTTTGTAGGTTAGCTCTTGGGATTTAGTAGCAAAACTGTAGCCCTTCAAACCAACGTATGTGGCCAATTTTATTTCTATCAGGCTATGTTGCTACGTCCGTTGGGTCTACCTCCATTGGAACGTATCGTATCACAAGTTAATAATTTTGCTTGATTTCAGCTATTCTCCAAACGACTATGTCACTACAACACGAAAACAATATGACACGAGAGTTACACACAAAACATCGAATATCACCAATGCCCTTGACAAGAGCAGGCCAGTTCACGAAGACAACGCTCGGTCACAAGTACGATGCGAGAGCCAGTCATCGCTCCCATCAACCATATTAGAGGTCGACTATTAGAGGTTAGTAACTTGTCAGAATTGAACTAATCAATCACGATCAGACTATCTGTTCATGGTGTTTGGTATGATAATTTATAGTCATTTATTCACTAGTAAACAATGCACATTGCTTAGAGGCAAGTCAATTTTACGAATTTAAATATACATATTAACCAACATACTAATTAATAGATTACATATAATAGAACATTCATGTTCTCTCGCAATCTATTTGAGAAAAGAAGGATCTCCGAAGGCAACGTGATACTTTTGCATGTTTATTCCTATGAGTACTCCCAGAGGTTCTAGACGTGGTATCTTAAAGGTGATCACTGTCTTTGATAGTAACTACTCTGGACTTTCTCATGATAAATCCTCTACCCCCGGAAGCCACGGAAAACTCGGCTTCGACATAAGACTTAGTTGAAGCATCTGTAAAACAGTGTAATTGGACTGAGTCACAGTGTGGGCGGTCCATACACTGTCCCGGTACAGATATCTTCGGAGTGTCATCAAGGTCCTTGTGTATTTCCTCTGACGTCTCCTCAATGGACTTCATGAATTCCTTTGAGTTGGAGTACCAACTTATTAAATTCATTGACGTTTCTTGGAACGGTTTCTTAGAGTTATGATATAAGTCTACCGCTTCTTCGAGTATATCAGTGCCTGTGACTAAATTATCCACATAGATGTCGTCTATCACGTCTCTGACACGAGGGTGTTTTGATTTAGATAAGTGATGCTTAATCCTTGCGTTCAGCAGAAAGGGGCTGGAGATTATTCCAAATGGTACTCTGGTAAACCTCATGTGTAGAAGATTATCTTCTGTCGCGGGTTTTCGTATGTCTTTGAGCCACAAGAAACGAATAACGTCTGTCTCGGTTGACTGTACAGCAATGTGTAAAATGCTTCCTCAACGTCTGCAGATATTCCAATACTTCTAGTTCTGGACCTAATAAGAATGCTGGTGGGATCTTCCGCCATGGAAGGTCTACAATATAAGCATTGATTCAGGACTAGTTCTTTCGTCTTTGCAGAGGCATCGCAAACGATTCCGATTGGTTTACCAGGACTGTTGACTCCATGATGTGGCAAACAATGTATTGGGATTTCGGCAGAACTACGTAAGTACAGTCACACTTGTTTCGACATTACTCGAATTCTGTCTTCCTGTGAGTATCTATCCTAAATCGGAGTCGACAAGGAAGAAGTTTTCTCTCAATTCCAAATTCCGGGTTAATAGTAAGGAGAAATAGTAATTGTTTCCTATTAGAATGTCTGTTTGGTCGTTTAGAGATCCATCATAGACTAGAATGGCATCTCCATTGAGTTTGTCAACTGGAAGTAGTGGATACTGCACGAGTATGCGGAACCCTACATTTATTGGTTCTTGAAGTCAAGTGAATCTTGATTAGTGGACCGTTACATTCAATAGTGGGTATCGGTATCGAAGGTATAAAGGAACAAACAGTTCTCCTTAACTGTGTCTAAATTCAATTCTTCGGTTACTTTCTCAGTAACGTAGAGTAGTAACATGCTAAGGCTGTGTTTGTTCATGGTAGGTTTAGACGTTTAGAAGTTCCGATTGGGGCATAAGACCTTATTAAGTGGTGGTGTGGATGTGCAAGGACAGTGGGGCGTAAATGATCTACAATTACTTGCATAATGTCCTGTCTCTAAACATCCATAACGACGCATGCTAATATGAGCCTTTCTTTCACAAACAGTTCTGTAGGTATGATATCGTTCAGGGTAGTGATCTCCCCTGCAGAAATCACATAAAGATTTAGATCTTATCTCCTAGTTCAATTTACGAGAATATAAACTCCTATTAATTCTCTTCCGTTGTAACTGGATGTGAAAAGATAGTTGTTCGCTGAGCCTGTAGCGTTGTGAGACGAGCCAGGTAGCTCATGTTGTTGGAAGTACCTTGCCGTTTCTTCTTCCGTTTTATAATCGATAATCCGGTTGATAGAAAGGTTGATTACTGCGATCTTTACTAAAAGGTTGTTTTAAGGGTAGGCCGAATTCCCTTTATCCTTATACGATTCACAGCGTTTCCATTTCGGGTAGGCTTCTATTGTGTATGTAAGACGAGTACTGGTCCCAAATTCTTGCTATTTGAGGATATCTCCATGGAACTCGGGTAATTGAAGCTTAGGTAGCTTACTAGAAAGGTAAGGGTTGATGGATGGATTTGTACTTAATTTGAAAGGGAGTGTGTGGTTTTATGAAACCACGGAAAAGTGAAATCACCTTTCACATTACAGACATTTACGGAGCACGAAATGATCATAGCTGCTCTCGCTTAGGAGCTACGGTACAAAGGACGAAACGATCATGGCTGCTCTCGTTCAGGAGCTACGGTACAGAGGACGAAACGATCATGGCTGTTGTCGCTTAGGAGCCACGGTACAGAGGATGAAACGATCATGGCTGCTGTCGCTTAGGAGCCACGGTACAGAGGAAGAAACGATCACACTGGTCGTCACGCAACCCACAGACGAAAAACTTGAGACGATGTAAAAGTTTCACTTCAGAATAGTTAATTAGGTGTTGAACCGTTCGAGGAATATCTCCAATTTTTACAGATATTTCTGCCTTTCATAAATCAATCCCTCTAAGCTCTGATACACTCAACAACTCAGAAGCCGTATCGCAAAAGACTAGTTGTTTCACTTGTCTTTCTAGCCTTAACACAAGAATATCTTTCGTTATGTTGTTTTGGAATCATATTAGATCTCAAGTAGTACTTGGTCATTCCATAAACATAATGTATTTCAACAATAAGATTGTTTTGACACAGAGGGACAATGACATCCAAATCCCATAAACTCAACAACGAAGGACGAAGGACGAAGACAAGCGAATCTTCCATGAAGGGGAATAAAGTCCTTTGCTGCATCAAATTATAATAAGAAAGAAAGTTTTTTAAGTTTCATGCAAAAATACTGAACTTGGTCGGGGCACTGCCGTGCTTCACTAGGAATAATTTCCCTTAACGTTAAAATATCTCATTAGTTGTTTAAAGTGTAAATTTAAATTCCATTCAAGTTTAGGTTATATTAACTGGCAGAGGCAAGTGGTTGATCAGGCCTTTGCCCCTACCCGTCAATATTTGCTGACTAAATTGATTGTTTAGATGCAATTAGGGGCCTCACAGCCATTGCCGACTAATTATTCTTCAATGCGATTGTAATTTGTTTAAATAATTTAAATTTAAATCATTTATTGCTTTGGAGTAGGTCATCCTTAATTAACAGTAGGTAATTTTATTGAATTTTACTGTAATTTTACTGTAATTTTATATCAATTGTTTTTTGTTTCAGGTCAAACCGCTTAAGGTCGACACATTTAATGCTCCAAGCTACTTGAAGTCATAACAAGGCTGAATTGGAAAATTTCCTTTATTTCTCACTTATTCACATTGAATTGAGTCTGACAATGAATTCAAATTAGTCAAATATGGTAGAGATTAGGAATTGTTCATAATTAATAACACATAAGGGATCTCACTGAAGCTTACTATTTGTAAAGTTGTACAGAAGTTATGTTTAAAAACTATCCAATCTTAATTTCAACTCACCAGCAAAGTGAACTGGATTAAATTCTATTCATTTGGTATTCCATTCATTACTTCACTCAAACATGGATAAAATTTTAATTCTGTGGAGGACAAATAAACAAGTCAAACTTCTATGTTTGATTTAGAACTCAGTAAAAATTTTAATTGGAGATGAATTATTTCATTCAAGTTTATTTTATCGCTTGTAAGGCACCAAAAATAGTTTTGATTTTACCTATTGGACTACAATATTATTGTTCAAACACCAGGAATCAATGAGGGTTATAAAGCCTTGTAAATAATGAGTTCTAATTAGAATCAAATTGATTAAAAGTGATTACTAGGAATTTAGTTCCACTACTCACTAATGGATGGCGCCACCATCCATACATTATCAAATTGAACAAATTAATTTTATGTTATTTTTTTGAAATTCTTTCAAATCAACAATAAATAAATTGTCTAGTAATGGGTATTAATATGTAATGTTGGGTTTACTTGATTCCAGTTCAAGGGATTCAAACCAAAGGGAAGATATAAATAGGAAACTGAAAGAGTTCAACTGGGTAGAATTAAATCAGGTTTATAAATATTAAAGTAGGTATGTACACAGGTTCTATACACTCTTGTGTAACTAAACGATAAACGCTTTGCAGTTTGAATATGAAGACAAGGCTTCATTTATAAATTAATGTAATAAAACACCATTAATTTCATTAAATTGATGTTTTGTTATTCTAGATATAAATTGGATATAAAATAAATTTCTTAATCATAAAGGGAAGTATGCGTAGGTCTTGTAGCTCCTTGCAGTACCATAGAAAAGTGTTATAGCTGGGTTTGAACCAGACTAGTTCATGTGAGTCCAAATTTGTATAGCTGGTTTCGAGCCAGACTAATATTCTTATCCTTCCTGTGTTTGTTCGGCGATTAATTTAGTTAAAACTGCTTCGCTTTAGTGGGTTCTATTGGATCCTCGGATCCCCAACTGTGCCTCCATCATGTCGCGGAGCGATGTATACTTCTGCATCTGCACCGCGAATGTCACTTACGCACTTATGATTAAACTCACATGTGACTCGCTGTACTGCAACACAATTCATGTCCTTCACCATCGCAGAGTACACCCGACCACCCGTGCTGCCAGGTGTTCGTCCAACTCCTGTAATTAAACTGGTATGAGTATGATAGCGGATCCCATAATCTGTCGTGAGGAGTGGGGTTGTACCTTGGGATGGACATGCAGTCCATGGCTAAATTACGGGACGAGGATGCCCATGAAATAAGCAATCAGTGTTGCATGAGGCACCTTTCTATGTGTGTGTGCTTGATGTCAGGTGTGCATACAAATGAATATCACATAATACATGAACACAATAGCATGAGTAAAGCAATGGTTAGTCACACATCTAACAACAGTGCTGAAAGAAATAAATCATTAATAGGTCGGTGGTAAGGAAGGTAAGGGAAGGTAAAGAAGGAAGATCCCATAGTCATGTCCCACGTTGGAGGAGCAACTTATTCCTCATGTCCCTCGTTGGAGGAGCAACTCGTTCCTCATGTCCCTCGTTGGAGGAGTGACTCATTCCTCATGTCCCTCGTTGGAGGAGTAACTCATTCCTCATGTCCCACGTTGGAGGAGCAACCTCATTCCTCGTGTCCCTCGTTGGAAGAGCAACCTCCTCGTCCCCTCGTCCCACCCGCGTCCGGGCTGGCGAGTCGTTGGGGACTGTTGGGGGAGTAACGTTCCCCATGTCCCACGTTGGAGGAGAAACTCATTCCCCATGTCCCTCGTCGGGGGAGAGGTTTAATTTCCCCATTGCCAGGCGACCTCTGGCTATCCGTCCCCTCGTCCCACCCGCGTCCGGGCTGGCGAGTCGTTGGGGACCGTTGGGGGAGTAGCTAGCGTTCCCCATGTCCCACGTTGGAGGAGAAACTCATTCCCCATGTCCCTCGTCGGGGGAGAGGTTTAATTTCCCCATTGCCAGGCGACATCTGGCTATCCGTCCCCTCGTCCCACCCGCGTCCGGGCTGGCGAGTCGTTGGGGACCGTTGGGGGAGTAGGTAGCGTTCCCCATGTCCACGTTGGAGGAGAAACTCATTCCCCATGTCCCTCGTCGGGGGAGAGGTTTAATTTCCCCATTGCCAGGCGACATCTGGCTATCCACGTTCACCGAAGCATCAGCGGGTACCACGCTATTCTCACACGTCGATTGATCCACATCTAGGTATTCGGCACTCCGGAAAGATCTGCGGCTTCCCGTAACTTACAGATCATACTCGAGTATGTTGTCTTCCGTATATCCATAAACAGTCTCAGGTTCATCCAAGGTATTGGGTTCCTGTCCGTTCCGTGTACTCAACAGGATCTGCAGCGCGCTCGCCACGTCAGCGCCACGTCGTCCAATTGTCATCTCTCCACCTAGCTGTGTTAGGAAAACAATGTGTCAAAGGACACGATGATTATAGGTTATGTGCGAGCTGTGGCAGCGTGTATGATGTGTCGTGGAAATATGGTGCAAGGTCGATGGGGTTTGGTGATTGTGGAGCCTTCAGGCTGATACCGGCACCAGGCATTGTGTAAATATCGAGATTACATCGGATATAGTTACATGAGCAAATTAGAAGCAAAGAGAGATTTCGACAAGATATGAAATCAACTATGATACTCAACTTGGGTCCTTTGGCGCAGTAGTAGTAGCAGCTGGCTCGTGTCTCCTTCCTTCCTCGTGGTTGGCTCGAAGAGGTGTTGATCGAAGCACACGCGAAATCGAAATGAAATTAATTATGAGCCTGGTGCTCCTATATAAAACGAGTGAAATGACTAAGCGGATAAAAAACTCTTTGCTGTTTACCGATTCGTCACAGACTAATCAATTTAAGTTAGGTCATCTTTATGAAGTTCATTCGCGACAAGATGTTAAATCCATCGTGTTCGCGACAGACCACCTGTACTACCAAAGAGAGAAAACCCATGATCTAGTTTCAAAATTCAAAGATATGGCAGTAACTTGCCTAGAATATAAAAAAACTACGACTTAGTACTGAGAGATGGCGCCACTGCGTTACTGTCCCTCACTAGTTATGACAAGTAATTAAATAAGTTTTACTGTAATATACACTAATATATAAATTATTAGGTACTATCACGTAGTATTATTTCCTACTGATCTCACTCTGAGTCACGGTTACTTTGTGCCTACTAAAGTTTATGATATTTTTTCCTTATTCCGTCAGCGGTAACGAAATATTTAAAATATGGCCATATATTATTTATTGTGGTCTCAATCCTTATAAGGTAAAAGTATCCATTGTGAGACACTTTCTATATTTAAAAAAATGTTGAACCTACTCTAAAATCTGTCACGAAATCGGCTTTTTTACCATTACACGTACCTCTAAATTCCTTGAAATGACCAACGACCGGTCTGATGTCATACCTTGTTCTTTGTTATTGACAGGACGTGAGTAAATTAGGTCGATAAGCTACCGACAGTAGGTAGCCATTAAAAAATGTCGCCATAACATTAATTATTTCGCGAAAACATTATTATGAGGATAAAGGCCGCTTTGTTTATTAAATTACATATTGTGGTTTCGTGATATAGCGATAAGAATTTGTTTGCGTACTTCCAGAGTTATTTTAGGCACTCTGGGTCTTTCCCACTTTATAACTCGGCTGTTTTTATGACTTCATCCCACGCCCTGTTCGAACACGCGATAATACTTCTCACAACGAAATAACGTAAGTATAAATTGTAGGTAAAGTAATTTGCGCAGTTGTTAAAATAACAAAATTGTTTGCAAAAATGTCGATAACCCAGACAACCTTCATTTGTATCTAGACACGCAGATTACTAAGGTGACCTAGCAGTCAGGTTCATTTAAATAACTGCGGCTGCCCCATTTTCAAAACGCAGTAAGAGACAAACAAAATTTGTTGAACGAAATCAGTCAAATCGGGCTCATACGACTTCATCAGTACAAAAAATGATTTTAAAAACATTTGTCTCTTACTGTGCTTTAAAATTGAGCAGCCGATTTGTGCGTTTCTGTATGCATACATTTATTTTATCGATTGGGACCGAATGTTATTTCTAGATGGAAGCCAATGAGGAAGCGTCGGTGGCTCAACCGGTAACGACTCGGTCCATCTAACCAGAGGTACCGGGTTCAAATCTGGACGGCCAATGTACCAATGAGTTTTTCAAAAACTTACGTACATACTTACCGATTGCTTTAACGGTGAAGGAAAACATCGTGAGGAAACCTACACACGCCTGCGAAGAAACTCGAAGGTTGTGTGTGAAGTCGACCAACCCGCACTGGGCCCGCGTGGTCGACTAAGGCCTAATCGCCCTGATTCAGGGTAGGCTCGAGCCCCTCGGTGGGGACGTATATGAGCTGTAATGATGATGAGGAACTTTCCAGGCTCCGTTCTATAAAAAAATCATAGATGGCGCTGTCTAGTGTACTTAGCAAAGAGAGTTTAACAAACTAAAGTTTTTACTTAGTCAAAGATGACCTTTTATTCCCCATATGATGTATAATGTGGGTCTTTTTTAATGAGAACAGTAGGCACAGGTGAGAACAACGCGACGTTCCGCCCTCAAGTGATGCTCAAGTGCTAGTGGTCATAATGGACTGCTAGCGGTGTGCGTCAGTGGTAGTCCGTGGTATTCTTCTCGTTGCCCCCGAAGGGGGCGATGGGGAGACTTCCCCGAGGCGTAGCCTCCTTGACGTGGCTGCTTCCGCAGCCCATTACGATGAGCGGGTCCTTGGGCTGGGCACAGGGCCCTTGGCAGCCTTTCCAGCCCCGGCTGAGGCGAGCAACTGCTGGAGCTTGCAGGAGGTCGCTCTGGGAGGTCACGGCGGTGGCGTTGGCGGCATTGGGGGCGACGGAAGCGGGGGCTATTCTCCCTTGCCTTTTCTTTCTCCGTCGGGTTCGTCGATTTTTACGGCTGGGCGCGGGCACGGCGGCCGAGCCGCTCTGCATGGCGGGCGCTGCCGGTGCGGCGCGCACAGCAGTGACGGCAGGCGCTGCAGGGCGAGAGGTGGTGTTGGTGGTCCGGGCGACTGTCCCGGCCCTCTTGTTCCGGAGCTCCCTTCGGAACACCGGGCACGAGACGTGGTTGGCGCAGGTCGCTGGGTCCTCCCGCGGCCGTAGGCAGTTCTTTGCGGCGTGGGAATTACCGCAGCGGACGCAGGCCAGCGGGAGGTGGCAGCCATGCGAGGAGTGTCTAAATCCTTGGCATCGGTGGCACTGCACGGTTCCTCGCTTGCCACGCCAGGCCTCGATGACGATGCCCGGCATGTGAAGGAGCTCCGCGATGGTGTAGAACTGTAGAGGGCCGTAAAGTTGGTGGTCCGCCGGGTCTGCACGTAGAAGCTGCACTCGGGGCGTCATGCGCGCGCCCGAGTGGCCTTCACGTGCTCTGCCTCAAAGCCGTGTTCGGCTAGGGCGGCAGTGATCTCGGCGGGCTCGGTGGTGGAGGGGAGGCCACGGATGGCCACCTTGAGGGGCCTCTCGGCCGGCAGCGAGTACGAGAACCATTTGACCTCCGGCAGCGAAGACAGCATATATATTACATCATGTGTAGGCGTAAATCTTTTTTGCACACATCCAAAAAAAATTAGGACGTATTTTATTAGTCTTTTTTTTATTCACAATTGGTAAACCCTTCGCATCATCTCACCTGGTGGTAAGTGACGATGATGCCGAAGATGGAAGCGGGCTTACCGAGACTCCCCAACGCAATGGAGAACTGGCTTTCTTATCTTTAAGCGGAATGTTGTTAACACTGATGTTTTGCGGCGAGACTTAGATAAGATGGTGGTAGCTAGCCAGGCGGGCTTAGAAAATGCCCTACCACCAACCAAACCGAGTCTTGCAAGTTGACCCCACCGGGAATCGTACCCTCGATCTCCTAGTGTAAGCGAATGTACTAACCATTACGCCTAGGAGGCAGTTAGACCCATATAATACATATGGGGAATAAAAGGTCATCTTTGACTAAGTAAAAACTTTAGTTTGTTAAACTCTCTTTGCTAAGTACACTAGACAGCGCCATCTATGATTTTTTCAAGGAACGGAGCCTGGAAAGTTCCTCATTAAGTTACGGCTGGGAAAAGTCGATATAATATCGGTAAAATATATGAAGAAAAAATAAAGCCGGTGAATTTTCCGCTGATATTTTTTTGGGACAATTGTTTATTGTTGAGCAGTAAATGTATACCACCTGAAATTTTTTAGTATAAACATTTTAACTTCAAAACAACAAAGAATATTTTTTTTTCCTATGGTTCTTTTATTAGTTACAAGGACAGGAGAGTATATATAAATATATATAAAATATACTATGCAAAAGTACAGTAAAAACAAATTTTTTACTTACCGGCTGTCTAATTACCGACAGAGGGTAAAAGTTAATATTTACCCTCCGTCGGTAATTAGACAGTTGGTAAGTAACATTTTTTTTTATTATATTTTGGTATATTTACCACAAATAAACTAGTTTCCTTACAAAAAAGAAAAACTTTAATATAAAAATTTTTTTACGCCCTCTAGCATCAATCATTGCCCATCACTATAGCAATTCCACTATATAAGGTGAAAAGCAACGTTTGTTGCTTTATTTACGCTTCGACCACGGTCAAAGCGACATCTCCCAGTTAATATTCACATTAAAATTAAAATCAAAGGTAATTATTGTGCAGAATTAGAGTTTAATTTTCAGGTTTTGCCTCATAAATACATATGAAATGAAATGATAGATATAGATATCAAATGAGCAACAATTTACTAAATAAATTGTTACTTTTTTTCAGATGGAGACTCGTTGGGCGCGAATGAAGCGTAGGAGTAACAGGTCCAAGCCAATGACTGAAAAAAAAAATGGTGAGTGTTTAGCTCTATCACTTAAAGAAAAAGACGTAAGATTTGAACTAAAATTTTCATTTTTTCTGTGTGTTTATAATTTCATTAGATTTTTAGCTAAAATAATTATTTTTTAATTTCAGTTAAGGACCCGAAGATGCGGTTAAAAGTGGTATTAGACCTGAAATCGCTGAGAGAATTTATTGAAAATGTTTCCCGATCGACTTGTGGCCATAGAATGGCAGTATTTCCATTATTCAATGACGAGAGAAGGCCAATTGGTTATGCTGAGTACGTGGACCCCTCGAGCGATGGCGCTGCCTGTAAAATTCTGTTACGAGACCTTAACATTGAGATTACGTCGTGTGATCGCGAGACCGAAACAGAAGAAGAAGAAGAAGACGATCAAAATTTAGTAAAATAGTTTTTTAATTTATAATTAATGAAACTCGTAGATTACGCTAGTCTTTCATTGTCACTTACCACCAGGTGAGATGTTGTCAAGGGTTTACCAATTGTGAATAATAAAAAAAAAAGTCTGTAAGCCAAAGGAAAAATAATTTTAATAACCTTATAAAAAATAAATATTTTATTAAATTATGTAGTACGAGTTAGTTTTACTGGAGAATAAAAATATATAGAAACCTCATTTAGTTTTCTATGTATCGATATAAAGAGTGAAGTATCGAGCGTTTCCCATCTCTAATGGCCCCTCGTTTGTATAAAATTACTCACTCGGCGGCAGCTTCACATTAGTCGCCTAACAGTGTTCTTGAACCTACCGATTTTTCGGTATTTCTACCGATATGGGCTATGTTCTACCGAAATACCGAAATGAATCGACTTTCCTACGATTTTAGAGTATACAAGGAAATTCTCCCGATTTTTTACTTCTAAGTTGGCAACCCTTTTCATTTATGTTTAATGTTACGGGGAAGCTCTCAATAGTAAGTATGGACCTAGTGCAGAATGTTCCATACATTTTGGGAATACCCTTGTGTCCTACAACTCGATGTTAAAAGGGGCTTCCCGCTCGGGAATTTACCTGTCTAGTCTATACGAGTATATACAGGAATTCGGTTTTATTATTTTCTTTTTCATTAATTTTCTTAACTTTGAAGAGAGAGTAAAGCACCCATCCTAAAGAGTGCCTACAAAATCTTTAAGTTAGTATAATTTCGTCTGACGAGGAGCCAAGCAGCTAATTGTTATGACTTTGAAAGATTTTTTCAAAGATGACCGCGGCTATGGCCAAAGAATATTGGTATAAAAAATAAGTGTGATTGTATTAGTTTGTAAGTTTCTTTTTTTTTCAATAAATAAACGACTTTGATTGAATATCGTATTTTTTTGTCAAATACCGATTTTGGCTACAAATATACCGATTTTAGCTGACAACTCTACCGATCTCGCTCTATGACGTTCGAGACCACAGGTCGCTATAAACGCTCGATACCAAAGAGAATATAATACACTACGTCTCGATACTTCGGTCGTATCCGCTGAAATTAATGCACAGATCACTACTATATGTAGCAATTAATGTAAATAAAAAGTGAAGGTAAGAGTATTTCTATACATTTTTCAGTATGAAAATTGAAGTTTTTGAAATGGAAACACCTTTAGCTATTTCTTACCGTACACAGAAGCTAAGCATTTACAGAAGCCGGTTTGTTTATGTTGTTATCTTTGTTTGAGGCGAGAAATACAGTGATTATGCTAATGATTACAAAGTAGTAAGAATAGATGGACAGATATGCAATCTTTAATGTTCTTTTAGCAAAACAATATAATTGCATTTGGTAATAATATTTATCTATCTATTAGTGCACTATTATCACATCTATTATCACATGCAAAGCAGGATAGATGCATTTGAGATGTGGTGTTGGCGTCGTTTACTACGTATTCCTTGGACAGCCATGAGGACAAATCTCTCCATCCTAGAGGAGCTCAAAGTTAGGACCCGCCTTTCAACAGTGTGCCAACAACGCTCGCTCTCATTCTTTGGACACTGTGCACGCCGTCCCAACAGCTTAGAGTACCAAATCATGACGGGAAAGGTAGAGGGCAAAAGAGCTCGAGGAAGACCTCCTGCCAAGTGGTGCACCCAAGTCACCAGCACCATGACATGACATGACGGTCACGATCCCCAGCATTGGGGGAACGACTGATTGGATTGGATTAGTGCACTTACCCTAGTAAACATTGTTTCTAGATTTCGAAGATAAACTGAGAACTCAGTAACTTACTAATTAAATTGTTTATTTATTTCAGATGAACCCAAGCTCTACCAAACATTTATTGGAAATTCTGACCGGAAATTTCGAGCCTACAATCACAAAGCCCGTCCAGAGGAATGAAGATGCTAACGAGATTGTTTGTACAGGTGAATTTCATTTTATTAATAAGTGTTTTATGAAAATAAATGCTAATTTGATTTAAATTTGGTCGGATGGTTAAGCGGTAGGATGCTTGCCTAAGAGCCAAGGAGGCGTAAGTTCAAATCCTGGTCTGAGCTGAAAATATATTTTCCATTGATTTTTAATAAAAATATAATTTTCAATTTACAGATAGCCAACGCGGAGCCACAGCAAATCCATCCAGAACACACATCGCGGAGAATATAGAACTGACTCGGCAGCTGAGGTTTGTCTTAGACCGGATATCACCAAAAAGATTAGCACAATTGAGATCTGGGCAGCCGAAGGCAAAGCGCTCAAAGTCGACGACCACTACAACGAAGAGAGTCAACTTGATGCCTGACAGCGCTGATGACGATGTCTCAACTGTGGAAATGATTGATAATAATGGCGACGTGGTAGGTATCTACTTAAATGACAAAGGCCTTACAAGTGCAGGTCCTGAGTCACAACAGTGCAGTCATGAGTGGCAAAACTTGAGTCGTGCTGCAGTGTCTGCTGACCTGTTTTGTGTAAGGCGACCTTCAGCACCGGGCTATAGTTCAGCCAATACTGCAGATGGATTTGATGGTAGCTCAGAGGTTCATCAACAAAGTCATCATCACCAAAAACTGTCAGATCTTCGCCTAACAACTCGTCAAATGTCTGGACCATCTAATATCCAAGCAGTTCATCATAAGACGGCACCATCTTCTGAAAGAAACGATCTTGATCATCATCAGAGACAATCAGTCCCTCATTTTGCCCCATCATTTCCTCTAGTAGGCAGCTCTCGGCTTTCATTAACGGTCCATCATCAACCATCTCACTGGATGAGTGCACCATCTCATCAAATACACCATCCTAGGCTTAATAATCCAGTCCATCATCAACCATTTCATCGGATGAGTGCACCATCTCAACAAATAGATGGTATTGGGCCTATTTATTCATCTCACCAGTCGGTGGATCAAATAGCCTCTTCGTCCCTCCAAATACCGCATCCCGGACCAATAAATGCAGTCAATCATTACCCATCCCATCCGATGAGCATACCATCTCATCAAATAGAAGGTCTTGGGCCCATGCGTTCATGTCATCAGCCGGTTAATCAAATGGCCCCAACATCTCATCAAATACACCATCCCACGCCTATTAATCCATCTCATCAAATGGCCGGACCATCGCAAGAAGTTCCCTGTCCTAGGCTTATGGGTCCAGTTAACCATCAACCATCCCATCAAATAAATGGTCCATGGGTTACATATTCACCCCAGTTCATCGCAGAGCATGACCAGAGACCATCAGTCTCTCATGTGGGTGAACCAGCTCATTTCAATTCTTATAAAGAGCTGCTCAGCCAAGACACATCTCACCTTCTTCAACTGAACCAAGAGCATAGACCATCTACGTCATACCCTCCTCTATCCCAACATAATGTTGAATATAATATGCACCATGTGCAGCAGAATCAAGTAAATCAGTGTCACTGTAGCAAACAAGTTCAACCTCCAACCAGTGAACCAGCTGATGAATCTGCTTCTGCTGCAACAAGTCCACAAACAATTAGTGATACTGATGTCTCTGATGATGAAGGACATTCGGTTTCAGAAAGCGATATACAGAATATGAGGCAACATCTTCTATCAGTCGCAAATGACTTTATCACCGGTTATTCTGCTATTTGCGAAAGTCTTGAGATCAAAGAGATCTATTTCAGCATTGAAATCAAGAAATGACCAAATCTGCAGATCATTTTTAGGCTTACTTAAATTTATAACCAAGAAGCCACAGTAAGATTTTAATTTTTTATAAATTTTATTAGTGTTTTAGTATTTTATAAGTATTTTATCATCTAAAATTGTTAAGTAAATATGACATATGTAATAAGTTTTACTGCCAATGGCCGTAATGCGTGCTAATTCACGCAAGCTCTGTGATCTCACCAAAACCATTCAAATTGTTTAGATTTTTTCACGTGGCGTCACGTGACGTCTAGAAGTATCTTAAAAGTGCGTTTGTATGTTTTCATAGCTTAAGGCTTGTTCTCAGTATATTTGATTTTATTGTAAAGTTGATTGTTAGTGATATGAATTCTTAATCTCTATGTTTTTACAATAAATACCGGGTACTGATACTACTGAACCGAATTGTTTATTGTCATCCATCCCTCGTATTCAAACTTTCCCGCCATTTCTGAAAACTTAATAAGTACCAACTTCGAATCTATATTGGGCCGCTAATTTCAAACTGTTGTGACATCTTACTTATCTATCATCTGAATTTATGCGTATAACCATAACTATTAATTATGTTAAATCAATATTTTAACGACTCATTAATAAAATTAATCGCCGCAAATTAGCATAATTATTTGTAGTTTGAAGGTATCTTAAGTCGAATGTCACAATTCGATTTCTAGGAAGCGGCTTCTTTTGTTTAAACAAACAAGCAATAAAATATGAATTTTTACTGATTGAAATATTTGATAACGTTAATGAGACAGGGATTTACGTAGAACTTTGTATATCTATGTGACAGTGACCACTAAAAAAAAAAAAAAATTTGCGCTTCGGAATAATCAAACCCGGATTTTAAAAATTTTATTTGACATTATAATGTTTTATAATGTTTTTATCTGCGCAAATCATTATAATGTTTTATAATATTTTTCCACCTGGGAGCACACTTAACCGAAAGTTAACGTCAGGTTATGGTCGAAATTGTGCGTTAAGTTTACGCTATCCAGTTATAATACAACTCAGTTAACTTTAACTTTTAGTGAACTTGAGAATAACTGTTAGACTTATAAGCCAATTTGAGTGAAGTTAGCGTCAACTTGAAGTACAACTTTTCTTATAATTCCGGCATTAGTTTTACTTGAATTTGTTGATCAAGATTTATTTTGACTTCAACTACTGTAAATTTGAAAGTTAATGCAAAGTTCAAATGAAATTCGTGTTCATCGTTGAAGTATAACTAGTTGTACTACAACGCTGGTTATCTGGGCAGCTTATTACGAGGAAGACTTAAGGATTTAATTATTTTCCTTCTATCCCTCAAAAGTTAAGCAAATGGAGTGAAATAACAAGAAATATTTTATGTCTGGCCGTTTAGTGACGATATTCTGATATTTTCTCTAGTTTGTGACGTAAATGTAAACCAATAGTAAAAAAATTCTGTCCTTAGTTGCGTCACGAGCATTAAAAATACGCCTGAAGTCTCGCGCCACAACCTTAAGCTCATATCGCAAGTGCGTCGTTATCAGAAAACCGTCACTTCGCGGTCTTATAGACCAAGTTCCCGGTCTATTTTATTTCGATATATTTTCTGCCATTTTTGGTCTCATAGTTTTGTAATTTTGAATTATAGCCTGTAAGTTTTTTTTCAGTATGGGCTGTGATATTACGAATATTAATCGTATTTATAAGTACTGCATTTACTCATAAATTAACTAAGAACATTTTAAATATTGACAAAAGGTTTTACGCCTTTAGTGGTCAATTATGACCACTTAGTGTATCTAATTTAATTCATTAGATGGAGGTAATTGCCATCTTCCCTTATGGGGATTTTAAATATTGAGAACAGTAAAAAGACTTTTTTTTTACTGTCTCAATATTTTATATGAACAGAGTGGAGAAATAATCTCAAGTGATTGAATCTGAGGCCTTAATTTTACACAATTAAAATAATTCGTTAAAATGTTTTTATTTTCTTTTAATTTTGTCATTGAACATTATACTGTGATCATGAAATGGTTAACCAGATCATGAAATGACTGAGCATAAATTTCAAGCGATCTGCCACGGGGGGCGTTTTCATGATTTGGTCAACCATATAATGGAGTGATTTATTTCACGATATGGCCACGATATATCTGTCGTAGTGATATAATTAATTGTCGATTTAATGAAATCAAAAACTAAAACTGGCCAATATCGTTTAACCCTTAGCAGAGAGGTCAAAGGCAAGCGCATGTGCTCAAACGGGGCGCATTGAATGTAAGCGGAGGGAGCGCGCTCCGCTTACAATTGAATGGCACCACCGTTGTTTTTATATAAAACATATAAAAACTGATTCCTGATCTAGTTAGCTACTGAAATTTGCTTTCTACCCATGCCAATTCACACACGATTCCATTTTTTGCAAACTTTTTGCACACAAACGTTTAAACCGGAAGTGTTTAGAAAACCTAACACTGGAGAAAAGTCTAAGGAGTTGATCAAAAAACTTGAAATATAGAAGTATCAACCCCTCACTTGTATTACAGAAATCAGAACAGCTGTTTAAATGTCAATTTTTTAAACTGGCGGTCGGCCGTCAGACGGATTTTACACTTTCTAACCGTAACGGATAGAATCCCGCTTGAGCGTATTTTGCGGTTCTATCAGTTACGGCAGGCCTGTCGCACTCCGCGCTGAATGCGTGAAAATGTACCTGCGCTATGCGGAACCGTGCACGGGGTAAGTTAAGTCTGGGGTGTCACGCGCGCGCTCCAACTAAACGCTCCAACTAACGTTAAAAAAGTAATGCTTATACCAACTTATTGTCAAGTTTTTATTTAAGTATGGCCACACGAAAAGCCAAAAGATAATGCATAGCATACGGGTGCTTAAACAACAACAAAAATATCGACTTTTCATTATTTAGTCATCCGAAGGATATCGAAAGGTCACATTAATTATTTACTAGTATTCCCGGCGAACTTCATACCACCTTACACTACACTACACTACACTACACTACACTACACTACCCTACCCTACCCTACACTACACTACACTATACTACACTACCTTACACTACCCTACCCTACCCTACCACTACACTACACTACACTACCTTACACTATACTACCCTACCCTACCCTACCCTACCCTACCCTACACTACACTACATAAGAACCTTCTCCTGACAATAACGAACTCGACAAAAAAAGAATTCGCGAAATCGGTCCAGTCGTTCACGCGTGATGTCGTGACCAAGGAAAATAGGGATTCATTTTTATATATATATATATATATATATATATATATATATATATATATATATATATATATATATATATATATATATATATATATATATATATATATATATATATATATATATATATATATATATATATATATATATATATATATATATATATATATATACTAGCTGTCCCGGCGAACTACGTACCGCCTTACATTACACTACCCTACCCTACCCTACACTACCCTACCCTACACTACCCTACCCTACACTACACTACCCTACCCTACACTACCCTACCCTACACTACCCTACCCTACACTACCCTACCCTACACTACTCTACCCTACACTACACTACCCTACCCTACATACACTACCCTACACTACACTATTACCCTACACTACCCTACACTACACTACCCTACACTACACTACCCTACCCTACCCTACACTACCCTACCCTACCCTACACTAACCTACCCTACCCTACACTACCCTACCCTACCCTACACTACCCTACACTACACTACACTACCCTACCCTACCCTACATAAGAACCTTCTCCTGACAATAACGAACTCGACAAAAAAAGAATTAGCCAAATCGGTCCAGCCGTTCTCGAGTTATGCGCTTACCAACACATTTTGCGATTCATTTTTATATTATAGATAGATTATTTTCTATACGAGTATATACTAATATACAAATACTAATATACTAATAATATTATAAAGAGGAAAGCTTTGTATTTTTGTATGTTAGTAACGAATAAACTCAAAAACTACTGAGCCGATTTTAAAAATTCTTTCACCATTAGAATGCTACATTATCGTTGAGTAACATAGACTATATATAAAAATAAGGGATCCTTGTTAAAACTTCAGTAACGTAAACCAAGATGTAAAAAAATTTATTCCAACGCATACGCTACGGAAACTATTGATGATAGAACAAAAAAATGCTGTACAATATTAGAGAACATATCAATACCTACAAAAACTTCGCGATACTTTTGAATTACTTAAATTGGACATTCCATTCAGAAGATTTTACGAATTTGTGAAAATAAACACCGCCACCGCGCAATGACTAGTGTGGCCCCAAGCAATTCAGCAGTAGCGTAGTAATCTATACTAATATTATAAAGAGGAAAGCTTTGTATGTTTGTAACGAATAAACTCAAAAACTACCGATTTGAAAAATTCTTTCACTGTTGGGAAGCTACACTATCCGCGGTTGCTATAGGCTATATTATATTTTCAAATAGGGATCCTTTCTAATACTCTAATAGTGTAACCCAAGGTGTAAAATTATTACCTTAAAAAAATCCTGCATTATCAACAAAAAGTAGTGTAGTGTAGGGTAGTGTGTAGGTTGTAGTGTGTAGTGCAGTGAAGTGCAGTTTAGTATAGTGTAGTGCAGTGTAGTTTAGTGTAGTGCAGTGTAGTGTAGTGTATTGCAGTGTAGTCAAAGATGAGATACTAGTTACTTGGTGTAGTGTAGTACTAGATCGTTCAGTAAGTCCCGACCCCGAGACTCAAGAAGGCGCATATATTAAAAACTCTTTTAATTTTTAGAAAGTACTGGCCATCACATGATATGTGTATTTTTTTTTGAAAATCGTACAATAAACTATTGATTTACAGACATTTAAGTGACGCTACTTTTGTAATTTCGTAAACAGTGGAAAAAAAACGAGTTTCGCTAGTTGATAAAACATTGTTTTTTAATGGGGAAAAATACCGCTCACGCACAACAGTGGCTTATAAAGTGTTATCCGGAATCTGCTGCGTCTGACTAAACCAACCATTTGTCAGTGGTATGCCGATTTCAAACGCGGTCGTTTGGACACAAATGATACGCTCTGGTCTGGAGTTTCGGATTGTTAGGAGCTGTAGATTAAAAATGAAAAATTTTTGCAAAATTTAACACCCACGCAATTTTTCCTGGGAGACGAAATTTCGTGAAATTCATTGGTATTTCAACATGAAAAAAAAATATTTTTGCTAAGTTTTAACTTATAGGAACCTGTAGGTGGAAATTAATTTTCCCTATGAGCTATTTTCAGTCCAAACTGCGGCCTAGCGCCTTGGTGACTAAGAAAGACGTTGTTGTATTGTTTGGTAGTATAGGTGGTGCAATAAGGTCTTATTAACATGTGAATAGTAAATTCGATTCTTTAGTACCAACATTTAATAATTTTCCTTAAACTAGTCCCAGGATATATGAAGGAATCCAGAGAGCGTTAGTACAACTAAAAATAATATGACTATAAACATTTTTGTTTTTTACAGGGCACATCGTTACTTTCTTTATTTTTTCTTTTCCTGGAGTTGCTTTCATCACTGCAATAAACGCAATAAACTCCGTTGTTGATTTTGCGATTGTCTTTTAGATCCATCAGTAGACACTGCGTAACATTGGGAAGACCTTCACATTGGCCGGAACCGTGTAAACAAACAAAAGATAATATTTTCTCGCACGCAATTGTTATCGTACGGCCGACTCAGGAGTGACAACAAATGATAACACCGAGATTGTCAGCAATAGGGATGACGACAGCATCAGAAATAAATTATGAACTCTTGATCACTAAATTGCCCTCCTACTTAAACTTCCGAAAACCTTACTCGTTTGGTTGTCCAATGAGACTTCGATTTTTAATTCACTAAAATCACAAAATGAGTATATAAATGACGAAAACTATGAAGGCACGCCTAGTTCAAGTATTTTTAAAACAAAATGTTTTTGTCAGATGATAAATAAAAAGTAAATCTAATGACTAGCATTCGTCATCCCTATTAGGATGAGTTCACATCCATCGTCTACTTTACACAGCTGGTGTAATGTCATATCTGCGAGTTCATAAAAGTTTTAAAAAAAACTAAAAACCGACTTCAAATTGAAATTCACTCAAAAGTATGAAATAATATTATTATACTTAAATACACATCATTAACCAACAATAACGAAATCAAAGGTAGGACGAATTAAATTAGGGGCTTAAATTTTTTTTTCGAGGTCGGTACCAGTACACAGTTACTTACGTATCAAATGTTTTAGATTCGAGTGTTTGCTGACACCGACCAAAAAAAAATTGTAAGCGCCAAATTTAATTCGGAATTGAATATGGAGTGTAAATGTCCGTGTTGCACCGCACCAACTCCACTGAATGTTGAAGGCTCTACAATCACAGTTGTAGACGAATAATAATATATCTGCGGCGAACAATTTGAAATAGTAAGAAAAAAAAAACATAAAATAAACGAAAGCGAAGATGACGGACAACGAAATATTTTAGAAAAGGCAAGTAAAGCCTGTGCGGAAAGAGAACCGTCGTAAGATTTAAGGGCGCTCGCGCTGCTGTGCTATCGTATTTGTCATATTCAAAACACTGTCACGTCTTAACAGTGCTGAAACTTATTAGAATACTAGCTGTCCCGGCGAACTTCGTACCGCCTTACATTACATTACACTGCCCTACCCTACCCTACCCTACACTACACTACCCTACCCTACCCTACCCTACACTACACTACCCTACCCTACACTACCCTACCCTACACTACTCTACACTACCCTACACTA
Organism: Coleophora flavipennella; assembly: GCA_947284805.1. NCBI lineage: Eukaryota > Metazoa > Arthropoda > Insecta > Lepidoptera > Coleophoridae > Coleophora > Coleophora flavipennella. Next base: position 14,746,830 of record OX369255.1, on the reverse strand, counting down.
CCCTACCCTACCCTATCCTATCTCTCAAGTTGGATCGAACTGCACATGGTGTGCGAATTTTATTATAATCGGTTAAGTGGTTTAGGAGTCCATTGAGGACAAACATTGTGACACGAGATTTATATATATTAAGAAGATTAGAATCCAGTATTTGACTACTATTTATCAACTGTCAAAAACGACGTTTTGTTTTGAAATTGTTTATGTCATTTATTATTATTATATCAGCTCATATACGTCCCCACCGAGGGGCTCGAGCCTACCCTGAATCAGGGCGATTAGGCCTTAGTCGACCACGAGGGCCCAGTGCGGGTTGGTCGACTTCACACACAATCTGCGAATTTCTTCGCAGGCGTGTGCAGGTTTCCTCACGATGTTTTCCTTCACCGATAAAGCAATCGGTAAGTATATGTACGTAAGTTTTTGAAAAACTCATTGGTACATTGGCCGTACAGATTTGAACCCGGTACCTCTGGTTAGATGGACCGAGTCGTTACCGGTTGAGCCACCGACGCTTATTGTTCTATATACTTCATCAATATCGTGTCACCCAGAGTTGCTACGAATGGGTAGTTATTATGAATCACTACTTTAACGCTGACCTTCGTAGTGGAAAATCATATTTATAGGCAATAACTTGAGAGTAGGAGCCTCATTAATTTGTTCAGCACAGTTGCGATCAGATGCATTTGAGTGTAAAAGAATAATTTATAAAAAAGTTTAGTGTTTCGTCAAGAATCAAAGGTTTGTAATTTGTCATTGTCTTTGACAAACTAATTTAGTGATTTTGATAAATATAAAATTGAAATATAACATGAAAAAAATAAGTTTTCATGCTTTTGTAGGAAAAATGCTATTTAGTGAATATTTTTTGAATTTTTTTTTAGATACTGACAAATACCCTAAACCGCCTCCGTTGCGAAATGGTTAAGACCATTAGCTTCATATCAGGAGTCTAACTTTATAAGACTCAGTTTGGCAGGTGGAAGGGCACATTCTACGCCCGCCGGGCTAGCTACCACCATATTATCTAGTTCTTGCTGCCAAACATCAAAGTTAACAGCAGTGATATGTTCCGGTTTGAGCATAAGATAGCCAGTTCCCCATTGCGTTGGGGAATCTGGGTAAGCCTGCTTGCATCTTTTGCATCGTCGTTACTTTATAGTTTATACCTTCAGGTGAGCTTCTTATCGTTGTATGCTTGCGATAGTAGATTCTTAATGGAACACTGAAATGAACATTTTATGTAGACTCACTGCCTCACTGTCTACTGCCCGAAGATGATCACGAAACCGGTTGCAGTATAAACAAAGTGTTTTATTTATATTAATTGTGGAATTATATTCTTAGTAGCATTCGGGCAATTATAAAAAATAAATAATTGCCCGAATGCTACTAAGAATATAATAGCAATATTTTTTTTTTTACTGTGGAATAGTGCAAGACATAAAAATGTTCGCTTCTTACCATTGTGGATCATCATCATCATATTAGCCTAAAAACGTCTACTGCTGGACAAAGGCCTCCCCCAAGGATTTCAACGACGATCGGTCCTGCGCTGCACGCATCCATCAGCTTCCCGCGATCTTCACCAGGTCGTCGGTCCACCGCGTGGGAGGCCTGCCTACGCTACGTTTTGCGGTGCGCGGTCGCCACTCGATAACTTTACTACCCCAACGGCCATCTGTTCTAAGAACTATGTGCCCTGCCCACTGCCACTTAAGTTTAGCGATTCTGTGAGCTATGTCGGTTACCTTGATTCTCCTACGGATCTCCTCATTGCTGATTCGATCACTCCATTGCCCTTTGGGTGACCTTGAGCATTATGAAGCCCATAGTAAGCGACCATGTCTCAGTTCTGTATGTCATCACTCGCAACACACACTGGTCAAAGACCTTAGTCTTGAGACACTACAGTATTTGGGACATGAAGATATTGCGAGGCTTTCCGAACGCTGTTCAGCCGAGTTGGATTCTTCGTTTGCCCTCCGGAGGACTTCGTCTACTTTCCTATTTCGACTACTTTCCTACTTCGTCCACTATTGATCTCTTTCTTGAAGTTGGACCTACCTAACTGAACTGTTTGTCCCAGGTATACATATTCGGCAAAAACTTCGAGTGTAGAGTCTCCAACCTTCAAAGGAGTTGGTGCGACACGGGCATTTAACATGGTTTTCGTCTTGTCCATGTTCATTTTAAGACCCACTTGTTGAGAGACTCTACTGGGGTCATCGGGTATTGTGCTTAGGTCTTCGATACAGAATGTATACTCAAAAGTCTTCCTTAGTCTCAGTCATGACCACGATATCATCAGTGAACGGAGGTGGGTGATGTAATGGCCGTTGATATTGATGCCGAGTCCACCCCAATCCAGAAGCTTTCAAACATCTTCCAAGGCGGCGGTAAACAGTTTCAGAGATATAACGTCTCCCTATCTTATTCCTTGCTGCAGCCTTATAAGTTTCGAATTCTGGCCCTGAAGGCGAACTGACATGGTGGCGTAATGAATAATGATACAAACATTTCAACACCTCGAAACTTCACGGCCACTCAACTGATATATATGTATTTTTTTTTTCACTCACCTATACCACGATCGCAAAGACTACAGCTTGACTTGACTTGAAATGAGATACCTCTGTGGCCCCTTTGGAGGTCCCACGGTGGGCGTGGGCGTGACTAGGGCTATGTACCTATACGTATTTTCCAGCTATGGCAAATAGCGATCTAAGGTATTTTTGACTGAAATTTATGAACCTACACGCACGAAAATAAATTTGGTTTAATTTTTTTAGTAAATCAAAAGGGTGGAATATCCCTGGAAAAAAAATCGCCCAAGCGAGAGTCAGACTCGCACATGAAGGGTTCCGTACCATCGCACAAGATTTTAACACTTAAAAATTTCGTTTCTTGTATAGGGGGATTTGATTTTTTATTTTGTTTTGTTTTTATTATCTGTAGATAAAGCGGAAATTGAAATACACACTGTGAAAATTTCAAGTGTCTTTCCTATTAGTTACAGTTTATGAACTATAGCCCGCTGGCAGACAGACAGACGACGGACAGCAGAGGCTTAGTGATAGGGTCCTGTGGGCACCCTTTGGTTCGGAACCCTAAAATTCACAGCATGGAGCATTTCGGATGAAAAAAGGGGGACCACGGGGCGCGTACAGATCTAGGCCCCACATCTGGGAAATAGATTTAGGGTCTACTGAGCCTAAGTCCTGAGTGGCATTAATCATAAAGTGCAAGGTTGGTGCTCTGAAATCTCTAACTACAAAGAGAGTACTTTGTATTTATCTAGTACAAAGCTTCCATTGCCATAAATAACGATTTACCACGTGATCCCGGAGTGACACTAAAAACCTTGGTTAATTAACCAGTGTGACCACAAGTGTGACGCAATAAAGGTTAACGATAAGGCAGGGTAACGGACGTGTGACTGCTGCACTGATAAGCGTCTCTTTCTGCCCTGGAGACTTCCATATATTTGCATTCTTTGTCTCTGTCTGCGTTGTAATTTTCCATCTACTACGGTACTATGATTATTATATTATATATACTTTGGCTACGGCCCAACAAATAGGGAGATAGGGCATTCAGCAGTATGACCATACGCGGCAGTTTGTCTTCTTTTTAACCGGATAAGCCGCATTTTGTGCTATAGAAAATTTTGTTAACGTTTTCAAAATCATCTAGCAATTACAATTTTCGATACAAAACTCACAAGCAGAATATTTTTTACTTTCGAGCGACGAAGCAGTAACGAAGGTATTGTAATGGCAAAAAAAAACGAAGTTAAGATTTTGATGGGGATTGATTGTCTTACACTAATAGAGTATAAAAATATGTGTGGTGTGCGTGAGTGTGTGTGTGTGTGTGTGTGTGTGGGTTGTGTCTGTACGTCGTCCGGTGTACTAGCTCACAAAATACTGGACGGATTTGGGTTAAAAATTTGGATTTGGAAATATTATTTTTAAATCTCCAGGTGTTTTTTTTTTCAAATTTGGCCTATCTCAATATTTAAGGTTTGCCACCAAAGTAAAAAACACGGTATCTTTTTACTTAAAAAATGGCTCTAATAATTTTGATGACACTTGATGTGTTACTAAAACTATGTATGGCCTACAGTACGCAGTAGTCCGTTAATCCAAGGAAAATCGAATTAAGGTACCTCACATACAAATCCAGCTCTTTTGTTACTTTTTCGCATAAATGACTATAACGACTTTAATAAAACTTTGTGAATAACTATGACTTAATAAGGCCTAATGCACTGGATACTCAAATTAATATAAAAATGTTGATTTTTTTAGCTTGGCGGGATCAATGTTTTAGAGATGGTCACACATGTTTGTTTACGTTTTGCGCCTTGCGGTTGCTGCCCACACCACACAAATGTAGTGAGTAGTGAGTGATTAAAATGTACTTTGTACTGTGACTGCCTAGGCCTACACACACACCCGTCGTAAATAAATTAATTAAATTAATTGTGGCGCAGGCACTAGTCACAGTAGGCGGCAAAGCAAACAGGGCGACAGACAGACTAAACTGGCTGGACTTGCAGGTCGTCGAATTCGTACGTGACCGTCAATATGTTTGGAAATCGCTCGGTAATACCAATCACTACATTTTGCAGAAGTAAACTAAACTGGGATATGGATTTCATGGTAAGCATTGTTTTTCTAACTTAACCTGCGTATAATTTTGTTACCCAACCATATTTGACGTGGCACACCCAGCCTGTTACCCTAGTCCAAATACATCTACACTGTGGCATGATCATTACCTAGCCATATTCATATGGGAGTGGCACATCCAGTCTTTTCCACTAGTCCAATAACATCTATCATCATCATCATCATCATATATCAGCCGAAGGATGTCCACTTCTGGACAAAGGCCTCCCCCGAGGACCTACACAATAACCGGTTCTGCGCTGCCTGTATTCAGCGGCTTCCCCCGACCTTCAAGAGGTCATCGGTCTACCGAGTGGGATCATCATCATCATCATCATCATATCAGCCACAAATCGTCCACTGCTGGACAAAGGCCTCCTCCAAGGATTTCCACGACGACCGGTCCTGCGCTGCCCGCATCCATCGGCCTCCCGCGACCTTCACCAGGTCATCGGTCCACCGCGTGGGAGGCCTGCCTACGCTACGTTTTCCGGTGCGCGGTCGCCACTCGAGAACTTTACTGCCGCATCGGCCATCTGTTCTACGAGCTATGTGCCCTGCCCACTGCCACTTCAGTTTAGCGATTCTGTGAGCTATGTCGGTTATGTCTACAAGCTGTTTTCGAGAGTCATTACGAATCGTCTCGTCTACCGAGGATACTTACATATATTACATTTAGCAGTGCGTGGTCACACCCAGGACACTTCATACAATGGACTAGAAATGACATTTCGAAAAAGGAATGACGAAACTAACAAAATGGCGCCGAATTCCTATACGTTCGACAACCAAACTGTAACCAATCTGTATCAATCTGGGTGACAAGGGGGTGAGGTCGCAATCTAGAGAGCGGCAGGGAGTGTCCATACTGTATGTTAGTACTAATATATATATTTTGGTGCGGTCGACAAAATCTAGATGGTTGCATAATAATTATACCATACTATATTCATCTAGGCGTGGCACATCCAGCGTGTTCTACAACTCCAACAACATCTACACTGCTGCATAATAATTATACTTAGCCATATTCTTATGGGCGTGGCACATCCAGCCTTTCCCACTAGTCCAACAACATCTAGACTGCTGCATAATAATTATACCTAGCCATATTCATATGGGCGTGGCACATCCAGCCTTTCCCACTAGTCCAACAACATCTAGACTGCTGCATAATAATTAAACCTAGTCATATTCTTATGGGCGTGGCACATCCAGCGTGTTCTACAACTCTAACATCATCTAGACTGCTGCATTATAATTATACCTAGTCATATTCTTATGGGCGTGGCACATCCAGCGTGTTCCACAAGTTCAACTACATCTAGACTGTTGCATGATAATATACCTAGTCATATTCATATGGGTGTGGCATATCCACACTGATCCACTAGGTAGTGCAATAAGTTGTATACTGTTGCATAAGAATAAGGATAATGACGACGTCATAAGAGACATTTTCTAACACATGTCAAGAACAACATCCAATACTTGAAATGACTAAACGCATTATAAACTGAATTCATTCGCAACAACCATGTAAAATTTTGTTACTTTTTTTTTATTTTCGATAATTTCCTAAAAAAAGTACTGAGCCACTTTTTTAAAACTGAGATATAAATAAATATTCTGGGACAAATCACACATGGTCATTTGGCCCCAAAGTAGAATTCCCTGTGTTATGGGATCTAGAGACTGATATACATACTTATATACGTCTAAATAGATACAGAGGGATCATAGTTTTTCCGAATCTTGATGGAAAACAAAGTCGGTAAGGTTTATTGAAATTTCAGTAGGAGGGCAATTTAGTTATCAACAAATCATAATTTGTTCTTGTCATCATCCGAAACATAATTTTGGCTACCCAGTTAGTTACAGAAAGGGAAGGGTCACAAAATAGCCTTTAGGGTGTATCATATTAGACTTGCATTTTGAAATATTATTTTGTGAATAGGATTCACTTAGTATGGTTGTGGGAGTACCTATCGCCGCCCTTATCTATGAGTTATGAATATTATGAATAATTTCCTTCTCTACATCCTGTTTGTTATATAAAATGTAGAATTTTAATTGCTACATTGGTTTTTTTTGGTGCTGCTGCTTTAATACATAAATTGAGTTTAAATACCTATTGTTACTGTCTATATCATTAACATCTCATAAAGTCCCCACAGCTGGGTCTCATTAATTATTTGCTAAGGCCTTTTTAAACTTGGGATGGTTAGGCCATACTCCACACACAAATCCAAGTCTGTGTTGCAGAGTAGCCTTTGGGTTGGTAGAGGTTATAGAGCTTGTGGTTTACCCTACTGTTAATAGCTGTTATCAAGCCGCTGATAAGGCCTCTGACACAGCTTAATGACTGTCATCTAATGACTTTTTTTAATTTTTTTTTATTCACAATTGGTAAGCCCTTGGCATCATCTCACCTGATGGTAAGTGACGATGATGTCGAAGATGGAAGCGGGCTTACCAAGATACCCCAACGCAATGGGGCAACTGGCTATCTTATCTTCAAGCCGGAACACATCAATGCTGTTAACACTGATATTTGGCGGCAAGACTTAGATAAGATGGTGGTAGCTAGCCAGGCGGGCTTAGAAAATGCCCTACCACCAACCAAACCGAGTTTTACAAGTTGACCCCACCGGGAATCGAACCCGCGACCTCCTGATGTAAAGCGAATGGACTATCCATTATGCCACGGAGGCGGTTAAAAACTGCCTGTAATAGGTTATAATTTAATTTGGTTTTTCATTTTGTACCTACATTCATTATTTTAATATGTTTGGTTATTTATTTGTTTTTTTTGTTTAATTTCAAAATACATTACAGTACATAGAGCTGATAAGCAAAGTTCTTCTTTCGAAAGCAGAAAGTTTGTATAGCTAACAATTTAATAATTTCGAAAACCTAAAAACTTTTAGGTACAAGCTTTAAATATTGCATTTTCTCGCGAAATACACATGCACGCAAAATTTCAGCTCAATCGGAAACCGGGAAGTGGGTCAAATCTAACTTGCAAGATTTCATTACAGACACAGGTGAAACTAAATAAAAGCTCGTAAAAAGTTATTTGATTAATTTGCGACTTGTGAACAGAGATTCCCTGCACATCATTGTATGTGTGATTTAGTAGTCTTGTGTCATCATCATCAGGTAGTCTTGTGTAATATTTATAAATCTTATGAATAAATGATTAAATTATCTATAAAAAGTAAAAGCTTTATTCCTTTTCCACTTCAGCTCGCCCCGTCAAAGACCGCTGGGTAAACATCTGCAGCACATTCAACCACAATGTGCGTTAAGTCAATAGGTCCTAAAGAGACAGCTGGATATTCTTCCGATGCCTATATATACCCTGCTGGCTTCTGAGGAAGCCTCTGCAATTTCTGAGGAGTGTGGAATAAAAAGAGCATGACTCAAGTAAGTTTAATAGTTATTATTTTATGTAGATCCGTAGAACAGATGGCCGTTGGGGTAGTAAAGTTCTCGAGTTTCGACCACGCATCGGAAAACGTAGTGTAGGCAGGCCTCCCACTCGGTGGACCGATGACCTGCTGAAGGTCGCGGGAAGTCGCTGGATGCGGGCAGCGCAGAACTGGTCGTCGTGGAAATCCTTGGGGGAGGCCTATGTCCAGCAGTGGACATCCTTCGACTGATATGATGATGTAGATCCACTCAGTTTTGTTGTGTAAGTAATAGGACCATTTCATTGTATAAGAAGCAAAAAATCTGCACAGCACAAGTTTTGTAAAAAATATACTTAAAACTAAAATATAGACCGGGTGCGAGTCGGACTTGCGCGAAAAGTAGGATTCTGTAGTCTTCTCAAAACATGAATGAATATTTTAAAAAAACAAAATTATATTTGTGAAATATGTATGAACTTTCTAAAACTCCAACTACACATCTTAAGTTGGTCGGCTATTACTCCTGGCTAACAATTTTGATGAAACTGTGGATCTCGTAGTTGCTTATGTTGGTCTATTACTTATTAATATCCATTGTTCTGGGAAAAATCGTGTTTTTATAATTCTCCCACAAATGTTGCTATTTACTTACAAATGGTTCAATAGGAATTGTCATGTATTACGAATAAGTATGTATTTGGTTACAAATACGAGTAAGTATGTATTTGGTTACCAATAAGTATATCTTTTCAATTTTTATAAATTCAATATTTGTATGAAAAAAAAACTGCGGGCTGCCTTAACTAAGAAAGTCTACTTAGTAGTGATAGTTTTCCTTTTAAATTGATTATATGTCCTCGACGTATCAGCTCATACACGTCCCCACTGAGGGGTTCGAGCCTACCCTGAGTTAGGGCGATCGGGCCTTAGTCGACCACGCGGGCCCAGTGCGGTTTGGTCGACTTCACACACAACCTTCGAGTATCTCCGCAGGCGTGTGCAGGTTTCCTCACGATGTTTTCCTTTACCGTAAGAGCGTCGGATAAACGTACATATGAAATCTAAATTCAAAATCACATTGGTACATGGCAGGATTCGAACCACGAACTCCCGGCCAGGAGGCGGCGGCCTTAGCCGTTACGCCACCGACGCTCTTTGTTGTTTTATATTTACTACTATTTAAAAAAATCAGATGTCCTGAAATAGCGCTTTAGCGGGTAGGGGGTGGGGGCACTTGGCTCTTACAAAAATTTGCACTTTTAAGCTTAACATTTCCCAAACCGATCCGTGAATCGAAAAATGGCTTACCAAACCCTCGGTAGTTTCGAAAGACCTATCCAACGATACCCCACACGATAGGATACGTCAACAAAAAAAAAAACACCCCCTCTGTACACACGGCGCCACATCAAGCTATACAAAACCAGTATACGTGGGCCTCGCGTATGTTGAAACGCAAAGGCGTCGCGCGGTCAGCTTATACTGGTTTCGTATAGCTTGATGTGTCTCTGTCCGTACATGTAGGAGAGGTACCCTAATTTTATTTTCTCAATATTTTTACGTACCACTTTGTCGGTATGATTAATATCTATACCGTATACCTATAACATTTTGCAGCTTCCTGGTACTGATATTCTCTGAGCTAAGCTGCGGACAGTATTTTGACTGACTCGGTGGCTCAGTGGTTAGTGCCCTTGACTACTGATCCGAGGGTTGTGGGTTCGATCCCCACCCAGGGCAAGCATTTGTGTGATGAGCAGATTTGTTTGCTTTGTGTCTGGGTGTTAATTTATCTATATATGTATGTATTTAAACGTATATAAGTATGTATATCAGTCTCTGGTAACCCATAACACAGGGAATCCTACTTTGGGGCCAGATGACCATGTATGATTTGTCCCAGAATATTTATTTATTTATAGGAAACTGTTAGGGTTCCATGTTGACTATGTAGCCTTAAAAATGCTCAAACTCTGTCTTCGTACTTCGTACACATAAGACAAAAAACATGAAACATAAACAAAAGACGGAACCCTAAATGTTGTACGTTTATAAGACATCCGAATATTTAAATGATAAAAATGTATGGGTAGACAGTGTTTCTTCTATCAACACTACTAATCATATTTAATAGTAATAAAATGATGACCAACCTAAGAATTGATGTGGAAGCGATAAGACATGACAAGTCTAGTACTTCTTTTAATAAATATTTTTATCTTAGCATTGACGTGAGTATTAGAAAGATTGTTATTTGCACCTATTTTGTATAAAAATATATTGAATATTGAATTGAATTGAATTCATTTTTACCCAACTAATCAAAAAAGAGGTTATTTATTTCTTTGGTTATTTATTTAGCTTGATGGATTTTGAAGTGCAAGATGTCGTTAGGTTTGTCTTACTCCCGTGAGTGATATGCGATACATTTTGAAGTGCAAGATGTCGTTAGGTTTGTCTTACTCCCGTGAGTGATATGCGATACATTTTGAAGTGCAAGATGTCGTTAGGTTTGTCTTACTCCCGTGAGTGATATGCGATACATTTTGAAGTGCAAGATGTCGTTAGGTTTGTCTTACTCCCGTGAGTGATATGCGATACATTTTGAAGTGCAAGGTGTCGTTAGGTTTGTCTTACTCCCGTGAGTGATATACGATACATTTTGAAGTGCAAGGTGTCGTTAGGTTTGTCTTACTCCCGTGAGTGATATACGATACATTTTGAAGTGCAAGGTGTCGTTAGGTTTGTCTTACTCCCGTGAGTGATATACGATACATTTTGAAGTGCAAGGTGTCGTTAGGTTTGTCTTACTCCCGTGAGTGATATACGATACATTTTGAAGTGCAAGGTGTCGTTAGGTTTGTCTTACTCCCGTGAGTGATATACGATACATTTTGAAGTGCAAGGTGTCGTTAGGTTTGTCTTACTCCCGTGAGTGATATACGATACATTTTGAAGTGCAAGGTGTCGTTAGGTTTGTCTTACTCCCGTGAGTGATATACGATACATTTTGAAGTGCAAGGTGTCGTTAGGTTTGTCTTACTCCCGTGAGTGATATACGATACATTTTGAAGTGCAAGGTGTCGTTAGGTTTGTCTTACTCCCGTGAGTGATATACGATACATTTTGAAGTGCAAGGTGTCGTTAGGTTTGTCTTACTCCCGTGAGTGATATACGATACATTTTGAAGTGCAAGGTGTCGTTAGGTTTGTCTTACTCCCGTGAGTGATATACGATACATTTTTGCCCGCCTGTCCAAAAAAGGGGTTACGTTTTTATGCAGTCAGGGTTCTAATTTTTTATTCAATTCCTAAAGTTATTTTAAAGTCAATTACCACTCGTGCATAATTCTACAAATTTATATTTTAAGGCTACCCATTACGGAAGATCTGAAGGAGGTTACAAATGAGTTGCAAGTCAAAGAGGAAGGCCAGTCAGACGTGGAGGAGATCGACGTGATGATGTAGCAAGGGAAGGGAGCCAGGGAACCAGCAGGCCTCGGAAAAAGTACACCTCACATACAAAGCAACCGTAAAAGCAAATGGATTATCGTTGATTTGGTAAGATCTATGAAGAGGTTCATCATCATCATCATCATATCAGCTCATATACGTCCCCACCGAGGGGCTCGGGCCTACCCTGAATTAGGGCGATCGGCCCTCAGTCGACCATGCGGGCCCAGTGCTGGTAGGTCGACTTAACACACAACCTTCAAGTTTCTTCGCAGGTGTGTGTGCAGGTTTCCTCACGATGTTTTCTTTCACCGTTAAAGCGATCGGTTAGTATATGTACGTAAGTTTCGAAAAACTCATTGGTACATTGGCCGTCCGGATTTGAACCTGGTACCACTGGTTAGGAGGACCGAGTCGTTACCGGTTGAGCCACCGACGCTTGAATGAAGAGGCTGCTAGAAATGAAAACCAAATTACAGATTTTCGGTTACCACGTGATGGAGACATTTTTTTCTTTGCAGGAACCCTCCTGCAGACCCGATGCAGAGTGTGCTGTTCGGGCTGTGAAGACAGTTTTAGACGTACAATCTACAATGGATATTGGTATCGCTTGCTTTTTACTGTGATTCATATAATGTTCAACATATAGATTTTTTGCTGTTTATTTATTTTATATAACTTAAAGACTTACATTGCATTCTTATTTAGCTAAAAGCTGCGGAAGCCATTAGTTAATAAATTAAAAATTAACTGTTATGAAACAATTCTTTTAAAAACTGTTTGAGTGATATGATTGCATGGGTCATCATATTAGCTCATATACATCCCAATCAAGGGGCTCGAGCCTACCCTGAATTAGGGCGATCGGGCCTTAGTCGACCACGCAGGCCCAGTGCGGTTTGGTCGACTTCACACACAACCTTCGAGTTTCTTTGCAGGCGTGTGCAGGTTTTCCCACGATGTTTTCCTTCACCGTAAGAGCGTCGGATAAACGTACATATGAAATCGAAATTCGAAAACACATTGGTACGTGGCAGGGTTCTAACCACGACCTGAAGGTAGCGGCCCTTGCCATTACGCCACCGACGATTGCATGGGTCAAAAATCCAAGCCATAAGTACCTATTATTTACACACGATGTTCTATCTAACACTATGGGGTAGGCCATAAAGGGAAATTATCTATTTTACTTGAAAGAAGACTGCATTTATTTTTTAAATACTTAAAACTGCATTCCTTAAAGTTTTTTGAGCAGTCATTAATCATAGCCTTGAATGGAATCCGCAGAATGTAAAAATAAATGTGCTATTAGACATTGTATTATACAAAAGTGACAAAATACATATCCTATGATTTCTGTACATAGTAAAAATATAATGTTATAATAATCATCTAGTTAAATAATTGGATTTGCTTTTTTAGTAATATTAGGTAGGCCACCGCTTCGGGTTCGTAATACAGTGTGTAAATAATATCGGCACAATTATAAACTCGTTGCTCAATTTAACTAAGGATTTAGATAGATAGATAAATGCTTTTATTCAATACACAGCAATATAAAAGAATAATTGTTTGAACTTCTCATACTAATAGATAACTGATTGGACAAGTATGTATGTAAAGTAAATTATTTTTTTCTCTGATTGTATAGGTTCCTCGGGGAAAGTTGTTCAGTTCCGTGAGCAGATGCGTAGTTTAAAATATGACCGTTGATTTCAATTTCATCCTGTATACGTTGTATGTATTATGCATAAGGGCATGGTAAGGTCGAGTTTTATCTGATAGTCCGTCCAAGTACTTATCTACATACTACTTAGCTACTGTCCTACCACTTAATTGACAAAATAATTTCCCATACAAAACTAAAATTAAAAACTAAAAAAAATTAAAACTAAAATTATGTACTTAAAAACATTATGTACTTCCAAATAATATGATCGTAGGTAACGCACATTGTTGACTAACGGCTGTAAAAGAGCAAGAAGCGTAATGTGTGTTACTTGTGATCAGTTTTGTCATAATGTTTCATAGGGATCTTACCAGAAGAACAGTTTTGTTTTGTGTTTTTGTCATCTGGTATGTAAAGCTTCGTTGTGTATTGTCGTCTCCAAGTGATTTCTAATAATTCCCTGGTTTTCCACGGTACTACCAGGTGACCTCGCCTATGTATCTATAGTTTGTTAAAATTACTGTTGTATGTTCAAGGACTTTAGAACATTATGAACTTCAAATAATATGATCGCAGGTAACGCACATTGTTGACTAACGGCTGTAAAAGAGCAAGAAGCGTAATGTGTGTTACTTGTGATCAGTTTTGTCATAATGTTTCATAGAGATCTTACCATAATTAAAGTTTTGTTTTGTGTTTTTGTCATCTGGTATGTAAAGCTTCGTTGTGTATAGTCTCCAAGTGATTTCTGATAATTCCCTGGTTTTCCACGGTACTGCAGGTGACCGCGCCTTTTCAAGGACCTTGTCCATTTAGAACATTATGAACTTAAATAATATGATCGTAGGTAACGCACATTGTTGACCAAAGGCTGTAAAAGAGCAAAAAGCATAATGTGTGTTACTTGTGATCAGTTTTGTTATAATGTTTCATAGGGATGTTAACAAAATAACAGTTTTGTTTTGTGTTTTTGTCATCTGGCATGTAAAGCTTCGTAATGTCGTCTCCAAGTGATTTCTAATAATTCCCTGGTTTTCCACGGTACTACATTTTGAAGAGTTATATCATCTGTAAGAAAATCGAAATGATCAGGTCTTTCGTAAATCAGCCAGTATTCCTGCTTTAATGTGATTTCAATTAGTTGTCCCTTTGGCGCATAATGAATTTTCGAAACTTAAAAAAAAACTATTGTTTCTGGGTACAACAGGTTTGTTTCCTGAATAGGGGTGACGACAGCATCAGAAATAAATTATGAACTCTTGGATCACTAAATTGACCTCCTACTTAAACTTCGGAAAACCTTACTCGTTTTGTTTTCCATCAAGTTTTCGATTTTTAATTCACCAAAATCACAAAATAAGTACGTAAATGACGCTGCAAAATTATGACGTCACGCCTAGGTAGGTATTTCAAACATTTTTAGAACAAAATGTCGTTTTTGACAGATGATAAAAAGTAAATGAGATGACTAGCATTCGTCATCCCTATTAATAAAATAAATAACATTATGTACTCTCAAAGAAATTGATCCTAGGTAACGCACATTGGTGACTTACTGCTAAAAATGTGTAGTGAGCGTAATGTGTATTACTGGCGATCAGTTAAGTGTCATAATGTTAAAGGGATCATATCGCTAAAACATTTTGAGATTTGTATCTGTTGTCTCCAACTTCGTTACATTGTTGAATAGTCTTGTCCATGTCATTTAAATGATTATGCTGTTTGCCATAATAGTACATTTATGAATAGTTTTTTTTAAATTTCTATAATGATTTTTAATAATTCCCTAGTTTGCCAAGGTGGGGCATTCACAACAGTTTTTTTTTCTAAAAATATTAATTCTTAAAAGTTATTTCCTGGTCTGTAGCAATGGTTAAAAACATTTTTGTTAGTGTTCATACCCAATTCTTATACTAGGCCGGTTCAAAAAATTACCGATCTTTTTTTTAAATGTTCACACAGATTACAGATTATTACAGATTATCGGCCCCTGTCTCCTTCTTAGTACTCTCCCCCTATTCACACACTTTTCTCAACGGTGTTTTCACTTTCTAAAACATCCCTGGTAAGCTTCTTTCGGAATGTTTTCAATGCCTCTGAAGAATTTGTTTTCATGTCATCAACGGTGTCAAAACGGCGTCCTAGAACTGATTTCAATTTAGGTAACAAAAAATCACAAGTTACCAGATCTGGTGAGTAGGGAGGTTGAGGGAGGGCAGTCATTTGGAGGCAGAAAATTGGAGAATTATAAGGTTGCGTGAGCTTGCGTTGCCGTGGTGAAGCAACCATGAGTTGTCTCACCACAACCCTGGTCTCTTTTTGCGTTTTTTTTTTCTCACGCAAATGTTTTAAACATCTTCTTAGTAGTGACGGTTGGCTGTTTGAACATAGGGCAAAAATCCAATAGCACAACTCCATTAAAATCTACAAAAACGGTAATCATAACCTTGACATTGGATCTAATCTATCGTGCTTTTTTGTTGAAGAAATCGCCATAAACGCTAAAATATCTTGCACTCAAAAAACAATAAGGCGGAAAAGAAGTGAGATATCAACAATCCGTAAAAAGCAGTTTACGAGAGAAATTACGGCGAACGTAAAATTAAATTATAGTCAAACGCACTCAAACTTTCAATAAAAAAAAGAACACAGTGTTGCCAACCGCACGACGAAACGACACTTCCTTGCTGCGCAATTTAAAAGTTGGGTTATTTTTTTAACAGACCTCGTATATAACATAATGTACTTACAAAGAAAACCGCACAAGTAACGCACATTGGTGACTTGCTGTTGTTAAATCTGCAGAAAGCGTAGTGTAATGTGTTTTACTTATGATCAATTTGTGTCAATGTTATAGGGTTTGTTTTATTTGTAAGATTTACAGCTGTTGTCTCGAACTTTGGTACATTGTTAGATAGCCTTCTCCATGTCAATAATTTCTGTGTTACCATGAACGTTGCATTTGTGAAGAGACATTTTGATTCCCCGATTGGCCAGGATAGCGCATTTTTAACATAAATTGTTTTAAATTATTTTCTTCTCTACTAAGGTGACTACAATTTTAATAGATTATCCTAGTCTGAAGCTAAAGCAAAAAATATTTTTGTTAGTTCCTCGAACCTGGTCCTTTAAACGTTATGTACTTCGAGGAAATGATCCTAGGTAGCCAGGAATTCTTGTGAACTTGTATGGTGAATCCCTTCGTTGAGGAATGTCTTGATATAATGATCTTGATATAGTGAATCGCCTGGTATGAATAATCGAGGCCTTAGACACCACTTCGATACTGCCTTGCTGATTGACCAGGCGCTCGACTTCATGCCCATTTAGGGGCTTTTATTACTGGACTTGCGATAATTTGACATAAAACAGTTATACAAAATATATTCAAACTTTATGGTATACCCTCTCATGCTCCAGGACTTAGAATAGTTCAAATTAGTGCAGTTAGAGAAGAAGGGTATTTATCATCATCATCATCATATCAGCCACAAATCGTCCACTGCTGGACAAAGGCCTCCCCCAAGGATTTCCACGACGACCGGTCCTGCGCTGCCCGCATCCATCGGCTTCCCGCGACCTTCACCAGGTCATCGGTCCACCGCGTGGGAGGCCTGCCTACGCTACGTTTTCCGGTCATGGTCGCTTACTATGGGCCTCATAAGAAGGCTCAAGGTCACCCAAAGGGCAATGGAGCGTGCTATGCTCGGAGTTTCTCTGCGTGATCGAATCAGAAACGAGGAGATCCGCAGGAGAACTAAAGTAACCGACATAGCTCACAGAATCGCTAAACTGAAGTGGCAGTGGGCAGGGCACATAGCTCGTAGAACAGATGGCCGATGGGGCAGTAAAGTTCTCGAGTGGCGACCGCGCACCGGAAAGGGTATTTATATCTGGTTTGAAATGTTTTTGAAAACTAGAGGAAAGTGGGCAAAACAGGATATCATAATAAAATTATATACTTTAACAGAATGAAAATGACTGCAGTAGAAAGGCTTAATTTTTATGTCAAATTTTGGCTTAATCTTTTGAAAAAAAATAAAGTGCTAATTTTACTTTCAGTTTTGATTCCAAAAATATAGATTCAAATGTGCCTTGATTTTTAAAATATTTTTTGCCTTGATGTTTTTCTTCGTTTTCTTGTCGAGCGGCTAATCTTTTTAGTTATTGGATAAGGAATTAATTGCTTCGGGCTAGTCAATGCAAATTCCGTCGAGGACTGTTGGTGTGGGGTTCGATCAAGCCAATGAGAGTAACCTGTCACAGAATTATATGTGAAGTCAATGACATTCGTTGTCATACTATTTTATGTTGATGAAGTAGCAATTCAACTGATCGGTGGAGTAACATCTGCAATCGACTGAATGACATTGGATGTGGGCATCGTGTTTTCATAGTTTGATTTCCTACAATTTTCTGTTGCTTGGTATTATTAACACTTAAATTTGTGGATGGCTCAAGGCCACGTTCTTCGTTTAAAGCATTTTCAATATTCATTGATGACAGATTATGTCTTGTGGTTCCATAAATCAATATTGTAGGTGCAGTAATTACAATTGAAGATGGAGTTTCTTGTATTGTTAGCAGAATAAGATAGGATGTGGACACTGGATTCTTAGATTGAGGTGCGGACGCTGAATTCACAGACTGAGGTGCTGCTGTCATCTGTTAAGACTAAGACTTTTGTTCAAAGCATTTTCGGTATTCATTGATTCCATAAATCAAGGTTGTAGGCGTATTGATTGCAGCCGAAGGTGAAGCACCTTCTTGCATTGTCACAGATTGATGTGCAGACGCCGGACTCACAGATGGAGGGGCTACTGATATATTCTGTTGTGCTGGTACATTTGGACTTGAAAGGAAGTTGGTTCAAGTTGGTGCACTTCACTTAAAGCAATTTAAGTACTCATGGAAGCCACGAAATCACTTTCAGAGAAAACTTTTGCGTCATAGGGCCAAATGCCATAGTTTTGGAATCCATTGACCGCAGTGGCCATTGTAGCTGCTTTAATAAAAGCACTTCCAAATAATTTAGCTACCTTTCGCACAGTAAAAACCATTCCGGGGTGGGATCGAAGACATGATATTACAGCCTGGTCATAATAGGTGCTTAGTAGTTACATAAACATGACATCGGCAACTTACAAACGATTTGTTGTTTGCTTCGGAAAACACAAAATTTCCACACCATTGTTTGTAGCCTCAGTGATAAACTCGATATTTTGAGTATACGTGCAATGACCAGTCACGTACCACAAAACATGTCGCTCTTTTGTCGCCCGAATTAACTAAATGAATTTTTTGAATATATAATAATATATTCCAAAAATATATAATAAAATATATTTTAGGAATATATTCATTGTCATCCACCCTGATTAACTTCACACACCCCAAGTTTAGGAATCATTATTTTTCGTGGATCATCGGGGGCATATAATGACCAGTCGCGCTAAAACATATTTTTTCCGTAATAGTTATCCCTCTTTCGGCAGATACCAATGATCCAACTTGTTTTCTTCAACTTTAATTTTGTTTTTTGATCGGCTTTTTGGAATAATTGATGGTTTGTCACTATTATATTATTATATCCTGTCAGGCGTCAAATGATGTTTATCATGATTCTTAGAAAATTGTAAAACTTGTCAAACTGCTCCTTTATTAAATTCAGCCGCTGTGGAAGCAGATGTCTTCTGGATTTCTTTTAAAAGGTTCAGGGTGACGCTCTAGGAAGCCAACCAACCATTCTCGACCAGCTGCTTCTTTATCATTGTTAAAGAAATAAGCTATGTTATTCCTCGCAGAAAGCTAGTAAACCATTATTTGTTATTTTTTGGCAGTAAGTCCAAAAACAGTTCTTTCCACGTCTAGTAAATGCTCAACTAACTCATTTTCTTCATTACTTGCAAATAGGGCCTGTTTTGGCCCAAGCGGAAGTTTTATTTTATAAGCGATTCCTTCGGGGTTTTCATTCTTACCCGCCGCTCTAAAGTTGTTTGAGGCACGCCATGTGTTTTCGCTGTATTACTGATATGGGTAAAACTCGTATGGGTAAAATCGAATATTTTCGATGCACTCTGCCATTTCCCCTCGCATGCTCTATTTACTTTCCCGTCTGAAAACCAGATTGCGCAGATACTCAGATTCATCAAATATTATCCTCTCTCTGTCTTTGGTCGGTCCTTAATTACTGAGGATTGTGGTATTTGGTTCCACTGTCTTCATCGGTTTCGGTCCATGGTCGCCCTCACCGCCTGATGAAAAGTTTAAGCGGTGGTGCCTTCTTTGACCTGATCACTCCATCGTGTTGGCGATCGACCTCTTGATCTTTCTCCTCCGATGTTGCCAACAACGATGTTTTTCTAAATTTTCACTCCCCCTTCTCAGAGGCCGAAATGAAATGAAAAATGAAATGCCTTGTAAGCATATGGTAGACAACCGAGTTTTTACTTTTAATTGTGTGAGAATAGACACATTTGTGCGTTTAGCTGTCCAAGGAATTCTTAGCATCCGCCTTCAGCACCACCTCTGGCTCTTATCGTCCATGTTTCGTCTCTGGAAACTGAAATATCCGGTACAATTGAAAAGGTAAATGCATTCAATCCATCGGTGACACCGCCGCCGTGCCCTCAGCTAGCAGCTGTCTCGACAATAATTGAAAACGCTAAACACGTTAAAAAACCGACTTCCATCGCAACAACTTAGTACATTTTGCATTATTATTTTTAGTTTTTGTTAATTTTCTATTAAAGTACTACACCGATTTTGATAAAATTTATATGGGACCACACGGGAAGCACTAGCTTTAAAATAAAAAAAGAATAATAAAAATCGGTTAACCCAGTCCAAAGTTATGAGGTAACATACATAAAAAAACAACATACAGGCGAATTGCGAACCTCCTCCTTTTTGGAAGTCGCTTGAACATAGAAGAATTAGCGTCAAAGAGCGTCGCGTCGTCTCCACAGAGCTCGAAGCAGAATCCATTCTAAAAGTCAGAGTATATGTGCGTTTTAAATTGTTGTCCTGGAATTAGGAGGAGGGACGGGGTGTAGGGGTCGGGTTAGGGGTGATAACAAATAAAATTGAATTAAAAATTTAAAAAAAAACATTGAAAAATACAATTTCATGAATTAAAGTAAATCAACCACAAAAGATATGATAGAGAATGAAGGAAATAAAGTAGAAATAAATCAACCGTAACCGTCGCCCCAAGGTGACATACTCGCACATAATTCTTGGTGCACGTCATCGCGATATTTGTACGCTCCTGTTCGCCGAGAAATTTGAAGATTAAGCGAAAGACATCGCCGTCAATGTCCAGTACACCTTTTAGCGCCGCATAGTGTTAAATAAGGGTCTTTTTTTGGAGTTTTAGGGCTTGAGGCTATAGAATACTTATGCACGGAGCTTATGGAATACTCCAGGGACCCTCCCTTGCCAAGTGGTGGAGTGGGGTATATGTTTTGAGAAAGGGGAGTGAATTTATTTAGGGTTTAGCCATGGTTTGGCAAATGTTGTTAGAGGGGAGGGGGATGTAGGTAAAGGGGGAATCAAGTAAAATACAATTACAAGTACAAAATCAAAGAGAAACAAAAAGATAATTTTATTATTCTGTGAAATTTAAAGTAAAAGTTAATCAAGCTTTGACGCGTCAGAGAGACAAGTAGAATACAATTAGAAGTACAAAATCAAAGAAAAACAATAAGACAATGTAATCAAGCTTTGACACGTCAGAGAAACAAGTAAAAATACAATTACAAGTACAAAATCAAAGAAAAACAATAAGACAATGTAATCAAGCTTTGATACGTCAGAGGAACAAGTAAAAATACAATTATAAGTACAAATCAAAGAAAAATACTATTATAAGTACAAAATCAAAGAAAAACAATAAGACAATGTAATCAAGAAACAAGTAAATTACAATTATAAGTACAAAATCAAAGAGAAACAAACTCAAAAACTCAAACTCAAACTCAAAAGGCTTTATTTGCTTAAAGATAATTCTTCTGTGAAATTCAAAGTAAAAGTTAATTAAGCTTTGACGCGTCAGAGAGTCAAGTAAAATACAATTATAAGTACGAAATCAAAGGAAAACAATAAGACAATGTAATCAAGCTTTGACACGTCAGAGAAACAAGTAAAAACACAATTATAAGTACAAAATCAAAGAAAAACAATAAGACAATGTAATCAAGCTTTGATACGTCAGAGGAACAAGTAAAAATACAATTATAAGTAGAAAATCAAAGAGAAACAAAAAGATAATTTTATTATTCTGTGAAATTCAAAGTAAAAGCACAGTATATATATTAGTACTAACGTACAGTATGGACACTCCCTGCCGCTCTCTAAATTCGACCTCACCCCCCCGTCACTCAGATTGGATGTAGATTGGGTACCAAACGCAAAGGACGAGCTACGCAAGCGCGATAAACGTCACTTATATTCACTTTGCGCGCCGCTGTGATTTCGTGTGGATTTCGTACACCGGAATAAAAAGCAACTAGTTACCGAACGTAAAGGACGAACTACGCATGCGCGATTAACGTCACTTATATTTACTTTGCGCGCCGCTCACCGCTCGACGCCAATAGGCTGCGCGCCGCTCACCGCTCGACGCCAATAGGCGGCCGCGGCGCTGAGATGCCTCGTATCATGATTGGCTGACCACCAATATTATACGACCAAATCTAAGAACAATCAGTTCCTATGAATCTTCATACTAGCTGTATCTTTTTTTTTTTAGAAATGTAGTTCCTTTATGTTTTTCATATGTCAGATATCAGTTTGTTATTGTGGCTTGTGAGATATTTTGTTCGTTTTATTTATTGTTTGTAATAATTTGATTAGATGGTGTGAAAGTATGAGTTGTATAGAAATAACTAGTGGTGTAATATTATAAAATGTGATCTCGGAATTATAGATTGAGATTGACTATTATTGTAGGTTGCTAAATGAGATTGTTTCACGGACAAAAGCTCCTGTGTTTGAAGAACAAAATATGAACAATGTTATCCATGTAAGTTACTTAATCATGTAAGATAACTGTTGATTGTTGCTTGCAGCACAGTATATATATCTTGCAGTGTGCATGCAGTAAATAACTAACAAACATTCGTAACCAATACCGCCGGTGCGATTCAACCCTACCTGCATTCTTGCCTATAGATACGTCAGTTATATATATGTATATAATTTCTCGCTCGTTTGTATGGAGTGTCCGGGGTGTGGTAAAAGTTAATCAAGCTTTGACGCGTCAGAGAGACAAGTAAAATACAATTATAAGTACAAAATCAAAGAAAAACAATAAGACAATGTAATCAAGCTTTGACACGTCAGAGAAACAAGTAAAAATACAATTATAAGTACAAAATCAAAGAAAAACAATAAGACAATGTAATCAAGCTTTGATACGTCAGAGGAACAAGTAAAAATACAATTGTAAGTACAAATCAAACAAAAATATCATTTTTTTCAAGTAAATTTATAAATAAGTACAGTTAGGTTAGAAACCGTTAATCAAGCTCTAACACGTCAGAGAAACAAGTGAAATACAATTATAAGTGTTTTGCACTTGCAATTATAAGTACAAAATCAAAAAGAGAAACAACGAGATAATCAAACAGGAAAAACCAGGCCTTGGCACATATAAATCGAGTGAACATATTCCCTTGGGTATCACTGTGATTTCATTAATTATCGGCTTAGAACTGTTCTCCCGGGGGAGGGGGGGGGGGTTCTCCAAGGGCTACCTATCCAGGGAGAGCTCATGTTGGAGCTGCTGCTTCTTGTTTCTGGATGTTCTGGCAATGTGTCCATTCTTAAGAATTTGTAATTAACCCCTTCCACCCTCAAAAGGAGCTCCTTGGGTGGAATTAGGTCCCTCGGGCAGCTGTTCCTCGGGGCTATGGTTTTATAATGGAACCAGAGATTTGTTACCATAGATGGGTTATGCACTAACAAACCACATTTGAAAATCGAATCCATTTACACACACATTATAATAGGTACCTACCGAATGCTACTATGAAAAGAGATGCCAATTGGCATCTTTTTTTTTGCTTCACTTTTAGGACGCATATAACCTATCTACCTCCCCTTATATAGCATATCTCTGAATGGAACAATCTTGGGTATTGTGGATGATTGACAAGTGACCCATTTAGGTATTTGGGATGCACCCTTCTAATATGTCTTGTTATTCCTTTGTTGGTGTAAATCGCCCCGCACAGGATGCACTGAAAGCCGGATTTTCTGTTCTGCCCCTGGCCTGTTATGAGTGGGGTTGGGCTGGATGCTTCTGTGTAAGACTTGCCAATCAAGCAGGTTTGGAAGTACGGATTTGGATTTGGGTGGTTAGGATATATGTCGGGGATTTGTGCCTTTGTTGTGATGTTAGCGTTTGGTGATATGTGTGGGTGGGGTATGTTTATTATTATAGGTGTGTCGTTGTGTTTGTTTGAATTGTATGGTTTGTTGGTGGTGTTTTGGTGTTTGGTCGATTATGTTGTATTTTTCGTGGTCTGGTATCAGAGGAAAAGTTATATAGTCATTAAGTTGGTTGCGTATGACACTAAGGTTATCATTGTTTTGGTAGTTTTGTTTGTTTACTGCTTCTGTGTTTCCACATGTGTGATGGGTGTGTTGCTTTCCAGGGCTTGGGTGAGAGGTGAGTTTGAGTTGGGCTGGTTGTGTGTTGGTTGTTGTTGTTTGGGCAGGTGGTTGTCGTAGGTGTGTGTGTTTATTTGTACGTGTGTGTGGGGGTGGGTATGGTGTTAATGTTGGATTGTGTGTTTGATGGGTTATGAGGGTCTGTCTGGGTAAGTAGGTAGGTGTGTGTGGGGGGTGGGTAGAGTGTGTGTGGGGGGGGGGGGGGGGTAGAGTGTGTGTGTGGGGGGGTGGGTATAGTGTTAATGTTGGGTTGTGTGCTTGATGGGTAATGGGGGTCTGTCTGGGTTAGTAGGTGGATAGTGGTTGGGACGGTTTGATTTACCTTTAAGAAGTTGTGGTTTGTAGTGACATATCTGGTCATTTTGGACACTGTGTCCTGTAGTGACATTATAATATCCTGAAGCTGCTTTTTTCCATTCTGGAGACTATGCACTCCTTACATTGAGTATTGTGTTGTGTCGCATTTTGGGTATACGAGATTCTTTCATTATTTCCATTGGCAGGTTCAATTATTATTCCTCTTGGTAATTGAGGAAATGTTAATTCTGTTGAGTTATTGTTGGATCCAGCTATTGTTGACGAGTCTGTGGTGGTGCTGACCTCCGGGTTCTGGGCATAGTTCTGGCTGTCGTTTTTCATTTATATGTTGGGGATCAAAATCGATAACTTTTTTGTTACTTAAGATATAGTGCCCAAATTTTTCACAAAGCCAGTGTAGTAGTAGCGCGTCTAATAACGTATATTATATTACTTTTTTATGGTACTATATATTAGAAAAATAAAATAAAAATCAGAAAAATTGGTATTTACTTTAATTCAACTTAAGATTATGAACTACAAAACCTGTGAAGATACCTTAAATTTATTAGAAAACGACGACAAATACATAAAACTCTTACATACTAACTTAGACATATTTTTAGTATTAGATTAATAATAAAGTTTTATTATTGGGGTTTCTTCAGGTTCTGAAATTAGTTCATTGATTTACAAAAGCTTCAGAGTGTCTTCCTCAAGTTTTTTCACATTTCTATCATCCGGTTTTCTAAGGCTAAAAGAGTATGTAGTATATCTTCGAGAATTTTTCCTAGCATGATAAAGCAGATTTTTTTATATTCTTTGTTGCGAGATTCTTTCGCGTCTTCTGAAAGCTGGCCGATAGGAAGAACTACAAAATGTTTAATGATATTTTCTACATTAATAAGAGTTTTATGAACCAAAGACAGCATGTAATACCAATCATAATTACTGACATAGATTCGAGCAGTTTCTATAGCATAGTTACCAAAACTTTCAGCAGTTATCATCACACCTGAGGATCAAATTTCCATCAACTCCAGTAATTTTAGCAGAGGAGCTTGCATTGCAAAAAAATCTTCTAGCAGTATTACCATCATTGGTACTACCACTTACTTGTTTTGGTTTGTCGGTGATCAACCCTAGCTCTTCACGAAAACGTTTGTGTACCAAGGCCTTCTTTTCTTTCTTTAGCTTTTTTGTTTGTCACTTCTGGCTGATCATGACCTGAAAGACAGGTTGTAGGAAATATGTAATATCATTTCCATACATCGTATCCAGGCATGTAATGTAGATAGTACATACGAATCTTCATTTTCGGGCCTAGCAGCCACTTTAGTTAAAACATTCATTTCACGTGAAGTAGCTCCACATATTGTGAATGTAGAGCTTAAACACACAATATATTTTTTTTTTACTATTGTGTCAATTTTTGCATGCTTTGACAAAAGCGAATCATGTGATACGTTATTAATATATCTTTATTTCTATCCAATTTAATACCATAAATTCAAGCAAATAAATAATATTAATTCATTCATTATTATTTAGTGGCTGCAAAGACTTTATTTGGTTCTTTATTTCATTAACAGCAGCTTTAGTTTTTTCCGGAGTCTCTTTATAAAATTCGATTGATATCGGTTGACAAAAGCGGATAGACGAAGGTGCCAGATTTTTCCTTACAATTGCACCAGTTACTTCATCAGACAATCGAATACCTAGGCACCAAAGAACTAACAACTGTTCAATATTGTAACGGAAGCAATTTCCAAAATTCTAGCTACAGTATGATCCAATATTTTATGCAGTTCCACAACTTTTGCACTTGTATTTGTGATTTCTAGGGGATACGGGTAGTTTCGATAAGTCTGTTTCGAATTTTGTAATTTATAATAATGTGGGAACATGAAACAGTTTCGTTCATTTGTTAACTTACTTCAATACGAATATTATGCTTTAGTCAAATCAAGATCTATTAGGATGCTGAGTGCTTCGTCACCTGATAGCATACCTGTCTGGCTTGCTTTTTCGATATAACTGTAGATCAGGGTCTTTTTTCTTTATTAGAAGTCCTTAATGCTTCTACGACCTTTGCTTCTGTTCCTTCTCCTATTGCCCGTAAGGTCTGAAAGTACGCATTTAAGATGTGTTCAAATCCATATTCCCTTAGTATTTTAGTATTTTTTCTTCTTATGATCGAATCAGACGAATCTTCATAAGACACACAAAGTTTTCCGCTTTTTCTAGAAGTGGTGTGCAGTCGGCGTCAGAATCACAAATCTAATTCACCAATATTGTTGAGGCAATTATAAAATTCTTTCAGTGTGACATGAAAAATGACATTGATTGATTTAAGAATAAGTAAACATTTCAACAATTTATATACATTCCACAGATTTGTTAAACAAATATTTGGATAGTTTGTTATAAAAAATGATTCTACTAATTAGTAATTACAGGGCATTGAAAAAAGTTCCCCTAGGAAAAGATTTTTTGCCTGCGAAGTATGTTTCGCATAATACTTTCATAAACAAACCTTCAGACAACACTTAAAATCTCATGAAGACGTAAAACCAAATCTCCAGGAGCTAGAAATTGCGCCCTTTCTATATAAAAAGACAAACCTTTCGGTTCTCATTTATTTGAATTCCTAAACAATCTATCTTGTCCAAAGAATTTAATCTCTGTTTTGGCGCCCAAAAAATAATTCGGAAGGCGATCATCCTGTCGTTGAGTGAGGCGCACTATTATACATTAACAAGATATTCCCATAAACTCTTTCATTTCTTTTTTTATTCCATGAGCTTATTTTAAGGCGTGTTAAAATGTCCCGATTCGGCCTTTCGACCTCCCCATTTTGCTGAGACCAGTACGGAACACTGTTGAATATTTTGATATTAAAGTCGTTACAGAAATATTTAAATTCTTCGCTCACGAATTGTTTTCCGTTGTTCGCAGTTATTGACACGGTATTACCAAGTCTGTAGAAAATTTATGTTAACAGTTTCATGATTTGGGAACTTGTCACAGATTTTGTCATTTTTACCTCTTTGTAACGACTGTAATAGTCAATCTCAACGATCAAATATTACTGAATAGCAAATCAATTGCAACATCTACCCATGGCGCTAAGAGAAGTTGGCTGATTGGTTAATCCCACCAAGGTACAGCTTTAGCAGGACTTCACATAATTTTCGACATCTTTCTCGATTCCCGGCCACCATACTTTGGAACTTAATCGACCCTTCATCGCCACGATCTCAGGGTGGCCTTCATGTGGTGCGGCATCTAAAACATTTTTTCGCAACTACTGGGATATCACAATCCGGTTACCTTTGAGCAATACTGAGTGACCGGAAATTCGTCGTTTTTCTTTCAAGGGGAGAAACTACTTGAAATAAAAAGTCATCTGAAGTAGGGATCAAAAATGAAGTAGATTGGTGGCCATTTTATTTTTTTACATATTTTCTGACAGGAAGAAAAAAAAAACGTTATTTTAAATAAGTATACACTAATTTATAAATATTACTCATCTTATTAAAAAATATACTGAATATATACTAAATGCTTGAATATATACGAGCGCATATGCTTGTTGGTAAGGACGGCAATGACAGACGAAAAAAAGAACGAGTAAGTATATACTAAAGTCAATTTTGCGGAGCGATTGGATACGTATCCGATAAAATATGAAAGGATAGATTAGACTTGTGACTTGATAACTCACTTATGATTCGAGCGTTAAGCACGTTCCTCGAAAAAATTGTCTTCTTCGAATTTTTTTTAAACTTTTCATACACGTACCTTTAACTGTCTGTTACGTTTTTAACTGTTACGTAGGAATTTATTTTGATAGTCCTAGCGGTACTAATCTAATTTTAAATTTGCATATTTTACATGCGAGTGCCCTATCCTGACCATAGTTAAAGCGAACATTTAATAAATAACAATTGTACTTTTCTTAAAATTGTCTTGAAAAACTGAGAATCATTAATTGAAGATATAACAAATATATTTCTTGAAAAATAAGAAAAGTGAGCGGTATTCATTTTGTTACAGGTAATTGTTAAAGTTACTTTTGGTGGTTTTAATTTTTTTTTCATAACCTGACATTTTGAGACGATTTTCAGTCTTCTGCGCACGCAATGGAGTCTAAAGAGTGTGTTGCATCTCAACCAATTGTTATTGTAGTCACAGTGCTTTACATAGGGGGAATCTGTTCAAAAATTGAGCATGACTTTTCTCCGAGAAAGTCGTTACATTCATACACATGAGTTTGTCTCAAACTTTCCCCCTTACTTTCACTTTGAGGTCTGAAAGTACTGGGCTTTGCTCCGTCGTCGAATCTGGGATTAGTGGTATTGGGTCTAATTGCCAGATCAAAAACTCCACTATTCCACTCTTGATCAAATTTCTGTTTTACTGATTTTCCGTGTATGCTTGTTTTCCACTGATTATAATTTTCAAAATTTGTTTTTTTACGATTACTTAAACGTCTCCAAGCTACACTGTACGCTTTTTGTAATAGTGCGCATCTTTTTTGCCCACGATGTTTATAAATTGGTGGACTAGGCGACATTGTTACTACATTGTAAATTCATCCTTTTGTGTTAGTATTGTTGGCTTAAACGAACCAGTGGTGCAAATGTTGGAAAATTCTCAGCCCCAGAACACGCAGTTTGTACTGGATGTAGACCAAGAAGTTTAATTACCACCAAAAAACAAAGGCACGGGAAAGGGAAAATCCACAAGCTCAATTGGTTGCAAAACTTCTGGCAAAAGTGGGAAACCCTACGGGTTATGAAACCTTGGATGAATGTAATAAATCAAGCCGCTCTTCACGACAAGAATATGAAACTGTACAGCGTCGGGCAAGCCATAAAACAAATAATGAAGGGCTTTATTTTACACCGGAAAATGACGAAGGGGAGCCTAATAGATTGTTCATTCGAGACATTCAGCGTTGGTGCTTAAGAGAAGGGTTATCCACGACCTTTGGGAAGCTCCAGCAGCTGGAGTGGGAGGAACGTTTTACAAACATCTTATTCGATCATTTCTTCACTTGTCTGGTTTAGCTACAGTTACTTCAGCAGATGGAAACAGAAGAAAACGAAGAGCCGGAACAGGAGTATTATTCACGGGTACGTCAAGTAGATCAGAACAAGCAAATACATAAATTATCCCAGGAGTCTTTATACTTGCCGAACACGTAGGGCACAAGCACGTCGTCCACGATTGCGCATATTCCGGAAGCACGTGTAGATGTGTGCACATTCAAGAAGGACTCCGAGAGTTTCCCGTTGAAGAACACATTGAAAAGGAGACCTCTGCTTACAGAAGACCATTTGTCGCAGAAGAAGCAAGTAAAGTTCCAGAAGGAGAAATTTCTCTTGCAGAATCGTAACGCAAGGAGCGATCAAGAAGAATCAGAGTAAGAACAGGGAACGCTGTTCAAAGAGAAGAACAAATACAGCGTGGAAGACGAGAGTGAACCAAATTTACACAGTCAAGCCTCAAAATGAAAGAATAAACAAAAGATGAACAAGGTTTGAAAAATAGAAGAGGAACTAAGCGAAGTCTCGTCGGACGAGGTCTCCGATTGTATGATCGGTTCACTTGTACAAGCGCATTCCTTACTGACAAAATACTGGCAAAATCTCTCACTCAACCTATTTTAATCAAGGAAGACGACGGAATTTTATCTATATCGTCGCCGGGCGGGCGTGGGTCGATGATTATAAAATTTGAAATGTACCCTTTCAAAGATTGTTGCAAAATTCCTAGAACGCAATACTAGATGAAGAGGATTTTCAGCAGTTTCTCGGTTCTTTCGCAGGATTCTCCTGCTCACAAGATGCTCATGAAACTACGCAAAGAGCTCTTTAAGAGAAAGCAGGGCCACTGTCACTAATATCGACCTAATAGTGGCGCTGTTGTAGAACGGGATGATCAGCAACAAGCTCAGTCCTGACATAACGTTTGCGACGATCGGAATTTTCAAGCAGGATACTCATCCCGAGTATTCTGCTTGAAAATTCGCTTAGGACATTGTTGCTTTTGTGACTGAGGTAGTGTTCAACGCCGAAGAATTCCATGCCATAATTCAACCAATTGAAGACAATGCACACCGTCTTTAACCTCATGTTCGGAGTTCGCACCAAATCCGTAACTCCGTAGCTTCTTTGGTCATCATCAGCTTCAATAATTCTAGTGACTGATGATTGACTTTTCATGGTTTCCTATCGTTACGGTAACTTTCTTTCTGCATATTTTATTTATTTTGGCCGCTTTCAGCAGTATTCGGCGTGCGCGTTGGACTTTTCCTACTGCTAACAACCAACGCGGAGACTCGGGTATTAGCCTACGGCAGAAAATCTATTAAGTACTGTATTCGCTAAAAGTATAATGATTGATAACTAATTGTTAATAATTAATGAATCACCAGTAGTAGTGTATCAGTGCGGATGAGAGAATATTGGTCATCAACCAATAGTTGTTTCAAGCTCTTGTGAGGTAAGAAAACGGCGGCACAGTCAGAAATCCCAGTACGAAGGGAACGTGGTACAGCATGAGAACAGTAGACCGTATTTCAGCTGCAATGATTTCCTCGACTGAAATTTGATTTGATTATTAATCGAATGATAAATTTATTGCAAGAACATAATTTATTTTTAATATGTGCTTACCGATTACGAAACTAATGAGCATAGTTCCTCCTGTCGCGACGGCGAAGATGGTATTAAACGCCAGAAACAGCTCGAAGGTGGGCATAAATGATGTTATAAGCCCCTTTACTGCTTAAAATATCACCGCAATCGTTAGCGGAGTGTTCTACCGATCCTGGAATCAGTTACAATTTATTTGAGTACACTTTATTCTTTTTGCACTGTCAGCGTTGTTGTGATTGCTGTTGATGCACTTACTTATCAGCAACTATTCTATTGAAATAATTAACAACATAAAAACAAAGCAAATGCAAAATTATATTTATTATCTCTTACGCTTATTAGGAACAATTATATTATATGACACTTTGAACAACATCTAATCATTACTTATGAACTATCTTATTGTACTGATATGCTTGAACTTGTCCATAGGCAACGATTTCACGCAACAAAAACAGAAAATCCACGGGGTTAATGATTCGTTCTATGATCGAATCTAAGTCCGCCTGCGTGTAAATTTCACTGACCAGTTAGATCGGCTGGTTTCACATAAGTCCACGTCATTTCAGCTCTCGGTTTTAGCTTCATCGTCTCGTTAATATCCACTCGTTTTGGCTTAGCTTGTACTATCTTTTTTCCAGCTTATGATGCTCCAGTAGCAGCGGGTTGCACGGAACTTCATTGGCGTTCTTGGTAAGAATGTGGGTCCGCTGCATCAGGGACATGCTATCACTGCCCCTCCCGAGCGGTAGCCGGTTGTAGCACTTGTCAACATGCCTGTATGGTGATTTTGACTGGCAGACATTGCACAATGTGTACCACCTCTCCTGCTAACCCAGACCAGAAGAAATATCTTCACCAGCTAACGAGAGCTTTGGCTTCTCACTGCTATCCATGAGGATAGTACGTTTACATAAACGGCACTTCCAAAAATCAAAATTAAAGAGAAAATAATAATAATAAAAAAAATGTTAGACAAGAAATTCGTGATGATTAAACGAAAAAAAAAGATTAACACTTATTTTTTTTTTGCTCCTCCATAAACTTATTCAATCCACAATCTCTGCACCACTTCCAAAAAGGGCTAAACCCATACCTCCGGCCACAAATAGTACAAACTTTTTGTTGGGACTCCATTGTGTCTATACAGACGGGATGGTTGCAACGATATGAATCATTTCGACCCTCCGTCTCCGTTTAAATAGCAATGCTTATCAAAACTAGGGCTACCACTTTCTTTAATTTTTCATCAATACAGTACAAACTGATACCTCATAACAAACTCCAATAACCTTCAGTCGAGATAATGAATAGTCACCACGCGAACACATGCATTATTATCATGTATTTCACTGCAGTTACGATATAAAATCATAAAACCCACGTCAGTCTCTCCGTTCGGCGTCAACGATCATTGTTCAGCTTGATTTCATATTTAGCTGTGCTATATTATTTACACGTACGATTTCCTTCAAATCACCTTTGGCATACTGCAAAAATACCATCAGATTATTACTGAACGGATCCAGTTGTTATTAAGAGAGCTTCTTATCACATGTTATGCAGATAAGCTCTCGGCTCCACAATGTCTGTTGCGTTTTGTGTATCTAATTTAAGAAGCTAGTGGGTGCTTGATATACATTAGATTAGCATATGATTTGACTAGGTTAGGGATCATCTATTTTGAATGGAAATTATTTATTTAAAAAAATGGTCAGATTTCAGACAAGTTTTTTCATCAAATAATTCCCTTGGAAAACAGTTGGACAATATTACTATGACATAAAACAGTCAGTACTAGTACTCGAAGAGCTAGTAAGTTTTCAATTTGACAAAGTAAAAAGTGATATATTCACTTTCTATAAAATCTATATTACCTACTTGACAAGAAAGTCCAAAAGAAAAACTGTATGTGCATTTTGGGACCACCGAAATCAGGAAAGAATTATTTCTTTGACTTCGTGATACATAGTATTATAAACTATGGTCAAATTGGAAAATTAAATAAATATGACCGATTCCCTCTTCAGGATGCACTTCAGAGACGCATACTATTGTGGAACGAGCCAAACTTCGAGCCTGGCTCCGAGGAAATACTCATCTGAAAAAAGAAATCACATGTATATGTGTATTATATATGGTGAAGAATATAATTTCTTTCCAATATGTGCTTTTCGATTATAAAACTAATGAGCATAGTTCCTCCTGTCGCCAGAAACAGCTCACTTATGATAAGTGAATTTCGTACATGCAGTTTCTTTGGAGTTCTCTTCGACTTTCACATAACAAGCTCTCAGCATGGAATAATTCGCATTGAACGGTGCTGGGGAAACACACGTAAAACCTTGTCTAGGTGTGATTACAGGTATCGCATGTTAATTCCACGCTACGGGGAAATTGATAAGAGAAATTGCTACTGCTATTATTATCTGCCAAAGTCCCATGGTGCCCATCGCATCCTTGACATGATCTTGGATTTTCTCATCTGAAAAAGAAATCACATGTATATGTTTATTATATATGGTGAAGAACATAATTTCTTTTCTATATGTGCTTTTCGATTATGAAACTAATGAGCATAGTTCCTCCTGTCGCGACGGCGTAGATGGTCTTAAACGCCAGAAACAGTTCGAAGGTGGGCATGAATGATGTTATAAGCTCCGCTACTGCTTGAAATATCACCGCAATCGTTAGCGGAGTTTTTCTACCGATCCTAGAATCAGTCACAATTTATTAGAGTTCACTTTATTCTTTTCGCATTGTCAGCGTTATTGTGATTGTTGTTGGTGCACTTACTTATCAGCAACTATTCCGAATCCCAGTTTACCGAGGAGAATACCCGTCTGCGTCAAAGGTTGCACCAAACTCAGCAAATATTTCCGGTCGCACACCAAGTTCCACTGAAAAATTAAATTCATAGACGCAATCTCAAGCCTGCCGAAATTGGCAATCGAAAGGTAATTCAATCAAAGCAGACTCACGAAAGTGGACCTGAATGCACTGTCATCATAAGTTAATTTCGTAAATGCAGTTTCTTTCGAGTTCTCTTCGACTTTCACATAACAAGCTCTCAGCATGGAATAACTCGCATTGAACGGTGCTGGGGAAACACACGTAAAACCTTGCCTGGGTGCGATTACAGGTATCGCATGTTAACTCTACGCTATGGGGAAATTGACAAGAGAAATTGCTACTGCTATTATTATCTGCCAAAGTCCCATGGTGCCCATCGCATCCTGGACATGATCTTGGATTTTCTCATCTGAAAAAAGAAATCACATGTATATGTGTATTATATATGGTGAAGAACATAATTTCTTTTCAATATGTGCTTTTCGATTATGAAACTAATGAGCATAGTTCCTCCTGTCGCGACGGCGGAGATGGTCTTAAACGCCAGAAGCAGCTCGAAGGTGGGCATGAATGATGTTATAAGCTCCGCTACTGCTTGAAATATCACCGCAATCGTTAGCGGAGTTTTTCTACCGATCCTAGCATCAGTCACAATTTATTAGAGTTCACTTTATTCTTTTCGCATTGTCAGCGTTATTGTGATTGCTGTTGATGCACTTACTTATCAGCAACTATTCCGAAGTCCAGGTTACCGAGGAGAATACCCGTCTGCGTCAAAGGTTGCACCAAACTCAGCAGTTATTTCCGGTCGCACACCAAATTCCACTGAAAAATTAAATTCATAGTTAGATGCAATCTCAAGCCTGCCGAAATTGGCAAACGATAGGTAATTCAATCAAAATAGACTCACGATAGTGGACCTGAATGCACTGTCATCATAAGTGAATTTCGTACATGCAGTTCCTTTCGAGTTCTCTTCGACTTTCACATAACAAGCTCTCAGCATGGAATAATTCGCATTGAACGGTGCTGGGGAAACACACGTAAAACCTTGTCTGGGTGCGATTACAGGTATCGCATGTTAACTCCACGCTACGGGGAAATTGATAAGAGAAATTGCTACTGCTATTATTATCTGCCAAAGTCCCATGGTGACCATCGCATCCTGGACAGGATCTTGGATTTTCTCATCTGAAAAAAGAAATCACATGTATATGTGTATTATATATGGTGAAGAACATAATTTCTTTTCTATGTGTCCTTTTCGATTATGATTTTTTTTTACAGATTTTCCATTGGCTGATAATCTCCAAGTACTATAATTGCCAAATTGTGCTTTTTCACGGTTACTTAAGCGTCTTCATGCAACACTATATGCCTTTTGTAACAAGGCGTAACGCGCGTCCTATATATACCGCGCGATAGCCCGAGAAAGTTTTCTCGAATTCATCATTGAATGCTTCCTTTTCCGAGTAAACAAAGGCGGATGATGTATCGAATAAAATACGTTCATGATAATAATCGTAGTGTGTTTGTAATTGGTCCAACTACCACTAGCCCCAACACTGTACTGAAGAAACATGTGTTCTAACACATTTATATGCTTATTATTAAAATTATCATTATTAAATACAAGCTTTTGTATTTGTATACGTATTTTATACATCATAATTCCTGGAACTTAAACTTTAGGTCACCTTATCATTCAAATCGTACGCGTTTTGTGCGTACTGTGGTTGGTGCTTAGAGATAATTGAAAAGGCATGAATCACTCGGAAATAAGGTTAAAGTTAATACAAAAAATAAGAAATACAACACAAATTGGCTGGACCTTTGCCCAAAAAATACTCAAAAATATTAGTACCAGTATGTTAGTTTCCAAAAGATCCATTGCCTGCGCCAAAGCGAATCGAGAATGTGTGATAATTTTAGAGTTAATCAGATCGTCTTTCTTTAGGGCCCTACCCCACTGAGACGCCATGGCTACGTCGCCGGCTACGTAAAAAAAGTTAAATATAATTAAGAACCAAAATTCAATTTGCTTAAATGAAATATTTTTTAATTGTACTTACTTATGTTCATAAAATACAAAGTACATTCATCCAAAATACTTTCATACAAATAAGTTATTTCAAAGTACAGTCGGTAACCCTAGCCGTCATAATAGTCAGAATTGACAATCTACCGTCTCATATCGGCTCGCACCTTTACGATAATTTATACCCACGGATGAGTTATACAATTTTGAAAGTAAAGTGCCGTGTGATTTAGATCGAGCACGTTTCAAGTTTTTAGAGGAGTTTGTGAGGTCACCCTCGAATGAATCATAGTTGCTTAATGTGATTCAATGTTAATGTTAATTAAGTTTGAAACTCCATTTTGTTTTCTGCATTTATTGACAAGCACAAATATTAATCGTCAAGTTTAAAACACTCTTCTAGCTGCTCGACTTCATTGTCTGTAACAAAAAAGAAATCGTGGTTATGTTTCTATGGTTTTCTGAAAGCTATCTTGCAAAGTAAGACGTCGACTACGTACAGCTGAGTACATTGACCACACGGTATGAAGACGGAGAGGTAAACCGTCAACCCTGGCTCTTGGCTGTAATCTTGAATACGCTGCATCCAAGGGTGGCCGTTGTGGAACCGTAGATGGGCTCGCACTCCTTCGATGCGGATTGAGCAGCCCATCGACTCATGGCCGTTACGAAAGTGGCCTGCGAGTATTTTACTCAGCAAAACTTCCAAATTATCTGCAGTTAACCCTAGCTATTCCCGGAGTACGATGCACAAATGCCTGTAGATTACTAAAGACATTTTTATAGATGCACCGTCGCAAAGCACTAGAACCACTTCGTGACTGAATGCACAATTTGATAACAACAGCTACTTATGTAACACACCCGAGCACTCTTATCATAATGTCTTATTAACCGACTTCAAAAAAGGAGGAGGTTCTATATTCGACTTTATTTATTTTTTTGGCTATGTTTACCGATTTCTCCGTCAACTGTGGACCGATTTTCAATTTTTATTTTATTTTCGAAACAGTATACTCCCGAGGTGGTCCCATTGTCACCAAGTCAGGATTTGATGACGGGATCCAAGGGAAATCGAGGGTAACTCTCAAATTTAATAGGCACGTAATACGTGTTCCATGTATTTTCTAAAGTTATTAGGGTCTTTACGTCTGATAGTCATCATCTCATGTTGATGAGCTAATGATGGAAGGTACAACTCCTTAAAGGTTAGAGAATAACTTTAAATATTATACGTAGATACGTAAGTACGTATAGAGCGATAGTTGTATTTGTCGCGAAGTCAAGATCTGATCCCAGGGAATCCCAGGGAAATCGAAGGCAACCCTCAAATTTTATAGGCACGTATTACGTGTTTCATATATTTTCTAAAGCTATTCAAGTTTTTGCGTCCGGTAGTCATCATCTCATGTTAATGAGCTAATGATGGAAGGTACAACTCCTTAACGGTTAGGAGTTGGAGAATAATTATTTAAATATTTTTATGTTTTACATAGACCGATAGTTGTATTGTTTCAGATTATTCAGGTGAGCTGATGATGGAATTAATAAAGAGAAAGTGGTGTCTTTCAAACTCACTGAATATACCTAGGAAAGTGTTCGTCGTCGAAATTTGGGAACAAAAAACGATAATAAACTCATTTTTGTTTTCTTCAATGTTCAGTACCAATCAGAAGTTATTGTGATACTGTCGAAAACAATTTAATCAAATGTACATTAGTTTTATTCGTTGAAACAAACTCCGCCCAAAAGTTAAAGGTTGATAAACATGAATCCGCCATTCGTTATCTGGTTGCGCGCAGAAGTTTGTAGTGATAAAAAATTATTGTCAATTTGTCTAAAGAAATATTTCCATTTATTTTGTCTTCTATTAGTAATAGAAAAGAGGGAGTATATATATATATATATATATATACAGGGTGGTCCAAACAATGACGCCAATTTATTTTTAATAGCTTCCTCACATCCAGGGGTATCCGAAAATACCCCATGTATGTTACCCGATTTTTTGTGGTTTTCGAGTTATGCTTCCTAATATTGATGCAAGTTAGAAATTTTTTGACCGAAATTCAAAAAAAAATTCTCTAGCGAGTAAGAGCTAAATTTTCAACTTGAAATAAAAAAAAATAAAAAGGCCTTTTCATGGCTTCAAAGTGATTTCAAAAACTTCGTCAGGTCTTTAGCTTGCATAATAATACACAAAAAATAGTACTTAATAGGCTGTTTTTCACCGAAAACGGCATTCAAAGGTACAGAGGCGGAAATTTCATTAAATAGCAATTTAATTTAAAACATTATTTTTGTAATCACTCAGGCCAATTAAGTTAAGAAATACCTCCAGTAAGTAAAGAATACATAAAATAGCATAACTTTTGTCAGTTGACTTTCGTCAACTATTTTAAGGGACTTTTAAGGGTTTAAATAAAACATTAAAAAATAAAATAAAAGCAGTTTATTTTAAATTAAATTTTCAAAATGTCTACCTCCTACCTCGATACACAATCTGCAGCGTCTTAAAAAATTATCTTTAAGCCTTCGAAAAGCCCCCGAGTTTTCTCTTATTACTGTTTCGCTTACTCTTAATTTTTGTCTGAGCTCTTCTTCCGAGTATTGTAGTGCGTGCCTACTGATGCGCACACATACAAACCGTGCGATGTACCATGAATGAAGATAACCTACTACTAATTGTATCCTTTTACCAAAGTATATATTAGTACTGTAGAGATCGTATGTCTCTACATACATCTACTCCCAGCCTCTTTAATATCCTCTGTGAGACAAAAATTTGATTCTGCCCTGTTTTTAGTATCCAAAAATCCAAAATTTTTTGAAGTGTTATCATTTCCCATCCAAACCTTTATTAAATCATCAAGAGCAATTAAAAGAGACTCATTACCAACAATAAACTTTTTGTTACCTATCATTTCTAATAAGAATGCATCCACTCCCATTACATCCCTTTCCTCTTCCAAAAAGAAGGGATCAGTATAGAAAAAAGGAGTCAGCTTTCCTTTAAAAAAAAAACACTTTTTCTCGTGTTCCTCTAGTATAGGTTTTCTCAGATTCTCAAAAAGTGCTTTTGTAGTTATTGGTTCAATTTTGAATTCGTCAATAGGTAGGTTGCCAATCCCCTCTTCTGTTTTTTCATATTCAAAAAATATCCTTGACATTTGGATTAAAACCTCGTTTAAATGAGTTTGCTTGAAAAGCATTTCGTTGAGCCCTATTTCATCATAAAAACGATCCTCTATATTCAAAGTCTTCATCAATGCTTTTCTCTTCATAATAAAATTATAAGCTTTACTTTTCCCTGGCATTTCATCTCGTTTGTTATGTTCCTCTATTGAATTTTCCAATAGATCAACGACTATTAGAGAGGTGTGCTCATTTGTATTCATGTCAGTAGAATACTCTTTCAATATTTCAATTAATCTTGTTGTTGTTTTAAGTTCAATTAACTTCCTTTCCTTAGTATCAATAAGATCATATATTTTATTAGGTGGGACAATACCCCACTTCCCAATGAAGTAGTTTTGAACCTCTGCTGCGTTCTCTAGCCCTTCTAATACTATATACCGGTAATTCAACAAGGAGGAATAAGTTTCCTTAAACGCTTCTTCAGGGTCATATTCATAATCGGAATCCTCCAATGGATAATCGCTTTCTTCTGTTTCGTCTGATTCATGTGTAGTTGGTCTGCACATATACTTTTCCAAATTTACCTCCCATTGTTGGATCAATATCGAAAGATCTCTCTCTGACGACGTCTTCCCCTATAGGTAGGCGCCAAGAGACGTTGGCACTTATAGGTAGGTGTAGACAGGAGGTGGAGAAAAGCATCGCTTCACGGTGCGTTTCTCAATTGGCGGTGGGTGATGTAGAGATCGTATGTCTCTACATACATCTACTCCCAGCCTCTTTGCTTAGTTTCTTGCCAGCGCGAATCGTATTAAGAATAATAATTTAAATTTGATTTTGTAAGTCATTCGGAAGCTTTTTGAAACAATAGAGTGATTGGAGGGCTGACCGTGAGCCAGGACGGAGGTCCTTTGAGTAAAAGTATATTTCAATTTATCCGCGCGACTGGGCTGAGTTCCCCTAAACCATAGCAATAAAGTAAGAGGAATCATTGAAGCTACTAAAAATCAGTCAGCCGACAGAGCCTTCCATCAATTTTTACGTTTTAAAATATACAATAATTATTTAAAACGTATCCCAAATATTTTATTTATTACACCCCCGGCGTCTCGTTGACGACGTCACAGTACTAACATACAGTATGGACACTCCCTGCCGTTCACTAGATTGCGACCTCACCCCCTCGTCACCCAGATTCATGCAGATTGGTTACAGTTGGTTGTCGTTTTTTTTAACGTGGTTTCCCCGGTAGGCCTATTCCACGAATATATGTATAATACGTAAAATTAATCAGACTTGTGGAAGTTATAAAGAATTACGTTACTCAGAATTTATTCGGACCCAAAAGTAAGGACTTAACTAAATTCGACGAGATTTTCTGTGGGTGCGCATCAAAAGATTAGAAGAAAACAACTGGAAAATTCTTATAAAAAATATAACCATGCGCACTGTTTTTTATTGCGAAAATACTGGGAGAATTCCAAACACTGTTTATAATTGTACAGGGAGCGTTAAATGAAAAACAGATGTTATCCGAAATGATTTATTATGGCTGAGTAATGGCATTTTCGTAAACAAGACATCACATCAGGTTATGTAAATCACGAAGGTATACAATAATCCATAATGACTAAAACGCAATATATTCTCTACAGCCTGACAAGTTGTACATAGCAATGTTATAACATATATTCAGTGGATTTTGATATTCTAAAACATGTAGGCGCTAAAGAATGACCATTTATTGTGTTGGATGGCTATGGTTCTATGCTGAATCATAATGGTTGATAAATAGTGAATTTTATGGTATCTGAGAGCTTACAAATCTGTGACTAGTTCGCAAATTTGTATCTTTTCATAGAACGAATTAAAATACACATCAAATGTCACAAAGGAAGTCGATACAGTCTATAAAAAGTTAATGAAGATAATGTCTAATTACACATATAAAGTTTCAGAAACAAAGACATCCTTTTACAACTCGAGATAATAAATAATAACATAAAAACATTGACAGTTTTCACTAGCAAACAAAGAAAAAACCTAAATTACTCTATAATTATATCTATGACCTATTTCTTCTTAAATAAAACATTAATTACGAAACAGTAGCTCTATGCATATCTTTATACACGATCCTGAACTATATAAACTTAAGGTGTGTCTATGGACCCCATCCACGGACTGTTTGGTGGTTGATGGTGACTGCTCTGTAAACATGAATAAGTGAAAATTCACTTATTGCAAGTGCCAATCGAACCGTTGGTTGGAGAGAGAGAGGACCTACTTGGAATCTGAAGATTGTCTGAAAATTTCATCGAAATCGGTCCAGCCGTTTTGGAGTCTATAAGGAATTTTTTTTTCCTTCACATAGCACAGAGATAGACTGGGTTCAAGTGTTGATAACTACAGCCTCCCTGATTTAACAAAAGGATTTGAATGTAAATCACATGTTAAACGCTCATAAGAATTAGAAATGATTTGAACGATTAAAAATTATTCAAAATGATTACAAATCAAATCATTTTAAATCCTTTTTAATGATTTTGTTTAATCAGGGCTGTGATTAAAATAACTAAAAAAGAGATTATAAGGTTTTCTTATTTGTTTACTTAGCTTAAGTAATAAAAATATGTATCGTTTATTTAAGTAAATAAACTTTAAACAAAAAAAAATGTTATGAGGGCAGGTTATAGCGGTGAATACTTATAACCTGTTTTGTCCGTTAAATTTGGAACCATATTAAAATAAATAAACTCATGTGAGTCCAACTATGTAACTTAATTAATTAATTCATTAACTTTAATTATCTTAACGTTAGTTAAAAAACACTATAATGTTAAGAAATTATAAAGTCACATGAACAATGCGTTCATAAATCTTATTATTGGTCAACTGACAGCCAAAACCGTGTGCTAACACTGGTCTTATGTACAGTTGGTAATATTACAAATTATACAGTCAGTCATTCAAATCACCTACCCAGATAACCAGGGTTGTCAATTTTGAACTACATAAATATAATCGTAAAGTTTAAAAGACACTTACATTTACAAATTTTGAAATTACATGAATACAAACGCAAATTTAAATTTCCAACTAATTAACCAAGAAAGTGTAACAACGGTACTTTTTAAAGATTATTTTAATTTAATTAAATCATGGTAGATCTTATCTATGGTTTCTGTATCTTTCCTTTTATTAATTAAATCTTGATGCCTCTCCATTTACATAGATTCCATAATCAGACGCTTTTTATAATTATATTCTGTATTTAAAATTTTTAATATTTTAAGATTTTAGCCTGCTTACCCTCGAGTAGGCTTTATCATTACAAAATACAAAAGCTTTAGCTCAACCTTTTTTTTTTAAATAAAGACAAAAATAATATAAAACTCATGGCATTTAAAAAAACAGAAACAAAACGATTTACAAAAAGTATTGTATCATATAACACTTGACAGCCCTACCAGCACATCACACACCAGAAACTATGCACTCGCGACTTAGCTTGCTCAATAGCAAGTAAGTGGTTGTAGCATCGTCTTAAATTCATCCAGGGAAGCAGCAGTTGAAACAGCAGGTGGCACAAAGTTCCAGAAAGCAACTCCAAGGACAAGAAAAGAGCTCTTGTACATTGATGTACCCGGAATCGGCGATAACAGCGTATAGTCCGGTTGTTCTCAGATCATTGCAGAGTCGGATCGATAATAGCTTCCAGGTTCTTGAGAATACTAACTTACTCAATATCTTTACCAGCTAACGACAGCACTGGCTTCTCACTGCTATCTATGAGGATAGTACGTTTAGACAAACACCAAAAAAAATGTTAGACAAGAAATTTCTGAAGAGTGAACCGTTATTTATATTTAAGATTTATACCCTTATTTTTTTTTTTTTTTCTTCTCCTCCTCTATAAATTTATTAATTCCGCAGTTTCTGCACCACCTCCAAAATGGGCTGAAATCGTACACTCGGCCACAATTAACACAAGTTTTTTTTTGGGACTCCATTTGCTCGGAATGGTTGCAACAATATGAATCATTTCGACCCTCCGTCTCCGTTTAAATAGCAATGCTTATCAAAACTAGGGCTACCACTTTCTTTAATTTTTCATCAATACAGTAAAAACTGATACCTCATAACAAACTCCAATAACCTTCAGTCGAGATAATGAATAGTCACCACGCGAACACATGTATTATTATCATGTATTTCACTGCAGTTACGATATAAAATCATAAAACCCACGTCAGTCTCTTCGTTCGGCGTCAACGAACATTATTCAACTTGATTTCATATTTAGTAGGGTGCGCCAAAAAAAAA
This sequence comes from Coleophora flavipennella, assembly GCA_947284805.1. Taxonomy (NCBI): domain Eukaryota; kingdom Metazoa; phylum Arthropoda; class Insecta; order Lepidoptera; family Coleophoridae; genus Coleophora; species Coleophora flavipennella. The sequence goes on along the minus strand of OX369255.1, from coordinate 14,703,617 downwards.
ATTTTTTCCTTAGATACCATGAAAATATCGTCCGAAATGACGAATAAAAAATTCTGGTAACGTATGAGCTCTTAATTTTAATATTAACAGGTGACGATTCATAATTTTTGATTTCCCATTTAAATAACACAGGAATGTTATTTTTATTTTGTTTGGATTTTTAATGCATTTAAACAAATAATCCTCTAGTGACGACAAATACTTATTTTTGTAGGGAATTTAACGATCTACAAAAAAGCTCTGAGATGATTTTTTGCTAAGTCGACTCCTTCAAAAGTTATCTAATTTAAGAAGCTAGTGGGTGTTTGATAGACATAAAATTAGCATATGATTTGACTAGGTTAGGGATCATCTATTTTGAATGGAAATTATTTATTTAAAAAAATGGTCAGATTTCAGACAAGTTTTTTCATCAAATAATTCCCTTGTTAAAAATTCCGATCAATAGGTGGATGCAAGTTAAACTATTTAGAGCGTATTAAAAAAAGTTGTTCTATTTCTGGTCATTAGAAAAGAGACGGCTGAGATCGCACACCTTCAAAGGCCGCTCATCAGCAAACCGCCTATTTCCCAATAAGTGGTTCAGATAGAACCGGACAGATCTAAGATTTTGCCTTAAGTTGTTCGAATATCGAGTGTTACTCCTCTGAATTATTCGCTCTCGGATCTCTAAGAGCTCCATGAGCAATCGCTTTGGGCAGTCTACTAAGACCAAAACTATATCCTCCACTCTACCAAGTAGTATGAACTAGAACAAGAGAACAGAAGATAAACGCCATGACAGAAGCATAAACTTCACAAGTATCTGTCAGCAAAACCCACCTGAAGGAAATTTGGTACTTCTTCGCCGAAAATATTGATCGGCGGAAAATCTGTTCCCTGCTGACTGAGCCAAACTTTTCTGACGGAGACCTGACGAACCACCAAATAGGGTCATAGTATGGTATCATCCTGTCGTCCTAAGAAAACCAAAGTTTAATCAACTTGATATGTTCCGTTCAATTACATTTTTTTATCAAGTATTACTCACCATTTCTTCGTCGGAAAAATTGCTTTCCCTCGTCCAGGATTGACCTGTTACACTTAATAGAAATAAACTGAACGCAAAAACGTTACGCATTCTGAAGACGGGAATTTAAATCAATTTATTTATCAATACACAACGATATAAAGACTCCAGTGTATTTCTCGGGGCTAGATTTTCGTTGAGCGTCTCTTTCATTTTTCAACCATATTTGTTTGCCATGTATGCGAAATATGGCACGCGTATTATCAATCTGAATTCTTGTTCCTTATATCTCGTTGGTCTTCTGATAGTGGGCCTCAACTTCAATTAATTTCTACATAGATTCCATAATCAGACGCTTTTTATAATTATGTTCTGTATTTATGTTAGATAAGAAATTGGTGAGTAAACGGAAAAAAAATTAAAAGAGAGATTCAGCGTCACACTTATCTTTTTCAAAATTTTCTTGATCATCTTCTATATTATTTAAACTGAAAAACATTTTTTTGTTACTGCAAACTAACTTATGTTACGGTAACAAAAGTTTACGTTACTATACGGATAACAAAACTTTGGTTATAGCAACAGATAGTTTGTTACACTGAATAAAGATTTGTAACTGCAACAAAACTGTTTTCCATGGCAACTCCCGTAGTTATCTATGGAGCGCTGTAAAATAACAACCAATTAATTTATATCAACAAATGTATTGTCGAAGGAAATTTCCACTGAAACTGTCGCCACATTGAGGTTACAATGTTATCGGTATTGTGTTGAACATCCGTCAAACCGCCACATGACTTGTCGTCATTCCAAAACTCGATCACGTGTCAGAAATCCTGAAAAAAAGTTCCAAGGGAACTCTGGACTAAGGCTCTAGATTTTGAGACAGAGTTGATCTACTCTGCCATAGATGGCACATGTGCAAAAAGTCACCTTCCGTCTCAAAGAAAGCTTTCGAAATAGGAATTCGAAATCCAGCCGTTCTTCTTTTCGATAAATTTTTATTTGTGTGTTAACGATCACCCGACCGTAGACTTGTTTTCATTATTTGCAAGCCTGATTGTAATTTACTTAATTATGACTCTATATCTGTCTGAATATTATCTTAATATAAACATCTGAGGACATTCTAAAGGCACGTTGTTTATTATGCAATCGGACTTCGTTACAAAGTGCATGCAGTGATAACCCCTGTTCTTTGTTAGTAGATTACCTAGAACACCTAGATATATAAGTACCTCAACTACTGGAGATACTCTTTTCTCTTGACTGATGTGTTCCGAGGCAGTTTTTTTGTGGCTAGCTAAGAAGACTCTAAATACAATGACGTGGCCAAAGAAGTATGCAGTAGTTATGCTCGACCGATTCTGGTTAGTCATCATATCAACTACAATACCTCCTTATGTATGGAGTTGTTGAAATCGGTCCAGTCGTTTTTGAGTTTTAGCGAGTCTAACGCACAGCTATTCATTTTTATATATATATATATATATATATATATATATAGATGGAAGATAAATAAAAGATTCACAATTTTAGATCTTTCGATTTTTTAAGCTCAACTTTCGAGTTTTCTGAAAATGTTCTTCTTTCTAAACCGTCCCTGAACTATAGCGAACAAAACAAAAAAAGTTGTTGAAATCGGTCCAGTCGTTTTTGAGTTTTAGCGAGACTAACGCACAGCTATTCATTTTTATATGTATAGATCAATATAAAAAATAAAGCCCGTCAAAGTTGCACAGAAGGAATAAATGATAACACTAAGATATTTTCTGTCCTTTCCTAAATTTATGATCATCCAGCAACATTACGTAGGCGTTCAACCATTATAGTGTGAATTCAGCTATTTCATCAACTGTCTAGACTTTTCTGAGAAAGTTGCAATTAACTTTTACATCCTTACTGACATTATAAATGCAAATATGAGTTTTTTTGTTTGTTTATTACTAAATCACACCAGAACGGCTCAACAGATCTGTATGAAATTTGGCAAAGAGGTGGATTATATTATAAAATGAAACATAGGCTCCTTCTTATCTCAAAACTTAAATTTTTAGTTTATTAATTTTCATCCCTTTTTAATTATAGACTACATATACAATGCAATTCAATTTAATTATATCTTTACTGCATTAAAAGAATACAATCCAACATTCAACGAGTTTTAAAGATTAAATATACATACTTGAGAGAATAAATATTTTTGATAAGAGTTCAATATCTTGGATCGACAATTATGGTATTTTTAATTAAAAATCAGGAGGCAACAGAGATGGCCGCGTGGCACGCGTCTGACTTTGGCGGTCACTCAAGTTAAGCAGCATTCACTGTGGTTAGTACTTGGATGGGTGACCGCTTAGTCAGCGCTGGCTAGCGCGTGGGATCTCTGCTCGCTAGGAATTGGGTCTAACGTCCTGGTGATCGATAACAAAGATTTCTATCGATCACCGTGACCTTAGCCCAGCTCCGAAGGTGTTAAAACAGGAATTTTGAAAATTAATACTAAAAAATATATAATTCTCTATATTAAAATAGATTGGAAATAGGTGCTGTTTAGTCAGATGATGAGGTTATAGAGACTTTCTATATGAGCTTTCTGGATCCTTTCTCTATCTCTTCTTCTTCTTCTTTCACTTCCTCTTCCTCGTCATCGCGTAGGTCAGACATCTCTTCATGCGACGCTAATGAACGTTTGAGATTCGCAATGACGATTTTGTCATGACTTCCACGGCACGAAGAATTTATGTGTTTACAGTAACCAATCAGGTTTCTTTTATCATCAAAAATCGGCAACACCGGTACATCGTTGTGATAGCAATTTGATCTATTATAGCTATATATAAAGCATTCTGGGATAATTTTATAAATCTTGTCAATGTTTTTTCATCAAGAACGACTACAAAAGATCCATTTCTTTTTTTTCTGGGTTTCGTATCTGGAAATAAAAAAAAAAATTTGAAACAGTACAACTAATATTTATTAAAATGGCCGTGATAAATATCACTATACCATCCTTGCGCCAGGATGGATGCCTGGACGCCACCAAGAGTAATAAAAGATGTAAGGAACCTGGCCTCTTGGAGCCAGGTCCTGAGTTCGACTAGCTCACTCTAAAGGAGTGGTATTCCCGTACTATGTCTCGACCACTAGACTAACTTAAGATATGGTATAGGTAGCGTTGAATAAGTACACGTAGTTCGTGGTAATAAATTAACAAATATATTGTATAAAATAAATTAAGAAAAGAAGTCTTTACAAAGTTAAGTTAATTAATAAAACAATCACTAAGGCGACAAGTGAAAGAAATAAACGAAATTAATCACTGGACAAAGATAATTAAATAAAAGTAAGAGTGACGCAGTTGCTGGGAGAACTGGCGTCACTAGGTAGCGGCAAGCTGGCTCAAGGCCGCTGCACGAGCGGCTGCTGCCTGACTAGTTAACAGACTCTACGAATACAATACTTATAGCCCAGACTTTGATGAATAAAACTACAATTTTATTATAACCAAATTAAATAAATAAATAATAAAAATCAGAATAATCTTACGTCGCCACAATGTTTAATTAAATCAGCCTCTACAGGCACTGGACAATCCGCCATGGAATCCAAACTCGTTGCCAACGCCTTCCAACAATCAGCTCCGTCTTGGCTAAATTCCGACACTCCTCTAGCTGGTCTTCTGCTCTCAACTGAACTATTCGGAACCGCTCGTGAAAACTGAATGCCGGCACACTGCCGAACTAAGAGCCTCCAGGCCCCAAATCCCCACTCCAACGTCTTACACTCCACACACTGGCGAATATTAAATGGGGAAAAACGACGACCCTGATAGCCAGGCTTTTTATCAAAGTTCTTGTAGTTAAGTGATTGCAGATAAGTTATCGTCAAGTTAGCGACAAGTGTTCATATGCAAGTTTTTACATGCAAGTTAGTGATAATGTAGTGCCGCAATTTAAAGTTAAGTTAGCTGTTCAGCTTTTAGTAAACTTGACAGAAAAATTTCGGTAAACTTAACGGTAAATGTTATACTACAATTCTTTGAAGTAAACTTCACTATAAGTTTACCATAAACCTTTTATTGTCAAAGTAGATAACGAAAAGTTACTTTTAATTTGAGGAACTATTTTATCTAATAGTTATGACGTTAGATGGCTATCAGGGGAGGTGTGAACGACTGGCAGCACTCTCGGGCTACCGAGTGGCGCCAAATTTAAATCAAATTTACCCGGTTACAAATTTTTTAGTTAAAAGTAAAGAATTAATTTAGTCAAAAATGGATAATTTTCGTATAACATTAGGACATAGCATTTTTTTGCGAATTTTCTGGTTGTGAGCGGCCACCGCCTGTTCCTGCGGCTAACCAGCGTTCTGCACCTCTGCAGCTATCTGAAAGAAAAATACAAAATTTTTATTTATTTCAAAAACACTGACGAGTTCGTAGTAAAACTTATAGTTTTTTCAGTGTACCGTTACTGGGTAATGTACTTACTCTGTTACAAGCTAAGTCAGCCGCAGTTTGTCAAGTAGACGACTTAACGCTGGTTTCTGATTTTGGATGTCCTTCAGGAATCGCATTCCGTCGTCAAAGTTATCTGCAATTCACCCAACAGAGAAAATAAGGAGGTGTAAAAAAAACATTTTAAAGATCATGGAAAAATAAAACACGAACCTGTCTCATACTCCAACGTCACAGAGTAGACCTGCGAGACGTTAATGTGTTGAGTACAAAGTGACTCTGTACATTGTGGCGGGCAAGTTGTCAATGACATAAGAACTCTTTGTTTTTTTTTTTTTTTTTTTTTAATAATAAATATATATTAGAAAGGAAAAATCAAAATTATAATGTCTCAAAAAAATCATTCGTAACATCTTCCCCATCAACTTCATTAGTGCCCTCCTCCTCATATAGTTTTATTACTGCTGAATCAACAAGATTTTCTCCCTCAGGAGTCAAATCATCTGATATTTTTTCTTTTAGAAGCATGATTGTCGATGCTAGATACCTGCTCAGCTGTGTCTTTGAACAAGGAATTGTTAAAAGAAATGAAGGATCAGTAGAGGTAGCAATTTCGAATGCTTCCTGGTTGGCTTTTTCAACAAGAGCTTCAACTTTTGATGTAGTATTTTTTGCTGTCCTATTGCTTCTTCTCACGTAGCAAAAAACATTCCTTGCAGTTGTTTCCTCATTGGAAACCATTATTCCTACATCCTTGTTAAATAATAAGGACTCTTCAGGAGGCTCTGAAAAAGGATTTTCTGGGTTCATTATTTTAAAAAAGTACTCTTTATCTTTGGGTGTTACCACCTTTTTAAATCTTAAGGTTGCTTCATCTACTGCAAGGTTTTCAATAACCCAAGGCGACTTTCCTCCATCACTTAAAAAAATGCAGTCTGTAGACACATCCATTTTATGGGGGGACTCATTATTTGGCTTTATATTCTACAACTTTCTTACATTATCTATACCTATTATAAGTCTTGATGTTGCTCCCATCACATTGATAATATGGGTTCTCATCAACTGCAAGGTGTTAAAGGCTATAGAATTGAAATCATCCTGCGGATTTTTCCCCATAGGTTTTAATGAGCTGGTTTCTACTCCGTATTGACCAACGAATTCTTTATCCTGGTACCAACTCGTATATTCTCCAAAAGTCTCCGGAAATAATATTGTTTTCTCCTGGCTCGGATTTATCCCAAACAATCTGTAAGCACTATACGTGAGACGAATTAATGAAGCCAATTTAGGGATGTCATCAGCCACAAAGATTGTCATCGAATCATCGCTGGATCTTAAACTTTTTATAATTGTATTAGGCATGTTAACCCCACTAATAGCCACTAGGCCTATGGTTGTTGAACAGGCATTAAGCATACCCATCAAGAAACCTGGAGAAGCTGGGATGTAATCGTCATCATCAATGCTTCCAGAAATCTGATCAAACCATATTCTATTATAGGGTGAGAGCATTCTTGATTCAACATCTTTCCAATTAAGTCTGGTGTAAAATTCATTGTTCTCAAATATAAATCCTAATCCCAAATGAATTCTTTTAACTATTAGATAGAAAAACCCAATCCGACACATTTTTTCAAATGCCATTTCCTCGTCTGTAGGCTTGGGGAGGTTATTCTTTGCCCTAATACATTCATCAAACCATAGTTGGTGCACAAGTGAGAACAATCCAGGATTCAAACATTCGTTCCACTTTGTAGCATCCTCTGTTGCCTGTAAACTATAGCTTTCTTGCATGTTCTCTTTCACTTTGTAGCATCCTCTGTTGCCTGTAAACTATAGCTTTCTTGCATGTTCTCTTTCAAAGATGACATCTGCATCTCGTTGATTATTTTTCTCTTTTTTTCCTCCCCTCCAATACTTATCGTACTCCCTTCTATAGTTTTCGCTAGATTCAAGTGGAACTCTTCGATGATTTTGAGGTGTAAACGCATAGGCATTGTCCCAGACGCTATGGCCCTGCGATCTTTCTTCCCTCTCTCGGCATGTTTTATGTACGAACAGAAACTTCTTGCATAGTCATCCAACCACCTTGTGACATTTTCATTTCCCTTGATAAATTTCATTTTTATAAAGGTTTTTGGTTTAGTCATGTTAACACGCATTCTAAGCTTCTTGATAAAATGACTTTTAGTTTTCATTTTAGTTACTTTGCTTCTTACTTTTATAGTACTTAATCCGTACATCTCATACCAAAATATTAATACTTCCAGCAATGTACTTGGTGTCTTATGAACATTCCTCTTAAGTAATTCAAGAAAACTTTTAAATGCTTTTGGACATGTAGTGCTTTTGAGCAGCTCAGGATCCCACGTTTGCTTCCCTTTACTTAAGACGTCAGAGTTGCTATTCTTCAAAAAGTTGATAGTCTCTATCGCCTTTTCCTTTATTTTAGTAAATTTTTTTATTAAGAATAGCTGAGCGAATGTAGCAACAGTATTGGGGTGATAATTCCCTGTTATGCCCTCTCTCGGAAAATCTTTTAAATCAGGAATCTGTGTAGTAGGAATTTCTCTCCCAACAATCATTTCCTTAGAGTCTTCCTTAGATTTCACATTATAATTGTAGGCTCTATTGACAGTGGCAGCCACATATGGTGCAGGGCTCCCATATCCATAGGGTGGTGGGTTTGTATACAAATATGTACCACTCATCATATGAAGACCATCTGTGGTTTCAGGATTTATGTATGAATTGTTAATACATAATTCTCTTACTTCTTTGTCCCCAGGCAGTGAAAGAGTACATGCAACCAAACTATTCAGCTTATGCTCCTTTCTAAAGTGTAATTGGACACTGTATTTTTGAAATCAGGACTGCCATGCAAACGATAAAGCTCCTTTAATTGATGGTCTGCACCTTTAAAAGTTTGGGAATTGTCGCAAAAGATATCGGTTGGAAGTCCTCTTCTAGATGAAAAACGCTTTAACGCGGCTAGGAAAGCGTTGCTAGACATATCAGACACAACTTCTAAGTGCACAGCCTTAGAAGCAAAACAAACGAAAACCGCGACATAACTTTTGCTTATGACGCTTCTTCTGATAGTAGATTGTTTGCAATCAAATGGCCCACAATAATCAAGGCCTACTTTTTCGAAAACGCGAGCAGGTGTGACTCTTTCCTTAGGTAGTGAACTCATTAGCTGTTTAGCCGTTTCGGCTTAAAATCTGCAGCACGTTACACACCTATGAATCACAGACTTAATCTCTCGAATAGAGTTCAAAATATAAAATCGCTGGGAAAGACTGCTTGAAAGAAGCTTTAGTCCTCCATGCAACAAAATCATGTGTTCGTTCAATATTATAAGTCTTGATGTTGCTCCCATCACATTGATAATATGGGTTCTCATCAACTGCAAGGTGTTAAAGGCTATAGAATTGAAATCAGGCGTTTCTGCCTTCACGAACCACGAACAACGACTTATGAATCACTTTGTACCTAAATTCACCAAGAACTTGTCGAGAGTCTACGTATCTTACGACGAAGAATTGGGATAGTAGCGACATATTTGTAAAAATATTGTCTGAGCACCTTTCTAAGTCGATAGTCAGAGCGATATTGAGACGAAAACGATTTAATTGCAGTTGCGACCCAAGCGGATAAAAATTTGTTTAAATAAACATCTTAATGCGATAACCGAAGCTTCGCAAAACATCCAACTCGACGAAACTGATTTGACTTTAGCTGCGTGGCTTATTCTCATCAAGATGACTCTCATTGAATAGGTACGCGAGTTCATTGCACTGTAGAAAAGTATCTGCACTTGAATTTCGTAATACGTACATCTGCACCTGATTTACAATGACGTCTCAGGTCCCACATCCCTAACCGATGAGTGATCGCCGTACACTTGGACGACACAAGGTAAAAAGATAGAGGAGTAGCTTTTGCGATCGGGCTTTTCATTAAAATCAGAATCTTTTTTTAACCATGACTGATTCCTATAATTTTCCACATAAGCTGTCACGCCATCGATCGTCACTCCAAAGCCTTCAGTATTTCCGTATTTGCTGTAATGTCGAGACTGGTACTTCCATAAAGCGCACTCCAAGTTTTGATACTGCTGCCACTCACGAGGGACCACGTAGATAGTCTTATGCATACTGACACTGAAAAACGAAGACTATTATTCGTAAAAGGCTGTTACGGCCTAGCGTATATCCTATATCTAAGTTTCAGAGAGCAAAATAAATTTTATATTTTAAAAGGTATAGGCTAGCATGAGAATGAAGAGTAGGTAACTGAGCAACAGACCCCCAAGAGTAAGGGAGAAACGAGCAAGAGAGAAAGAAGAATTAGAAGGCAACCACGGGTACTCAACTATTGGGGCCCAGTTGTGCTCATATTTTTATTCATCCCCTAAAAATCATATTTCATCAACCCTCGGTGTCTACTCTATATATTAACGAGGTCAGGTTTTTATTTACAGGTGTCGAACCCATTCATATTGCGTTAAAAATATTCGGAAGAATAAGCGATATTAGAGTTTTAAAATTTTAATATTTCTCTTACGGCAAATAAAATGTAGAAGAGAAAGTAACTACAGGCTTACTATGGCGCCGCACGCTTGGTTAGCTATGCATGACGGGCCCTATTTACCATGTTAGACCCTACAGAGCCGCGGATCGATATTTCGGTACCGCGTTGCCACTGTGTTCTTCCAAAAATAATATTTTCTACTCAAGGCTAAAGGATAAGCCGCTTAAAATATTAGACATTTCTATCGTTATTTCAACACCCCGCAACAGGTATAACCCTTGTAAAAAGGTTGTATAATACCTGGTTGTTACTAGTATATTGATACAATTGCAGGTATCGGTTCTTGGGCTATTTTAGCTAGAGGAAAAATATGATTTATGAAAATAAAACTCTTTAATAAATAATATGTAACACACATATTCTAATTTACCTATCTATTTAAAAATTCTGTGCTAGAAGCCAACGCCTTTGTTCTTATAGGCGGAGCCTTACTGCCCGAGGCATAGGCCTAGGAAAAAATCGATACTAAGCAGAGACGCCATTGCTGTGAGCAACCACCACTAGCAACTTACCTGAAAATGCAGCTCTATACCAATATGAGCCTACGATTTCTCTTTTCTTACCTCGTTTCTTTTATATATATATATATTTTATTTTCTTCAACTTTCAAAAATACCGATTTATCTTTAGCCTGGTAAGAAAAACCCTCTGGGTTGCTCTAGGTACTTTCAATTGTTCTCAAAAATACCCGTAAAGAGCCAAAAAGATTTTACGAAGGATTTCGGGGAAATTAGAGAAATCGGGTTATAAAAACTAGCCCTGCAGCTGTCCTCCAACTATTTCTTTGTTCCAAGAGTCATATCCTCAACAGCGTATAAAATAGAAAAAATGCAACCACGTTACAAAATTTTTCAACTCGCCAGCCCGACTTTCAGCTCACAAATACTAATAAAACCATGGGAGATAACTCCCTTAGTTATTGCCGACATTCTTTTTTTTTCTAGATGTATTATATTTTTCATTTTTATTTTATATTTCCTTTTCATTTATTTTATTTTAAAATATAATTCTTTGTTCCAAAAGCTAACATCCATTGAGAAGGATACACTTTAATTTAAATCCAATGCTATCTTATATACTATCTCAACGTTTTTATTCTTTGTTACCAAAAAGTACGTTACGCAGTAAACCGAAACATTCTGGTAGCAGTAACGACTTTCATCCGGCAGATGCGACCCCCTAGGGCTTTCCAAGAACCTCTCGAATATTCTGGAAGATAGGAAGAAAACCTATGTGGAAAAAAGGGCTAAGTAAGCGCGCAACCGCGAGCGTCGCGAGGCAAAATGGGCCCGCGTCGCGCCTATAAAAAAGGGATCATTCCGCGGATCCGGCAGTTCAGTCCAGGATTTTCAAACTCATTTAAATGAGCCGAAGGCGTGCGAAAATTTGATCGTAATTATACGAAGAGCCTCGTTCGAAGAGATTAAGGTCACTAGAGTGCACAACTATTCAGAGAAAAGTAAAAACATCGGCTCAACTACCGCCGACTCTCGCTCTACTCTTCATACTTCAGAGTAAACTTACCTAATAGTCAAAAAATTTGGACAAGCGTGTATTCCTCTTTCTAGGGATTGGGACTTCATAGATTTTCTTTGAGGGTGGGACCTTAATCTCTTCGAACGAGGCTCTTCGTATAATTACGATCAAATTTTCGCACGCCTTCGGCGTGCTCATTTAATCGTTAAATTATACTACGAGCCTCGTTCTCGAGATTAAGTATATTTATTACCATGTAGCAGTTTAGAGATTCGTCCAAATTTTTAAGTTAAATATCAGTATACTTTTTATTTACTCAAACAACATACATGTTATGAAGTGAGAAATTAGGTATGCTTGTTTTGCTCAGAATTTATTCGGATCCAAAAGTAAGGACCTAACTAAACTCGACGAGATTTTCTGTAAGTGCGCATCAAAAGATTAGAAGAAAACAACTAGAAAATTCTTATAAAAAATTTAACCATGCGCACTGTTTATAATTGTACAGGGAGCGTTAAATGAAAAACAGATGTTATCCGAAATGATTTATTATGGCTGAGTAATGGCATTTTCGTAAACAAGACATCACATCAGGTTCATAACATATATTCAGTGGATTTTGATATTCTAAAACATGTAGGCGCTAAAGAATGACCATTTATTGTGTTGGATGGCTATGGTTCTATGCTGAATCATAATGGTTGATAAATAGTGAATTTTATGGTATTTGAGAGCTTACAAATCTGTGACTAGTTCGCAAATTTTGTAGCTTTTTAGAGAATGAACGAAAATACACATCAAATGTCACAAAGGAAGTCTATACAAACTTAATAAACTCTATAAAAACTTAATGAAGATAATGTCTAATTACACATATAAAGTTTCAGAAACAAAGACATCCTTTTACAACTCGAGATAATAAATAATAACATAAAAACATTGGCAGTTTTCACTAGCAAACAAAGAAGAAACCTAAATTACTCTATAATTATATCTATGACCTATTTCTTCTTAAGTAAAACATTAATTACGAAACAGTAGCTCTATGCATATCTTTATACACGATCCTGAACTATATACACTTATCTACGGTATTAATGTCGCATATTTTAAATTTGCATAACTTTTATATATTTTTTTTTACATTTTCATTTCCTAAGACCCTTAAAATTAACCCTTACCTCTAAATTAGAAAGAAAAAGACTATTTTACTTATATTATTTGACCACGAGGTGGTGTCATGCAATTGCCAGATACCAATAGCAGTACCGAACTTACGTCGGAATTTTCCCTACTCTCAAAATAATACTTTGTCCTGTTAGATAACGACTGCAACATACATATTATTAATAATGGAAATCCCGAACTAAAAATATGTAAACATAAAACTTTTTAGATAAGAGTGGTCAGCATAGGTACATCGCATTTATTAAGGAAAACCAGACTTCAATAACAAGAGATAAATAACTTACGTGGACATTTGATAGTTGTTTGAAAAACGGTCTTAAAAATATGCAATTTAAAAGTAAAAAGCACCCTAGGTCAGTCGGGCCAATGGAGAAAGAAAAGATAAGAGAGAGAGAGGACCTACTTGGAATCTGAAGATTGTCTGAAAATTTCATCGAAATCGGTCCAGCCGTTTTGGAGTCTATAAGGAACATTTTTTTTTCCTTCACATAGCACAGAGATAGACTGGATTCAAGTGCTAATAACTACAGCCTCCCTGATATAATAAAAGGATTTGAATGTAAATCACATGTTAAACGCTCATAAGAATTAGAAATGATTTGAACGATTAAAAATTATTCAAAATGATTACAAATCAAATCATTTTAAATCCTTTTTAATGATTTTGTTTAATCAGGGCTGTGATTAAAATAACTAAAAAAGAGATTATAAGGTTTTCTTATTTGTTTACTTAGCTTAAGTAATAAAAATATGTATCGTTTATTTAAGTAAATAAACTTTAAACAAAAAAAAATGTTATGAGGACAGGTTATAGCGGTGAATACTTATAACCTGTTTTGTCCGTTAAATTTGGAACCATATTAAAATAAATAAACTCATGTGAGTCCAACTATGTAACTTAATTAATTAATTCATTAACTTTAATTATCTTAACGTTAGTTAAAAAACACTATAATATTAAGAAATTATAAAGTCACATGAACAATGCGTTCATAAATCTTATTATTGGTCAACTGACAGCCAAAACCGTGTGCTAACACTGGTCTTATGTACAGTTGGTAATATTACAAATTATACAGTCAGTCATTCAAATCACCTACCCAGATAACCAGGGTTGTCAATTTTGAACTACATAAATATAATCATAAAGTTTAAAAGACACTTACAATTACAAATTTTGAAATTACATGAATACAAACGCAAATTTAAATTTCCAACTAATTAACCAAGAAAGTGTAACAACGGTACTTTTTAAAGATTATTTTAACTTAATTAAATCATGGTAGATCTTATCTATGGTTTCTGTATCTTTCCTTTTATTAATTAAATCTTGATGCCTCTCCATTTACATAGATTCCATAATCAGACGCTTTTTATAATTATGTTCTGTATTTAAAAATTTTTATATTTTAAGATTTTAGCCTGCTTACCCTCGAGTAGGCTTTATCATTACAAAATACAAAAGCTTTAGCTCAACCTTTTTTTTAAAATAAAGACAAAAATAATATAAAACTCATGGCATTTAAAAAAACAGAAACAAAACGATTTACAAAAAGTATTGTATCATATAACACTTGACAGCCCTACCAGCACATCACACACCAGAAACTATGCACTCGCGACTTAGCTTGCTCAATAGCAAGTAAGTGGTTGTAGCATCGTCTTGAATTCATCCAGGGAAGCAGCAGTTGAAACAGCAGGTGGCACAAAGTTCCAGAAAGCAACTCCAAGGACAAGAAAAGAGCTCTTGTACATTGATGTACCCGGAATCGGCGATAACAGCGTATAGTCCGGTTGTTCTCAGATCATTGCAGAGTCGGATCGATAATAGCTTCCAGGTTCTTGAGAATACTAACTTACTCAATATCTTTACCAGCTAACGACAGCACTGGCTTCTCACTGCTATCTATGAGGATAGTACGTTTAGACAAACACCAAAAAAAATGTTAGACAAGAAATTCACGATGTGTGAACGGAAGATTAACACTTATTTTTTTTTTTTCTTCTCCTCCTCGATAAATTTATTTATTCCGCAGTCTCTGCACTACCTCCAAAATGGGCTGAAATCGTACACTCGGCCACAATTGATACATGTTTTTTTTTGGGACTCCATTTGCTCGGAATGGTTGCAACAATATGAATCATTTCGACCCTCCGTCTCCGTTTAAATAGCAATGCTTATCAAAACTAGGGCTACCACTTTCTTTAATTTTTCATCAATACAGTAAAAACTGATACCTCATAACAAACTCCAATAACCTTCAGTCGAGATAATGAATAGTCACCACGCGAACACATGTATTATTATCATGTATTTCACTGCAGTTACGATATAAAATCATAAAACCCACGTCAGTCTCTTCGTTCGGCGTCAACGAACATTATTCAACTTGATTTCATATTTAGTAGGGTGCGCCAAAAAAAAATTTTAATTTTTTTTTCCTTAGATACCATGAAAATATCGTCCGAAATGACGAATAAAAAATTCTGGTAACGTATGAGCTCTTAATTTTAATATTAACAGGTGACGATTCATAATTTTTGATTTCCCATTTAAATAACACAGGAATGTTATTTTTATTTTGTTTGGATTTTTAATGCATTTAAACAAATAATCCTCTAGTGACGACAAATACTTATTTTTGTAGGGAATTTAACGATCTACAAAAAAGCTCTGAGATGATTTTTTGCTAAGTCGACTCCTTCAAAAGTTATCTAATTTAAGAAGCTAGTGGGTGTTTGATAGACATAAAATTAGCATATGATTTGACTAGGTTAGGGATCATCTATTTTGAATGGAAATTATTTATTTAAAAAAATGGTCAGATTTCAGACAAGTTTTTTCATCAAATAAATCCTATGTTGCGAAACTCGCTCTTAAGTTTATGTTTTCATCCACAAGGGAAGCTCAAACGTAATATCTGGCCTCGCTACGCTCGGTCATATAACATCGTCCGCGCTCCCGTTGTGGGTACATCATAACCTTAAGCTCGTGTCGCAAATTCGAGCATACAAAAATCTCTTATGCTAAATTATAAACTGACATGCTGAATTTTCAGTTATAGTTTTTTTTCCATGCATATGAGATGAGTGACATTACGTCAAATGGTAGTTACTTACTGGAAAAATCACTCCTTTATTTGAAGTTGTATTTTTCTATTTAGTCCAGTATTAAGCTGCAACACAATTGAAGTTTAGTCACCGTTTTCATCAGAAATGTTGAAAGTTTTTGGCAAAAGTTATAATATTATAATGTACTATTATTTCGAGTTCCATTAAATTTTAAATGTCCATTCTAAAGTCGGTCCTTAAATGCTCGTAAAGCTGCAGGTAAAAGCGAGTAAAAAATAAATCCAAAAACTTATTCTGAGTTTCACACCTCTCGTATAATTTTTTTTGGTTTCGCAGAAAATCCATCCATATTTGGTGACCAGTATCCATAATTATATCATACTTAAATATAAACCTTTCACGCAAAAAGAGTTCGTCGCTGATGATGCTAACGATCGATTTGGGTGGAAGATCTTGAAATAAATAACTGTTATAAAGATGGTACTCGACACATTATTTTTTTAACATCCGATGGTGGAAAGAACAATATTTGTCTTTCCCGCTTATGTTAGCGCACCGACCGTTAAAAACTCTCGCAGCACACTTCATTTTTGAATAAGAGCAAAGTCGATCAAAACAATTGACTAAACTTCTCACGGATCACTGACGGCTTAAATACTAAACACAACTTTGCCCTTTGACACCAGTAGCTCTCACGATTCGTGAAAATTAGAAGCATTGATTGTTAGCTCTAGGTAATTATATATCAGTTGATAAACACAAGTCGCTTCGACTAACATATTTTCGTAGCCCCTTAGCATTAGAACTACAAGTTTATTAGCGACCTATTTTCCTACGTTTGCATCCTGCAAACGGGGACCGGTTTGTCGTCCCTTCCTCCTGTCTTTTCCGCTCTTCACCAGTTAATATCCACAACAGCTGGGCTAATGTTCAGCCCTTGCGACGTGTTTACTAATATTATATGTGTGTATGTCACTGAACTCCTAAACGGCTGAACTTATTTTGATTAATTTTTTTATGTGTGTTCGGGGGTGATTGTAGAATAGATCATGTTTACAATTTAATCCTCTACACGGAGACCCATCCAAGTACTGCCTCATTTAAAAATATTTCACTCTAATTTCAGTAAGACCCAGTATACCAATCGGATCAGTAAATCGAATAAAAAATTTAATTAAATATTGCTTGGTTCCCATAAACTGATAAAATTAAACCGATTTCAGTTTTTTGCGATTATCTCTTAAACTACTGGACCAACAAGCTCGAGCCTGGCATACAATTCTTCAGCTTGAAGAGCTGCGTTGAATGACACCGTTCGCGTCCCACTGCAACTAACCGTTTCAAAGTTACAGCATTTGGTCAAAATCGTCTTAATAACATCGATTAATAACATCAATTAATTGTTACTCGAACAGATACTCATAGCTCCCAGCTAATTAGTATTCAAGTATTGCTCGTAAGTGTTGAGTCAATTAATGTCACTCGTGTACTTCGTCTCCAATTCACTCTCAGGCATCTAGGGTTTCCAAGGCGGTCTGTCACGCCCTTCTGATCAAGTTTCTGTTTGCAGATTCATCGCCACCTTCTGAAGAAAAGAAACCGACCCCAATTTCGTTGAGTGAAAACTGCTGATGGCTGATCGCAGTCTTACCAAAAGGTACCAGTGCAGCTCAACGCCAGGAGCAAGCTCCAGTTTTCCTTCAAACAATTTTTTTTATCTTTCGTAAAAAATATATATATTTTTTTAATAAAAAGTATCCTATCACGGAGAAAACATTTTTTTCACCGTAACACAAGAGGGAATAGCATGATGCTATGTTCATGTAACATAACTGACTGACTTACAGTAAGAAATTGATTTGTTATAATAAAAAGTAGTTATAACTTTAGATTACAAATTGAATTTGTTGTAATAACAAATAGTTATTCAGAATAACAAAAAAATTTTTATCCTAACAAAAATGCAGTAATTACGGTAGATATTTTTATGTGCTTATCTGTATCAAAGTAAGAATTTGCTACCATAAGTTACTTTGGCTTATCATAAGTAATAATTTACTTTGCAATGAAAAATTAATTTTGTTACTCCCATAAACATTTTTGTTTTTCCACACAGTGATTTTGTTGTACTTACAGATGACATTACTTAGGAAAAAATAAAATTTGCTATTGGCGGTCACTCAAGTTAAGCAGCATTCACTGTGGTTAGTACTTGGATGGGTGACCGCTTAGTCAGCGCTGGCTAGTGCGTGGGATCTCTGATCGCTAGGAATTGGGTCTGACGTCCCGGTGATCGATAAGAATTACTATTTATTCTATGTTTTCATGACCGTAATATATTTATTAAACCAATTTTAATGCCTAATCAACCATTTTTGGTACAATATCTTTTACAAAACTCGTTGTAACTCGTCAACGGATAAGAATTTTAAAACGACCAAGATATTATTTTGTAGAAAATTGAACGCTCTACAAAAAAAGTTTCCTATGATTTTTCGATAAATTCACTCCCTTAAAAGTTATCCCCAGTCAAAGATGTAAGAATGATGAACCCTCAAAAATCTGATCGAAAGAAGATGACATAGCTTCTTTTAACCATCTCGAGGGTGTCTCGGCTGCTTTAAGGACTAATAACAATATGAAAGTCTTTCGGTTATCGCAGCTAGGTCAAGGCGCCTGAGCTGATCGCTGTAAGAGTTTAAAATCATCGGGGTCGGTGTGAGCAGGAGGTACTGTCCCAGATGGTTACAGGAGCATTGGTAAGTTCGACTAAAGATTTGAGTTGGGCAACGCAGTTATATCTTACGTCGCAGCTGAAGCTGTTCGAGAGTTGCAATAATCTTTTAAATCAGATCTTAGGGATACGGTGGTCGTCTATATCAAGTAACTTACATATCCAGCTCAGCGCCGAGCCCTGGCAGCAGTCAGCCCTAAAGTGGAGCTGGTGAAGGTTACTCGCAGATAGGTGTAGTCATCCACCCAATTTATACATTCATCCTTGCAGAAGGGACTCGTCCTCTGCTTTGGCCACCTCTCCTAAAGTGAAAAATTTTGGTTTTATTAATATTAACTTGCAATGAGTTTTTAGTACAGCATTATTCACAAAGGATTTGTAAATGATTGATCTTTTAAGATCAGAAATTGTTCTGGACACTATAACTAAATCATCAGTATAGAATAGGATTACAAGATCACGGGGGACGTCCCCCTGGGAAAATGTGTTCTCTGTTTTGCATTCGGACGACGTAAACATGTTTGTCACGATAAGTTGGTTAATAGCCAGTTCCTATAGGTACTGACACATAGATGCCGAAAATAAAAAACAACTCTTCTACTTATACACCAAGCCTACATCTTCCGCTGAAAATATTTTATCCAAAGTGTATGGGGCGTTAACCAATATCTTGCCAGTTTATCACTAAATGAATAGAATGTTCTGAGTTGGGTGACAGATACTTTAAGTTAAAACTTAAAGTTTTCTACATCGTATTTTTATCACATTGTTCTATATTCTATGTCATCCTTATGTTAAATCATATTTAGCGTAGCTGATCAAATCAGAAATCACTTTGTTTTGCCAAGCTAATATCTTATCCCATGAATTCTGCTGCGTAAGCTATTATTAAACATAAAGTAGGCTTAAAAAATGTTAGAGCTGTATTCAGGTATCATTATTTTCTGGTAGAGTTGTCTTAGGTAGTTTCGTAACTGTTAGTAATCAATTTTAATTATGCGGAACCGTGCTCTAATTCGATTCAGACTTGACTTGTTGAGTGGAGCATATAACGTAATTTCTTGGCGAGTTCGATAACATTGTTTTGAGAGTGGAACTTTGCTTTGGTAGACATGGGCTTGTTTCTATGGCGATTTCATACAATCTAGTAGGGAACGGTTTGTTATAACAGAAAATTTTTAGTTAATATTTATTAACCGTTAACAAATCATTTATTAGAGATATCAGCCTTACCGTTTTTAAGTGCAGTAATGCTGTCTATAAAACAATCTAAAGCCGTTGCAACACAAGTGAAAACTGATAATTTATATTTTCTGGTGTGGTTACTCACATTTTTACTTAAATTTTGGTTACAAGCAATTTTTAATTAAATTTTCTATACGATTTACATTAATTTACACGTTTAACTGCGTGCATCAGCTGTCTCCAGAATTTATGATTAAACAAAGGAGATAAAGAAAAATCAGATGAGATGTATGATGTTACGTCAAATTGTTGGTACTCACTGGCAATATCAGAGGCGCTGAGTTCCTTTTTTAGGATTTCTTGTCCCAAATTAGTCTCCTTAGATGATGCTGCAATACAATTGGAGTATGATCACCGTTCTCATCAGAAATGATTAAAGCTTTTGGCGGGTATTTGCTGACAAAAAATACAAAATAAATCCAGCAACTTATTCTGAATTCCGTACCTTTTGTAATATTCTATTTGCTCTAACAGAAATTCGATCCACCTTGAGTGGGCAGTATCGGATTCTATACAATATTTATAACAAAATCTTTCACGAAGATGAAGTTCCTGTTCTATGACAGAAATGCTTTCTTTAGGTGAAAGATTTTGCAATAACATATCGTCATAGAGATGATACTGCCGACATTCTTTTTTAAGCGATCTATGATGGGCCCTGCAATATTTAAAACACCTAGACTCAACACGACATCGACCCCTATAAGTTCGCACAATGCATTTCATTTTTGAACCAATTCAACCGAATTACAAAAATCAACTGAAGTAATTATAAGTTAAAATAATTATAAGGAATAAGAACGTACCTTCATAACGTTGAATCCGAAATTTAAGACCCGTTGGTAACTAGTCCGTGTGTACACTTAATTTTTTAGTACACGGTGTGTTCACTGGGTCTTTTAAAGATCGGTCTTATTTTCACAGATTTCTAGGGTTTCAAAAAGCCTTCAAAAATTCTGAGTTACTTTTTGCAGTGTCTTCTATATGGCTTAGCAGTCGTCAGAGTCAACAGTTTAAAACCGTTGTTAATAAAAATTGAAACAATAGCCCCAAAAATGGGAAATCTGATTTTCGACTGTTCACTCAAAGACCCAGTATACACATGCCGGGTTGATTTCAACATGACAAAAAAAATATTCTTGCTAAGTATCCAACTTCTAGGAGCTATAAATATCTAATAACGATAAAACAAATCAAATGAATATGGTTACTAACGAAATACGTAAATAATTATTTGAAATTTATTTTTATAATTTCTATAGGGTTTGCCGATATCATATATGTCCTGTCATTTGCGCTCACATATTCTTAATGTATATTAATTTTTATCGAGATTGGTCAAGCCGCTCTTGAGTTACAAACAGACATACCGACCGACAGACAGACATAAAAGAAAAAAATAGTAGAATGTGAATTACTGCATCATAAAACGATTATTTATCACAAAATTTGATAGCAAAGTTAAATGTACAGATTGAGTCAATAAAACTTTTTGGTTATACTATGATAATTTTGGTTACACTATGGAGGTCTGTCACATCCCTAATAAGGATATCAGATATATGAGCATTACAGGAAAACCCCTTTCAAATTACGCCATTCGACTCACCCGAAATAGAAGGTATATTTCATCAAACGTGCAGTTTATTTCACAATAATTTCATTTCCTACATTAAGTATTATTGAAAATACTTACTTACTTTTTTATGCAAACAATGAAGTTTATTCTCAATAAGATACACACAAATTAACGTGCCGTTCGCCGATTCGATAAGATTTTTTTCAATAATCGAGGTCAGGTACCCTCACTTAACATTCATCGAATCAACAATTCGAATATTGTGGTGTCTTCTTGGTTTCTGAAAACGGAGAATAGAAGTAGAGATCTAGTAGTTCGAAAAGTAAAAACAAGTGCAGTACGTAGTATCAAACTTACATTTCTTGCGTTCTCATCAAACTATATTCTTGGGTGATGACGTCCTGAGTGATCAGCCCGATCACCCCTTGTATTTTTATGGCCGTCTTCCGACCCCATTCATAATGTATGATGGCCATATCGACCACCTCCAAAATCACGTCTCTGAAAGACCCTACCGGCCATTCAATAGGGACTTGGATGTTTGGTCGAATATTTTGATATTCCATGTGTCTAAAAAATGTACAGAAAAATTAAAAAACGACTCGCTTCGAATAGATAAAAATTTAGATTATCCAAAATGTCAGTAAAATCTTATCTAAAGAAATTAAGGAAATACATACCTTCTAGTTGTTGATCTATGCTTAAAACATTCATCGAATCAACAATTCGAACACTGTCGTGTCTTCTTGGTTTCTGAAAACGGAGAATAGAAGTAAAGATCTAGTAGTTCGAAAAGTAAAAACAAGTGCAGTAAGTAGTATCAAACTTACATTTCTTGCGTTCTCATCAAAATATATTCCTGATCGATGACGTCCTGAGTGATCAGCCCGATCACCCCTTGTATTTTTATGGCCGTCTTCCGACCCCATTCATAATGTATGATGGCCATCTGGACCACCTCCAAAACGACGTTTCTTAAAGTCCCTACTGGCCATTCAATAGGGACTTGGATGTTTGGTAGAATATTTTGATATTCCATGTTTCTGAAAAATGTACAGGAAAATTAAAAAACGACTCGCTTCGAATAGATAAAAATTTGAATCATCCAAAATGTCAGTAAAATCTTATCTTAAGAAATTAAGGAAATACATACCTTCTAGTTGTTGATCTACGCTTAAAACATTCATCGAATCAACAATTCGAACACTGTCGTGTCTTCTTGGTTTCTGAAAACGGAGAATAGAAGTAAAGATCTAGTAGTTCGAAAAGTAAAAACAAGTGCAGTAAGTAGTATCAAACTTACATTTCTTGCGTCCTCATCAAAATATATTCCTGGACGATGACGTCTTGAGTGATCAGCCCGATCACCCCTTGTATTTTTATGGCCGTCTTCCGACCCCATTCATATTGTATGATGGCCATCTCGACCACCTCCAAAATCACGTCTCTGAAAGTCCCTACCGGCCATTCAATAGGGACTTGGATGTTTGGTCGAATATTTTGATATTCCATGTTTCTGAAAAATGTACAGGAAAATTAAAAAACGACTCGCTTCGAATAGATAAAAATTTAAATCATCCAAAATGTCAGTAAAATCTTATCTAAAGAAATTAAGGAAATACATACCTTCTAGTTGTTGATCTATGCTTAAAACATTCATCGAATCAACAATTCGAATATTGTGGTGTCTTCTTGGTTTCTGAAAACGGAGAATAGAAGTAAAGATCTAGTAGTTCGAAAAGTAAAAACAAGTGCAGTAAGTAGTATCAAACTTACATTTCTTGCGTTCTCATCAAAATATATTCTTGGGTGATGACGTCCTGAGTGATCAGCCCGATCACCCCTTGTATTTTTATGGCCGTCTTCCGACCCCATTCATAATGTATGATGGCCATCTGGACCACCTCCAAAACGACGTTTCTTAAAGTCCCTACTGGCCATTCAATAGGGACTTGGATATTTGGTAGAATATTTTGATATTCCATGTTTCTGTAAAATGTACAGGAAAATTAAAAAACGACTCGCTTTGAATAGATAAAAATTTGAATCATCCAAAATGACAGTAAAATCTTATTTAAAGAAATTAAGGAAATACATACCTTCTAGTTGTTGATCTACGCTTAAAACATTCATCGAATCAACAATTCGAATATTGTGGTGTCTTCTTGGTTTCTGAAAACGGAGAATAGAAGTAGAGATCTAGTAGTTCGAAAAGTAAAAACAAGTGCAGTAAGTAGTATCAAACTTACGTTTCTTGCGTTCTCATCAAAATATATTCCTCGTTGATGACGTCTTGAGCGATCAGCCCGATCACCCCTTGTATTTTTATGGCCGTCTTCCGACCCCATTCATAATGTATGATGGCCATCTCAACCACCTCCAAAGTCACGTCTCTTAAAGTCCCTACTGGCCATTCAATAGGGACTTGGATATTTGGTAGAATATTTTGATATTCCATGTTTCTGTAAAATGTACAGGAAAATTAAAAAACGACTCGCTTTGAATAGATAAAAATTTGAATCATCCAAAATGACAGTAAAATCTTATTTAAAGAAATTAAGGAAATACATACCTTCTAGTAGTTGATCTACGCTTAAAACATTCATCGAATCAACAATTCGAATATTGTGGTGTCTTCTTGGTTTCTGAAAACGGAGAATAGAAGTAGAGATCTAGTAGTTCGAAAAGTAAAAACAAGTGCAGTAAGTAGTATCAAACTTACATTTCTTGCGTTCTCATCAAAATATATTCCTGATCGATGACGTCCTGAGTGATCAGCCCGATCACCCCTTGTATTTTTATGGCCGTCTTCCGACCCCATTCATAATGTATGATGGCCATCTGGACCACCTCCAAAACGACGTTTCTTAAAGTCCCTACTGGCCATTCAATAGGGACTTGGATGTTTGGTCGAATATTTTGATATTCCATGTTTCTGAAAAATGTACAGGAAAATTAAAAAACGACTCGCTTCGAATAGATAAAAATTTGAATCATCCAAAATGTCAGTAAAATCTTATCTAAAGAAATTAAGGAAATACATACCTCCTAGTTGTTGATCTATGCTTAAAAAAAATTAAAGAAAAAAAATAATTTTAAAAACAAGTTTTTATTATTTGTTTATAAAATGAACTAAAAAGTTAAAAATAAATTAACTCTAAAAAGAAATATAACACTTTGTAACTTGATTGTAACCTTTAACGACAAATAAGCGTCCTCGTCTAGGACAAAATAATTCCATATTGTACAAATTTATTTAATTTTAATACTAAAACTTTTCACCATACATAATTATTCAATCTTGTCCCCCCTCTTTATCATAGTCCCCATTTATAAATGAAAGCGTGTTACATTTAATACAACACAACATTTTCCTCAAGCTATCACAATGTAACACGCTTTCATTTATAAATGGGGACTATGATAAAGAGGGGGGACGAGATTGAATAATTATGTATGGTGAAAAGTTTTAGTATTAAAATTAAATAAATTTGTACAATATGGAATTATTTTGTCCTAGACGAGGACGCTTATTTGTCGTTAAAGGTTACAATCAAGTTACAAAGTGTTATATTTCTTTTTAGAGTTAATTTATTTTTAACTTTTTAGTTCATTTTATAAACAAATAATAAAAGCTTGTTTTTTAAAATTTTTTTTTTCTTTAATTTTATTTGTAACTTTTTAGTACCTCTGTTTTTAATTCGAGATTTACTACGACGTAGTTCGCAGCGCGTAGCAGCGTTATTCCGTTATGAATTCCGTAGTTCGTTCATATGATATGTAATATGTACTGATTTAAATATCAATAATGTTGAAATTATGTAATCACTTGTTAGTTATTTGTAACGTTTCTCATTCTATCCATTTCTTTTAATGCATCAACATTACAAGGTTTCTTCGACGTCAACTTGGAGCAGTCAAGTTCTTCGATTTGAAGACCTGCTAAAGACCTAACTCGGCTTAAAGCTACATAAGCTTGACCAGCAGCGAACAATTTGGAGCCTAGATAAATAACAGCATGATCTACAGTAGTTCCCTGCATTTTATGCACAGTTGAAGCCCAAGACAAGACAATCGGGAGCATTCTTCTTTCAGCTGTGCCGTGATTAAATTTAGCAGGAAATTGAACTGATTTAGGGTGTATTATGTGAATGCCATCGTTACCAAAGTCTACGCGAACCGATGGTACATCGCTATTGTATAGTTGAGCACGTCTGTAATACGGCCATATGATTTCAGTGATGTGACCTATTGCTCCATTCACAAGTCCCTTAGCAACGTCAACGTTAGACCTCAACATAACTTTAGCACCAACAAATATTTCTAGTTCTTTTGGAAGACCTCCTGTTTTGTTAATGTCCGTGTGTATTATTTTATTAATATCAATCTGATCATTCTTTTTTGATCCATCAATTAATTGATCTTGTGCTATTATTTTAAACATTTGTGTATTCTTCTTCCTAAAATGTTCGAGAACGGCTGAATTATGTTTATTGACCTGCTGATTCGTTGGGTAAATACGTAGAGCTTTTTCAATCGAGAACTCTCCAGAGCTATTTGAAGATACTTTCTGCATAAGATCAGAAAAGTGTTCGGTAGTCAGCTCACCTACTCTTAAAGCGTTCAATATATTCACAAACTTGTCGCAACCTTTTTGTCTCATGTTCTCTTTTAGCTCTATTAAAGAGAACAAGCGCCACAAATGTGTCGCTGGAACCATTCTTGCTGGTTGATCGAATACTTGGTTTCCGCGTACCGGAGGCAGTTGCATTAGATCGCCGAACAAGAGCACATTAAGACCACCGAACATTTCTTCACTATTCTTAAGTTGTTTTAATCTAGAGTCGATCATGCAAAGCATCTCATACGGGACCATTGATATTTCGTCAATAAATAGAAATTGTATATCTTTCCACTGTAACCGCATCAATCTGAGAAAATTTCCCGTCAGCATGGGCATCTGGGTTATCCTTCCATCTTTTTGCACAGGTAGCTTTAGTGCAGTATGAAGTGTAGAGCCTCCAATCAAACGCGCTGCAACCCCTGTTAGAGCGCACACTTTAACGACAGTCTTGGCATGGCAACGGTTGGCTTGATTTTTCAGCAATTTGAACAAAAATGTTTTACCAGTTCCTGCATTCCCTGTTATGAAGAGCCTTAGTCTGTTGTCGTTTCCTTGAATCTGCTCTTGAATATTTCGTGTCACAAATCGAAACACTTCCGCCTGATCAGCATTCATAGCTCTGCAAGACGTATTGAACTCATCATCAGCCATACAATGTTCAGGTGCTTCTATTTCATCAATGGGTTCGTCGTTAGGTTGTAGATTTTCTTCGTCGAGAATGCGAAATGCGTGAACTTGGTTAAACGCATTTTCTAGCTGTCGGTCTCGTTCTCTAAAAAGTTGCATACGCTCGTTGGTTTGGCGGAGGAATTCTTCTTTTGCTAGGAATGCTTCCTGAGCGGAGTCGTGTTCTTCCAGTAACTCACATTCATTACGATACGGCATGTATTGTAGCAACAGACTATAATAATAGTTCTCGGGATCTGTTGCTGCTACAAAATATGGAACTCGTACCGTCGCTGGAACATTTCGTACTATAAGCTTAGTATTATCGGTCAATGTGATGAGTCGTCTTCTGGTGGTCTCCTCTTGATGCTGATGGTCATCTACGGAATCGTCATTGCTCATATCATTCGTTTTTTTGATATAATAAGGCTCAAAAAGCATTGCAAATTCTATCAAACTCATATTAATAAAGTCAAATTCTGGGTGGCCATGTGGACGTTTTTCGTACCTGTCAAAGATATTATTGCAGTATCCTGTTGCTTGTCCGCAATCATCAAATTTTAATACTCGGTATCTGACTTCCGGCTTGCGAGTGTTTAAGAAAATACATTTCCTTGAGCTGTCGCGGAGATTTAGATGACACAGTCTAAATGCGGACTCACAAGCAGAGATTTGTCGTTCTTGCATAATTCGCATACAAACCTTAAAGCGTTTTCGGGATGTGTCACTTTCTTCACGTTGAATTTGTCGCACTGCCTGAGCTAGGCTTGAATCTAATGCCGTTGGTTCAGATTTAGAGATATACTTTGCTACATAATATGCTATTGCTTCATTTGAGCCACATGGTTGCAAATCTATATTCCCATTCCAAACCTTTAATAATGTGGGATTATAATTATTAACCCATCTGTCCTCTAGGCGTCGCTTTAGAATACAAATTCTGCCACCATTCCGGAGATACTCATCAGTAGTTTGATCAATTATCCGAGTTTCGTCGGATTCTTGTCTAGGAAAACCGAACCTGCAAGTATTGGTATTGTTCTTTTGACACGTATGGGTATGACGATGAATTTGATTTTTTTTTACCAATTCATAAAGATCGGTATCCTCTGGTGGCAATTGGCACGATACAACTTGGTCAAGGAGACGAATGCCTTCTTCAGTTTCAAAAGATGGGTGATTTTCGATCCACATTACCATATGTAAATGTGGGCTCCCCCGATTTTGATATTCTATGCGCCACCAGAAATCTTTCATTTGTCCGCCGAGTACTTCGTGATTGTGTGTTAAAAACGTTAAAAGTGCATGAATTCGTACCACAAAATGCCGGCTTACAATAACTGGGTATAATTCAATTAATTTCTGTACGTCCATTATGTTAAGGCTGGTAGGATCTTCATCTGGTCTCCCGTCAGCAATCAAAAGTGCCTTTCTCATGTCAATCCAATTTAAATCGTTGCAGCTGAAAGTTAGAAAATACGTCGGTGGTCCGAGACACCTGATTTGTGCTACGAGATCATTTAGTGCTGCTCGCCAGTAAGAAGCGGAACCTCTCAATTTTTTTAAATATAAATGTACATCCTCAACCATACCATTATGTCCTTCAATTTTTTTTCCACAAGCAGCAATCGTAGATTTGATTCTATAAAATTCGAACATTGATAAGGCGTAGAATAAATAATCATTCCTCTGGAATCGAGTGTCCTCGCTAAGAATGCGGTATTGATAGTAATCAAGAGGAGATATTGGTACTTGCCTTGTCTCTTCATTTAATCCATTGACACCGTGCGGGAATAGGTAAAACCAAGATAATTCTTCTGCTTTCCGTTCATGATTTACGTTTACAATGTTGCCTTTCGTTTTCCGTACAATTTTATTGATATTACCAGATACTTCCAGCTCATCTTCGACTTCCGGTTGATGACAATCAATTTGACCCATGATTGAAGTTTGTACAGGTAGATACGCATCGTTGGTTGCGGTGTTGTTTGATATATTTTCATTAGTCCGTATGCTATGTTCCACTTTAGAAGATATTTTATCAAAGTATGCTTCCGAGATCGGATTAGACTGCTGTGTACAAGTGTTCACATTATTACATTCCTGGTGTCTTGTTAATACTGGTAAGTTTGGCGTGCTGAGCGGTGAGTGATTTGGACTGATGATGGATATATTTGTCACTGCCACATATTTCAAAGTGTAAGGTACATTTTGAGAGGTAGTAGCTCGTTTACATAATCGAACTAACTCATCGACTGTTCTACATTCAATCATGCATGCTTTGCCATTGTTAGCTCTAGCCCCTTTTGGGCCGCATGAATGAGAATCAGTTAAATAAAACTTTTGGTCGAAACAAATAACCCCAAACGATTTTCCAGCAGCTATAAATATACCAGTTTGATGTGTCAAGAATAACCTGCACAGAGCATCTTTTAAAGGTAGACCAATACTGTCGCGATTTACCGAATCTCGTAAACTTCCGAACAAAGAACTGTCACTCTCATATTCTAGAGCAAATGTACGACCAAATATTTCCAATCCAGCTTTTACTAAATCGAAATACCTTATTTCTAAATAACCGTCTTCTTCGATTTGGATACCTGCAGGATTTTCAGCGTTTAATAATCGCAGTTTGACATACAGTGAATCTCCTTCTATCATGTTTTGATCAAGAGTGTTTTTGCTCCACTGCTGAGGTGGAGTAATGGACACTCTTATGATATTGCTCATTGCCATAGCACAGCATTGCACGCCAGCATACCCCGATGTAAAAACTTCAGCATTTCCTTGATGCCATGATCCTTGTAAAATACGAGAAACGTCATTAATTTGTACAAAGTCCTGATTATTTTGAACCGCGCTCGGACTGTTAGTTTGCGATGTAGAACAAGCGTTTTCGGAAACTAAAATCAGATCGTCAGTCGATATGTTTGCGTTGTTGTCTATAAGAACATCTTTGTATAATGGATTATTAGCCACCAACCATGTCAAAGCCTCGAACACATTGTCGCGAGACACTGAAAACTCACGAGTAATATTTAAATTCTCTAGATGCTCTGTAACAATCACAATTCCACAGTTATCTACAGATCTAGGCAACATATGTGGCAGTTTTTCGGTAACCTCGAAAAGATCCTGAGCAAAAAGAATTGCTTGACCACGAAATCCGTATTGTCCAAATAAGCCGTCAAACTTTACAATTTTTAAAAACGGTATTATCCGAGAAAGAAGGCGCTTTTCAGTTTGCGACAAACGTTGTATAACGTGAGGTATAGGCCCAGGTTCCAAGCTGTTCCAATATGCCTTAGAAGGAGGTACGGACGTGTTACTTTTACTTATGTGATTGTTACATCGGTAACACAGCATCAATTCTTCTTTATTCTCGCGTAATTCTCGTGGAAGATAAGTAGGAGATGAGGCACTAATTTTATATTTGGTCACTTGATGGGGATAGCATCTCTTCG
The DNA here is from genome assembly GCA_947284805.1 of Coleophora flavipennella. Classification (NCBI taxonomy): domain Eukaryota; kingdom Metazoa; phylum Arthropoda; class Insecta; order Lepidoptera; family Coleophoridae; genus Coleophora; species Coleophora flavipennella. The sequence continues at coordinate 14,673,502 of OX369255.1, read as the reverse complement.
TGCAAATATTACACACTTTATCACAAAATGTATTTATCGCATTATTAAAGTACTCAATGCTACCACGTTGCACATTCCTCTGGTTAGTCTTTTTCTGCCGTTCATTCTGTGCTGTTACAATGCGTTCCTCTGCTGTTTGTGATAACTGTCTTGCTTGCCTGAGCATTCTGTTCCTGTCGAGCCTGGCCAAGTGTTCTTCTTGTAATTCATTTTTTCTTCTCTCTTGTGTACGTATTCTGTCGATATCTTGTCTAATTATGCGTTGTTCTAGAGATTCGTTTTTCCTTCTCTCTTGTGTATTTATTCTATTGATATCTTGCCTATATGTGCGTTGTTCTAGAGATTCGTTTTTCTTTCTCTCTTGTGTATGTATTCTGTCGGTATTTTGTCTATGTGTGCGTTGTTCTAACGATTCGTTTTCTCTATGTTTAGCAGTAGCTAAACTTATTTTTTCTAAGCGTTGCCGCTTGTGGACATCGCTTTCATTAGCAATCTTCTCCTGTCTCTTCAATTTCGCCTTCTCTAAACGTCGTTTTCTTTGTGTAGTTGTTTCATTTTTCTTCATGTTGTTCCCACGAGTATAGGACAAATAACGGTCCATCCCCCCAGAGGTCCGTTGTAGAGGGATAAGGGCTACAATACAACAGGGTTCGCCCTGGTACCCTGAGGCGCAACGTTAGCGGCAAGACATGTTTATACACCCTCATACCATTCAGCCCTCGGCACGTGCTCACCTTGGCAATGGGTCATCCATCCAATCAATCATATATAATTAATATGGGACGAAAGCAAGAGACTCGTCAAGACGAATCAAACGAGACCAAACTCGATGGGGTTGCGTCGTTTAATTACGAGTTCCTATGGCCACCTTCCGGCTCCAACACAGACCCTGGTTACCATATAGTATCAAAGTACTCGTCAAGACTAATCCAATGAGCCCAAACTCGATGGGGTTGCGTCGTTTAATTACGGAGTTCCTATGGCCACCTTCCAACTCCAACATCAGACCCTGGTTACCATATAGTATCAAAGTACTCGTCAAGACTAATCCAATGAGCTCAAACTCGATAGGGTTGCATCGTTTAATTACGGAGTTCCTATGGACACCTTCCGGCTCCATCATCACACCCTGGTTACCATATAGTATCAAAGTACTTGTCAAGACGAATCTAATGAGCTCAAACTCGATAGGGTTGCATCATTTAATTACGGAGTTCCTATGGCCACCTTCCAGCTCCATCATCAGATCAGCTCTATGTCACAATAACATTGCATTGTCATCCGATTTATACATGCATTCTAAATTTCAGCTCAATCGGAAACCGGGAAGTGGATCAAATTTAAGTTGTAAGATTTGATTACAGAACGACAGACAACAGGACAGGTGAAACTAAATAAAAGCTTGTAACATTCATCGAATCAACAATTTGAATATTGTGGTGTCTTCTTGGTTTCTGAAAACGGAGAATAGAAGTAAAGATCTAGTAGTTCGAAAAGTAAAAACAAGTGCAGTAAGTAGTATCAAACTTACATTTCTTGCGTTCTCATCAAAATATATTCTTGGGTGATGACGTCCTGAGTGATCAGCCCGATCACCCCTTGTATTTTTATGGCCGTCTTCCGACCCCATTCATAATGTATGATGGCCATCTCAACCACCTCCAAAATCACGTCTCTGAAAGTCCCTACCGGCCATTCAATAGGGACTTGGATATTTGGTAGAATATTTTGATATTCCATGTTTCTGTAAAATGTACAGGAAAATGTAAAAACGACTCGCTTCGAATAGATAAAAATTTGAATCATCCAAAATGTCAGTAAAATCTTATCTAAAGAAATTAAGGAAATACATACCTTCTAGTTGTTGATCTATGCTTAAAACATTCATCGAATCAACAATTCGAACACTGTCGTGTCTTCTTGGTTTCTGAAAACGGAGAATAGAAGTAAAGATCTAGTAGTTCGAAAAGTAAAAACAAATGCAGTAAGTAGTATCAAACTTACATTTCTTGCGTCCTCATCAAAATATATTCCTGGTCGATGACGTCCTGAGTGATCAGCCCGATCACCCCTTGTATTTTTATGGCCGTCTTCCGACCCCATTCATATTGTATGATGGCCATCTCGACCACCTCCAAAATCACGTCTCTGAAAGTCCCTACCGGCCATTCTATAGGGACTTGGATGTTTGGTCGAATATTTTGATATTCCATGTGTCTAAAAATGTACAGAAAAATTAAAAAACGACTCGCTTCGAATAGATAAAAATTTGAATCATCCAAAATATCAGTAAAATCTTATCTAAAGAAATTAAGGAAATACATACCTTCTAGTTGTTGATCTATGCTTAAAACATTCATCGAATCAACAATTCGAATATTGTGGTGTCTTCTTGGTTTCTGAAAACGGAGAATAGAAGTAAAGATCTAGTAGTTCGAAAAGTAAAAACAAGTGCAGTAAGTAGTATCAAACTTACATTTCTTGCGTTCTCATCAAAATATATTTTTGGGTGATGACGTCCTGAGTGATCAGCCCGATCACCCCTTGTATTTTTATGGCCGTCTTCCGACCCCATTCATAATGTATGATGGCCATCTCAACCACCTCCAAAATCACGTCTCTGAAAGTCCCTACCGGCCATTCAATAGGGACTTGGATATTTGGTAGAATATTTTGATATTCCATGTTTCTGTAAAATGTACATGAAAATGTAAAAACGACTCGCTTCGAATAGATAAAAATTTGAATCATCCAAAATGTCAGTAAAATCTTATTTAAAGAAATTAAGGAAATACATACCTTCTAGTTGTTGATCTACGCTTAAAACATTCATCGAATCAACAATTCGAATATTGTGGTGTCTTCTTGGTTTCTGAAAACGGAGAATAGAAGTAGAGATCTAGTAGTTCGAAAAGTAAAAACAAGTGCAGTACGTAGTATCAAACTTACATTTCTTGCGTTCTCATCAAACTATATTCTTGGGTGATGACGTCCTGAGTGATCAGCCCGATCACCCCTTGTATTTTTATGGCCGTCTTCCGACCCCATTCATAATGTATGATGGCCATCTCAACCACCTCCAAAGTCACGTCTCTGAAAGTCCCTACCGGCCATTCAATAGGGACTTGGATATTTGGTAGAATATTTTGATATTCCATGTTTCTGTAAAAAGTACAGGAAAATTAAAAAACGACTCGCTTCGAATAGGTAAAAATTTGAATCATCCAAAATGTCAGTAAAATCTTATCTAAAGAAATTAAGGAAATACATACCTTTTAGTTGTTGATCTACGCTTAAAACATTCATCGAATCAACAATTCGAACACTGTCGTGTCTTCTTGGTTTCTAAAAACGGAGAATAGAAGTAAAGATCTAGTAGTTCGAAAAGTAAAAACAAGTGCAGTAAGTAGTATCAAACTTACATTTCTTGCGTTCTCATCAAAATATATTCTTGGGTGATGACGTCCTGAGTGATCAGCCCGATCACCCCTTGTATTTTTATGGCCGTCTTCCGACCCCATTCATAATGTATGATGGCCATCTGGACCACCTCCAAAACGACGTTTCTTAAAGTCCCTACTGGCCATTCAATAGGGACTTGGATATTTGGTAGAATATTTTGATATTCCATGTTTCTAAAAATTGTACAGGAAAATTAAAAAACGACTCGCTTTGAATAGATAAAAATTTGAATCATCCAAAATGTCAGTAAAATCTTATCTAAAGAAATTAAGGAAATACATACCTTCTAGTTGTTGATCTATGCTTAAAACATTCATCGAATCAACAATTCGAACACTGTCGTGTCTTCTTGGTTTCTGAAAACGGAGAATAGAAGTAAAGATCTAGTAGTTCGAAAAGTAAAAACAAGTGCAGTAAGTAGTATCAAACTTACATTTCTTGCGTTCTCATCAAAATATATTCCTGATCGATGACGTCCTGAGTGATCAGCCCGATCACCCCTTGTATTTTTATGGCCGTCTTCCGACCCCATTCATAATGTATGATGGCCATCTGGACCACCTCCAAAACGACGTTTCTTAAAGTCCCTACTGGCCATTCAATAGGGACTTGGATGTTTGGTAGAATATTTTGATATTCCATGTTTCTGAAAAATGTACAGGAAAATTAAAAAACGACTCGCTTCGAATAGATAAAAATTTGAATCATCCAAAATGTCAGTAAAATCTTATCTTAAGAAATTAAGGAAATACATACCTTCTAGTTGTTGATCTACGCTTAAAACATTCATCGAATCAACAATTCGAACACTGTCGTGTCTTCTTGGTTTCTGAAAACGGAGAATAGAAGTAAAGATCTAGTAGTTCGAAAAGTAAAAACAAGTGCAGTAAGTAGTATCAAACTTACATTTCTTGCGTTCTCATCAAAATATATTCCTGATCGATGACGTCCTGAGTGATCAGCCCGATCACCCCTTGTATTTTTATGGCCGTCTTCCGACCCCATTCATAATGTATGATGGCCATCTGGACCACCTCCAAAACGACGTTTCTTAAAGTCCCTACTGGCCATTCAATAGGGACTTGGATGTTTGGTCGAATATTTTGATATTCCATGTTTCTGAAAAATGTACAGGAAAATTAAAAAACGACTCGCTTCGAATAGATAAAAATTTGAATCATCCAAAATGTCAGTAAAATCTTATCTAAAGAAATTAAGGAATACATACCTTCTAGTTGTTGATCTATGCTTAAAACATTCATCGAATCAACAATTCGAATATTGTGGTGTCTTCTTGGTTTCTGAAAACGGAGAATAGAAGTAAAGATCTAGTAGTTCGAAAAGTAAAAACAAGTGCAGTAAGTAGTATCAAACTTATATTTCTTGCGTTCTCATCAAAATATATTCTTGGGTGATGACGTCCTGAGTGATCAGCCCGATCACCCCTTGTATTTTTATGGCCGTCTTCCGACCCCATTCATAATGTATGATGGCCATCTCAACCACCTCCAAAATCACGTCTCTGAAAGTCCCTACCGGCCATTCAATAGGGACTTGGATATTTGGTAGAATATTTTGATATTCCATGTTTCTGTAAAATGTACAGGAAAATGTAAAAACGAATCGCTTCGAATAGATAAAAATTGGAATCATCCAAAATGTCAGTAAAATCTTATCTAAAGAAATTAAGGAAATACATACCTTCTAGTTGTTGATCTATGCTTAAAACATTCATCGAATCAACAATTCGAACACTGTCGTGTCTTCTTGGTTTCTGAAAACGGAGAATAGAAGTAAAGATCTAGTAGTTCGAAAAGTAAAAACAAGTGCAGTAAGTAGTATCAAACTTACATTTCTTGCGTCCTCATCAAAATATATTCCTGGTCGATGACGTCCTGAGTGATCAGCCCGATCACCCCTTGTATTTTTATGGCCGTCTTCCGACCCCATTCATATTGTATGACGGCCATCTCGACCACCTCCAAAATCACGTCTCTGAAAGTCCCTACCGGCCATTCAATAGGGACTTGGATGTTTGGTCGAATATTTTGATATTCCATGTTTCTGAAAAATGTACAGGAAAATTAAAAAACGACTCGCTTCGAATAGATAAAAATTAAAATATGCACACAACGGTTATTTTAAATTTTTCTTAAAACATTGAAAATTTTTTTCTACTAAATTCTAATTTATTTTTTAAAATACTACGAAATATTTGAAACGTTAATTAAAAGAAAATTTATTAAATCATTTATTAATACAAACGTGTATCTACATATTAAATTTTGAAAATCTGTTTCTTTTTCCTTAATTACAATTAATTATTATTTCAAATACGATAGTTAAAATAGCTAGACTTTTTATCTATTTCGAATATTATATGTTTTTTGTTGGATTACGTTTAGTCGGCTCATAAGTGAATTTAGTCAGTAAAATAAATAAATACTTTTAATTCTATTCTAGGGCCAACTTTAGACTGTTGCTTTTTTCTATCGGTGTACGCGCGCATCGTAAAAATTTACTCTCATCATTTTTCCCAATCGCGCCAAAAGAAGTATAACTTCAAAAAAGTTCGCATCTGTTTATGGTAACTAAGAAAATATTAGTTTAATATTGTATCACTTGAAATTAAATTGAAACTAGTAAATTAATAGATTTTTCTCTAGTTAATAAATTTTGAAATTACAAACCTTTGATTCTTGACGAAACACTAAACTTTTTTATAAATTATTCTTTTACACTCAAATGCATCTGATCGCAACTGTGCTGAACAAATTAATGAGGCTCCTACTCTCAAGTTATTGCCTATAAATATGATTTTCCACTACCAAGGTCAGCGTTAAAGTAGTGATTCATAATAACTACCCATTCGTAGCAACTCTGGGTGACACGATATTGATGAAGTATATAGAACAATAAGCGTCGGTGGCTCAACCGGTAACGACTCGGTCCATCTAACCAGAGGTACCGGGTTCAAATCTGGACGGCCAATGTACCAATGAGTTTTTCAAAAACTTACGTACATACTTACCGATTGCTTTAACGGTGAAGGAAAATATCGTGAGGAAACCTGCACACGCCTGCGAAGAAACTCGAAGGTTGTGTGTGAAGTCGACCAACCCGCACTGGGCCCGCGTGGTCGACTAAGGCCTAATCGCCCTGATTCAGGGTAGGCTCGAGCCCCTCGGTGGGGACGTATATGAGCTGATATAATAATATAGAACAATAACTCTTTCACTGAAATTAACTCTACAGTACAATAACACTGTTCTTATATTAACTTTCTCCAAAATAAAATTGGTAATTGACGAATCAGAGTTTTGTGTGTCATCAAAAACTTAAACCCAATTGTCATATTTGGAAACATCAAGATGCCTAGTACCAAATTTTTTGAAGAACTTGGAACCGTACAAAGTTTAGATCAATTTTTAGCTCCATATTCAAATAATTATCTCATCTGTGAATAATTAATTGTTATCTTTGTTTTGCTATCGGGCCTCTGAAGCGTTTCTTCAAACGACCAATAACTTGTCCCTGAAGTTTTGAATGTATTCGATGTTATCAAGCTTTTGATGTTAAGTAACTCGTCCAGAATATTCCCGTTGAAAATGCCTACAGTGTTTAGATATGGAATATATTGGCTCCAATGAGGATGTTCACGGACCTGAGGTATGACATCAAATTGTCTTAATATGATTCCAGTTAAAGCAAACAATATATTGTACATCATTGTTCAAGAGGTTTGTTTGTTTGCCACTTGGTGGCAATCAATCAATTGTCGTTTGTAACTGTCAAAATTGGTATACTGCACACCATTTGCGGGTAATTAAGATAGTTGATATTTTATGTTATATTTTATTTTATGTTAAGTTTACAACTTACCCAGGTGGAACCAGACGGTTGAAGCACGTCATCTCCCAGTGGTCGTCAGAAACTTTCATTATGACAGTAATTAAATCACTTGTATGCGCAGGCTGGATAAATGTTTCCCGAAGTCTGGAAAATGCAGAAAAATCCAAATTATTGAAAAGCACTTGTCTCAAAATTACCAGCTGGTCTAATGATTATTGATGATGTTCACACTCACATTAGTTCTTTGTGAGTTCTGTATGTTGTTTCAATGCCGTAATTGTACACTTCCTCCCCCGTAATGCCCTTTGCCTCAAAAATTCTGCGAAAAAAATTTCAAGTTAAATATTTTAAACTCCATATAAAAATGACTAAAGTTTAGATTAAGTGCTCACTCGTCGAGGACTGGCACTGCCGTCAAAACTTTAGAGTGATTGGATCTTGATTGAAACCAGTCGGAAAATGGGTGATCCCGTGTTAGTCTTACAGGCACGTCGTACCTGAAAGTAAAAAATAAATCAGACACTTGCACGCGTATTTGAATCATTCAATCAAGTAAATGATTTCTGCGTTATCTTTTCTGAAAACGGAAAAATGTCAAGATTTCGAATTGGAAAATATAAACTTTAATGAATAAAATAAAAATCTTACATTTTTGCCATCCTAACAAACAAATGTCCGATTCCTTCATTTATAACCAACGCTGAAACTCCATTTTCAGTTACAATGCCTCTTTGGCCTGATCGATAATTGTCGAGAGCTTACCGTAAGATGCAATTAATGCTGTGAAGCAGGAAAGAGTGCGAGTTACGGATTATTTATTACCTGAAGCGTTCCACTTCTTCACGTAACAGGATAAAGGGAAGGATAGGGATTGAGAAAGGATGAGGAAAGGACCATCTCAATGGGAGTTTATAGAATATGTGAGAAAAAATTCGGGATAGCTCGAGCTGGGATCCGAACCCAGAACCTTCCGATTACATGTCGGCTGCTCTACCAATTGAGCTACCCGGTCTATGCCAATTTCCATTCACTTATTCTATATCAATTGAGCCACACCGTCCATCTGACGGTAAGCATTTTGGTCAACATGTTGTTGGCTACAGATATTTTTGTCTGAGATATTATTACCAAGATATTTTTGTGCGAGATATGTTTACCGAGAATTATTGACGTGGAACCGGTATAGGCAATGGAAAATACAAATTTGATAAGAAGAACAAAAACAGGAAAACGATAGCTTTATCCTCATTGAAAATAGTGTAAACAATAGGTATGTTATCCATTATATTTTTAATGAGGTCATACATTAGTTACCCTCGTTAGACATTAAACTCAACGCATATTGTAGCTGCTCATAGCTCATTTAAAAACCACAATTTCCTGTAGTTTGTAGGTACCTCTGACTGGTTTTTCCTTCCCTTTACGAACAACAATATAATTTACAATCCATATACTTGCGTTATACCGAATCGATATCAGCCGATTGAGCAAGCATTCCTCTTCATTAATTAGGGAACCATGTCCCAATTCTCAGAGCTCGTTAATTTTCGAACAAAATTTACAGTATTAATTCGACTTAGCGACGCGTACCACTAATATTTGACGAGCTCAGTATCTCGTCCACCGTGTCCTTCGCCAGTTCACTCCAGTACATTACCATGTCATTTTTTTCTAGCATGCTTTAATAAGACATTTGTAATTCTAGAGTCCAGCTATCGGTTGAGTCATTTTCGTTGAGGTTTGCTGTTGAAGGGCGTTGGCGTTTGTGACTGGGGGCGTTTGTTGATTATTTAGCTGATTGTTTGTTGCAGTGGGTGACACACGGGCACAAAGTTGTATGTGTTGTACGGCATCAAACTATGTTTTAAGAGGAAAATATGTCACCCGTCCCGGTGGTATTGTGGTAGAAAGGTATTGTGGAGAGACATCTGGAAAGTTAAAAAAAAATATTTCAGGTTATTGTAAATATAAAATAGAAGTCGACCTTTTAATTCGGTGAAGTCAATTTGGTATTTATACTATCATTATATTTATTTTAATTGGATATATTTATAGGTATATATACCACCCCTTAAAGCCGCTCTAATAAATACTTAATTTTTTTTGTAAATTCCATTGAGGTTGTTGGGGTACAATATTGTCGAAAAGTAATAGGTTATAGCCTTAACCTAAAACTATACGAGCTCGTAGTTAAGTGATGTAATATTTTTACTTAAGACTGTACCCTAGGAGACATAACCTGTACAGTAGACATATAAATATCTATACGTTTTATATACCAACACTCGGAACTAAAACATTAAGGGCCAGTTTTTCAGTCCGGGCTAAAATTTAAACCTCGATTAAAAACTATATTGTGAATTATCTATATATATGAAATATATAGATAAACTCACAATGCAGATAAAATTTTATCCTGGATTGGAAAACTGGCCCTAACTGTCACTGTCATTACCATTATTCGACATTCTCCGTATCTTCCTCAACTTCGGAGGCGTTTGTATCTGAGGGAATACGTCCCCCGAAATTTTCCTGTCTCTCCATCTCTATCATATTCATCAATATTTGATGGCTCTCAACAGACGAGTTCAGTACCTCGTGCACCGCGTCCTTCGCTAGTTCAGCCCAGTACATTATATCCTCCAGTTTTTCGAGCATTTGCTCGTAAAAAACTATTGGGCTCTGAACCATTGAAAGATGTTGGCGTTTCGGGCCGGGCTCGTCTGCAGATCCTTCAGCTGATCGTTTTTTAGGTGACATCTGGAAAGATTAAAAATAGTCCACTTACTTTACTCTTACCCGACTAATTAAGTTATTTTAGCCAGCAATTTTTTTGTTTTAATCCAAAGAATATTATTTATAAAATATGGTTACTAGGAAAGACCTCGATCTGAGAAGTTAATAGACTCAGCAGGAATTCGCCGCCGAGTTATGATGATGTCATAATGAATTCAGTGTCAAGGCTACCCTGAACGGTCAATGTCCTAGATGACCTACAACGCTCGAACTTGCCAGGTAGTTCTAATGAAAGTGAATTTACTTGCTGAATGAATTGCATACTGCAAGTGTATTAGTAACGAACAAGGTATGAGTAGGATACAAAGTATATAGCTTTTTATTTTGAGAATTTTAATTTTGAACAGATCTCTTCAGCACAAAGTAACAGGTAAAAATTCATTTATAGATCAATATAAAAGAGCAATGACTAAAAATTAAATATGGTTTGACAGAAAGGTTACTTTTCCTGAGCACATTTAGTACTTGTTGAGTTGCAACTTCTTAGAAGTGAGACATCTCCAAAATTAATAAAGCCTCTCGATTCAAACAAATTAATTCACTTGGTACATAAATTATTCTGTAAAGCGAGTAAATTTTTTTGACTCAAGCTAATAATGCTAAAAAATTTGGTCATGATTCATAATAATGGTCGTATAGGCATAGGAAAATACTAATTTTATAAGAGTTCCAAAAACAGGAGAACCACATGGACCTTTGTTCACTTAAGGATCAACCGAAATAATTTATATGATTGAGTCAGTATTAATCATAAAGAATGTACTGTCGCTAATGAGGTCTTATCTATCAGTCACTTCCTTTGGAGCTTCCAATAAATAATAATTGGCAATGTGCAATCATAGTCTTTGAACTCCGGGCTTAACCCAATGAAATCTACTCAAAAATTGACACAATTAAGATTTTTCCCTTAATAATTTTTTCGAGTACATAAAAAAACGCTCGTAAACGTCTCGTTTTATAAATTGGGATACTAATTATAGTTTTGAGAACATTAAATCGCCGACTTGATGAGCATCTCCTGCGACGCAACCAATAACGCGACGTATTACATGCATGCATTAATAGTGCGAAGTAATATGTATATATCCCACTTCCGCTGAAAATAATCAGATCATTGGATTCGCCATCGCATTCTTCATCTAATAACCAAAGTTTGTTTCCCTTGTAATTTTTGAGTTGAGAATTTCTACTTATGCTGGCATCCGATCCTTCTTTTGAGCGATAATAAAGGCGCCTTTTATGAGAATAGGTTATGTCCTGTACTCCTCGTTGTGCAAAATCACAGAGGGCAGAAGGCAGTGCGGTTAATGAAAATCCTGATGCAGTTAGGGGCAGACCTGAACGCATCTAACAGAACCTCAGGAAGCACTGTGCTTCACACTGCTGTATGCTATAAAGATCACGAGCTGGTAACTTGGATCTGTCAACAGACTGGCGTGAACTTGGAAGCTTGCGACTGGGGAGGGCAAACGGCCTACCAGCTCGCTTGGCGAAGACACGACCTCAAAATGATGGATATCTTCTTGAAGTTCGGCGCTGACTGTCATCAGCCGTTCTCGAGTGAGAGTGAAAGTGAACTGAGCGAAAATGAAATCTAAGTAGTTCTTATTTTCGTTATTCGTTAATAGGTTATACGTGTCTGAAGACCATTAAGTTAGAATCTAAGTGTTTTGAGTAGTTCAAACATTATCTAAAGTAGTGTTTAAGTTCCTCTATTTTAATTCTCTATAAGTAAGTGATAAACTATGTGTTATGATACTTGTAGGACCGAACGTACTGTCTATGGTCGTGCAAAAAGCATTTACTAGGAGGTTAATATTACGAGGCAAGTAAAACTAAATGTACAATTATTGCGGAACTTATATTTAAAACTATGAAGAAAAGATTACACAAAAAATTGGCTTACTAATACACCTAAATATGTAAAGAGTATCAATGAACCTAAAAATCACGGGATACATGATCCAGGAGTATGGTACCGTCCAGTCACACCAAAAATTCCTGTAACAAAAGTTTATGATTAAAATGAGGATGTAAAGAGTGTCTTATGTTTAAAGGATAAAAAGTGATAAAGCTCTTTAGTCTACTACCTTGGTAGTTTCTAATACACGTGTTAATATATAGTAAGTTTCCCGCTTTACCGATTGAGTATTACTTTCAGTTCCATAGATGCCGCACGGCAGCAGGTCACATCTTGTAGTATTATGATTATTACCGTCTCTCTCCTTTGCATATACCTCAGTCATGTACAGTGCGTATTAATAAATCACATGTATTTGTCCATTAAATCTATCGTTATTTCCAACATCACACCATTCCACCTGTTATTAATAACAACGCTCTAAAGCCTATTTCAAGATTTAATGTCTGCTGTAATAATTTAAGAATAAACATATAAGACTGTGTAATATATTGTTTAAGTAGAAAATTTTCACTGCATAAGAATGAATGTAGGTCTATCAAACAATACAGCAGCTTACCTAGGTGGCGCTAGGCGGTCGCGACACGTAAGATCCACCGATCTCCATCTTATTCCATGAAATTACTAACCTAATCGAGCTAAGAAAAAAAACCTTACCAAATAAGTGACATAAAACTCTAAAAGCGCGATCTGTCGGCAAAATAAACTTACAAACAATCTTTTGAATTCTTGCTGTTAATTAAATAAATTATTTAATTTCAAATATTGAATTGAACTTACACAGGATGGCTGATACAGTACACCAGCCATCCATGAGCTCAAATACCATAACAAAAGTAAAGACTAAGTGGAATTATTCTGATGGTTAACATCATTCATGCGCTTTCATAACGAAAATGAGATAATGAAGTTGATGCTTACAAAAACAAGAAATTTTTATCGTAATTTTTCGAAATATTTTAGTGCGCACCTCATTCATATATATTATCAAGCTGTTCAGAGCGAAAATCATAAACTTGTTGCATGGATGCATCAACACTCGTGATCAGTTTTGGAAAGTATACGAAGATTTTTTGCTCTAAACTGAGTTTTCAGTGTCTAAAAAGTACTCACGCCCACGTCAGGTAAACAATGATTTTACAACTGCACCAGACAGCGTGTCGGCATTGGTTAGACGCGTGCCATTTAAATCTGTAATGACACATAGATAAAAAATAGTCCGAACGCTGTTTGTCTAGAATAATTAATAAACTAATCTTAATAGGTGTGATAAAAATTAATTATCTATTAAACACTTAATTTTACGACTTGTTTTGACAAACAAGTGTATTGGATAATTTGCTATCGGATGAATTAGATTTGTTTTCATTACTTAACTAGGAAGGTCAACAGATAAGAGAGACATCAACAGTCTGTATTTTTTAGTGTTCTTCTTTCTTCAAAAAAACTGGACGCATTACCTTCTGAGTAAAATACCAGTTACATAACTAGGCCGCTAGGTGGCAGGTCATATTATATACTATATTATTATTTATCGGGGTTTGTATCGTTGGCTATATTAGTTTAATCCAACGCCATGTACCTTTACTCTTAAGAGCCGAGATCAGTGATTGCAGGTTTGATTGGTTTAGCAAAACGAATGAAAATTTCGAAAAATCGCTCTGACAGATGATAGACAATTTGATAAACTACTTTCTGTAAGAACGATTTTTCGAAATTTTCATTTGTTTTGCTAAACTAATCGAACCTGTAATTGCTTTACTGTTGCGAGTAAGATAAGGATAGTTCCGTTTAACTCTGTGAGAGCGACGCGAGAAAGAGATGACCTCGGCTCTTAATAAACAAAAATAAAAATTATTATTTATCTATCTACTTTCATTCCAACCTGTAAGTGAGTAGATGAAAACCACATGTTATATTTTAATTAATCCAAGAGTATAATTGTCATTACACCCTTCTACCTAATTAAAGTAACGCATGAACTTTGGAATAAATAACACCCGCTCTGAAGTTTAAAGTTTTACACTACCACCCTAGTAGTAAGCCCTGATTTTCGGACTTCTACCAGATTTTTGCACGCCTGTTTTCAATCTGCTGCAAACTGTTGTCTGTGGTGGTTAAGCCCCGTCTACAATAGATCATTAGGCATTAAATTTAAGGCATAAGAAATAGAACTTAATTCTGAAGAACAAAATACAACGCATTGGTAGAAATATAAGCGGGAATATTAAAGTTTTATTTCTTATGCCTTAAGTTTAACGCCTAATTTCTCATTGTAGACAGGGCTTTATGTATATCGCCTCAAAAAACTATAAATGCACTAAACTATATTTACCTTTTTCTCAAAAAGGTAGTTATGAGAGCGATTTTGCGCTGGATACTAAGTTTATGTCTAAGGTCACCTTTTATGAGCAAAAAAAGGGATGTTACCTGGTACGCCTTAACTAAAAACAACAAAAATTAATTTATTGGCTCGAAATAAGGTCACCAAAGAATTTTTAGGTTTCACAGAACCCATTGCAGAATCGAGACATAAATCACAGATTGCAATAAAAAGATATTTTATAAATTAGGTTTCCAAGCTTTAGTAACTATTTATTATAGCTTTTAACGGTGCTGATTTTGAGAATAGATATGTATGCTTTGTCTTTCTTGCAAAGTTAACAAAAATCCGTTACCGGCAAATGTTTGACCTATTAAAGTCAGTTGGAACGTATAATTTATGATAATTAGGTTCCAATACGGCAAATACCTATGAATTTTTTCTGCAAAGTCATCTGTGCATAGTTCTAAATTCCTGGATGCTTGAGTGGATATAAAGGTAGAGTTCTAAGCTTAAGCATTCAGAAGCCTTGTTATCATGGAGCAAGACAAGCAAATGAGACAGTAAGTAAGATATTCTAACACATTCTTGATTACTATTACAAGTTTATTTAGGATTTTACAAAACTACTCAGGACCAGATAAACATTTAAGTAGTTTGCTCTTAAAGGGCTGTAGTGATCTAGTATTTTTGATAGGTCTCTTGTGTGTGCCTGGGGACTATCCGCTTTGTCTGAACTACTGATCATGGTGGGGTTGATCGAATGAGCTTTCTATTCGAAAAGAAAATATTATTAGTGAGTGTAAACCCTAAAATTCTTGATACTTATTTATATGACAGCTAATTTCATCATTTGTATTACAGGATTATGCACGAGCGAAAATCACTGGTGCTGCGAGATAAATTATTAGCCGTTGAGAAGAAGTTGTTAGTAGCTAAGCTTGAACAAACTGCCAAAACAAATCTTCAGAGAAAACTACAACTGACCAGAGAAATTAATTACTACAAACAGGAAATCACAAGACTGAAACAAATGTTACAACGGCATAGTAGAAGCTAGGATTCCAACCTTCCTCACATATGGCTAAGAATATTTGTTTTTTAGTTACTAATGAAAGAAAATTATGCATTTAGAGACTTTAGCCTGTTATTGTCTCGGGTAAATAATGTCACCAAGTTAGGTAGTGCATGCATACGAGCTGATGATAAATGCGCTTACGCGTGACTTGTGTGACGTCATTTATTCGAGGCATACTTGTTGTATTTTTAATTTTTCTGGAAATGGTGCTATTTGTTAAACATATTTTCTATTTTCTGTGAAATTAACAGTAAGTTCAGTTTAAATTTATTAAACATATGTAATATCATAAATCTAGAATGATGAGTTTTTCTTTCAAATAAAAATACCTCTATGGAATTCTCTATCCATTCCAGGGCAGGTAAAAATAATAAACAAACACTGTAAGAATACATAATTATATTGATAAAAACTTTTGTATGATTATTTATGCCACCATCTCAAAATCTTCATTTCTGTTTGATCTGAAACAAAACAATACAATTGTGTTATTACAAAGTGTCTGAGATTTTCTATTTCCCTACTTTTTCTGCATAGAAAAGACTGTCGATTCTATCTTATTTTAATGGAAACGTAACTCACTTCCGCTGTTAAATAAACTTAAAGTACAGCATTGATGCAAAAATAAATGAAATTAACATAGGTACTACTATTTTTTCAGTCAAGCTGTCTCTGTTCAAACTTTCATAAATTTTTATTAAACTATGCCACTTGCAATAATACTCAACAAATTTGGAAACAAATTGCAAGCCTCAAGAGCGAAGCCTCAAAATCAAGATCCAACGTTTTGTCTCAATTTTTTTTTTTTTAATTAAGTCATAATTTACACACAAATGTTGATAAAAAATACACTGTCAGAAAGAAAAATGATTATTGATCCGATTGAAAATACTTCTTAATAGATTTTTTAAATTTTCGGGAGAAAAAATCGTTTTTTAATGACATAATGTGGGAAAAAAGCAAATCGTGATAGTCTTGTGGACACGATAACTAAAAAAATATTTAATTTTAGGTCTTAATTTTTTTTTAAATCTTTTTATTAAACTTTAGTCAATAACCCCATTGATTTTCACAATTTGATATTGTTTTGTTGGATTATAATTCAAATATTTCGACAAGGAGTTATACCCAATTTCTCATCATTTATCTGCCTTATATTATGTTTCTATAGTAAATAGAGTGTTTTTTTTATAGTGCGCATGCGTCTCGACTTGACAGAAGCGAGAAGACGTTTAACTCGCGGGAAATTTGAATAAATAAGCAATCATTTTATTCTGTATTCGTTTTTTCGTTTTGAGTATAAAATTATTGAAACATGGAAATTAATATCACGGTTTTCTAATGAAGAGTTATTTTTGACGCATGAAATTTTTCATTTCAACAATTTATGTCTAACATGAGTGCTTAAGAGATGCACATTTTCCCCGATATCCTTTTCGTTCCGAAACTTGACAGAAATCTGTGACCGGAATTTGCAGTCAACTTGACGGAAAGAAGTTAGAGTTTCTGTTAAGTTGCCCGCATGGTTTAACTGCAACTGTTGTAGAAAAGTTGACTTCAAAATGCGGCCGCAGATTTCTTTTGGACTGCATACAACATTCTACCCAGCAGCACTTGCCGTAAAGTTGACGACCAATTTACTACAAGCTACTGCTGGCAACTTTCTGCTGAGGAACTCTGGTTATCTGGGTGGTTTTACCAAACTTTCCCCCTTATTTTATATTTTCTACGAGACAGTCCATGGTAGACGAAGCTGGATACCACCCTGTCAGAGGACTCTGAGATTGTGTTCAATAAATACCAGTAAATAATAAGCAATGAATAATTATAAGAAAACCAATCATGTGCAAAAAATAAATTTTAGCTCATTTATATTACAATACATTCTTAATTCAGTGGTGACAGTATTCTTACTCTTGTACTTTTATAATGTGCTTTTGCCTACCAAATCAGTGAATTATGTCTTATTAAAAAAAGTACTCACCGCCGTCTTTCCCGCCACACAGCAATCATTACTGCACCGATTAATATACAAAATCTTACTGTTCCTAATATATAATCAGGAATAAAAACAATTTGTTCCGTAGCGGTAAGTATGTAATTTAAAATACTCAAATACGGCCCCACTGTGCTGACCGTATTGACAATCAACCGCTCCATGTTTAAATAATTGAATAATAATTTAGAACCTATAACATTTTCTTTTATTATGCATAAAATAAGGATAATTTTTAAAAACGTCATTCAAAAACCGCAAAACTTACATTTGAAATTATTCACATATATGACTGTTACGAGTAATTACAGGCTGACCTAAAATAGACAATTATTTGATTCATTCCCGAATCTTACTTAATCAAGTCTCAAAAAGACGTTTGCATAAGAAGCTGGACTTGGAACTAAAAGAGACATACGATTTGCTAAGGTGCAAACTAGCATCGGATGTTTATAAAATAATTGTTTGGATCAACTTTCAGCAGCACTTGAAGATCACATGTTAGCACCGCTTCATATTGTCATTCCAAACATCAGATAGCCAATTACTTCTTGAAAGATTAGCCCTTCTTTGAACAGCGTGTGTAGTTGATACATGAGTACCATTCTTAAGGCTATGTAGAAGTCTGGGTTCCCGAGAAAAAATTTTTCACATCTAAGTACATCTACGTGAATCTACGTAGATGAAAAAAATGGCGCGTTGAGATATACGTAGATCTCCGTAGATCTGCATAGATGATCGTTTATCTACGTATATCACGAACTCCCTATAACCAAGAAAATTTTTTCGATCTTTGTAGATCTACTCACATCTCACACAGTAATTTATATACATATATATACACGTAACGAAAATTACTATACCATGAAACTTACTTACCTGTGAAAGATGAATTCATAGAATGCATAGATTACGTAGATATTCAAATTCAAATATTCGTTGATGACGTCACACTATAATTCTCATGTATATAGTAGTTAGCTGTTTTAGCGTACGAAAAAGAGAGAACATGCAATACTAAACAAGAGATTAAGTGCATGTGGACTTGGTGCCAAGAATCTATCGATATTTTAGATTGAGTAAAAATCATCATATATACAGTTTTAGCTCTCCAAATATTAGTATCTGTGGAGAAAACATAAATTTATGCCTATAATATTGACGACAAATGTATTGTTCATATCAATTGAATGATTCATTGTTCAAAGAAAACAATACCTTACATGGAATGCATCACTTGACCACTAAATACATACTATGACCTAATTTGATTACTCCATCAAAAAAAACTTTAATTTCATAGTATTTATTGAATGACTGTACCCTATGACGCACTACATACGAAATTATTTTGAAAGAGTATTTGCCTAAAAATTTTCAGATGAATTAACTATGAGTTATCAAAGTCAAAAGGTTGGAAACCACTCCGAACTTCAGAGCGAGTGTTATTCATACTAAAGTCTATCCAAAATGATAATTATCATTAGATAGTGCACGGTACATGTAAGTAAGTAATTAAAAGACTGATATCACCAATAAGTGTTTTATTTATTCTAAACTAATCCTCGATAACGGTGTTTTGGTTAGCCCTCAAATGAAAGGTCTACATTGTCATCCTCAATATCTTGCCAACGTCAACAGGTCTTAGGACATATTTTGATCACTACTCGTATTTGCTATGACTTATTGTTCACAAAAACGTATCGAATTTTTGTAGGTACTGGATCACAATGAGTAAACGCGGCTTAGATATTTTTGTACCTGACAGATAAGTTTCAAATTAACGGTCAGTTTTGCACGTGAAAAATGTTTTTTGAATTGTTGTTTTTTTTTGGGTTTTTATTTTTAGATTATTTCATCGGAAGCGTCCCTGTTTACAGTAACCAATCAGGTTTCTTTTATCATCAAAAATCGGCAACACCGGTACATCGTTGTGATAGCAATTTGATCTTAAAGCATTCTGGGATAATTGTATAAATCTTGTCAATGTTTTTTCATCAAGAACGACTACAAAAGATCCATTTCTTAAGGGTTTTTTTCTGGGTTTCGTATCTGGAAATAAAAAATTAATTTGAAACAGTACAACTAATATTTATTAAAATGGCCGTGATAAATATCACTATACCATCCTTGCGCCAGGATGGATGCCTGGACGCCACCAAGAGTAATAAAAGATGTAAGGAACCTGGCCTCTTGGAGCCAGGTCCTGAGTTCGACTAGCTCACTCTCAAGGAGTGGTATTCCCGTACTATGTCTCGACCACTAGACTAACTTAAGATATGGTATAGGTAGCGTTGAATAAGTACACGTAGTTCGTGGTAATAAATTAACAAATATATTGTATAAAATAAATTAAGAAAAGAAGTCTTTAAAAAGTTAAGTTAATTAATAAAACAATCACTAAGGCGACAAGTGAAAGAAATAAACGAAATTAATCACTGGACAAAGATAATTAAATAAAAGTAAGAGTGACGCAGTTGCTGGGAGAACTGGCGTCACTAGGTAGCGGCAAGCTGGCTCAAGGCCGCTGCACGAGCGGCTGCTGCCTGACTAGTTAACAGACTCTACGAATACAATACTTATAGCCCAGACTTTGATGAATAAAACTACAATTTTATTATAACCAAATTAAATAAATAAATAATAAAAATCAGAATAATCTTACGTCGCCACAATGTTTAATTAAATCAGCCTCTACAGGCACTGGACAATCCGCCATGGAATCCAAACTCGTTGCCAACGCCTTCCAACAATCAGCTCCGTCTTGGCTAAATTCCGACACTCCTCTAGCTGGTCTTCTGCTCTCAACTGAACTATTCGGAACCGCTCGTGAAAACTGAATGCCGGCACACTGCCGAACTGAGAGCCTCCAGGCCCCAAATCCCCACTCCAACGTCTTACACTCCACACACTGGCGAATATTAAATGGGGAAAAACGACGACCCTGATAGCCAGGCTTTTTATCAAAGTTCTTGTAGTTAAGTGATTGCAGATAAGTTATCGTCAAGTTAGCGACAAGTGTTCATATGCAAGTTTTTACATGCAAGTTAGTGATAATGTAGTGCCGCAATTTAAAGTTAAGTTAGCTGTTCAGCTTTTAGTAAACTTGACAGAAAAATTTCGGTAAACTTAACGGTAAATGTTATACTACAATTCTTTGAAGTAAACTTCACTATAAGTTTACCATAAACCTTTTATTGTCAAAGTAGATAACGAAAAGTTACTTTTAATTTGAGGAACTATTTTATCTAAAAGTTATGACGTTAGATGGCTATCAGGGGAGGTGTGAACGACTGGCAGCACTCTCGGGCTACCGAGTGGCGCCAAATTTAAATCAAATTTACCCGGTTACAAATTTTTTAGTTAAAAGTAAAGAATTAATTTAGTCAAAAATGGATAATTTTCGTATAACATTAGGACATAGCATTTTTTTGCGAATTTTCTGGTTGTGAGCGGCCACCGCCTGTTCCTGCGGCTAACCAGCGTTCTGCACCTCTGCAGCTATCTGAAAGAAAAATACAAAATTTTTATTTATTTCAAAAACACTGACGAGTTCGTAGTAAAACTTATAGTTTTTTCAGTGTACCGTTACTGGGTAATGTACTTACTCTGTTACAAGCTAAGTCAGCCGCAGTTTGTCAAGTAGACGACTTAACGCTGGTTTCTGATTTTGGATGTCCTTCAGGAATCGCATTCCGTCGTCAAAGTTATCTGCAATTCACCCAACAGAGAAAATAAGGAGGTGTAAAAAAAAAATTTTAAAGATCATGGAAAAATAAAACACGAACCTGTCTCATACTCCAACGTCACAGAGTAGACCTGCGAGACGTTAATGTGTTGAGTACAAAGTGACTCTGTACATTGTGGCGGGCAAGTTGTCAATGACATAAGAACTCTTTGTTTTTTTTTTTTTTTTTTTTTTAATAATAAATATATATTAGAAAGGAAAAATCAAAATTATAATGTCTCAAAAAAATCATTCGTAACATCTTCCCCATCAACTTCATTAGTGCCCTCCTCCTCATATAGTTTTATTACTGCTGAATCAACAAGATTTTTTCCTCAGGAGTCAAATCATCTGATATTTTTTCTTTTAGAAGCATGATTGTCGATGCTAGATACCTGCTCAGCTGTGTCTTTGAACAAGGAATTGTTAAAAGAAATGAAGGATCAGTAGAGGTAGCAATTTCGAATGCTTCCTGGTTGGCTTTTTCAACAAGAGCTTCAACTTTTGATGTAGTATTTTTTGCTGTCCTATTGCTTCTTCTCACGTAGCAAAAAACATTCCTTGCAGTTGTTTCCTCATTGGAAACCATTATTCCTACATCCTTGTTAAATAATAAGGACTCTTCAGGAGGCTCTGAAAAAGGATTTTCTGGGTTCATTATTTTAAAGAAGTACTCTTTATCTTTGGGTGTTACCACCTTTTTAAATCTTAAGGTTGCTTCATCTACTGCAAGGTTTTCAATAACCCAAGGCGACTTTCCTCCATCACTTAAAAAAATGCAGTCTGTAGACACATCCATTTTATGGGGGGACTCATTATTTGGCTTTATATTCCACAACTTTCTTACATTATCTATACCTATTATAAGTCTTGATGTTACTCCCATCACATTGATAATATGGGTTCTCATCAACTGCAAGGTGTTAAAGGCTATAGAATTGAAATCATCCTGCGGATTTTTCCCCATAGGTTTTAATGAGCTGGTTTCTACTCCGTATTGACCAACGAATTCTTTATCCTGGTACCAACTCGTATATTCTCCAAAAGTCTCCGGAAATAATATTGTTTTCTCCTGGCTCGGATTTATCCCAAACAATCTGTAAGCACTATACGTGAGACGAATTAATGAAGCCAATTTAGGGATGTCATCAGCCACAAAGATTGTCATCGAATCATCGCTGGATCTTAAACTTTTTATAATTGTATTAGGCATGTTAACCCCACTAATAGCCACTAGGCCTATGGTTGTTGAACAGGCATTAAGCATACCCATCAAGAAACCTGGAGAAGCTGGGATGTAATCGTCATCATCAATGCTTCCAGAAATCTGATCAAACCATATTCTATTATAGGGTGAGAGCATTCTTGATTCAACATCTTAGTCTTAGTCTTAATCTTAGTCTGGTGTAAAATTCATTGTTCTCAAATATAAATCCTATTCCCAAATGAATTCTTTTAACTATTAGATAGAAAAACCCAATCCGACACATTTTTTCAAATGCCATTTCCTCGTCTGTAGGCTTGGGGAGGTTATTCTTTGCCCTAATACATTCATCAAACCATAGTTGGTGCAAAATTGAGAACAATCCAGGATTCAAACATTCGTTCCACTTTGTAGCATCCTCTGTTGCCTGTAAACTATAGCTTTCTTGCATGTTCTCTTTCAAAGATGACATCTGCATCTCGTTGATTATTTTTCTCTTTTTTTCCTCCCCTCCAATACTTATCGTACTCCCTTCTATAGTTTTCGCTAGATTCAAGTGGAACTCTTCGATGATTTTGAGGTGTAAACGCATAGGCATTGTCCCAGACGCTATGGCCCTGCGATCTTTCTTCCCTCTCTCGGCATGTTTTATGTACGAACAGAAACTTCTTGCATAGTCATCCAACCACCTTGTGACATTTTCATTTCCCTTGATAAATTTCATTTTTATAAAGGTTTTTGGTTTAGTCATGTTAACACGCATTCTACGCTTCTTGATAAAATGACTTTTAGTTTTCATTTTAGTTACTTTGCTTCTTACTTTTATAGTACTTAATCCGTACATCTCATACCAAAATATTAATACTTCCAGCAATGTACTTGGTGTCTTATGAACATTCCTCTTAAGTAATTCAAGAAAACTTTTAAATGCTTTTGGACATGTAGTGCTTTTGAGCAGCTCAGGATCCCACGTTTGCTTCCCTTTACTTAAGACGTCAGAGTTGCTATTCTTCAAAAAGTTGATAGTCTCTATCGCCTTTTCCTTTATTTTAGTAATTTTTTTTATTAAGAATAGCTGAGCGAATGTAGCAACAGTATTGGGGTGATAATTCCCTGTTATGCCCTCTCTCGGAAAATCTTTTAAATCAGGAATCTGTGTATTAAGAATTTCTCTCCCAACAATCATTTCCTTAGAGTCTTCCTTAGATTTCACATTATAATTGTAGGCTCTATTGACAGTG
This sequence comes from Coleophora flavipennella, assembly GCA_947284805.1. Classification (NCBI taxonomy): domain Eukaryota; kingdom Metazoa; phylum Arthropoda; class Insecta; order Lepidoptera; family Coleophoridae; genus Coleophora; species Coleophora flavipennella. The sequence goes on along the minus strand of OX369255.1, from coordinate 14,649,902 downwards.
GCAGCCACATATGGTGCAGGGCTCCCATATCCATAGGGTGGTGGGTTTGTATACAAATATGTACCACTCATCATATGAAGACCATCTGTGGTTTCAGGATTTATGTATGAATTGTTAATACATAATTCTCTTACTTCTTTGTCCCCAGGCAGTGAAAGAGTACATGCAACCAAACTATTCAGCTTATGCTCCTTTCTAAAGTGTAATTGGACACTGTATTTTTGAAATCAGGACTGCCATGCAAACGATAAAGCTCCTTTAATTGATGGTCTGCACCTTTAAAAGTTTGGGAATTGTCGCAAAAGATATCGGTTGGAAGTCCTCTTCTAGATGAAAAACGCTTTAACGCGGCTAGGAAAGCGTTGCTAGACATATCAGACACAACTTCTAAGTGCACAGCCTTAGAAGCAAAACAAACGAAAACCGCGACATAACTTTTGCTTATGACGCTTCTTCTGATAGTAGATTGTTTGCAATCAAATGGCCCACAATAATCAAGGCCTACTTTTTCGAAAACGCGAGCAGGTGTGACTCTTTCCTTAGGTAGTGAACCCATCAGCTGTTTAGCCGTTTCGGCTTTAAATCTGCAGCACGTTACACACCTATGAATCACAGACTTAATCTCTCGAATAGAGTTCAAAATATAAAATCGCTGGGAAAGACTGCTTGAAAGAAGCTTTAGTCCTCCATGCAACAAAATCATGTGTTCGTTCAATATTATAAGTCTTGATGTTGCTCCCATCACATTGATAATATGGGTTCTCATCAACTGCAAGGTGTTAAAGGCTATAGAATTGAAATCAGGCGTTTCTGCCTTCACGAACCACGAACAACGACTTATGAATCACTTTGTACCTAAATTCACCAAGAACTTGTCGAGAGTCTACGTATCTTACGACGAAGAATTGGGATAGTAGCGACATATTTGTAAAAATATTGTCTGAGCACCTTACTAAGTCGATAGTCAGAGCGATATTGAGACGAAAACGATTTAATTGCAGTTGCGACCCAAGCGGATAAAAATTTGTTTAAATAAACATCTTAATGCGATAACCGAAGCTTCGCAAAACATCCAACTCGACGAAACTGATTTGACTTTAGCTGCGTGGCTTATTCTCATCAAGATGACTCTCATTGAATAGGTACGCGAGTTCATTGCACTGTAGAAAAGTATCTGCACTTGAATTTCGTAATACGTACATCTGCACCTGATTTACAATGACGTCTCAGGTCCCACATCCCTAACCGATGAGTGATCGCCGTACACTTGGACGACACAAGGTAAAAAGATAGAGGAGTAGCTTTTGCGATCGGGCTTTTCATTAAAATCAGAATCTTTTTTTAACCATGACTGATTCCCATAATTTTCCACATAAGCTGTCACGCCATCGATCGTCACTCCAAAGCCTTCAGTATTTCCGTATTTGCTGTAATGTCGAGACTGGTACTTCCATAAAGCGCACTCCAAGTTTTGATACTGCTGCCACTCACGAGGGACCACGTAGATAGTCTTATGCATACTGACACTGAAAAACGAAGACTATTATTCGTAAAAGGCTGTTACGGCCTAGCGTATATCCTATATCTAAGTTTCAGAGAGCAAAATAAATTTTATATTTTAAAAGGTATAGGCTAGCATGAGAATGAAGAGTAGGTAACTGAGCAACAGACCCCCAAGAGTAAGGGAGAAACGAGCAAGAGAGAAAGAAGAATTAGAAGGCAACCACGGGTACTCAACTATTGGGGCCCAGTTGTGCTCATATTTTTATTCATCCCCTAAAAATCATATTTCATCAACCCTCGGTGTCTACTCTATATATTAACGAGGTCAGGTTTTTATTTACAGGTGTCGAACCCATTCATATTGCGTTAAAAATATTCGGAAGAATAAGCGATATTAGAGTTTTAAAATTTTAATATTTCTCTTACGGCAAATAAAATGTAGAAGAGAAAGTAACTACAGGCTTACTATGGCGCCGCACGCTTGGTTAGCTATGCATGACGGGCCCTATTTACCATGTTAGACCCTACAGAGCCGCGGATCGATATTTCGGTACCGCGTTGCCACTGTGTTCTTCCAAAAATAATATTTTCTACTCAAGGCTAAAGGATAAGCCGCTTAAAATATTAGACATTTCTATCGTTATTTCAACACCCCGCAACAGGTATAACCCTTGTAAAAAGGTTGTATAATACCTGGTTGTTACTAGTATATTGATACGATTGCAGGTATCGGTTCTTGGGCTATTTTAGCTAGAGGAAAAATATGATTTATGAAAATAAAACTCTTTAATAAATAATATGTAACACACATATTCTAATTTACCTATCTATTTAAAAATTCTGTGCTAGAAGCCAACGCCTTTGTTCTTATAGGCGGAGCCTTACTGCCCGAGGCATAGGCCTAGGAAAAAATCGATACTAAGCAGAGACGCCATTGCTGTGAGCAACCACCACTAGCAACTTACCTGAAAATGCAGCTCTATACCAATATGAGCCTACGATTTCTCTTTTCTTACCTCGTTTCTTTTATATATATATATTTTATTTTCTTAAACTTTCAAAAATACCGATTTATCTTTAGCCTGGTAAGAAAAACCCTCTGGGTTGCTCTAGGTACTTTCAATTGTTCTCAAAAATACCCGTAAAGAGCCAAAAAGATTTTACGAAGGATTTCGGGGAAATTAGAGAAATCGGGTTATAAAAACTAGCCCTGCAGCTGTCCTCCAACTATTTCTTTGTTCCAAGAGTCATATCCTCAACAGCGTATAAAATAGAAAAAATGCAACCACGTTACAAAATTTTTCAACTCGCCAGCCCGACTTTCAGCTCACAAATACTAATAAAACCATGGGAGATAACTCCCTTAGTTATTGCCGACATTCTTTTTTTTTTCTAGATGTATTATATTTTTCATTTTTATTTTATATTTCCTTTTCATTTATTTTATTTTAAAATATAATTCTTTGTTCCAAAAGCTAACATCCATTGAGAAGGATACACTTTAATTTAAATCCAATGCTATCTTATATACTATCTCAACGTTTTTATTCTTTGTTACCAAAAAGTACGTTACGCAGTAAACCGAAACATTCTGGTAGCAGTAACGACTTTCATCCGGCAGATGCGACCCCCTAGGGCTTTCCAAGAACCTCTCGAATATTCTGGAATATCGGAAGAAAACCTATGTGGAAAAAAGGGCTAAGTAAGCGCGCAACCGCGAGCGTCGCGAGGCAAAATGGGCCCGCGTCGCGCCTATAAAAAAGGGATCATTCCGCGGATCCGGCAGTTCAGTCCAGGATTTTCAAACTCATTTAAATGAGCCGAAGGCGTGCGAAAATTTGATCGTAATTATACGAAGAGCCTCGTTCGAAGAGATTAAGGTCACTAGAGTGCACAACTATTCAGAGAAAAGTAAAAACATCGGCTCAACTACCGCCGACTCTCGCTCTACTCTTCATACTTCAGAGTAAACTTACCTAATAGTCAAAAAATTTGGACAAGCGTGTATTCCTCTTTCTAGGGATTGGGACTTCATAGATTTTCTTTGAGGGTGGGACCTTAATCTCTTCGAACGAGGCTCTTCGTATAATTACGATCAAATTTTCGCACGCCTTCGGCTCATTTAATCGTTAAATTATACTACGAGCCTCGTTCTCGAGATTAAGTATATTTATTACCATGTAGCAGTTTAGAGATTCGTCCAAATTTTTAAGTTAAATATCAGTATACTTTTTATTTACTCAAACAACATACATGTTATGAAGTGAGAAATTGGGAATGCTTGTTTTGCTCAGAATTTATTCGGATCCAAAAGTAAGGACTTAACTAAACTCGACGAGATTTTCTGTGAGTGCGCATCAAAAGATTAGAAGAAAACAACTAGAAAATTCTTATAAAAAATTTAACCATGCGCACTGTTTATAATTGTACAGGGAGCGTTAAATGAAAAACAGATGTTATCCGAAATGATTTATTATGGCTGAGTAATGGCATTTTCGTAAACAAGACATCACATCAGGTTCATAACATATATTCAGTGGATTTTGATATTCTAAAACATGTAGGCGCTAAAGAATGACCATTTATTGTGTTGGATGGCTATGGTTCTATGCTGAATCATAATGGTTGATAAATAGTGAATTTTATGGTATCTGAGAGCTTACAAATCTGTGACTAGTTCGCAAATTTTGTAGCTTTTCATAGAACGAATTAAAATACACAACAAATGTCACGAAGGAAGTCTATACAGTCTATAAAAAGTTAATAAAGATAATGTCTAATTACACATATAAAGTTTGAGAAACAAAGACATCCTTTTACAACTCGAGATAATAAATAATAACATAAAAACATTGGCAGTTTTCACTAGCAAACAAAGAAGAAACCTAAATTACTCTATAATTATATCTATGACCTATTTCTTCTTAAGTAAAACATTAATTACGAAACAGTAGCTCTATGCATATCTTTATACACGATCCTGAACTATATAAACTTATCTACGGTATTAATGTCGCATATTTTAAATTTGCATAACTTTTATATATTTTTTTTTACATTTTCATTTCCTAAGACCCTTAAAATTAACCCTTACCTCTAAATTAGAAAGAAAAAGACTATTTTACTTATATTATTTGACCACGAGGTGGTGTCATGCAATTGCCAGATACCAATAGCAGTACCGAACTTACGTCGGAATTTTCCCTACTCTCAAAATAATACTTTGTCCTGTTAGATAACGACTGCAACATACATATTATTAATAATGGAAATCCCGAACTAAAAATATGTAAACATAAAACTTTTTAGATAAGAGTGGTCAGCATAGGTACATCGCATTTATTAAGGAAAACCAGACTTCAATAACAAGAGATAAATAACTTACGTGGACATTTGATAGTTGTTTGAAAAACGGTCTTAAAAATATGCAATTTAAAAGTAAAAAGCACCCTAGGTCAGTCGGGCCAATGGAGAAAGAAAAGATAAGAGAGAGAGAGGACCTACTTGGAATCTGAAGATTGTCTGAAAATTTCATCGAAATCGGTCCAGCCGTTTTGGAGTCTATAAGGAACATTTTTTTTTCCTTCACATAGCACAGAGATAGACTGGATTCAAGTGCTAATAACTACAGCCTCCCTGATATAATAAAAGGATTTGAATGTAAATCACATGTTAAACGCTCATAAGAATTAGAAATGATTTGAACGATTAAAAATTATTCAAAATGATTACAAATCAAATCATTTTTAATCCTTTTTAATGATTTTGTTTAATCAGGGCTGTGATTAAAATAACTAAAAAAGAGATTATAAGGTTTTCTTATTTGTTTACTTAGCTTAAGTAATAAAAATATGTATCGTTTATTTAAGTAAATAAACTTTAAACAAAAAAAAATGTTATGAGGACAGGTTATAGCGGTGAATACTTATAACCTGTTTTGTCCGTTAAATTTGGAACCATATTAAAATAAATAAACTCATGTGAGTCCAACTATGTAACTTAATTAATTAATTCATTAACTTTAATTATCTTAACGTTAGTTAAAAAACACTATAATATTAAGAAATTATAAAGTCACATGAACAATGCGTTCATAAATCTTATTATTGGTCAACTGACAGCCAAAACCGTGTGCTAACACTGGTCTTATGTACAGTTGGTAATATTACAAATTATACAGTCAGTCATTCAAATCACCTACCCAGATAACCAGGGTTGTCAATTTTGAACTACATAAATATAATCATAAAGTTTAAAAGACATTTACAATTACAAATTTTGAAATTACATGAATACAAACGCAAATTTAAATTTCCAACTAATTAACCAAGAAAGTGTAACAACGGTACTTTTTAAAGATTATTTTAACTTAATTAAATCATGGTAGATCTTATCTATGGTTTCTGTATCTTTCCTTTTATTAATTAAATCTTGATGCCTCTCCATTTACATAGATTCCATAATCAGACGCTTTTTATAATTATGTTCTGTATTTAAAATTTTTAATATTTTAAGATTTTAGCCTGCTTACCCTCGAGTAGGCTTTATCATTACAAAATACAAAAGCTTTAGCTCAACCTTTTTTTTTAAAATAAAGACAAAAATAATATAAAACTCATGGCATTTAAAAAAACAGAAACAAAACGATTTACAAAAAGTATTGTATCATATAACACTTGACAGCCCTACCAGCACATCACACACCAGAAACTATGCACTCGCGACTTAGCTTGCTCAATAGCAAGTAAGTGGTTGTAGCATCGTCTTGAATTCATCCAGGGAAGCAGCAGTTGAAACAGCAGGTGGCACAAAGTTCCAGAAAGCAACTCCAAGGACAAGAAAAGAGCTCTTGTACATTGATGTACCCGGAATCGGCGATAACAGCGTATAGTCCGGTTGTTCTCAGATCATTGCAGAGTCGGATCGATAATAGCTTCCAGGTTCTTGAGAATACTAACTTACTCAATATCTTTACCAGCTAACGACAGCACTGGCTTCTCACTGCTATCTATGAGGATAGTACGTTTAGACAAACACCAAAAAAAATGTTAGACAAGAAATTCATGATGTGTGAACGGAAGATTAACACTTATTTTTTTTTTTTTCTTCTCCTCCTCGATAAATTTATTTATTCCGCAGTCTCTGCACCACCTCCAAAATGGGCTGAAATCGTACACTCGGCCACAATTGATACATGTTTTTTTTTGGGACTCCATTTGCTCGGAATGGTTGCAACAATATGAATCATTTCGACCCTCCGTCTCCGTTTAAATAGCAATGCTTATCAAAACTAGGGCTACCACTTTCTTTAATTTTTCATCAATACAGTAAAAACTGATACCTCATAACAAACTCCAATAACCTTCAGTCGAGATAATGAATAGTCACCACGCGAACACATGTATTATTATCATGTATTTCACTGCAGTTACGATATAAAATCATAAAACCCACGTCAGTCTCTTCGTTCGGCGTCAACGAACATTATTCAACTTGATTTCATATTTAGTAGGGTGCGCCAAAAAAAAATTTTAATTTTTTTTTCCTTAGATACCATGAAAATATCGTCCGAAATGACGAATAAAAAATTCTGGTAACGTATGAGCTCTTAATTTTAATATTAACAGGTGACGATTCATAATTTTTGATTTCCCATTTAAATAACACAGGAATGTTATTTTTATTTTGTTTGGATTTTTAATGCATTTAAACAAATAATCCTCTAGTGACGACAAATACTTATTTTTGTAGGGAATTTAACGATCTACAAAAAAGCTCTGAGATGATTTTTTGCTAAGTCGACTCCTTCAAAAGTTATCTAATTTAAGAAGCTAGTGGGTGTTTGATAGACATAAAATTAGCATATGATTTGACTAGGTTAGGGATCATCTATTTTGAATGGAAATTATTTATTTAAAAAAATGGTCAGATTTCAGACAAGTTTTTTCATCAAATAAATCCTATGTTGCGAAACTCGCTCTTAAGTTTATGTTTTCATCCACAAGGGAAGCTCAAACGTAATATCTGGCCTCGCTACGCTCGGTCATATAACATCGTCCGCGCTCCCGTTGTGGGTACATCATAACCTTAAGCTCGTGTAGCAAATTCGAGCATACAAAAATCTCTTATGCTAAATTATAAACTGACATGCTGAATATTCAGTTATAGTTTTTTTTCCATGCATATGAGATGAGTGACATTACGTCAAATGGTAGTTACTTACTGGAAAAATCACTCCTTTATTTGAAGTTGTATTTTTCTATTTAGTCCAGTATTAAGCTGCAACACAATTGAAGTTTAGTCACCGTTTTCATCAGAAATGTTGAAAGTTTTTGGCAAAAGTTATAATATTATAATGTACTATTATTTCGAGTTCCATTAAATTTTAAATGTCCATTCTAAAACCGGTCCTTAAATGCTCGTAAAGCTGCAGGTAAAAGCGAGTAAAAAATAAATCCAAAAACTTATTCTGAGTTTCACACCTCTCGTATAATTATTTTTGGTTTCGCAGAAAATCCATCCATATTTGGTGACCAGTATCCATAATTATATCATACTTAAATATAAACCTTTCACGCAAAAAGAGTTCGTCGCTGATGATGCTAACGATCGATTTGGGTGGAAGATCTTTAAATAAATAACTGTTATAAAGATGGTACTCGACACATTCTTTTCTTAACATCCGATGGTGGAAAGAACAATATATGTCTTTACCGCTTATGTTAGCGCACCGACCGTTAAAAACTCTCGCAGCACACTTCATTTTTGAATAAGAGCAAAGTCGATCAAAACAATTGACTAAACTTCTCACGGATCACTGACGGCTTAAATACTAAACACAACTTTGCCCTTTGACACCAGTAGCTCTCACGATTCGTGAAAATTAGAAGCATTGATTGTTAGCTCTAGGTAATTATATATCAGTTGATAAACACAAGTCGCTTCGACTAACATATTTTCGTAGCCCCTTAGCATTAGAACTACAAGTTTATTAGCGACCTATTTTCCTACGTTTGCATCCTGCAAACGGGGACCGGTTTGTCGTCCCTTCCGCCTGTCTTCCGCTCTTCACCAGTTAATATCCACAACACCTTTCGGAGCTGGGCTAATGTTCAGCCCTTGCGACGTGTTTACTAATATTATATGTGTGTATGTCACTGAACTCCTAAACGGCTGAACTTATTTTGATTAAATTTTTTATGTGTGTTCGGGGGTGATTGTAGAATAGATCATGTTTACAATTTAATCCTCTACACGGAGACCCATCCAAGTACTGCCTCATTTAAAAATATTTCACTCTAATTTCAGTAAGACCCAGTATACCAATCGGATCAGTAAATCGAATAAAAAATTTAATTAAATATTGCTTGGTTCCCATAAACTGATAAAATTAAACCGATTTCAGTTTTTTGCGATTATCTCTTAAACTACTGGACCAACAAGCTCGAGCCTGGCATACAATTCTTCAGCTTGAAGAGCTGCGTTGAATGACACCGTTCGCGTCCCACTGCAACTAACCGTTCCAAAGTTACAGCATTTGGTCAAAATCGTCTTAATAACATCGATTAATAACATCAATTAATTGTTACTCGAACAGATACTCATAGCTCCCAGCTAATTAGTATTCAAGTATTGCTCGTAAGTGTTGAGTCAATTAATGTCACTCGTGTACTTCGTCTCCAATTCACTCTCAGGCATCTAGGGTTTCCAAGGCGGTCTGTCACGCCCTTCTGATCAAGTTTCTGTTTGCAGATTCATCGCCACCTTCTGAAGAAAAGAAACCGACCCCAATTTCGTTGAGTGAAAACTGCTGATGGCTGATCGCAGTCTTACCAAAAGGTACCAGTGCAGCTCAACGCCAGGAGCAAGCTCCAGTTTTCCTTCAAACAATTTTTTTTATCTTTCGTAAAAAATATATTTTTTTTTTTAATAAAAAGTATCCTATCACGGAGAAAACATTTTTTTCACCGTAACACAAGAGGGAATAGCATGATGCTATGTTCATGTAACATAACTGACTGACTTACAGTAAGAAATTGATTTGTTATAATAAAAAGTAGTTATAACTTTAGATTACAAATTGAATTTGTTGTAATAACAAATAGTTATTCAGAATAACAAAAAAATTTTTATCCTAACAAAAATGCAGTAATTACGGTAGATATTTTTATGTGCTTATCTGTATCAAAGTAAGAATTTGCTACCATAAGTTACTTTGGCTTATCATAAGTAATAATTTACTTTGCAATGAAAAATTAATTTTGTTACTCCCATAAACATTTTTGTTTTTCCACACAGTGATTTTGTTGTACTTACAGATGACATTACTTAGGAAAAAATAAAATTTGCTATTGGCGGTCACTCAAGTTAAGCAGCATTCACTGTGGTTAGTACTTGGATGGGTGACCGCTTAGTCAGCGCTGGCTAGTGCGTGGGATCTCTGATCGCTAGGAATTGGGTCTGACGTCCCGGTGATCGATAAGAATTACTATTTATTCTATGTTTTCATGACCGTAATATATTTATTAAACCAATTTTAATGCCTAATCAACCATTTTTGGTACAATATCTTTTACAAAACTCGTTGTAACTCGTCAACGGATAAGAATTTTAAAACGACCAAGATATTATTTTGTAGAAAATTGAACGCTCTACAAAAAAAGTTTCCTATGATTTTTCGATAAATTCACTCCCTTAAAAGTTATCCCCAGTCAAAGATGTAAGAATGATGAACCCTCAAAAATCTGATCGAAAGAAGATGACATAGCTTCTTTTAACCATCTCGAGGGTGTCTCGGCTGCTTTAAGGACTAATAACAATATGAAAGTCTTTCGGTTATCGCAGCTAGGTCAAGGCGCCTGAGCTGATCGCTGTAAGAGTTTAAAATCATCGGGGTCGGTGTGAGCAGGAGGTACTGTCCCAGATGGTTACAGGAGCATTGGTAAGTTCGACTAAAGATTTGAGTTGGGCAACGCAGTTATATCTTACGTCGCAGCTGAAGCTGTTCGAGAGTTGCAATAATCTTTTAAATCAGATCTTAGGGATACGGTGGTCGTCTATATCAAGTAACTTACATATCCAGCTCAGCGCCGAGCCCTGGCAGCAGTCAGCCCTAAAGTGGAGCTGGTGAAGGTTACTCGCAGATAGGTGTAGTCATCCACCCAATCTATACATTCATCCTTGCAGAAGGGACTCGTCCTCTGCTTTGGCCACCTCTCCTAAAGTGAAAAATTTTGGTTTTATTAATATTAACTTGCATTGAGTTTTTAGTACAGCATTATTCACAAAGGATTTGTAAATGATTGATCTTTTAAGATCAGAAATTGTTCTGGACACTATAACTAAATCATCAGTATAGAATAGGATTACAAGATCACGGGGGACGTCCCCCTGGGAAAATGTGTTCTCTGTTTTGCATTCGGACGACGTAAACATGTTTGTCACGATAAGTTGGTTAATAGCCAGTTCCTATAGGTACTGACACATAGATGCCGAAAATAAAAAACAACTCTTCTACTTATACACCAAGCCTACATCTTCCGCTGAAAATATTTTATCCAAAGTGTATGGGGCGTTAACCAATATCTTGCCAGTTTATCACTAAATGAATAGAATGTTCTGAGTTGGGTGACAGATACTTTAAGTTAAAACTTAAAGTTTTCTACATCGTATTTTTATCACATTGTTCTATATTCTATGTCATCCTTATGTTAAATCATATTTAGCGTAGCTGATCAAATCAGAAATCACTTTGTTTTGCCAAGCTAATATCTTATCCCATGAATTCTGCTGCGTAAGCTATTATTAAACATAAAGTAGGCTTAAAAAATGTTAGAGCTGTATTCAGGTATCATTATTTTCTGGTAGAGTTGTCTTAGGTAGTTTCGTAACTGTTAGTAATCAATTTTAATTATGCGGAACCGTGCTCTAATTCGATTCAGACTTGACTTGTTGAGTGGAGCATATAACGTAATTTCTTGGCGAGTTCGATAACATTGTTTTGAGAGTGGAACTTTGCTTTGGTAGACATGGGCTTGTTTCTATGGCGATTTCATACAATCTAGTAGGGAACGGTTTGTTATAACAGAAAATTTTTAGTTAATATTTATTAACCGTTAACAAATCATTTATTAGAGATATCAGCCTTACCGTTTTTAAGTGCAGTAATGCTGTCTATAAAACAATCTAAAGCCGTTGCAACACAAGTGAAAACTGATAATTTATATTTTCTGGTATGGTTACTCACATTTTTACTTAAATTTTGGTTGCAAGCAATTTTTAATTAAATTTTCTATACGATTTACATTAATTTACACGTTTATCTGCGTGCATCAGCTGTCTCCAGAATTTATGATTAAACAAAGGAGATAAAGAAAAATCAGATGAGATGTATGATGTTACGTCAAATTGTTGGTACTCACTGGCAATATCAGAGGCGCTGAGTTCCTTTTTTAGGATTTCTTGTCCCAAATTAGTCTCCTTAGATGATGCTGCAATACAATTGGAGTATGATCACCGTTCTCATCAGAAATGATTAAAGCTTTTGGCGGGTATTTGCTGACAAAAAATACAAAATAAATCCAGCAACTTATTCTGAATTCCGTACCTTTTGTAATATTCTATTTGCTCTAACAGAAATTCGATCCACCTTGAGTGGGCAGTATCGGATTCTATACAATATTTATAACAAAATCTTTCACGAAGATGAAGTTCCTGTTCTATGACAGAAATGCTTTCTTTAGGTGAAAGATTTTGCAATAACATATCGTCATAGAGATGATACTGCCGACATTCTTTTTTAAGCGATCTATGATGGGCCCTGCAATATTTAAAACACCTAGACTCAACACGACATCGACCCCTATAAGTTCGCACAATGCATTTCATTTTTGAACCAATTCAACCGAATTACAAAAATCAACTGAAGTAATTATAAGTTAAAATAATTATAAGGAATAAGAACGTACCTTCATAACGTTGAATCCGAAATTTAAGACCCGTTGGTAACTAGTCCGTGTGTACACTTAATTTTTTAGTACACGGTGTGTTCACTGGGTCTTTTAAAGATCGGTCTTATTTTCACAGATTTCTAGGGTTTCAAAAAGCCTTCAAAAATTCTGAGTTACTTTTTGCAGTGTCTTCTATATGGCTTAGCAGTCGTCAGAGTCAACAGTTTAAAACCGTTGTTAATAAAAATTGAAACAATAGCCCCAAAAATGGGAAATCTGATTTTCGACTGTTCACTCAAAGACCCAGTATACACATGCCGGGTTGATTTCAACATGACAAAAAAAATATTCTTGCTAAGTATCCAACTTCTAGGAGCTATAAATATCTAATAACGATAAAACAAATCAAATGAATATGGTTACTAACGAAATACGTAAATAATTATTTGAAATTTATTTTTATAATTTCTATAGGGTTTGCCGATATCATATATGTCCTGTCATTTGCGCTCACATATTCTTAATGTATATTAATTTTTATCGAGATTGGTCAAGCCGCTCTTGAGTTACAAACAGACATACCGACCGACAGACAGACAAAAATGAAAAAAATAGTAGAATGTGAATTACTGCATCATAAAACGATTATTTATCACAAAATTTGATAGCAAAGTTAAATGTACAGATTGAGTCAATAAAACTTTTTGGTTATACTATGATAATTTTGGTTACACTATGGAGGTCTGTCACATCCCTAATAAGGATATCAGATATATGAGCATTACAGGAAAACCCCTTTCAAATTACGCCATTCGACTCACCCGAAATAGAAGGTATATTTCATCAAACGTGCAGTTTATTTCACAATAATTTCATTTCCTACATTAAGTATTATTGAAAATACTTACTTACTTTTTTATGCAAACAATGAAGTTTATTCTCAATAAGATACACACAAATTAACGTGCCGTTCGCCGATTCGATAAGATTTTTTTCAATAATCGAGGTCAGGTACCCTCACTTAACATTCATCGAATCAACAATTCGAATATTGTGGTGTCTTCTTGGTTTCTGAAAACGGAGAATAGAAGTAGAGATCTAGTAGTTCGAAAAGTAAAAACAAGTGCAGTACGTAGTATCAAACTTACATTTCTTGCGTTCTCATCAAACTATATTCTTGGGTGATGACGTCCTGAGTGATCAGCCCGATCACCCCTTGTATTTTTATGGCCGTCTTCCGACCCCATTCATAATGTATGATGGCCATATCGACCACCTCCAAAATCACGTCTCTGAAAGACCCTACCGGCCATTCAATAGGGACTTGGATGTTTGGTCGAATATTTTGATATTCCATGTGTCTAAAAAATGTACAGAAAAATTAAAAAACGACTCGCTTCGAATAGATAAAAATTTAGATCATCCAAAATGTCAGTAAAATCTTATCTAAAGAAATTAAGGAAATACATACCTTCTAGTTGTTGATCTATGCTTAAAACATTCATCGAATCAACAATTCGAACACTGTCGTGTCTTCTTGGTTTCTGAAAACGGAGAATAGAAGTAAAGATCTAGTAGTTCGAAAAGTAAAAACAAGTGCAGTAAGTAGTATCAAACTTACATTTCTTGCGTTCTCATCAAAATATATTCCTGATCGATGACGGCCTGAGTGATCAGCCCGATCACCCCTTGTATTTTTATGGCCGTCTTCCGACCCCATTCATAATGTATGATGGCCATCTGGACCACCTCCAAAACGACTTTTCTTAAAGTCCCTACTGGCCATTCAATAGGGACTTGGATGTTTGGTAGAATATTTTGATATTCCATGTTTCTGAAAAATGTACAGGAAAATTAAAAAACGACTCGCTTCGAATAGATAAAAATTTGAATCATCCAAAATGTCAGTAAAATCTTATCTTAAGAAATTAAGGAAATACATACCTTCTAGTTGTTGATCTACGCTTAAAACATTCATCGAATCAACAATTCGAACACTGTCGTGTCTTCTTGGTTTCTGAAAACGGAGAATAGAAGTAAAGATCTAGTAGTTCGAAAAGTAAAAACAAGTGCAGTAAGTAGTATCAAACTTACATTTCTTGCGTCCTCATGACGGCCATCTCGACCACCTCCAAAATCACGTCTCTGAAAGTCCCTACCGGCCATTCAATAGGGACTTGGATGTTTGGTCGAATATTTTGATATTCCATGTTTCTGAAAAATGTACAGGAAAATTAAAAAACGACTCGCTTCGAATAGATAAAAATTAAAATATGCACACAACGGTTATTTTAAATTTTTCTTAAAACATTGAAAATTTTTTTCTACTAAATTCTAATTTATTTTTTAAAATACTACGAAATATTTGAAACGTTAATTAAAAGAAAATTTATTAAATCATTTATTAATACAAACGTGTATCTACATATTAAATTTTGAAAATCTGTTTCTTTTTCCTTAATTACAATTAATTATTATTTCAAATACGATAGTTAAAATAGCTAGACTTTTTATCTATTTCGAATATTATATGTTTTTTGTTGGATTACGTTTAGTCGGCTCATAAGTGAATTTAGTCAGTAAAATAAATAAATACTTTTAATTCTATTCTAGGGCCAACTTTAGACTGTTGCTTTTTTCTATCGGTGTACGCGCGCATCGTAAAAATTTACTCTCATCATTTTTCCCAATCGCGCCAAAAGAAGTATAACTTCAAAAAAGTTCGCATCTGTTTATGGTAACTAAGAAAATATTAGTTTAATATTGTATCACTAGAAATTAAATTGAAACTAGTAAATTAATAGATTTTTCTCTAGTTAATAAATTTTGAAATTACAAACCTTTGATTCTTGACGAAACACTAAACTTTTTTATAAATTATTCTTTTACACTCAAATGCATCTGATCGCAACTGTGCTGAACAAATTAATGAGGCTCCTACTCTCAAGTTATTGCCTATAAATATGATTTTCCACTACCAAGGTCAGCGTTAAAGTAGTGATTCATAATAACTACCCATTCGTAGCAACTCTGGGTGACACGATATTGATGAAGTATATAGAACAATAAGCGTCGGTGGCTCAACCGGTAACGACTCGGTCCATCTAACCAGAGGTACCGGGTTCAAATCTGGACGGCCAATGTACCAATGAGTTTTTCAAAAACTTACGTACATACTTACCGATTGCTTTAACGGTGAAGGAAAACATCGTGAGGAAACCTGCACACGCCTGCGAAGAAACTCGAAGGTTGTGTGTGAAGTCGACCAACCCGCACTGGGCCCGCGTGGTCGACTAAGGCCTAATCGCCCTGATTCAGGGTAGGCTCGAGCCCCTCGGTGGGGACGTATATGAGCTGATATAATAATATAGAACAATAACTCTTTCACTGAAATTAACTCTACAGTACAATTACACTGTTCTTAAACTTTCTCCAAAATAAAATTGGTAATTGACGAATCAGAGTTTTGTGTGTCATCAAAAACTTAAACCCAATTGTCATATTTGGAAACATCAAGATGCCTAGTACCAAATTTTTTGAAGAACTTGGAACCGTACAAAGTTTAGATCAATTTTTAGCTCCATATTCAAATAATTATCTCATCTGTGAATAATTAATTGTTATCTTTGTTTTGCTATCGGGCCTCTGAAGCGTTTCTTCAAACGACCAATAACTTGTCCCTGAAGTTTTGAATGTATTCGATGTTATCAAGCTTTTGATGTTAAGTAACTCGTCCAGAATATTCCCGTTGAAAATGCCTACAGTGTTTAGATATGGAATATATTGGCTCCAATGAGGATGTTCACGGACCTGAGGTATGACATCAAATTGTCTTAATATGATTCCAGTTAAAGCAAACAATATATTGTACATCATTGTTCAAGAGGTTTGTTTGTTTGCCACTTGGTGGCAATCAATCAATTGTCGTTTGTAACTGTCAAAATTGGTATACTGCACACCATTTGCGGGTAATTAAGATAGTTGATATTTTATGTTATATTTTATTTTATGTTAAGTTTACAACTTACCCAGGTGGAACCAGACGGTTGAAGCACGTCATCTCCCAGTGGTCGTCAGAAACTTTCATTATGACAGTAATTAAATCACTTGTATGCGCAGGCTGGATAAATGTTTCCCGAAGTCTGGAAAATGCAGAAAAATCCAAATTATTGAAAAGCACTTGTCTCAAAATTACCAGCTGGTCTAATGATTATTGATGATGTTCACACTCACATTAGTTCTTTGTGAGTTCTGTATGTTGTTTCAATGCCGTAATTGTACACTTCCTCCCCCGTAATGCCCTTTGCCTCAAAAATTCTGCGAAAAAAATTTCAAGTTAAATATTTTAAACTCCATATAAAAATGACTAAAGTTTAGATTAAGTGCTCACTCGTCGAGGACTGGCACTGCCGTCAAAACTTTAGAGTGATTGGATCTTGATTGAAACCAGTCGGAAAATGGGTGATCCCGTGTTAGTCTTACAGGCACGTCGTACCTGAAAGTAAAAAATAAATCAGACACTTGCACGCGTATTTGAATCATTCAATCAAGTAAATGATTTCTGCGTTATCTTTTCTGAAAACGGAAAAATGTCAAGATTTCGAATTGGAAAATATAAACTTTAATGAATAAAATAAAAATCTTACATTTTTGCCATCCTAACAAACAAATGTCCGATTCCTTCATTTATAACCAACGCTGAAACTCCATTTTCAGTTACAATGCCTCTTTGGCCTGATCGATAATTGTCGAGAGCTTACCGTAAGATGCAATTAATGCTGTGAAGCAGGAAAGAGTGCGAGTTACGGATTATTTATTACCTGAAGCGTTCCACTTCTTCACGTAACTGGATAAAGGGAAGGATAGGGATTGAGAAAGGATGAGGAAAGGACCATCTCAATGGGAGTTTATAGAATATGTGAGAAAAAATTCGGGATAGCTCGAGCTGGGATCCGAACCCAGAACCTTCCGATTACATGTCGGCTGCTCTACCAATTGAGCTACCCGGTCTATGCCAAATTCCATTCACTTATTCTATATCAATTGAGCCACACCGTCCATCTGACGGTAAGCATTTTGGTCAACATGTTGTTGGCTACAGATATTTTTGTCTGAGATATTATTACCAAGATATTTTTGTGCGAGATATGTTTACCGAGAATTATTGACGTGGAACCGGTATAGGCAATGGAAAATACAAATTTGATAAGAAGAACAAAAACAGGAAAACGATAGCTTTATCCTCATTGAAAATAGTGTAAACAATAGGTATGTTATCCATTATATTTTTATTGAGGTCATACATTAGTCACCCTCGTTAGACATTAAACTCAACGCATATTGTAGCTGCTCATAGCTCATTTAAAAACCACAATTTCCTGTAGTTTGTAGGTACCTCTGACTGGTTTTTCCTTCCCTTTACGAACAACAATATAATTTACAATCCATATACTTGCGTTATACCGAATCGATATCAGCCGATTGAGCAAGCATTCCTCTTCATTAATTAGGGAACCATGTCCCAATTCTCAGAGCTCGTTAATTTTCGAACAAAATTTACAGTATAAATTCGACTTAGCGACGCGTACCACTAATATTTGACGAGCTCAGTATCTCGTCCACCGTGTCCTTCGCCAGTTCACTCCAGTACATTACCATGTCATTTTTTTCTAGCATGCTTTAATAAGACATTTGTAATTCTAGAGTCCAGCTATCGGTTGAGTCATATTCGTTGAGGTTTGCTGTTGAAGGGCGTTGGCGTTTGTGACTGGGGGCGTTTGTTGATTATTTAGCTGATTGTTTGTTGCAGTGGGTGACACACGGGCACAAAGTTGTATGTGTTGTACGGCATCAAACTATGTTTTAAGAGGAAAATATGTCACCCGTCCCGGTGGTATTGTGGTAGAAAGGTATTGTGGAGAGACATCTGGAAAGTTAAAAAAAAATATTTCAGGTTATTGTAAACATAAAATAGAAGTCGACCTTTTAATTCGGTGAAGTCAATTTGGTATTTATACTATCATTATATTTATTTTAATTGGATATATTTATAGGTATATATACCCCCCCTTAAAGCCGCTCTAATAAATACTTAATTTTTTTGTAAATTCCATTGAGGTTGTTGGGGTACAATATTGTCGAAAAGTAATAGGTTATAGCCTTAACCTAAAACTATACGAGCTCGTAGTTAAGTGATGTAATATTTTTACTTAAGACTGTACCCTAGGAGACATAACCTGTACAGTAGACATATAAATATCTATACGTTTTATATACCAACCCTCGTAACTAAAACATTAAGGGCCAGTTTTTCAGTCCGGGCTAAAATTTAAACCTCGATTAAAAACTATATTGTGAATTATCTATATATATGAAATATATAGATAAACTCACAATGCAGATAAAATTTTATCCTGGATTGGAAAACTGGCCCTAACTGTCACTGTCATTACCATTATTCGACATTCTCCGTATCTTCCTCAACTTCGGAGGCGTTTGTATCTGAGGGAATACGTCCCCCGAAATTTTCCTGTCTCTCCATCTCTATCATATTCATCAATATTTGATGGCTCTCAACAGACGAGTTCAGTACCTCGTGCACCGCGTCCTTCGCTAGTTCAGCCCAGTACATTATATCCTCCAGTTTTTCGAGCATTTGCTCGTAAAAAACTATTGGGCTCTGAACCATTGAAAGATGTTGGCGTTTCGGGCCGGGCTCGTCTGCAGATCCTTCAGCTGATCGTTTTTTAGGTGACATCTGGAAAGATTAAAAATAGTCCACTTACTTTACTCTTACCCGACTAATTAAGTTATTTTAGCCAGCAATTTTTTTGTTTTAATCCAAAGAATATTATTTATAAAATATGGTTACTAGGAAAGACCTCGATCTGAGAAGTTAATAGACTCAGCAGGAATTCGCCGCCGAGTTATGATGATGTCATAATGAATTCAGTGTCAAGGCTACTCTGAACGGTCAATGTCCTAGATGACCTACAACGCTCGAACTTGCCAGGTAGTTCTAATGAAAGTGAATTTACTTGGTGAATGAATTGCATACTGCAAGTGTATTAGTAACGAACAAGGTATGAGTAGGATACAAAGTATATAGCTTTTTATTTTGAGAATTTTAATTTTGAACAGATCTCTTCAGCACAAAGTAACAGGTAAAAATTCATTTATAGATCTATATAAAAGAGCAATGACTAAAAATTAAATATGGTTTGACAGAAAGGTTACTTTTCCTGAGCACATTTAGTACTTGTTGAGTTGCAACTTCTTAGAAGTGAGACATCTCCAAAATTAATAAAGCCTCTCGATTCAAACAAATTAATTCACTTGGTACATAAATTATTCTGTAAAGCGAGTAAATTTTTTTGACTCAAGCTAATAATGCTAAAAAATTTGGTCATGATTCATAATAATGGTCGTATAGGCATAGGAAAATACTAATTTTATAAGAGTTCCAAAAACAGGAGAACCACATGGACCTTTGTTCACTTAAGGATCAACCGAAATAATTTATATGATTGAGTCAGTATTAATCATAAAGAATGTACTGTCGCTAATGAGGTCTTATCTATCAGTCACTTCCTTTGGAGCTTCCAATAAATAATAATTGGC
Source organism: Coleophora flavipennella (assembly GCA_947284805.1). Classification (NCBI taxonomy): domain Eukaryota; kingdom Metazoa; phylum Arthropoda; class Insecta; order Lepidoptera; family Coleophoridae; genus Coleophora; species Coleophora flavipennella. The sequence goes on along the minus strand of OX369255.1, from coordinate 14,629,830 downwards.
AATGTGCAATCATAGTCTTTGAACTCCGGGCTTAACCCAATGAAATCTACTCAAAAATTGACACAATTAAGATTTTTCCCTTAATAATTTTTTCGAGTACATAAAAAAACGCTCGTAAACGTCTCGTTTTATAAATTGGGATACTAATTATAGTTTTGAGAACATTAAATCGCCGACTTGATGAGCATCTCCTGCGACGCAACCAATAACGCGACGTATTACATGCATGCATTAATAGTGCGAAGTAATATGTATATATCCCACTTCCGCTGAAAATAATCAGATCATTGGATTCGCCATCGCATTCTTCATCTAATAACCAAAGTTTGTTTCCCTTGTAATTTTTGAGTTGAGAATTTCTACTTATGCTGGCATCCGATCCTTCTTTTGAGCGATAATAAAGGCGCCTTTTATGAGAATAGGTTATGTCCTGTACTCCTCGTTGTGCAAAATCACAGAGGGCAGAAGGCAGTGCGGTTAATGAAAATCCTGATGCAGTTAGGGGCAGACCTGAACGCATCTAACAGAACCTCAGGAAGCACTGTGCTTCACACTGCTGTATGCTATAAAGATCACGAGCTGGTAACTTGGATCTGTCAACAGACTGGCGTGAACTTGGAAGCTTGCGACTGGGGAGGGCAAACGGCCTACCAGCTCGCTTGGCGAAGACACGACCTCAAAATGATGGATATCTTCTTGAAGTTCGGCGCTGACTGTCATCAGCCGTTCTCGAGTGAGAGTGAAAGTGAACTGAGCGAAAATGAAATCTAAGTAGTTCTTATTTTCGTTATTCGTTAATAGGTTATACGTGTCTGAAGACCATTAAGTTAGAATCTAAGTGTTTTGAGTAGTTCAAACATTATCTAAAGTAGTGTTTAAGTTCCTCTATTTTAATTCTCTATAAGTAAGTGATAAACTATGTGTTATGATACTTGTAGGACCGAACGTACTGTCTATGGTCGTGCAAAAAGCATTTACTAGGAGGTTAATATTACGAGGCAAGTAAAACTAAATGTACAATTATTGCGGAACTTATATTTAAAACTATGAAGAAAAGATTACACAAAAAATTGGCTTACTAATACACCTAAATATGTAAAGAGTATCAATGAACCTAAAAATCACGGGATACATGATCCAGGAGTATGGTACCGTCCAGTCACACCAAAAATTCCTGTAACAAAAGTTTATGATTAAAATGAGGATGTAAAGAGTGTCTTATGTTTAAAGGATAAAAAGTGATAAAGCTCTTTAGTCTACTACCTTGGTAGTTTCTAATACACGTGTTAATATATAGTAAGTTTCCCGCTTTACCGATTGAGTATTACTTTCAGTTCCATAGATGCCGCACGGCAGCAGGTCACATCTTGTAGTATTATGATTATTACCGTCTCTCTCCTTTGCATATACCTCAGCCATGTACAGTGCGTATTAATAAATCACATGTATTTGTCCATTAAATCTATCGTTATTTCCAACATTACACCATTCCACCTGTTATTAATAACAACGCTCTAAAGCCTATTTCAAGATTTAATGTCTGCTGTAATAATTTAAGAATAAACATATAAGACTGTGTAATATATTGTTTAAGTAGAAAATTTTCACTGCATAAGAATGAATGTAGGTCTATCAAACAATACAGCAGCTTACCTAGGTGGCGCTAGGCGGTCGCGACACGTAAGATCCACCGATCTCCATCTTATTCCATGAAATTACTAACCTAATCGAGCTAAGAAAAAAAACCTTACCAAATAAGTGACATAAAACTCTAAAAGCGCGATCTGTCGGCAAAATAAACTTACAAACAATCTTTTGAATTCTTGCTGTTAATTAAATAAATTATTTAATTTCAAATATTGAATTGAACTTACACAGGATGGCTGATACAGTACACCAGCCATCCATGAGCTCAAATACCATAACAAAAGTAAAGACTAAGTGGAATTATTCTGATGGTTAACATCATTCATGCGCTTTCATAACGAAAATGAGATAATGAAGTTGATGCTTACAAAAACATGAGATTTTTCATCGTAATTTTTCGAAATATTTTAGTGCGCACCTCATTCATATATATTATCAAGCTGTTCAGAGCGAAAATCATAAACTTGTTGCATGGATGCATCAACACTTGTGATCAGTTTTGGAAAGTATACGAAGATTTTTTGCTCTAAACTGAGTTTTCACAGTGTCTAAAAAGTACTCACGCCCACGTCAGGTAAACAATGATTTTACAACTGCACCAGACAGCGTGTCGGCATTGGTTAGACGCGTGCCATTTAAATCTGTAATGACACATAGATAAAAAATAGTCCGAACGCTGTTTGTCTAGAATAATTAATAAACTAATCTTAATAGGTGTGATAAAAATTAATTATCTATTAAACACTTAATTTTACGACTTGTTTTGACAAACAAGTGTATTGGATAATTTGCTATCGGATGAATTAGATTTGTTTTCATTACTTAACTAGGAAGGTCAACAGATAAGAGAGACATCAACAGTCTGTATTTTTTAGTGTTCTTCTTACTTCAAAAAAACTGGACGCATTACCTTCTGAGTAAAATACCAGTTACATAACTAGGCCGCTAGGTGGCAAGTCATATTATATACTATATTATTATTTATCGGGGTTTGTATCGTTGGCTATATTAGTTTAATCCAACGCCATGTACCTTTACTCTTAAGAGCCGAGATCAGTGATTGCAGGTTTGATTGGTTTAGCAAAACGAATGAAAATTTCGAAAAATCGCTCTGACAGATGATAGACAATTTGATAAACTACTTTCTGTAAGAACGATTTTTCGAAATTTTCATTTGTTTTGCTAAACTAATCGAACCTGTAATTGCTTTACTGTTGCGAGTAAGATAAGGATAGTTCCGTTTAACTCTGTGAGAGCGACGCGAGAAAGAGATGACCTCGGCTCTTAATAAACAAAAATAAAAATTATTATTTATCTATCTACTTTCATTCCAACCTGTAAGTGAGTAGATGAAAACCACATGTTATATTTTAATTAATCCAAGAGTATAATTGTCATTACACCCTTCTACCTAATTAAAGTAACGCATGAACTTTGGAATAAATAACACCCGCTCTGAAGTTTAAAGTTTTACACTACCACCCTAGTAGTAAGCCCTGATTTTCGGACTTCTACCAGATTTTTGCACGCCTGTTTTCAATCTGCTGCAAACTGTTGTCTGTGGTGGTTAAGCCCCGTCTACAATAGATCATTAGGCATTAAATTTAAGGCATAAGAAATAGAACTTAATTCTGAAGAACAAAATACAACGCATTGGTAGAAATATAAGCGGGAATATTAAAGTTTTATTTCTTATGCCTTAAGTTTAACGCCTAATTTCTCATTGTAGACAGGGCTTTATGTATATCGCCTCAAAAAACGATAAATGCACTAAACTATATTTACCTTTTTCTCAAAAAGGTAGTTATGAGAGCGATTTTGCGCTGGATACTAAGTTTATGTCTAAGGTCACCTTTTATGAGCAAAAAAAGGGATGTTACCTGGTACGCCTTAACTAAAAACAACAAAAATTAATTTATTGGCTCGAAATAAGGTCACCAAAGAATTTTTAGGTTTCACAGAACCCATTGCAGAATCGAGACATAAATCACAGATTGAAATAAAAAGATATTTTATAAATTAGGTTTCCAAGCTTTAGTAACTATTTATTATAGCTTTTAACGGTGCTGATTTTGAGAATAGATATGTATGCTTTGTCTTTCTTGCAAAGTTAACAAAAATCCGTTATCGGTAAATGTTTGACCTATTAAAGTCAGTTGGAACGTATAATTTATGATAATTAGGTTCCAATACGGCAAATACCTATGAATTTTTTCTGCAAAGTCATCTGTGCATAGTTCTAAATTCCTGGATGCTTGAGTGGATATAAATGTAGAGTTCTAAGCTTAAGCATTCAGAAGCCTTGTTATCATGGAGCAAGACAAGCAAATGAGACAGTAAGTAAGATATTCTAACACATTCTTGATTACTATTACAAGTTTATTTAGGATTTTACAAAACTACTCAGGACCAGATAAACATTTAAGTAGTTTGCTCTTAAAGGGCTGTAGTGATCTAGTATTTTTGATAGGTCTCTTGTGTGTGCCTGGGGACTATCCGCTTTGTCTGAACTACTGATCATGGTGGGGTTGATCGAATGAGCTTTCTATTCGAAAAGAAAATATTATTAGTGAGTGTAAACCCTAAAATTCTTGATACTTATTTATATGACAGCTAATTTCATCATTTGTATTACAGGATTATGCACGAGCGAAAATCACTGGTGCTGCGAGATAAATTATTAGCCGTTGAGAAGAAGTTGTTAGTAGCTAAGCTTGAACAAACTGCCAAAACAAATCTTCAGAGAAAACTACAACTGACCAGAGAAATTAATTACTACAAACAGGAAATCACAAGACTGAAACAAATGTTACAACGGCATAGTAGAAGCTAGGATTCCAACCTTCCTCACATATGGCTAAGAATATTTGTTTTTTAGTTACTAATGAAAGAAAATTATGCATTTAGAGACTTTAGCCTGTTATTGTCTCGGGTAAATAATGTCACCAAGTTAGGTAGTGCATGCATACGAGCTGATGATAAATGCGCTTACGCGTGACTTGTGTGACGTCATTTATTCGAGGCATACTTGTTGTATTTTTAATTTTTCTGGAAATGGTGCTATTTGTTAAACATATTTTCTATTTTCTGTGAAATTAACAGTAAGTTCAGTTTAAATTTATTAAACATATGTAATATCATAAATCTAGAATGATGAGTTTTTCTTTCAAATAAAAATACCTCTATGGAATTCTCTATCCATTCCAGGGCAGGTAAAAATAATAAACAAACACTGTAAGAATACATAATTATATTGATAAAAACTTTTGTATGATTATTTATGCCACCATCTCAAAATCTTCATTTCTGTTTGATCTGAAACAAAACAATACAATTGTGTTATTACAAAGTGTCTGAGATTTTCTATTTCCCTACTTTTTCTGCATAGAAAAGACTGTCGATTCTATCTTATTTTAATGGAAACGTAACTCACTTCCGCTGTTAAATAAACTTAAAGTACAGCATTGATGCAAAAATAAATGAAATTAACATAGGTACTACTATTTTTTCAGTCAAGCTGTCTCTGTTCAAACTTTCATAAATTTTTATTAAACTATGCCACTTGCAATAATACTCAACAAATTTGGAAACAAATTGCAAGCCTCAAGAGCGAAGCCTCAAAATCAAGATCCAACGTTTTGTCTCAATTTTTTTTTTTTTAATTAAGTCATAATTTACACACAAATGTTGATAAAAAATACACTGTCAGAAAGAAAAATGATTATTGATCCGATTGAAAATACTTCTTAATAGATTTTTTAAATTTTCGGGAGAAAAAATCGTTTTTTAATGACATAATGTGGGAAAAAAGCAAATCGTGATAGTCTTGTGGACACGATAACTAAAAAAATATTTAATTTTAGGTCTTAATTTTTTTTTAAATCTTTTTATTAAACTTTAGTCAATAACCCCATTGATTTTCACAATTTGATATTGTTTTGTTGGATTATAATTCAAATATTTCGACAAGGAGTTATACCCAATTTCTCATCATTTATCTGCCTTATATTATGTTTCTATAGTAAATAGAGTGTTTTTTTTATAGTGCGCATGCGTCTCGACTTGACAGAAGCGAGAAGACGTTTAACTCGCGGGAAATTTGAATAAATAAGCAATCATTTTATTCTGTATTCGTTTTTTCGTTTTGAGTATAAAATTATTGAAACATGGAAATTAATATCACGGTTTTCTAATGAAGAGTTATTTTTGACGCATGAAATTTTTCATTTCAACAATTTATGTCTAACATGAGTGCTTAAGAGATGCACATTTTCCCCGATATCCTTTTCGTTCCGAAACTTGACAGAAATCTGTGACCGGAATTTGCAGTCAACTTGACGGAAAGAAGTTAGAGTTTCTGTTAAGTTGCCCGCATGGTTTAACTGCAACTGTTGTAGAAAAGTTGACTTCAAAATGCGGCCGCAGATTTCTTTTGGACTGCATACAACATTCTACCCAGCAGCACTTGCCGTAAAGTTGACGACCAATTTACTACAAGCTACTGCTGGCAACTTTCTGCTGAGGAACTCTGGTTATCTGGGTGGTTTTACCAAACTTTCCCCCTTATTTTATATTTTCTACGAGACAGTCCATGGTAGACGAAGCTGGATACCACCCTGTCAGAGGACTCTGAGATTGTGTTCAATAAATACCAGTAAATAATAAGCAATGAATAATTATAAGAAAACCAATCATGTGCAAAAAATAAATTTTAGCTCATTTATATTACAATACATTCTTAATTCAGTGGTGACAGTATTCTTACTCTTGTACTTTTATAATGTGCTTTTGCCTACCAAATCAGTGAATTATGTCTTATTAAAAAAAGTACTCACCGCCGTCTTTCCCGCCACACAGCAATCATTACTGCACCGATTAATATACAAAATCTTACTGTTCCTAATATATAATCAGGAATAAAAACAATTTGTTCCGTAGCGGTAAGTATGTAATTTAAAATACTCAAATACGGCCCCACTGTGCTGACCGTATTGACAATCAACCGCTCCATGTTTAAATAATTGAATAATAATTTAGAACCTATAACATTTTCTTTTATTATGCATAAAATAAGGATAATTTTTAAAAACGTCATTCAAAAACCGCAAAACTTACATTTGAAATTATTCACATATATGACTGTTACGAGTAATTACAGGCTGACCTAAAATAGACAATTATTTGATTCATTCCCGAATCTTACTTAATCAAGTCTCAAAAAGACGTTTGCATAAGAAGCTGGACTTGGAACTAAAAGAGACATACGATTTGCTAAGGTGCAAACTAGCATCGGATGTTTATAAAATAATTGTTTGGATCAACTTTCAGCAGCACTTGAAGATCACATGTTAGCACCGCTTCATATTGTCATTCCAAACATCAGATAGCCAATTACTTCTTGAAAGATTAGCCCTTCTTTGAACAGCGTGTGTAGTTGATACATGAGTACCATTCTTAAGGCTATGTAGAAGTCTGGGTTCCCGAGAAAAAATTTTTCACATCTAAGTACATCTACGTGAATCTACGTAGATGAAAAAAATGGCGCGTTGAGATATACGTAGATCTCCGTAGATCTGCATAGATGATCGTTTATCTACGTATATCACGAACTCCCTATAACCAAGAAAATTTTTTCGATCTTTGTAGATCTACTCACATCTCACACAGTAATTTATATACATATATATACACGTAACGAAAATTACTATACCATGAAACTTACTTACCTGTGAAAGATGAATTCATAGAATGCATAGATTACGTAGATATTCAAATTCAAATATTCGTTGATGACGTCACACTATAATTCTCATGTATATAGTAGTTAGCTGTTTTAGCGTACGAAAAAGAGAGAACATGCAATACTAAACAAGAGATTAAGTGCATGTGGACTTGGTGCCAAGAATCTATCGATATTTTAGATTGAGTAAAAATCATCATATATACAGTTTTAGCTCTCCAAATATTAGTATCTGTGGAGAAAACATAAATTTATGCCTATAATATTGACGACAAATGTATTGTTCATATCAATTGAATGATTCATTGTTCAAAGAAAACAATACCTTACATGGAATGCATCACTTGACCACTAAATACATACTATGACCTAATTTGATTACTCCATCAAAAAAAACTTTAATTTCATAGTATTTATTGAATGACTGTACCCTATGACGCACTACATACGAAATTATTTTGAAAGAGTATTTGCCTAAAAATTTTCAGATGAATTAACTATGAGTTATCAAAGTCAAAAGGTTGGAAACCACTCCGAACTTCAGAGCGAGTGTTATTCATACTAAAGTCTATCCAAAATGATAATTATCATTAGATAGTGCACGGTACATGTAAGTAAGTAATTAAAAGACTGATATCACCAATAAGTGTTTTATTTATTCTAAACTAATCCTCGATAACGGTGTTTTGGTTAGCCCTCAAATGAAAGGTCTACATTGTCATCCTCAATATCTTGCCAACGTCAACAGGTCTTAGGACATATTTTGATCACTACTCGTATTTGCTATGACTTATTGTTCACAAAAACGTATCGAATTTTTGTAGGTACTGGATCACAATGAGTAAACGCGGCTTAGATATTTTTGTACCTGACAGATAAGTTTCAAATTAACGGTCAGTTTTGCACGTGAAAAATGTTTTTTGAATTGTTGTTTTTTTTTGGGTTTTTATTTTTAGATTATTTCATCGGAAGCGTCCCTGTTTACAGTAACCAATCAGGTTTCTTTTATCATCAAAAATCGGCAACACCGGTACATCGTTGTGATAGCAATTTGATCTTAAAGCATTCTGGGATAATTGTATAAATCTTGTCAATGTTTTTTCATCAAGAACGACTACAAAAGATCCATTTCTTAAGGGTTTTTTTCTGGGTTTCGTATCTGGAAATAAAAAATTAATTTGAAACAGTACAACTAATATTTATTAAAATGGCCGTGATAAATATCACTATACCATCCTTGCGCCAGGATGGATGCCTGGACGCCACCAAGAGTAATAAAAGATGTAAGGAACCTGGCCTCTTGGAGCCAGGTCCTGAGTTCGACTAGCTCACTCTCAAGGAGTGGTATTCCCGTACTATGTCTCGACCACTAGACTAACTTAAGATATGGTATAGGTAGCGTTGAATAAGTACACGTAGTTCGTGGTAATAAATTAACAAATATATTGTATAAAATAAATTAAGAAAAGAAGTCTTTAAAAAGTTAAGTTAATTAATAAAACAATCACTAAGGCGACAAGTGAAAGAAATAAACGAAATTAATCACTGGACAAAGATAATTAAATAAAAGTAAGAGTGACGCAGTTGCTGGGAGAACTGGCGTCACTAGGTAGCGGCAAGCTGGCTCAAGGCCGCTGCACGAGCGGCTGCTGCCTGACTAGTTAACAGACTCTACGAATACAATACTTATAGCCCAGACTTTGATGAATAAAACTACAATTTTATTATAACCAAATTAAATAAATAAATAATAAAAATCAGAATAATCTTACGTCGCCACAATGTTTAATTAAATCAGCCTCTACAGGCACTGGACAATCCGCCATGGAATCCAAACTCGTTGCCAACGCCTTCCAACAATCAGCTCCGTCTTGGCTAAATTCCGACACTCCTCTAGCTGGTCTTCTGCTCTCAACTGAACTATTCGGAACCGCTCGTGAAAACTGAATGCCGGCACACTGCCGAACTGAGAGCCTCCAGGCCCCAAATCCCCACTCCAACGTCTTACACTCCACACACTGGCGAATATTAAATGGGGAAAAACGACGACCCTGATAGCCAGGCTTTTTATCAAAGTTCTTGTAGTTAAGTGATTGCAGATAAGTTATCGTCAAGTTAGCGACAAGTGTTCATATGCAAGTTTTTACATGCAAGTTAGTGATAATGTAGTGCCGCAATTTAAAGTTAAGTTAGCTGTTCAGCTTTTAGTAAACTTGACAGAAAAATTTCGGTAAACTTAACGGTAAATGTTATACTACAATTCTTTGAAGTAAACTTCACTATAAGTTTACCATAAACCTTTTATTGTCAAAGTAGATAACGAAAAGTTACTTTTAATTTGAGGAACTATTTTATCTAAAAGTTATGACGTTAGATGGCTATCAGGGGAGGTGTGAACGACTGGCAGCACTCTCGGGCTACCGAGTGGCGCCAAATTTAAATCAAATTTACCCGGTTACAAATTTTTTAGTTAAAAGTAAAGAATTAATTTAGTCAAAAATGGATAATTTTCGTATAACATTAGGACATAGCATTTTTTTGCGAATTTTCTGGTTGTGAGCGGCCACCGCCTGTTCCTGCGGCTAACCAGCGTTCTGCACCTCTGCAGCTATCTGAAAGAAAAATACAAAATTTTTATTTATTTCAAAAACACTGACGAGTTCGTAGTAAAACTTATAGTTTTTTCAGTGTACCGTTACTGGGTAATGTACTTACTCTGTTACAAGCTAAGTCAGCCGCAGTTTGTCAAGTAGACGACTTAACGCTGGTTTCTGATTTTGGATGTCCTTCAGGAATCGCATTCCGTCGTCAAAGTTATCTGCAATTCACCCAACAGAGAAAATAAGGAGGTGTAAAAAAAAAATTTTAAAGATCATGGAAAAATAAAACACGAACCTGTCTCATACTCCAACGTCACAGAGTAGACCTGCGAGACGTTAATGTGTTGAGTACAAAGTGACTCTGTACATTGTGGCGGGCAAGTTGTCAATGACATAAGAACTCTTTGTTTTTTTTTTTTTTTTTTTTTTTAATAATAAATATATATTAGAAAGGAAAAATCAAAATTATAATGTCTCAAAAAAATCATTCGTAACATCTTCCCCATCAACTTCATTAGTGCCCTCCTCCTCATATAGTTTTATTACTGCTGAATCAACAAGATTTTTTCCTCAGGAGTCAAATCATCTGATATTTTTTCTTTTAGAAGCATGATTGTCGATGCTAGATACCTGCTCAGCTGTGTCTTTGAACAAGGAATTGTTAAAAGAAATGAAGGATCAGTAGAGGTAGCAATTTCGAATGCTTCCTGGTTGGCTTTTTCAACAAGAGCTTCAACTTTTGATGTAGTATTTTTTGCTGTCCTATTGCTTCTTCTCACGTAGCAAAAAACATTCCTTGCAGTTGTTTCCTCATTGGAAACCATTATTCCTACATCCTTGTTAAATAATAAGGACTCTTCAGGAGGCTCTGAAAAAGGATTTTCTGGGTTCATTATTTTAAAGAAGTACTCTTTATCTTTGGGTGTTACCACCTTTTTAAATCTTAAGGTTGCTTCATCTACTGCAAGGTTTTCAATAACCCAAGGCGACTTTCCTCCATCACTTAAAAAAATGCAGTCTGTAGACACATCCATTTTATGGGGGGACTCATTATTTGGCTTTATATTCCACAACTTTCTTACATTATCTATACCTATTATAAGTCTTGATGTTACTCCCATCACATTGATAATATGGGTTCTCATCAACTGCAAGGTGTTAAAGGCTATAGAATTGAAATCATCCTGCGGATTTTTCCCCATAGGTTTTAATGAGCTGGTTTCTACTCCGTATTGACCAACGAATTCTTTATCCTGGTACCAACTCGTATATTCTCCAAAAGTCTCCGGAAATAATATTGTTTTCTCCTGGCTCGGATTTATCCCAAACAATCTGTAAGCACTATACGTGAGACGAATTAATGAAGCCAATTTAGGGATGTCATCAGCCACAAAGATTGTCATCGAATCATCGCTGGATCTTAAACTTTTTATAATTGTATTAGGCATGTTAACCCCACTAATAGCCACTAGGCCTATGGTTGTTGAACAGGCATTAAGCATACCCATCAAGAAACCTGGAGAAGCTGGGATGTAATCGTCATCATCAATGCTTCCAGAAATCTGATCAAACCATATTCTATTATAGGGTGAGAGCATTCTTGATTCAACATCTTAGTCTTAGTCTTAATCTTAGTCTGGTGTAAAATTCATTGTTCTCAAATATAAATCCTATTCCCAAATGAATTCTTTTAACTATTAGATAGAAAAACCCAATCCGACACATTTTTTCAAATGCCATTTCCTCGTCTGTAGGCTTGGGGAGGTTATTCTTTGCCCTAATACATTCATCAAACCATAGTTGGTGCAAAAGTGAGAACAATCCAGGATTCAAACATTCGTTCCACTTTGTAGCATCCTCTGTTGCCTGTAAACTATAGCTTTCTTGCATGTTCTCTTTCAAAGATGACATCTGCATCTCGTTGATTATTTTTCTCTTTTTTTCCTCCCCTCCAATACTTATCGTACTCCCTTCTATAGTTTTCGCTAGATTCAAGTGGAACTCTTCGATGATTTTGAGGTGTAAACGCATAGGCATTGTCCCAGACGCTATGGCCCTGCGATCTTTCTTCCCTCTCTCGGCATGTTTTATGTACGAACAGAAACTTCTTGCATAGTCATCCAACCACCTTGTGACATTTTCATTTCCCTTGATAAATTTCATTTTTATAAAGGTTTTTGGTTTAGTCATGTTAACACGCATTCTACGCTTCTTGATAAAATGACTTTTAGTTTTCATTTTAGTTACTTTGCTTCTTACTTTTATAGTACTTAATCCGTACATCTCATACCAAAATATTAATACTTCCAGCAATGTACTTGGTGTCTTATGAACATTCCTCTTAAGTAATTCAAGAAAACTTTTAAATGCTTTTGGACATGTAGTGCTTTTGAGCAGCTCAGGATCCCACGTTTGCTTCCCTTTACTTAAGACGTCAGAGTTGCTATTCTTCAAAAAGTTGATAGTCTCTATCGCCTTTTCCTTTATTTTAGTAATTTTTTTTATTAAGAATAGCTGAGCGAATGTAGCAACAGTATTGGGGTGATAATTCCCTGTTATGCCCTCTCTCGGAAAATCTTTTAAATCAGGAATCTGTGTATTAAGAATTTCTCTCCCAACAATCATTTCCTTAGAGTCTTCCTTAGATTTCACATTATAATTGTAGGCTCTATTGACAGTGGCAGCCACATATGGTGCAGGGCTCCCATATCCATAGGGTGGTGGGTTTGTATACAAATATGTACCACTCATCATATGAAGACCATCTGTGGTTTCAGGATTTATGTATGAATTGTTAATACATAATTATCTTACTTCTTTGTCCCCAGGCAGTGAAAGAGTACATGCAACCAAACTATTCAGCTTATGCTCCTTTCTAAAGTGTAATTGGACACTGTATTTTTGAAATCAGGACTGCCATGCAAACGATAAAGCTCCTTTAATTGATGGTCTGCACCTTTAAAAGTTTGGGAATTGTCGCAAAAGATATCGGTTGGAAGTCCTCTTCTAGATGAAAAACGCTTTAACGCGGCTAGGAAAGCGTTGCTAGACATATCAGACACAACTTCTAAGTGCACAGCCTTAGAAGCAAAACAAACGAAAACCGCGACATAACTTTTGCTTATGACGCTTCTTCTGATAGTAGATTGTTTGCAATCAAATGGCCCACAATAATCAAGGCCTACTTTTTCGAAAACGCGAGCAGGTGTGACTCTTTCCTTAGGTAGTGAACCCATCAGCTGTTTAGCCGTTTCGGCTTTAAATCTGCAGCACGTTACACACCTATGAATCACAGACTTAATCTCTCGAATAGAGTTCAAAATATAAAATCGCTGGGAAAGACTGCTTGAAAGAAGCTTTAGTCCTCCATGCAACAAAATCATGTGTTCGTTCAATATTATAAGTCTTGATGTTGCTCCCATCACATTGATAATATGGGTTCTCATCAACTGCAAGGTGTTAAAGGCTATAGAATTGAAATCAGGCGTTTCTGCCTTCACGAACCACGAACAACGACTTATGAATCACTTTGTACCTAAATTCACCAAGAACTTGTCGAGAGTCTACGTATCTTACGACGAAGAATTGGGATAGTAGCGACATATTTGTAAAAATATTGTCTGAGCACCTTACTAAGTCGATAGTCAGAGCGATATTGAGACGAAAACGATTTAATTGCAGTTGCGACCCAAGCGGATAAAAATTTGTTTAAATAAACATCTTAATGCGATAACCGAAGCTTCGCAAAACATCCAACTCGACGAAACTGATTTGACTTTAGCTGCGTGGCTTATTCTCATCAAGATGACTCTCATTGAATAGGTACGCGAGTTCATTGCACTGTAGAAAAGTATCTGCACTTGAATTTCGTAATACGTACATCTGCACCTGATTTACAATGACGTCTCAGGTCCCACATCCCTAACCGATGAGTGATCGCCGTACACTTGGACGACACAAGGTAAAAAGATAGAGGAGTAGCTTTTGCGATCGGGCTTTTCATTAAAATCAGAATCTTTTTTTAACCATGACTGATTCCTATAATTTTCCACATAAGCTGTCACGCCATCGATCGTCACTCCAAAGCCTTCAGTATTTCCGTATTTGCTGTAATGTCGAGACTGGTACTTCCATAAAGCGCACTCCAAGTTTTGATACTGCTGCCACTCACGAGGGACCACGTAGATAGTCTTATGCATACTGACACTGAAAAACGAAGACTATTATTCGTAAAAGGCTGTTACGGCCTAGCGTATATCCTATATCTAAGTTTCAGAGAGCAAAATAAATTTTATATTTTAAAAGGTATAGGCTAGCATGAGAATGAAGAGTAGGTAACTGAGCAACAGACCCCCAAGAGTAAGGGAGAAACGAGCAAGAGAGAAAGAAGAATTAGAAGGCAACCACGGGTACTCAACTATTGGGGCCCAGTTGTGCTCATATTTTTATTCATCCCCTAAAAATCATATTTCATCAACCCTCGGTGTCTACTCTATATATTAACGAGGTCAGGTTTTTATTTACAGGTGTCGAACCCATTCATATTGCGTTAAAAATATTCGGAAGAATAAGCGATATTAGAGTTTTAAAATTTTAATATTTCTCTTACGGCAAATAAAATGTAGAAGAGAAAGTAACTACAGGCTTACTATGGCGCCGCACGCTTGGTTAGCTATGCATGACGGGCCCTATTTACCATGTTAGACCCTACAGAGCCGCGGATCGATATTTCGGTACCGCGTTGCCACTGTGTTCTTCCAAAAATAATATTTTCTACTCAAGGCTAAAGGATAAGCCGCTTAAAATATTAGACATTTCTATCGTTATTTCAACACCCCGCAACAGGTATAACCCTTGTAAAAAGGTTGTATAATACCTGGTTGTTACTAGTATATTGATACAATTGCAGGTATCGGTTCTTGGGCTATTTTAGCTAGAGGAAAAATATGATTTATGAAAATAAAACTCTTTAATAAATAATATGTAACACACATATTCTAATTTACCTATCTATTTAAAAATTCTGTGCTAGAAGCCAACGCCTTTGTTCTTATAGGCGGAGCCTTACTGCCCGAGGCATAGGCCTAGGAAAAAATCGATACTAAGCAGAGACGCCATTGCTGTGAGCAACCACCACTAGCAACTTACCTGAAAATGCAGCTCTATACCAATATGAGCCTACGATTTCTCTTTTCTTACCTCGTTTCTTTTATATATATATATATTTTATTTTCTTCAACTTTCAAAAATACCGATTTATCTTTAGCCTGGTAAGAAAAACCCTCTGGGTTGCTCTAGGTACTTTCAATTGTTCTCAAAAATACCCGTAAAGAGCCAAAAAGATTTTACGAAGGATTTCGGGGAAATTAGAGAAATCGGGTTATAAAAACTAGCCCTGCAGCTGTCCTCCAACTATTTCTTTGTTCCAAGAGTCATATCCTCAACAGCGTATAAAATAGAAAAAATGCAACCACGTTACAAAATTTTTCAACTCGCCAGCCCGACTTTCAGCTCACAAATACTAATAAAACCATGGGAGATAACTCCCTTAGTTATTGCCGACATTCTTTTTTTTTTCTAGATGTATTATATTTTTCATTTTTATTTTATATTTCCTTTTCATTTATTTTATTTTAAAATATAATTCTTTGTTCCAAAAGCTAACATCCATTGAGAAGGATACACTTTAATTTAAATCCAATGCTATCTTATATACTATCTCAACGTTTTTATTCTTTGTTACCAAAAAGTACGTTACGCAGTAAACCGAAACATTCTGGTAGCAGTAACGACTTTCATCCGGCAGATGCGACCCCCTAGGGCTTTCCAAGAACCTCTCGAATATTCTGGAATATCGGAAGAAAACCTATGTGGAAAAAAGGGCTAAGTAAGCGCGCAACCGCGAGCGTCGCGAGGCAAAATGGGCCCGCGTCGCGCCTATAAAAAAGGGATCATTCCGCGGATCCGGCAGTTCAGTCCAGGATTTTCAAACTCATTTAAATGAGCCGAAGGCGTGCGAAAATTTGATCGTAATTATACGAAGAGCCTCGTTCGAAGAGATTAAGGTCACTAGAGTGCACAACTATTCAGAGAAAAGTAAAAACATCGGCTCAACTACCGCCGACTCTCGCTCTACTCTTCATACTTCAGAGTAAACTTACCTAATAGTCAAAAAATTTGGACAAGCGTGTATTCCTCTTTCTAGGGATTGGGACTTCATAGATTTTCTTTGAGGGTGGGACCTTAATCTCTTCGAACGAGGCTCTTCGTATAATTACGATCAAATTTTCGCACGCCTTCGGCGTGCTCATTTAATCGTTAAATTATACTACGAGCCTCGTTCTCGAGATTAAGTATATTTATTACCATGTAGCAGTTTAGAGATTCGTCCAAATTTTTAAGTTAAATATCAGTATACTTTTTATTTACTCAAACAACATACATGTTATGAAGTGAGAAATTGGGTATGCTTGTTTTGCTCAGAATTTATTCGGATCCAAAAGTAAGGACTTAACTAAACTCGACGAGATTTTCTGTGAGTGCGCATCAAAAGATTAGAAGAAAACAACTAGAAAATTCTTATAAAAAATTTTACCATGCGCACTGTTTATAATTGTACAGGGAGCGTTAAATGAAAAACAGATGTTATCCGAAATGATTTATTATGGCTGAGTAATGGCATTTTCGTAAACAAGACATCACATCAGGTTCATAACATATATTCAGTGGATTTTGATATTCTAAAACATGTAGGCGCTAAAGAATGACCATTTATTGTGTTGGATGGCTATGGTTCTATGCTGAATCATAATGGTTGATAAATAGTGAATTTTATGGTATCTGAGAGCTTACAAATCTGTGACTAGTTCGCAAATTTTGTAGCTTTTCATAGAACGAATTAAAATACACAACAAATGTCACGAAGGAAGTCTATACAGTCTATAAAAAGTTAATAAAGATAATGTCTAATTACACATATAAAGTTTGAGAAACAAAGACATCCTTTTACAACTCGAGATAATAAATAATAACATAAAAACATTGGCAGTTTTCACTAGCAAACAAAGAAGAAACCTAAATTACTCTATAATTATATCTATGACCTATTTCTTCTTAAGTAAAACATTAATTACGAAACAGTAGCTCTATGCATATCTTTATACACGATCCTGAACTATATAAACTTATCTACGGTATTAATGTCGCATATTTTAAATTTGCATAACTTTTATATATATTTTTTTACATTTTCATTTCCTAAGACCCTTAAAATTAACCCTTACCTCTAAATTAGAAAGAAAAAGACTATTTTACTTATATTATTTGACCACGAGGTGGTGTCATGCAATTGCCAGATACCAATAGCAGTACCGAACTTACGTCGGAATTTTCCCTACTCTCAAAATAATACTTTGTCCTGTTAGATAACGACTGCAACATACATATTATTAATAATGGAAATCCCGAACTAAAAATATGTAAACATAAAACTTTTTAGATAAGAGTGGTCAGCATAGGTACATCGCATTTATTAAGGAAAACCAGACTTCAATAACAAGAGATAAATAACTTACGTGGACATTTGATAGTTGTTTGAAAAACGGTCTTAAAAATATGCAATTTAAAAGTAAAAAGCACCCTAGGTCAGTCGGGCCAATGGAGAAAGAAAAGATAAGAGAGAGAGAGGACCTACTTGGAATCTGAAGATTGTCTGAAAATTTCATCGAAATCGGTCCAGCCGTTTTGGAGTCTATAAGGAACATTTTTTTTTCCTTCACATAGCACAGAGATAGACTGGATTCAAGTGCTAATAACTACAGCCTCCCTGATATAATAAAAGGATTTGAATGTAAATCACATGTTAAACGCTCATAAGAATTAGAAATGATTTGAACGATTAAAAATTATTCAAAATGATTACAAATCAAATCATTTTAAATCCTTTTTAATGATTTTGTTTAATCAGGGCTGTGATTAAAATAACTAAAAAAGAGATTATAAGGTTTTCTTATTTGTTTACTTAGCTTAAGTAATAAAAATATGTATCGTTTATTTAAGTAAATAAACTTTAAACAAAAAAAAATGTTATGAGGACAGGTTATAGCGGTGAATACTTATAACCTGTTTTGTCCGTTAAATTTGGAACCATATTAAAATAAATAAACTCATGTGAGTCCAACTATGTAACTTAATTAATTAATTCATTAACTTTAATTATCTTAACGTTAGTTAAAAAACACTATAATATTAAGAAATTATAAAGTCACATGAACAATGCGTTCATAAATCTTATTATTGGTCAACTGACAGCCAAAACCGTGTGCTAACACTGGTCTTATGTACAGTTGGTAATATTACAAATTATACAGTCAGTCATTCAAATCACCTACCCAGATAACCAGGGTTGTCAATTTTGAACTACATAAATATAATCATAAAGTTTAAAAGACACTTACAATTACAAATTTTGAAATTACATGAATACAAACGCAAATTTAAATTTCCAACTAATTAACCAAGAAAGTGTAACAACGGTACTTTTTAAAGATTATTTTAACTTAATTAAATCATGGTAGATCTTATCTATGGTTTCTGTATCTTTCCTTTTATTAATTAAATCTTGATGCCTCTCCATTTACATAGATTCCATAATCAGACGCTTTTTATAATTATGTTCTGTATTTAAAATTTTTAATATTTTAAGATTTTAGCCTGCTTACCCTCGAGTAGGCTTTATCATTACAAAATACAAAAGCTTTAGCTCAACCTTTTTTTTAAAATAAAGACAAAAATAATATAAAACTCATGGCATTTAAAAAAACAGAAACAAAACGATTTACAAAAAGTATTGTATCATATAACACTTGACAGCCCTACCAGCACATCACACACCAGAAACTATGCACTCGCGACTTAGCTTGCTCAATAGCAAGTAAGTGGTTGTAGCATCGTCTTGAATTCATCCAGGGAAGCAGCAGTTGAAACAGCAGGTGGCACAAAGTTCCAGAAAGCAACTCCAAGGACAAGAAAAGAGCTCTTGTACATTGATGTACCCGGAATCGGCGATAACAGCGTATAGTCCCGTTGTTCTCAGATCATTGCAGAGTCGGATCGATAATAGCTTCCAGGTTCTTGAGAATACTAACTTACTCAATATCTTTACCAGCTAACGACAGCACTGGCTTCTCACTGCTATCTATGAGGATAGTACGTTTAGACAAACACCAAAAAAAATGTTAGACAAGAAATTCATGATGTGTGAACGGAAGATTAACACTTATTTTTTTTTTTTTTTCTTCTCCTCCTCGATAAATTTATTTATTCCGCAGTCTCTGCACCACCTCCAAAATGGGCTGAAATCGTACACTCGGCCACAATTGATACATGTTTTTTTTTGGGACTCCATTTGCTCGGAATGGTTGCAACAATATGAATCATTTCGACCCTCCGTCTCCGTTTAAATAGCAATGCTTATCAAAACTAGGGCTACCACTTTCTTTAATTTTTCATCAATACAGTAAAAACTGATACCTCATAACAAACTCCAATAACCTTCAGTCGAGATAATGAATAGTCACCACGCGAACACATGTATTATTATCATGTATTTCACTGCAGTTACGATATAAAATCATAAAACCCACGTCAGTCTCTTCGTTCGGCGTCAACGAACATTATTCAACTTGATTTCATATTTAGTAGGGTGCGCCAAAAAAAAATTTTAATTTTTTTTTCCTTAGATACCATGAAAATATCGTCCGAAATGACGAATAAAAAATTCTGGTAACGTATGAGCTCTTAATTTTAATATTAACAGGTGACGATTCATAATTTTTGATTTCCCATTTAAATAACACAGGAATGTTATTTTTATTTTGTTTGGATTTTTAATGCATTTAAACAAATAATCCTCTAGTGACGACAAATACTTATTTTTGTAGGGAATTTAACGATCTACAAAAAAGCTCTGAGATGATTTTTTGCTAAGTCGACTCCTTCAAAAGTTATCTAATTTAAGAAGCTAGTGGGTGTTTGATAGACATAAAATTATCATATGATTTGACTAGGTTAGGGATCATCTATTTTGAATGGAAATTATTTATTTAAAAAAATGGTCAGATTTCAGACAAGTTTTTTCATCAAATAAATCCTATGTTGCCAAACTCGCTCTTAAGTTTATGTTTTCATCCACAAGGGAAGCTCAAACGTAATATCTGGCCTCGCTACGCTCGGTCATATAACATCTTCCGCGCTCCCGTTGTGGGTACATCATAACCTTAAGCTCGTGTCGCAAATTCGAGCATACAAAAATCTCTTATGCTAAATTATAAACTGACATGCTGAATTTTCAGTTATAGTTTTTTTTCCATGCATATGAGATGAGTGACATTACGTCAAATGGTAGTTACTTACTGGAAAAATCACTCCTTTATTTGAAGTTGTATTTTTCTATTTAGTCCAGTATTAAGCTGCAACACAATTGAAGTTTAGTCACCGTTTTCATCAGAAATGTTGAAAGTTTTTGGCAAAAGTTATAATATTATAATGTACTATTATTTCGAGTTCCATTAAATTTTAAATGTCCATTCTAAAGTCGGTCCTTAAATGCTCGTAAAGCTGCAGGTAAAAGCGAGTAAAAAATAAATCCAAAAACTTATTCTGAGTTTCACACCTCTCGTATAATTTTTTTTGGTTTCGCAGAAAATCCATCCATATTTGGTGACCAGTATCCATAATTATATCATACTTAAATATAAACCTTTCACGCAAAAAGAGTTCGTCGCTGATGATGCTAACGATCGATTTGGGTGGAAGATCTTTAAATAAATAACTGTTATAAAGATGGTACTCGACACATTATTTTCTTAACATCCGATGGTGGAAAGAACAATATTTGTCTTTCCCGCTTATGTTAGCGCACCGACCGTTAAAAACTCTCGCAGCACACTTCATTTTTGAATAAGAGCAAAGTCGATCAAAACAATTGACTAAACTTCTCACGGATCACTGACGGCTTAAATACTAAACACAACTTTGCCCTTTGACACCAGTAGCTCTCACGATTCGTGAAAATTAGAAGCATTGATTGTTAGCTCTAGGTAATTATATATCAGTTGATAAACACAAGTCGCTTCGACTAACATATTTTCGTAGCCCCTTAGTATTAGAACTACAAGTTTATTAGCGACCTATTTTCCTACGTTTGCATCCTGCAAACGGGGACCGGTTTGTCGTCCCTTCCGCCTGTCTTTTCCGCTCTTCACCAGTTAATATCCACAACAGCTGGGCTAATGTTCAGCCCTTGCGACGTGTTTACTAATATTATATGTGTGTATGTCACTGAACTCCTAAACGGCTGAACTTATTTTGATTAAATTTTTTATGTGTGTTCGGGGGTGATTGTAGAATAGATCATGTTTACAATTTAATCCTCTACACGGAGACCCATCCAAGTACTGCCTCATTTAAAAATATTTCACTCTAATTTCAGTAAGACCCAGTATACCAATCGGATCAGTAAATCGAATAAAAAATTTAATTAAATATTGCTTGGTTCCCATAAACTGATAAAATTAAACCGATTTCAGTTTTTTGCGATTATCTCTTAAACTACTGGACCAACAAGCTCGAGCCTGGCATACAATTCTTCAGCTTGAAGAGCTGCGTTGAATGACACCGTTCGCGTCCCACTGCAACTAACCGTTCCAAAGTTACAGCATTTGGTCAAAATCGTCTTAATAACATCGATTAATAACATCAATTAATTGTTACTCGAACAGATACTCATAGCTCCCAGCTAATTAGTATTCAAGTATTGCTCGTAAGTGTTGAGTCAATTAATGTCACTCGTGTACTTCGTCTCCAATTCACTCTCAGGCATCTAGGGTTTCCAAGGCGGTCTGTCACGCCCTTCTGATCGAGTTTCTGTTTGCAGATTCATCGCCACCTTCTGAAGAAAAGAAACCGACCCCAATTTCGTTGAGTGAAAACTGCTGATGGCTGATCGCAGTCTTACCAAAAGGTACCAGTGCAGCTCAACGCCAGGAGCAAGCTCCAGTTTTCCTTCAAACAATTTTTTTTATCTTTCGTAAAAAATATATATATTTTTTTAATAAAAAGTATCCTATCACGGAGAAAACATTTTTTTCACCGTAACACAAGAGGGAATAGCATGATGCTATGTTCATGTAACATAACTGACTGACTTACAGTAAGAAATTGATTTGTTATAATAAAAAGTAGTTATAACTTTAGATTACAAATTGAATTTGTTGTAATAACAAATAGTTATTCAGAATAACAAAAAATTTTTTATCCTAACAAAAATGCAGTAATTACGGTAGATATTTTTATGTGCTTATCTGTATCAAAGTAAGAATTTGCTACCATAAGTTACTTTGGCTTATCATAAGTAATAATTTACTTTGCAATGAAAAATTAATTTTGTTACTCCCATAAACATTTTTGTTTTTCCACACAGTGATTTTGTTGTACTTACAGATGACATTACTTAGGAAAAAATAAAATTTGCTATTGGCGGTCACTCAAGTTAAGCAGCATTCACTGTGGTTAGTACTTGGATGGGTGACCGCTTAGTCAGCGCTGGCTAGTGCGTGGGATCTCTGATCGCTAGGAATTGGGTCTGACGTCCCGGTGATCGATAAGAATTACTATTTATTCTATGTTTTCATGACCGTAATATATTTATTAAACCAATTTTAATGCCTAATCAACCATTTTTGGTACAATATCTTTTACAAAACTCGTTGTAACTCGTCAACGGATAAGAATTTTAAAACGACCAAGATATTATTTTGTAGAAAATTGAACGCTCTACAAAAAAAGTTTCCTATGATTTTTCGATAAATTCACTCCCTTAAAAGTTATCCCCAGTCAAAGATGTAAGAATGATGAACCCTCAAAAATCTGATCGAAAGAAGATGACATAGCTTCTTTTAACCATCTCGAGGGTGTCTCGGCTGCTTTAAGGACTAATAACAATATGAAAGTCTTTCGGTTATCGCAGCTAGGTCAAGGCGCCTGAGCTGATCGCTGTAAGAGTTTAAAATCATCGGGGTCGGTGTGAGCAGGAGGTACTGTCCCAGATGGTTACAGGAGCATTGGTAAGTTCGACTAAAGATTTGAGTTGGGCAACGCAGTTATATCTTACGTCGCAGCTGAAGCTGTTCGAGAGTTGCAATAATCTTTTAAATCAGATCTTAGGGATACGGTGGTCGTCTATATCAAGTAACTTACATATCCAGCTCAGCGCCGAGCCCTGGCAGCAGTCAGCCCTAAAGTGGAGCTGGTGAAGGTTACTCGCAGATAGGTGTAGTCATCCACCCAATTTATACATTCATCCTTGCAGAAGGGACTCGTCCTCTGCTTTGGCCACCTCTCCTAAAGTGAAAAATTTTGGTTTTATTAATATTAACTTGCAATGAGTTTTTAGTACAGCATTATTCACAAAGGATTTGTAAATGATTGATCTTTTAAGATCAGAAATTGTTCTGGACACTATAACTAAATCATCAGTATAGAATAGGATTACAAGATCACGGGGGACGTCCCCCTGGGAAAATGTGTTCTCTGTTTTGCATTCGGACGACGTAAACATGTTTGTCACGATAAGTTGGTTAATAGCCAGTTCCTATAGGTACTGACACATAGATGCCGAAAATAAAAAACAACTCTTCTACTTATACACCAAGCCTACATCTTCCGCTGAAAATATTTTATCCAAAGTGTATGGGGCGTTAACCAATATCTTGCCAGTTTATCACTAAATGAATAGAATGTTCTGAGTTGGGTGACAGATACTTTAAGTTAAAACTTAAAGTTTTCTACATCGTATTTTTATCACATTGTTCTATATTCTATGTCATCCTTATGTTAAATCATATTTAGCGTAGCTGATCAAATCAGAAATCACTTTGTTTTGCCAAGCTAATATCTTATCCCATGAATTCTGCTGCGTAAGCTATTATTAAACATAAAGTAGGCTTAAAAAATGTTAGAGCTGTATTCAGGTATCATTATTTTCTGGTAGAGTTGTCTTAGGTAGTTTCGTAACTGTTAGTAATCAATTTTAATTATGCGGAACCGTGCTCTAATTCGATTCAGACTTGACTTGTTGAGTGGAGCATATAACGTAATTTCTTGGCGAGTTCGATAACATTGTTTTGAGAGTGGAACTTTGCTTTGGTAGACATGGGCTTGTTTCTATGGCGATTTCATACAATCTAGTAGGGAACGGTTTGTTATAACAGAAAATTTTTAGTTAATATTTATTAACCGTTAACAAATCATTTATTAGAGATATCAGCCTTACCGTTTTTAAGTGCAGTAATGCTGTCTATAAAACAATCTAAAGCCGTTGCAACACAAGTGAAAACTGATAATTTATATTTTCTGGTGTGGTTACTCACATTTTTACTTAAATTTTGGTTACAAGCAATTTTTAATTAAATTTTCTATACGATTTACATTAATTTACACGTTTAACTGCGTGCATCAGCTGTCTCCAGAATTTATGATTAAACAAAGGAGATAAAGAAAAATCAGATGAGATGTATGATGTTACGTCAAATTGTTGGTACTCACTGGCAATATCAGAGGCGCTGAGTTCCTTTTTTAGGATTTCTTGTCCCAAATTAGTCTCCTTAGATGATGCTGCAATACAATTGGAGTATGATCACCGTTCTCATCAGAAATGATTAAAGCTTTTGGCGGGTATTTGCTGACAAAAAATACAAAATAAATCCAGCAACTTATTCTGAATTCCGTACCTTTTGTAATATTCTATTTGCTCTAACAGAAATTCGATCCACCTTGAGTGGGCAGTATCGGATTCTATACAATATTTATAACAAAATCTTTCACGAAGATGAAGTTCCTGTTCTATGACAGAAATGCTTTCTTTAGGTGAAAGATTTTGCAATAACATATCGTCATAGAGATGATACTGCCGACATTCTTTTTTAAGCGATCTATGATGGGCCCTGCAATATTTAAAACACCTAGACTCAACACGACATCGACCCCTATAAGTTCGCACAATGCATTTCATTTTTGAACCAATTCAACCGAATTACAAAAATCAACTGAAGTAATTATAAGTTAAAATAATTATAAGGAATAAGAACGTACCTTCATAACGTTGAATCCGAAATTTAAGACCCGTTGGTAACTAGTCCGTGTGTACACTTAATTTTTTAGTACACGGTGTGTTCACTGGGTCTTTTAAAGATCGGTCTTATTTTCACAGATTTCTAGGGTTTCAAAAAGCCTTCAAAAATTCTGAGTTACTTTTTGCAGTGTCTTCTATATGGCTTAGCAGTCGTCAGAGTCAACAGTTTAAAACCGTTGTTAATAAAAATTGAAACAATAGCCCCAAAAATGGGAAATCTGATTTTCGACTGTTCACTCAAAGACCCAGTATACACATGCCGGGTTGATTTCAACATGACAAAAAAAATATTCTTGCTAAGTATCCAACTTCTAGGAGCTATAAATATCTAATAACGATAAAACAAATCAAATGAATATGGTTACTAACGAAATACGTAAATAATTATTTGAAATTTATTTTTATAATTTCTATAGGGTTTGCCGATATCATATATGTCCTGTCATTTGCGCTCACATATTCTTAATGTATATTAATTTTTATCGAGATTGGTCAAGCCGCTCTTGAGTTACAAACAGACATACCGACCGACAGACAGACAAAAATGAAAAAAATAGTAGAATGTGAATTACTGCATCATAAAACGATTATTTATCACAAAATTTGATAGCAAAGTTAAATGTACAGATTGAGTCAATAAAACTTTTTGGTTATACTATGATAATTTTGGTTACACTATGGAGGTCTGTCACATCCCTAATAAGGATATCAGATATATGAGCATTACAGGAAAACCCCTTTCAAATTACGCCATTCGACTCACCCGAAATAGAAGGTATATTTCATCAAACGTGCAGTTTATTTCACAATAATTTCATTTCCTACATTAAGTATTATTGAAAATACTTACTTACTTTTTTATGCAAACAATGAAGTTTATTCTCAATAAGATACACACAAATTAACGTGCCGTTCGCCGATTCGATAAGATTTTTTTCAATAATCGAGGTCAGGTACCCTCACTTAACATTCATCGAATCAACAATTCGAATATTGTGGTGTCTTCTTGGTTTCTGAAAACGGAGAATAGAAGTAGAGATCTAGTAGTTCGAAAAGTAAAAACAAGTGCAGTACGTAGTATCAAACTTACATTTCTTGCGTTCTCATCAAACTATATTCTTGGGTGATGACGTCCTGAGTGATCAGCCCGATCACCCCTTGTATTTTTATGGCCGTCTTCCGACCCCATTCATAATGTATGATGGCCATATCGACCACCTCCAAAATCACGTCTCTGAAAGACCCTACCGGCCATTCAATAGGGACTTGGATGTTTGGTCGAATATTTTGATATTCCATGTGTCTAAAAAATGTACAGAAAAATTAAAAAACGACTCGCTTCGAATAGATAAAAATTTAGATTATCCAAAATGTCAGTAAAATCTTATCTAAAGAAATTAAGGAAATACATACCTTCTAGTTGTTGATCTATGCTTAAAACATTCATCGAATCAACAATTCGAACACTGTCGTGTCTTCTTGGTTTCTGAAAACGGAGAATAGAAGTAAAGATCTAGTAGTTCGAAAAGTAAAAACAAGTGCAGTAAGTAGTATCAAACTTACATTTCTTGCGTTCTCATCAAAATATATTCCTGATCGATGACGTCCTGAGTGATCAGCCCGATCACCCCTTGTATTTTTATGGCCGTCTTCCGACCCCATTCATAATGTATGATGGCCATCTGGACCACCTCCAAAACGACGTTTCTTAAAGTCCCTACTGGCCATTCAATAGGGACTTGGATGTTTGGTAGAATATTTTGATATTCCATGTTTCTGAAAAATGTACAGGAAAATTAAAAAACGACTCGCTTCGAATAGATAAAAATTTGAATCATCCAAAATGTCAGTAAAATCTTATCTTAAGAAATTAAGGAAATACATACCTTCTAGTTGTTGATCTACGCTTAAAACATTCATCGAATCAACAATTCGAACACTGTCGTGTCTTCTTGGTTTCTGAAAACGGAGAATAGAAGTAAAGATCTAGTAGTTCGAAAAGTAAAAACAAGTGCAGTAAGTAGTATCAAACTTACATTTCTTGCGTCCTCATCAAAATATATTCCTGGACGATGACGTCTTGAGTGATCAGCCCGATCACCCCTTGTATTTTTATGGCCGTCTTCCGACCCCATTCATATTGTATGATGGCCATCTCGACCACCTCCAAAATCACGTCTCTGAAAGTCCCTACCGGCCATTCAATAGGGACTTGGATGTTTGGTCGAATATTTTGATATTCCATGTTTCTGAAAAATGTACAGGAAAATTAAAAAACGACTCGCTTCGAATAGATAAAAATTTAAATCATCCAAAATGTCAGTAAAATCTTATCTAAAGAAATTAAGGAAATACATACCTTCTAGTTGTTGATCTATGCTTAAAACATTCATCGAATCAACAATTCGAATATTGTGGTGTCTTCTTGGTTTCTGAAAACGGAGAATAGAAGTAAAGATCTAGTAGTTCGAAAAGTAAAAACAAGTGCAGTAAGTAGTATCAAACTTACATTTCTTGCGTTCTCATCAAAATATATTCTTGGGTGATGACGTCCTGAGTGATCAGCCCGATCACCCCTTGTATTTTTATGGCCGTCTTCCGACCCCATTCATAATGTATGATGGCCATCTGGACCACCTCCAAAACGACGTTTCTTAAAGTCCCTACTGGCCATTCAATAGGGACTTGGATATTTGGTAGAATATTTTGATATTCCATGTTTCTGTAAAATGTACAGGAAAATTAAAAAACGACTCGCTTTGAATAGATAAAAATTTGAATCATCCAAAATGACAGTAAAATCTTATTTAAAGAAATTAAGGAAATACATACCTTCTAGTTGTTGATCTACGCTTAAAACATTCATCGAATCAACAATTCGAATATTGTGGTGTCTTCTTGGTTTCTGAAAACGGAGAATAGAAGTAGAGATCTAGTAGTTCGAAAAGTAAAAACAAGTGCAGTAAGTAGTATCAAACTTACGTTTCTTGCGTTCTCATCAAAATATATTCCTCGTTGATGACGTCTTGAGCGATCAGCCCGATCACCCCTTGTATTTTTATGGCCGTCTTCCGACCCCATTCATAATGTATGATGGCCATCTCAACCACCTCCAAAGTCACGTCTCTTAAAGTCCCTACTGGCCATTCAATAGGGACTTGGATATTTGGTAGAATATTTTGATATTCCATGTTTCTGTAAAATGTACAGGAAAATTAAAAAACGACTCGCTTTGAATAGATAAAAATTTGAATCATCCAAAATGACAGTAAAATCTTATTTAAAGAAATTAAGGAAATACATACCTTCTAGTAGTTGATCTACGCTTAAAACATTCATCGAATCAACAATTCGAATATTGTGGTGTCTTCTTGGTTTCTGAAAACGGAGAATAGAAGTAGAGATCTAGTAGTTCGAAAAGTAAAAACAAGTGCAGTAAGTAGTATCAAACTTACATTTCTTGCGTTCTCATCAAAATATATTCCTGATCGATGACGTCCTGAGTGATCAGCCCGATCACCCCTTGTATTTTTATGGCCGTCTTCCGACCCCATTCATAATGTATGATGGCCATCTGGACCACCTCCAAAACGACGTTTCTTAAAGTCCCTACTGGCCATTCAATAGGGACTTGGATGTTTGGTCGAATATTTTGATATTCCATGTTTCTGAAAAATGTACAGGAAAATTAAAAAACGACTCGCTTCGAATAGATAAAAATTTGAATCATCCAAAATGTCAGTAAAATCTTATCTAAAGAAATTAAGGAAATACATACCTCCTAGTTGTTGATCTATGCTTAAAAAAAATTAAAGAAAAAAAATAATTTTAAAAACAAGTTTTTATTATTTGTTTATAAAATGAACTAAAAAGTTAAAAATAAATTAACTCTAAAAAGAAATATAACACTTTGTAACTTGATTGTAACCTTTAACGACAAATAAGCGTCCTCGTCTAGGACAAAATAATTCCATATTGTACAAATTTATTTAATTTTAATACTAAAACTTTTCACCATACATAATTATTCAATCTTGTCCCCCCTCTTTATCATAGTCCCCATTTATAAATGAAAGCGTGTTACATTTAATACAACACAACATTTTCCTCAAGCTATCACAATGTAACACGCTTTCATTTATAAATGGGGACTATGATAAAGAGGGGGGACGAGATTGAATAATTATGTATGGTGAAAAGTTTTAGTATTAAAATTAAATAAATTTGTACAATATGGAATTATTTTGTCCTAGACGAGGACGCTTATTTGTCGTTAAAGGTTACAATCAAGTTACAAAGTGTTATATTTCTTTTTAGAGTTAATTTATTTTTAACTTTTTAGTTCATTTTATAAACAAATAATAAAAGCTTGTTTTTTAAAATTTTTTTTTTCTTTAATTTTATTTGTAACTTTTTAGTACCTCTGTTTTTAATTCGAGATTTACTACGACGTAGTTCGCAGCGCGTAGCAGCGTTATTCCGTTATGAATTCCGTAGTTCGTTCACATGATATGTAATATGTACTGATTTAAATATCAATAATGTTGAAATTATGTAATCACTTGTTAGTTATTTGTAACGTTTCTCATTCTATCCATTTCTTTTAATGCATCAACATTACAAGGTTTCTTCGACGTCAACTTGGAGCAGTCAAGTTCTTCGATTTGAAGACCTGCTAAAGACCTAACTCGGCTTAAAGCTACATAAGCTTGACCAGCAGCGAACAATTTGGAGCCTAGATAAATAACAGCATGATCTACAGTAGTTCCCTGCATTTTATGCACAGTTGAAGCCCAAGACAAGACAATCGGGAGCATTCTTCTTTCAGCTGTGCCGTGATTAAATTTAGCAGGAAATTGAACTGATTTAGGGTGTATTATGTGAATGCCATCGTTACCAAAGTCTACGCGAACCGATGGTACATCGCTATTGTATAGTTGAGCACGTCTGTAATACGGCCATATGATTTCAGTGATGTGACCTATTGCTCCATTCACAAGTCCCTTAGCAACGTCAACGTTAGACCTCAACATAACTTTAGCACCAACAAATATTTCTAGTTCTTTTGGAAGACCTCCTGTTTTGTTAATGTCCGTGTGTATTATTTTATTAATATCAATCTGATCATTCTTTTTTGATCCATCAATTAATTGATCTTGTGCTATTATTTTAAACATTTGTGTATTCTTCTTCCTAAAATGTTCGAGAACGGCTGAATTATGTTTATTGACCTGCTGATTCGTTGGGTAAATACGTAGAGCTTTTTCAATCGAGAACTCTCCAGAGCTATTTGAAGATACTTTCTGCATAAGATCAGAAAAGTGTTCGGTAGTCAGCTCACCTACTCTTAAAGCGTTCAATATATTCACAAACTTGTCGCAACCTTTTTGTCTCATGTTCTCTTTTAGCTCTATTAAAGAGAACAAGCGCCACAAATGTGTCGCTGGAACCATTCTTGCTGGTTGATCGAATACTTGGTTTCCGCGTACTGGAGGCAGTTGCATTAGATCGCCGAACAAGAGCACATTAAGACCACCGAACATTTCTTCACTATTCTTAAGTTGTTTTAATCTAGAGTCGATCATGCAAAGCATCTCATACGGGACCATTGATATTTCGTCAATAAATAGAAATTGTATATCTTTCCACTGTAACCGCATCAATCTGAGAAAATTTCCCGTCAGCATGGGCATCTGGGTTATCCTTCCATCTTTTTGCACAGGTAGCTTTAGTGCAGTATGAAGTGCAGAGCCTCCAATCAAACGCGCTGCAACCCCTGTTAGAGCGCACACTTTAACGACAGTCTTGGCATGGCAACGGTTGGCTTGATTTTTCAGCAATTTGAACAAAAATGTTTTACCGGTTCCTGCATTCCCTGTTATGAAGAGCCTTAGTCTGTTGTCGTTTCCTTGAATCTGCTCTTGAATATTTCGTGTCACAAATCGAAACACTTCCGCCTGATCAGCATTCATAGCTCTGCAAGACGTATTGAACTCATCATCAGCCATACAATGTTCAGGTGCTTCTATTTCATCAATGGGTTCGTCGTTAGGTTGTAGATTTTCTTCGTCGAGAATGCGAAATGCGTGAACTTGGTTAAACGCATTTTCTAGCTGTCGGTCTCGTTCTCTAAAAAGTTGCATACGCTCGGTGGTTTGGCGGAGGAATTCTTCTTTTGCTAGGAATGCTTCCTGAGCGGAGTCGTGTTCTTCCAGTAACTCACATTCATTACGATACGGCATGTATTGTAGCAACAGACTATAATAATAGTTCTCGGGATCTGTTGCTGCTACAAAATATGGAACTCGTACCGTCGCTGGAACATTTCGTACTATAAGCTTAGTATTATCGGTCAATGTGATGAGTCGTCTTCTGGTGGTCTCCTCTTGATGCTGATGGTCATCTACGGAATCGTCATTGCTCATATCATTCGTTTTTTTGATATAATAAGGCTCAAAAAGCATTGCAAATTCTATCAAACTCATATTAATAAAGTCAAATTCTGGGTGGTCATGTGGACGTTTTTCGTACCTGTCAAAGATATTATTGCAGTATCCTGTTGCTTGTCCGCAATCATCAAATTTTAATACTCGGTATCTGACTTCCGGCTTGCGAGTGTTTAAGAAAATACATTTCCTTGAGCTGTCGCGGAGATTTAGATGACACAGTCTAAATGCGGACTCACAAGCAGAGATTTGTCGTTCTTGCATAATTCGCATACAAACCTTAAAGAGTTTTCGGGATGTGTCACTTTCTTCACGTTGAATTTGTCGCACTGCCTGAGCTAGGCTTGAATCTAATGCCGTTGGTTCAGATTTAGAGATATACTTTGCTACATAATATGCTATTGCTTCATTTGAGCCACATGGTTGCAAATCTATATTCCCATTCCAAACCTTTAATAATGTGGGATTATAATTATTAACCCATCTGTCCTCTAGGCGTCGCTTTAGAATACAAATTCTGCCACCATTCCGGAGATACTCATCAGTAGTTTGATCAATTATCCGAGTTTCGTCGGATTCTTGTCCAGGAAAACCGAACCTGCAAGTATTGGTATTGTTCTTTTGACACGTATGGGTATGACGATGAATTTGATTTTTTTTTACCAATTCATAAAGATCGGTATCCTCTAGTGGCAATTGGCACGATACAACTTGGTCAAGGAGACGAATGCCTTCTTCAGTTTCAAAAGATGGGTGATTTTCGATCCACATTACCATATGTAAATGTGGGCTCCCCCGATTTTGATATTCTATGCGCCACCAGAAATCTTTCATTTATCCGCCGAGTACTTCGTGATTGTGTGTTAAAAACGTTAAAAGTGCATGAATTCGTACCATAAAATGCCGGCTTACAATAACTGGGTATAATTCAATTAATTTCTGTACGTCCATTATGTTAAGGCTGGTAGGATCTTCATCTGGTCTCCCGTCAGCAATCAAAAGTGCCTTTCTCATGTCAATCCAATTTAAATCGTTGCAGCTGAAAGTTAGAAAATACGTCGGTGGTCCGAGACACCTGATTTGTGCTACGAGATCATTTAGTGCTGCTCGCCAGTAAGAAGCGGAACCTCTCAAATTTTTTAAATATAAATGTACATCCTCAACCATACCATTATGTCCTTCAATTTTTTTTCCACAAGCAGCAATCGTAGATTTGATTCTATAAAATTCGAACATTGATAAGGCGTAGAATAAATAATCATTCCTCTGGAATCGAGTGTCCTCGCTAAGAATGCGGTATTGATAGTAATCAAGAGGAGATATTGGTACTTGCCTTGTCTCTTCATTTAATCCATTGACACCGTGCGGGAATAGGTAAAACCAAGATAATTCTTCTGCTTTCCGTTCATGATTTACGTTTACAATGTTGCCTTTCGTTTTCCGTACAATTTTATTGATATTACCAGATACTTCCAGCTCATCTTCGACTTCCGGTTGATGACAATCAATTTGACCCATGATAGAAGTTTGTACAGGTAGATACGCATCGTTGGTTGCGGTGTTGTTTGATATATTTTCATTAGTCCGTATGCTATGTTCCACTTTAGAAGATATTTTATCAAAGTATGCTTCCGAGATCGGATTAGACTGCTGTGTACAAGTGTTCACATTATTACATTCCTGGTGTCTTGTTAATACTGGTAAGTGTGGCGTGCTGAGCGGTGAGTGATTTGGACTGATGATGGATATATTTGTCACTGCCACATATGTCAAAGTGTAAGGTACATTTTGAGAGGTAGTAGCTCGTTTACATAATCGAACTAACTCATCGACTGTTCTACATTCAATCATGCATGCTTTGCCATTGTTAGCTCTAGCCCCTTTTGGGCCGCATGAATGAGAATCAGTTAAATAAAACTTTTGGTCGAAACAAATAACCCCAAACGATTTTCCAGCAGCTATAAATATACCAGTTTGATGTGTCAAGAATAACCTGCACAGAGCATCTTTTAAAGGTAGACCAATACTGTCGCGATTTACCGAATCTCGTAAACTTCCGAACAAAGAACTGTCACTCTCATATTCTAGAGCAAATGTACGAACAAATATTTCCAATCCAGCTTTTACTAAATCGAAATGCCTTATTTCTAAATAACCGTCTTCTTCGATTTGGATACCTGCAGGATTTTCAGCGTTTAATAATCGCAGTTTGACATACAGTGAATCTCCTTCTATCATGTTTTGATCAAGAGTGTTTTTGCTCCACTGCTGAGGTGGAGTAATGGACACTCTTATGATATTGCTCATTGCCATAGCACAGCATTGCACGCCAGCATACCCCGATGTGGACTTCAGTGGACTTCCTTCGGCTGATATGATGATACCCCGATGTAAAAACTTCAGCATTTCCTTGATGCCATGATCCTTGTAAAATACGAGAAACGTCATTAATTTGTACAAAGTCCTGATTATTTTGAACCGCGCTCGGACTGTTAGTTTGCGATGTAGAACAAGCGTTTTCGGAAACTAAAATCAGATCGTCAGTCGATATGTTTGCGTTGTTGTCTATAAGAACATCTTTGTATAACGGATTATTAGCCACCAACCATGTCAAAGCCTCGAACACATTGTCGCGAGACACTGAAAACTCACGAGTAATATTTAAATTCTCTAGATGCTCTGTAACAATCACAATTCCACAGTTATCTACAGATCTAGGCAACATATGTGGCAGTTTTTCGGTAACCTCGAAAAGATCCTGAGCAAAAAGAATTGCTTGACCACGAAATCCGTATTGTCCAAATAAGCCGTCAAACTTTACAATTTTTAAAAACGGTATTATCCGAGAAAGAAGGCGCTTTTCAGTTTGCGACAAACGTTGTATAACGTGAGGTATAGGCCCAGGTTCCAAGCTGTTCCAATATGCCTTAGAAGGAGGTACGGACGTGTTACTTTTACTTATGTGATTGTTACATCGGTAACACAGCATCAATTCTTCTTTATTCTCGCGTAATTCTCGTGGAAGATAAGTAGGAGATGAGGCACTAATTTTATATTTGGTCACTTGATGGGGATAGCATCTCTTCGTGCAAATATTACACACTTTATCACAAAATGTATTTATCGCATTATTAAAGTACTCAATGCTACCACGTTGCACATTCCTCTGGTTAGTCTTTTTCTGCCGTTCATTCTGTGCTGTTACAATGCGTTCCTCTGCTGTTTGTGATAAGTGTCTTGCTTGCCTGAGCATTCTGTTCCTGTCGAGCCTGGCCAAGTGTTCTTCTTGTAATTCATTTTTTCTTCTCTCTTGTGTACGTATTCTGTCGATATCTTGTCTAATTATGCGTTGTTCTAGAGATTCGTTTTTCCTTCTCTCTTGTGTATTTATTCTATTGATATCTTGCCTATATGTGCGTTGTTCTAGAGATTCGTTTTTCTTTCTCTCTTGTGTATGTATTCTGTCGGTATTTTGTCTATGTGTGCGTTGTTCTAACGATTCGTTTTCTCTATGTTTAGCAGTAGCTAAACTTATTTTTTCTAAGCGTTGCCGCTTGTGGACATCGCTTTCATTAGCAATCTTCTCCTGTCTCTTCAATTTCGCCTTCTCTAAACGTCGTTTTCTTTGTGTAGTTGTTTCATTTTTCTTCATGTTATTCCCACGAGTATAGGACAAATAACGGTCCATCCCCCCAGAGGTCCGTTGTAGAGGGATAAGGGCTACAATACAACAGGGTTCGCCCTGGTACCCTGAGGCGCAACGTTAGCGGCAAGACATGTTTATACACCCTCATACCATTCAGCCCTCGGCACGTGCTCACCTTGGCATTGGGTCATCCATCCAATCAATCATATATAATTAATATGGGACGAAAGCAAGAGACTCGTCAAGACGAATCAAACGAGACCAAACTCGATGGGGTTGCGTCGTTTAATTACGGAGTTCCTATGGCCACCTTCCGGCTCCAACACAGACCCTGGTTACCATATAGTATCAAAGTACTCGTCAAGACTAATCCAATGAGCCCAAACTCGATGGGGTTGCGTCGTTTAATTACGGAGTTCCTATGGCCACCTTCCAACTCCAACATCAGACCCTGGTTACCATATAGTATCAAAGTACTCGTCAAGACTAATCCAATGAGCTCAAACTCGATAGGGTTGCATCGTTTAATTACGGAGTTTCTATGGACACCTTCCGGCTCCATCATCAGACCCTGGTTACCATATAGTATCAAAGTACTTGTCAAGACGAATCTAATGAGCTCAAACTCGATAGGGTTGCATCATTTAATTACGGAGTTCCTATGGCCACCTTCCAGCTCCATCATCAGATCAGCTCTATGTCACAATAACATTGCATTGTCATCCGATTTATACATGCATTCTAAATTTCAGCTCAATCGGAAACCGGGAAGTGGATCAAATTTAAGTTGTAAGATTTGATTACAGAACGACAGACAACAGGACAGGTGAAACTAAATAAAAGCTTGTAACATTCATCGAATCAACAATTTGAATATTGTGGTGTCTTCTTGGTTTCTGAAAACGGAGAATAGAAGTAAAGATCTAGTAGTTCGAAAAGTAAAAACAAGTGCAGTAAGTAGTATCAAACTTACATTTCTTGCGTTCTCATCAAAATATATTCTTGGGTGATGACGTCCTGAGTGATCAGCCCGATCACCCCTTGTATTTTTATGGCCGTCTTCCGACCCCATTCATAATGTATGATGGCCATCTGGACCACCTCCAAAACGACGTTTCTTAAAGTCCCTACTGGCCATTCAATAGGGACTTGAATATTTGGTAGAATATTTTGATATTCCATGTTTCTGTAAAATGTACAGGAAAATTAAAAAACGACTCGCTTTGAATAGATAAAAATTTGAATCATCCAAAATGTCAGTAAAATCTTATTTAAAGAAATTAAGGAAATACATACCTTCTAGTTGTTGATCTACGCTTAAAACATTCATCGAATCAACAATTCGAATATTGTGGTGTCTTCTTGGTTTCTAAAAACGGAGAATAGAAGTAGAGATCTAGTAGTTCGAAAAGTAAAAACAAGTGCAGTACGTAGTATCAAACTTACATTTCTTGCGTTCTCATCAAACTATATTCTTGGGTGATGACGTCCTGAGTGATCAGCCCGATCACCCCTTGTATTTTTATGGCCGTCTTCCGACCCCATTCATAATGTATGATGGCCATCTCAACCACCTCCAAAGTCACGTCTCTGAAAGTCCCTACCGGCCATTCAATAGGGACTTGGATATTTGGTAGAATATTTTGATATTCCATGTTTCTGTAAAAAGTACAGGAAAATTAAAAAACGACTCGCTTCGAATAGGTAAAAATTTGAATCATCCAAAATGTCAGTAAAATCTTATCTAAAGAAATTAAGGAAATACATACCTTTTAGTTGTTGATCTACGCTTAAAACATTCATCGAATCAACAATTCGAACACTGTCGTGTCTTCTTGGTTTCTGAAAACGGAGAATAGAAGTAAAGATCTAGTAGTTCGAAAAGTAAAAACAAGTGCAGTAAGTAGTATCAAACTTACATTTCTTGCGTTCTCATCAAAATATATTCTTGGGTGATGACGTCCTGAGTGATCAGCCCGATCACCCCTTGTATTTTTATGGCCGTCTTCCGACCCCATTCATAATGTATGATGGCCATCTCAACCACCTCCAAAATCACGTCTCTGAAAGTCCCTACCGGCCATTCAATAGGGACTTGGATGTTTGGTCGAATATTTTGATATTCCATGTTTCTGAAAAATGTACAGGAAAATTAAAAAACGACTGGCTTCGAATAGATAAAAATTTGAATCATCCAAAATGTCAGTAAAATCTTATCTAAAGAAATTAAGGAAATACATACCTTCTAGTTGTTGATCTATGCTTAAAACATTCATCGAATCAACAATTCGAATATTGTGGTGTCTTCTTGGTTTCTGAAAACGGAGAATAGAAGTAAAGATCTAGTAGTTCGAAAAGTAAAAACAAGTGCAGTAAGTAGTATCAAACTTACATTTCTTGCGTTCTCATCAAAATATATTCCTGATCGATGACGTCCTGAGTGATCAGCCCGATCACCCCTTGTATTTTCATGGCCGTCTTCCGACCCCATTCATAATGTATGATGGCCATCTGGACCACCTCCAAAACGACGTTTCTTAAAGTCCCTACTGGCCATTCAATAGGGACTTGGATGTTTGGTCGAATATTTTGATATTCCATGTTTCTGAAAAATGTACAGGAAAATTAAAAAACGACTGGCTTCGAATAGATAAAAATTTGAATCATCCAAAATGTCAGTAAAATCTTATCTAAAGAAATTAAGGAAATACATACCTTCTAGTTGTTGATCTATGCTTAAAACATTCATCGAATCAACAATTCGAATATTGTGGTGTCTTCTTGGTTTCTGAAAACGGAGAATAGAAGTAAAGATCTAGTAGTTCGAAAAGTAAAAACAAGTGCAGTAAGTAGTATCAAACTTATATTTCTTGCGTTCTCATCAAAATATATTCTTGGGTGATGACGTCCTGAGTGATCAGCCCGATCACCCCTTGTATTTTTATGGCCGTCTTCCGACCCCATTCATAATGTATGATGGCCATCTCAACCACCTCCAAAATCACGTCTCTGAAAGTCCCTACCGGCCATTCAATAGGGACTTGGATATTTGGTAGAATATTTTGATATTCCATGTTTCTGTAAAATGTACAGGAAAATGTAAAAACGAATCGCTTCGAATAGATAAAAATTGGAATCATCCAAAATGTCAGTAAAATCTTATC
The DNA here is from genome assembly GCA_947284805.1 of Coleophora flavipennella. Classification (NCBI taxonomy): domain Eukaryota; kingdom Metazoa; phylum Arthropoda; class Insecta; order Lepidoptera; family Coleophoridae; genus Coleophora; species Coleophora flavipennella. Next base: position 14,591,397 of record OX369255.1, on the reverse strand, counting down.
TAAAGAAATTAAGGAAATACATACCTTCTAGTTGTTGATCTATGCTTAAAACATTCATCGAATCAACAATTCGAACACTGTCGTGTCTTCTTGGTTTCTGAAAACGGAGAATAGAAGTAAAGATCTAGTAGTTCGAAAAGTAAAAACAAGTGCAGTAAGTAGTATCAAACTTACATTTCTTGCGTCCTCATCAAAATATATTCCTGGTCGATGACGTCCTGAGTGATCAGCCCGATCACCCCTTGTATTTTTATGGCCGTCTTCCGACCCCATTCATATTGTATGACGGCCATCTCGACCACCTCCAAAATCACGTCTCTGAAAGTCCCTACCGGCCATTCAATAGGGACTTGGATGTTTGGTCGAATATTTTGATATTCCATGTTTCTGAAAAATGTACAGGAAAATTAAAAAACGACTCGCTTCGAATAGATAAAAATTTGAATCATCCAAAATGTCAGTAAAATCTTATCTAAAGAAATTAAGGAAATACATACCTTTTAGTTGTTGATCTACGCTTAAAACATTCATCGAATCAACAATTCGAACACTGTCGTGTCTTCTTGGTTTCTGAAAACGGAGAATAGAAGTAAAGATCTAGTAGTTCGAAAAGTAAAAACAAGTGCAGTAAGTAGTATCAAACTTACATTTCTTGCGTTCTCATCAAAATATATTCTTGGGTGATGACGTCCTGAGTGATCAGCCCGATCACCCCTTGTATTTTTATGGCCGTCTTCCGACCCCATTCATAATGTATGATGGCCATCTCAACCACCTCCAAAATCACGTCTCTGAAAGTCCCTACCGGCCATTCAATAGGGACTTGGATATTTGGTAGAATATTTTGATATTCCATGTTTCTGTAAAATGTACAGGAAAATGTAAAAACGAATCGCTTCGAATAGATAAAAATTGGAATCATCCAAAATGTCAGTAAAATCTTATCTAAAGAAATTAAGGAAATACATACCTTCTAGTTGTTGATCTATGCTTAAAACATTCATCGAATCAACAATTCGAACACTGTCGTGTCTTCTTGGTTTCTGAAAACGGAGAATAGAAGTAAAGATCTAGTAGTTCGAAAAGTAAAAACAAGTGCAGTAAGTAGTATCAAACTTACATTTCTTGCGTCCTCATCAAAATATATTCCTGGTCGATGACGTCCTGAGTGATCAGCCCGATCACCCCTTGTATTTTTATGGCCGTCTTCCGACCCCATTCATATTGTATGACGGCCATCTCGACCACCTCCAAAATCACGTCTCTGAAAGTCCCTACCGGCCATTCAATAGGGACTTGGATGTTTGGTCGACTATTTTGATATTCCATGTTTCTGAAAAATGTACAGGAAAATTAAAAAACGACTCGCTTCGAATAGATAAAAATTAAAATATGCACACAACGGTTATTTTAAATTTTTCTTAAAACATTGAAAATTTTTTTCTACTAAATTCTAATTTATTTTTTAAAATACTACGAAATATTTGAAACGTTAATTAAAAGAAAATTTATTAAATCATTTATTAATACAAACGTGTATCTACATATTAAATTTTGAAAATCTGTTTCTTTTTCCTTAATTATTACAATTAATTATTATTTCAAATACGATAGTTAAAATAGCTAGACTTTTTATCTATTTCGAATATTATATGTTTTTTGTTGGATTACGTTTAGTCGGCTCATAAGTGAATTTTGTCAGTAAAATAAATAAATACTTTTAATTCTATTCTAGGGCCAACTTTAGACTGTTGCTTTTTTCTATCGGTGTACGCGCGCATCGTAAAAATTTACTCTCATCATTTTTCCCAATCGCGCCAAAAGAAGTATAACTTCAAAAAAGTTCGCATCTGTTTATGGTAACTAAGAAAATATTAGTTTAATATTGTATCACTTGAAATTAAATTGAAACTAGTAAATTAATAGATTTTTCTCTAGTTATTAAATTTTGAAATTACAAACCTTTGATTCTTGACGAAACACTAAACTTTTTTATAAATTATTCTTTCACACTCAAATGCGTCTGATCGCAACTGTGCTGAACAAATTAATGAGGCTCCTACTCTCAAGTTATTGCCTATAAATATGATTTTCCACTACCAAGGTCAGCGTTAAAGTAGTGATTCATAATAACTACCCATTCGTAGCAACTCTGGGTGACACGATATTGATGAAGTATATAGAACAATAAGCGTCGGTGGCTCAACCGGTAACGACTCGGTCCATCTAACCAGAGGTACCGGGTTCAAATCTGGACGGCCAATGTACCAATGAGTTTTTCAAAAACTTACGTACATACTTACCGATTGCTTTAACGGTGAAGGAAAACATCGTGAGGAAACCTGCACACGCCTGCGAAGAAACTCGAAGGTTGTGTGTGAAGTCGACCAACCCTCACTGGGCCCGCGTGGTCGACTAAGGCCTAATCGCCCTGATTCAGGGTAGGCTCGAGCCCCTCGGTGGGGACGTATATGAGCTGATATAATAATATAGAACAATAACTCTTTCACTGAAATTAACTCTACAGTACAATTACACTGTTCTTATATTAACTTTCTCCAAAATAAAATTGGTAATTGACGAATCAGAGTTTTGTGTGTCATCAAAAACTTAAACCCAATTGTCATATTTGGAAACATCAAGATGCCTAGTACCAAATTTTTTGAAGAACTTGGAACCGTACAAAGTTTAGATCAATTTTTAGCTCCATATTCAAATAATTATCTCATCTGTGAATAATTAATTGTTATCTTTGTTTTGCTATCGGGCCTCTGAAGCGTTTCTTCAAACGACCAATAACTTGTCCCTGAAGTTTTGAATGTATTCGATGTTATCAAGCTTTTGATGTTAAGTAACTCGTCCAGAATATTCCCGGTGAAAATGCCTACAGTGTTTAGATATGGAATATATTGGCTCCAATGAGGATCTTCACGGACCTGAGGTATGACATCAAATTGTCTTAATATGATTCCAGTTAAAGCAAACAATATATTGTACATCATTGTTCAAGAGGTTTGTTTGTTTGCCACTTGGTGGCAATCAATCAATTGTCGTTTGTAACTGTCAAAATTGGTATACTGCACACCATTTGCGGGTAATTAAGATAGTTGATATTTTATGTTATATTTTATTTTATGTTAAGTTTACAACTTACCCAGGTGGAACCAGACGGTTGAAGCACGTCATCTCCCAGTGGTCGTCAGAAACTTTCATTATGACAGTAATTAAATCACTTGTATGCGCAGGATGGATAAATGTTTCCCGAAGTCTGGAAAATGCAGAAAAATCCAAATTATTGAAAAGCACTTGTCTCAAAATTACCAGCTGGTCTAATGATTATTGATGATGTTCACACTCACATTAGTTCTTTGTGAGTTCTGTATGTTGTTTCAATGCCGTAATTGTACACTTCCTCCCCCGTAATGCCCTTTGCCTCAAAAATTCTGCGAAAAAAATTTCAAGTTAAATATTTTAAACTCCATATAAAAATGACTAAAGTTTAGATTAAGTGCTCACTCGTCGAGGACTGGCACTGCCGTCAAAACTTTAGAGTGATTGGATCTTGATTGAAACCAGTCGGAAAATGGGTGATCCCGTGTTAGTCTTACAGGCACGTCGTACCTGAAAGTAAAAAATAAATCAGACACTTGCACGCGTATTTGAATCATTCAATCAAGTAAATGATTTCTGCGTTATCTTTTCTGAAAACGGAAAAATGTCAAGATTTCGAATTGGAAAATATAAACTTTAATGAATAAAATAAAAATCTTACATTTTTGCCATCCTAACAAACAAATGTCCGAATCCTTCATTTATAACCAACGCTGAAACTCCATTTTCAGTTACAATGCCTCTTTGGCCTGATCGATAATTGTCGAGAGCTTACCGTAAGATGCAATTAATGCTGTGAAGCAGGAAAGAGTGCGAGTTACGGATTATTTATTACCTGAAGCGTTCCACTTCTTCACGTAACAGGATAAAGGGAAGGATAGGTATTGAGAAAGGATGAGGAAAGGACCATCTCAATGGGAGTTTATAGAATATGTGAGAAAAAATTCGGGATAGCTCGAGCTGGGATCCGAACCCAGAACCTTCCGATTACATGTCGGCTGCTCTACCAATTGAGCTACCCGGTCTATGCCAAATTCCATTCACTTATTCTATATCAATTGAGCCACACCGTCCATCTGACGGTAAGCATTTTGGTCAACATGTTGTTGGCTACAGATATTTTTGTCTGAGATATTATTACCAAGATATTTTTGTGCGAGATATGTTTACCGAGAATTATTGATGTGGAACCGGTATAGGCAATGGAAAATTATTCCATGGTGCTATGGCGTAAAGAAATACATAGCAACTTGAAACACCTCAAGGAAACTAGAGAAACTTTCTTCTGTTCCAAGGTTATTCTTGAAACTGATAAACGGTCCTAGCTGATATTAGTTGTTAAGAAACATAAAGCGTGTTAGCAATACATTGTGTCTTCATAACAATTACCATAGACCACCCGAGCCCTGTGAAATATAACGCTACGTGACGTTGACTCAAAGAAAACTGTAGAAATTAAAAATTTTATAACTTAATTGGCAATTAATGAAAAATGCTTTGCAAACTAAAAATAATTGATTTCACTAAGTGTCTCTTTGAATACAGTCATCAGAGATCACTCTTTAAACTCAAAATTTGTCTTTAAATTTATAACCAGTTTATTTTATATGCAGTGCTCGTAAATACAAGTAATTCGATCAAGCTTACAAAACTAGGTACAAGAGTTAAAACTAAAGTAATAACTTATACTAAAAACTTAATTATGAATAAAAAAACATACAATAGCCGACTTAGCAAGTTAATGTATATACACGAAAAGAAATTTTCTGTAGATTGAACGGTAATTTTCAAACAAAATTTCTTTTCGTTTTTGAGTAAAGTTTGCTATGGCACTACTTCTGGATTTTTGGTTGAATTTAACGGCTGTTGAGACACTTAAGGAGGTCTTTTTGCCACCAATGTTAAATAAAAAATATTAGATTATGACTGAAATATTTTTTTTTCTAATAGTTAAAATCCTTATCTATCGAATAGTAAAGTTTAATTTATACTGTATCGTGCAAATTTTTGAAAAATGAATTTTTAAAAATGTTAGTATTTGTTCCGAGTCTTACGAGAAAGTCGGGCCTCAACAATCTTTCTCGAATTATACTATTAATCGTCGATTAGATGAGTTAAAAAAACGGAAAATAAGGATTTTGAAATATTTAGGTTTGATTTTTTGCAATAAAATATATAGGTTGCCGTGGAATTTACTGATAAATTAATATTTAAAAATCAATAAAAAAATTTAAGTAACCTACTTTTAAATGGAACTGTAAGCGCGCCAACATGAGACCATTGAATACATTCAATGTAAACTTTATGTTTGTTATTTATATTTATTAATTAACTAGCAGCGAAACCCGGCGTTGCACGGGTTAAAATACACCGCATGTTTAGTAGTGTCAAAAATACATAAGAATCCATTTTTTAATATAAATATTAAACATTCCTATCTGAAATATTTTCTGTCATTAAACATACGATCTGGTCGGCCGTGTTTTCTGACATAAGTTATCGCATCTTGGGCATATTCATGCATGTGACGTGGACTTCCAGTAAACGTAGAAGGCAAGATGACCAATTTTCCCATGTTATCAACGTTTCCATCATTTATCATAGCATCTCTTAAATGAATGTATTCATCAGAACGTAACTTTCGTTGATTATGACGAATAAATTCTAATCTTTCCGTCTCCATTTTAGCATACATATCAACCATAAACTGCTGAAATAACTGTCGACAATTTAAAACATGGTTATATTCACTATTTCTAGTCATAATTCGATAAGCATAAAATTGCATAGCTGATACTTTTTTGTTAGTTTCTACACCTGTAGCGGGATCGATTTGTTGTATATTTAAGTGATAACCATCTTCACCTTGCCAAAAAATTAACGGGTACTGTAGGGCATCATAACTTCGATGTGTTTCAGCAATACGTTGCAATTGATTACTTCGGCGTTGAATAATAATATCACGATGGCTATATTCATTATCAACAATTACTACAGCAACTTCGTCCGTTTGAGGTGCATTAAACCTTCGTTCATGTTGACCGGCTGGTCTTTTATCCGCTCGAATGACGATCTCATAATTGTCTGCAACCATTTTGTCTAAAGAAGTTTTAAACACCTTGATAAGTTGATTATTATCGTGAAGTAGACGCTGTAATTTTTGAATAATGTCTCGTTGTAGCCCCTGAATGCGAGAACAACGTTGATTTATTTCAAGTTCTTCGTTACCAATAAAATATATTTGAAGAAACTTTGCAGTTCCATCGGACATTGGCATCAGAGATCCTACTCGATGATAAATTTGGCCTTGAACCTTGAAAACTGGGCTGAAATTTTCTTCCTTGCATACTAAAGTTGCTCCAAATGAAGTCATTTGGAAACAACAATTATATCGACGTATATTTTGAAGGAAATGATTGAAATCTGGCGTTTCTCCATTCATATATGCGAGTAACTCTGATGGTGGTACATTTAATGCTGGTAAATTTACTTTACCACTTGAGCAGCACATACCAGCAGTTTCTCCCTTGAATTTTCGTGCATGACAATACTTGCATATCGTATCCAATTTGCCGATGATAACATTTGGATGTTCGTTATATTTTTTTTTGCAATCATAATGGAACGCCTGAAGTTCTAGACTCTCTCGCGAAGCAGCGCGTCGTTGGCGTAAAGCAGCCATTTTTTCTTTACTTTTGCTCTTTTCCATTTCACGTTGGTCAGCAGATTGACGATTTCGAATCGACTGTACTCGGGACCGGGTTTCCTCGTTAGTGTGTACTCTTTCTTCATCGGTTTGATTTTCTCTAATTCTTTTTACACCTTTACGAATATTCGAAAGTCGTTTTTCCCTTTGTTCTTCTGTCTCATTTTGACGTGCTATTTTTTTTCTTTTTGAATCAACTTTAGATTTTGTAAATATTGTTTTACGCTTTGGCATATTGTATATGTAATATAATAAAGTTACACAAATCGATCTCTTGCTTGTTACGATAATAAGACTGACGAAAAAACACTGAATTTTCGTTTATAAACAATCAAAGATAGAAATTTCTCGTATTAAAACACTCTAGAACATACAGGTAGTTTGTTATTTTTTACTTGTCAAAATCACTTGAATTAGTTTGAGCACTGTTCACTTTCGACTCCAATTGATCTTCACTCGACTGCTAACACCATTGAACTAACGAAAAGTCACTGAATTTCGCTTTATATACCATAAGACATGGAAATTTCTAGCACCAGAATACTCTAGAACATTCAGATAATTTGTTCTTTTTTATTCGTCAAAATCACTTGAATTGTTTGAACACTGTTCACTTTTGATCCCAATTGATCTTTACTCGACTGCTAATACGATTGAACTAACGAAAAGTCACTGAATTTCGCTTTATATACCAAAAGACATAGGAATTTCTCGAATTAGAATACTCTAGAACATGCAGATAGCTTGTTATTTTTTATTTGTCAAAATCATTTGAATTGTTTTGAGCACTATTCACTTTTGATTCCGATTGATCTATACTCGATTGCTAACACGATTGAACTGACGAAAAGTCACTGAATTTTGGCTTATATAGCATCAGACATGGAAATTTCTAGTACCAGAACACTCTAGAATATTCAGATGTATATCATTTAGATTTAGGTCTGGTAGATAAATTATAACACTTGTACTTATTTCAGAATTTTCCAGATCATTCCAGAATTTTTAGAACTTTCTAGAGCTTTCCAGATCCATAACATTAAGTTGTGTACATTCTAGAGCTTTTTAGATGATGATATTCAGTTTAACTCATTCTGGAGCTTTCTAGATTATTTCAGAAATCTCTAGAATTTTCTAGAACATTCCAGATCGATAATATTCAGCTTAACTCATTCTAGGACTTTTGAGATCATTCCAGAAATCTCTAGAATTTTCTAGAACATTCCAGATCGATAATATTCAGCTTAACTCATTCTAGAGCTTTTGAGATCATTCCAGAAATCTCTAAAATTTTCTAGAACATTCCAGATGATAATATTCAGTTTAACTCATTCTGGAGCTTTCAAGATCATTCCAGAAATCTCTAGAATTTTCTAGAACATTCCAGATCGATAATATTCAGCTTAACTCATTCTAGAGCTTTTAAGATCATTCCAGAAATCTCTAAAATTTTCTAGAACATTCCAGATGATAATATTCAGTTTAACTCATTCTGGAGCTTTCAAGATCATTCCAGAAATTTTTAGAATTTTCTAGAACATTCCAGATCGATAATATTCAGTTTAACACATTCTGGAGCTTTTTAGATCATTCCAGAAATTTTTAGATCTTTTCAAGAGTTTTCATGAGATAGAAAAGGACAGATATATATCTGAATACATTTTCGCCACCCACAACCACCCACTTCCACCCACCGCGACCAAACTCCCTTACTCCCACCTGGAGACCAAGGGGTATTTACCACCCCAACGGGAAGTTGATTGGAGTTAGTGGTGATAGAGAAAACCCTGGCTTTACGTACTAACATAAGCATTTTATATATATATATATATATAGATTTATTCTTAACGGATTTTTAAATGCTAAATATATAACAAAAATTATTGAAAAATATCAGCTTATCAAAATACACTTTTTTTGACTCAACTGGAGCGAAAGGACCTCCTTAAATTTTTACCTTCAACACACTTATAATTTGCACTCTCAGTTGCGGCAATTTCTACTTCTTCATGATGCTGCAGCAACCAGTGGGACTTGCTGTGTCACGTTTCTCCACAGAGATGCATAGCTTACTGGATTTTATGCGGCGTTTCGTCTTTCGATGGTATCCAACAACATTTGATAAGACGCGGCAATTTCAAAAAATGCACCCAGTAGGGAGTCGTAAACCTGGGCGGTCCGATATAATGCCGTGTGTAATTCATCAAATATGGCATCAAAATGAAATTGTTCCTGCATGTCGGATCTTGATGGTAAGTTTTGCGGTGTTCTGGCCGAATCATCTTCAGAACGGTCATCATTATTCGTCTCAACAGGTACTTGGTCTGTTGGCACTTGATCAGTTCCTGAATCTGAAGAGAGGTGTGGTTTTTTTGACCCGGGTGTGTCCGTCTGAGTCGCTTTTTCTGCTTTCCAAGAGCGTTTTACAGGTGTCCTAGCAACGCCCTCTTGACAGGAAATGTCGGGTTTTGTAGTCCGATCTTTTTGGTTGTTGGACATATTTTATGAGTCTGAAACAAATGAAAAACATATTTTCGGTTATTAATTCTTGTTAAGTATTGATTCCAATTACAAAATAACAACTATCGAACCTTTTAATTCAGTAGAAAAAATTTAAATCAACACATTTTTTTATCGTATCACTAATATCTCTAAAGAAATCTAAAATGCTACTACACGTAAAAAATATTAAAATTATTTCCAAAGAAAATTTTTTTTTATACCCTTGTAATAGCATTTGTAACGCGATATAAATCTTGCAATAACTAATAAATCAGAACAAAGTCAACTTCACTAACAATTCAAATGCTAACTAATTAAAAAAAATAAGCTTACCTTAGCTTTTAAATAAAACTTTTCACGACACGTTATTTTGATTCTATAATTTTGAAATTAACTTTTTAATACTTTTTGTCAGGCGTATCATAGCGCGGCTGCCGTAACTGAGTGACTGGGATTAGAAATATGAGCTAGGGTATAAGTACACCAGTTTAATAATTAAATTATAAACTTACAGTCATAACATACCACAACATCACGATATGTATTTTAGAGAACAATACTGTTCCTTTCTTCGTTATCGTGTTTTCTTGAATAGCGTTATACCGACTGTATAATGTGGTCGCTCATTAACGGTAATTTATGAACCTACTTTACCAACGTCCTATCGATGATAAAGAATTCTTTATAAGAGCAGTCATTACTTATCTAAGGAGTCACTGTCACGTGGATAGTTAGGTCAAAATATGCGCAAAATATGTGTTCAATATAATCGTTCTTTAGAGAGGTTATATAGAGCCTAATAAGGGTAAAACAACTACTTGGCGAACTCACCACTACGAGACTCTAGCGCTAGTGGCGTAAGGGTTAGATAAATCCATGGGTTAGCTGAATCCACTCGGGCGATGGAATAATCAGATTCTGTAGAATGTATTTTGATGTGTGGATTGTGAATTAAAACATACTACTATAAAGATATGAATGCACTTTATTGATAATAATAAGAATAGTAAAAAACAATCACATTGCAGCTAGTGAAGCCACTCTAGTACTTATAACTAATTAGCACAACTAATACTATAACTTAAGTAACAATGCATATTTTATTTAATAATAATACTTATAGAATAATTAATCGACGGCACAGACAGTTCGTAGGACGACTATCTTAAGAGTACTTTCACATCACTACAACACCTTCTTCTAAATCAGTTTTTTTCTAACTCAGGTACTTTATGATGTTAAAATTTGTATCACCGCAGATGGAGCTGAAGCTTCTGTGGTGTGTCCAGATGAGACTAAATATATCCTCAGTGCAGATGGCATTGGAGTTCTATTAGGTCTTCTTCCTCCCGAAGCCTGCTTTCTTCCCAAGTTTATTCCTTGAGGACTCGCTCTAGGCCTTCCCCAGATCCTGTAAATAAGTAAGAATAGTTAATCTTTTATTTAAATTCTAGAAAGACACTAAAGTCATTCAATCAACAAAATACCTACTCCATGAAACGTTCCGGCGAAACAAATAGCAATTCTCGCTGGCCTTGAGGAAATCGAGTTCCTCCCGAGACTGAACTCGGCAAGGCTGCAGGTCTTCTAGCCGGCGTTCCAGGTCGAATTGGAGTTACATTCGGTCTCCTAGCTCTTGATTTTCTTCTGGATTGACTTCCACGGCGTCTTGCTCCGTGGGAGTGATGTCCCCTTCGACCAGCTGCTGCAGTATCCGGCGTTCTGTAAATTACCAAAATTCGCTGGTATTTAATTTCATTCCCAGAGAAACTTTTAATCAACAAAATCCACAGACCGTTCAATCTCTTTATATCTACCTCATATCACGTGGCGGTGAAACCAACTTCAGCTCTCGCTGAGACTGCGAAATTTCAAGTCTATTCCTGGCTGAAGCTTCTGGACTAGGAGCTCTGTGCGTGGCTGAAGGTCGACTAGCTGCAGATCGGAAAGAGCTTGAAGTTCCATTAGGTCTCATTCCTCCCCTTACTCGGCTAGTTACTCGGGAACGCACTTGAGTGGAGTGGCCCCCCCTCGGATTGGTCTCCGCAGTTCTAGGTCTTGTCCTGTAAATTAGTTCAAATTTAATTTCATTCTAAGAGAAGCACTAGAAACGCTAGAAACATTCAATCAACAAAATGTTCACCTCATATCACGTGGCGGCGAAACAAACGTTTCTTTTCGCTGAGACTGGGATGTATCAAGTCTGTCCCTGGCTGAAGCTTCTGGAGTAGGTCTGTATGTGGTTGAAGGTCTCCTTGTTCTTTGGGGACTCGCATTACTGAAGTGACCTCTCCTCTGGTCAGTCCCTGAAGTTCTAGGTCTTATCCTGTAAGTAGGTCCATCATTAATTTGATTCCTAGAGAAACACTAAAATCATTCAATCAACAAAATACCTACTGCATAAAACGTTTCGGCGAAACAAATAGCAATTCTCGCTGGCCTTGAAGTCCTCCCCAGGTTGAACTCGGCAAGGCTGCAGGTCTCCTAGCCGGAGTAGATAGAAATTGGGGTTTTTGATCCACTTATTTGCGGTTGAAAGCGTGGGTGTCTCCATACAGAATGTATGAAGAGTTGATTTTACCAACCGCACAAAGTTTGTAAATAAGTGTCTCCATACAAAATGGTGAGAGAGAGAGAGAAGATACGAAATCCTATGTGTTAGAGCGAGACAGAGCGATGGTGTGAGTGAGAATGACGTCATACAGTGCGAGTGAGTGAGGGGTAAGATGCGATACCGTATGTGTTAGAGCGAGACAGAGCTATGGTGTGAGTGAGAATATGCGTAGGCGTAGTGGGCGTGGCCACCCATCAACCTTGGCATCGACCAATCACAGCGTCAGCTGTCAACATGACAGCTGTCAAAGTCAGCTGTCACAACTGTCAACATGACACCTGTCGTTGGACTGTTATGTCAGCTGTCACCATAGCAGCAAAGTTAGCGAATGTGTGAATATAGATGGCGTTAGTGAGAAAAAAAACATTCGTTTGGTTAGATTTGAATCCACTGCGGCGGCGGCTCTGAAGTGACGCGAGTAGCCACACCGCAGAGCCACAGCACCTGATAACGTTAGCAATGAAATATTGATATACATGGGTGATTATGACGTATGTGCGTGTGTGCGGTGAGGAGTAGCACACCAGCCATCGCATGTTCACAATTTCCGTACACCTATGAGAGAGAGAGAGAGAGAGAGAGAGAGAGAGAGAGAGAGAGAGAGACACACATACGCCGCGGTCCGCCAAACAGTTTTGCGCGCGCAGTTGAAAGCGTGGATGTTCCCCCATACTAAAATATGTATGAAGAGTTGGCTACACTACTACTACTACTACTACTATGCAGCTGATATTCTATTCAGGAGATAACTCTACCTACGACGTGCGCGCGAGATAGATAGATAGACAGACAGACAAACACACATACTAATATTGTGCTGCTGCTGCGGCTCACGGCGGGCGGGCGTGGCTGGAGGCGCCAGCGGGTGCGGGGGCGCCGAATGATGCGGAAAAACATGGTCATGTTATGCTAAAATACTGATGATGATGATGATGATATTACAATATTCCTTCTAGAATATTCTATCTGCGCGATATAAATTAGCTGTGTGAGAATCGAACCCCTAATCCACAATATGCAATGCACTGCACCTAACCACTGTGCCGTGAGAGCAACACGGCCTTCAGCGCGCGCGCGCGCCGCTCCTCGCAGGCGGATGTGGTCAGCTGATAAGCGTTGGTGATGAGTTTAGAAATTTGACTTTGTTGGGGAATCGAATCCGCGCTACCTATAGGTATATTGCGCAATTATAGTATAATATTCTAACCTCGGCAGGAGCCGGAATTACGAATACATGCTGCGGCGGGTGGCTGGAGGCGCCGGCGGGGGTGGGGGGGCGCTGAATGATGCGGGCAAACATGGTACTACTATCAGCTGTGTTTACTCCGATGATGGAATACAATATATTGCACGGCGGTGCAGTACCAACACTCTAGTAGATGATGATGTTACACACACACGCCGCTAGATGGGGTGTACTATGCAAAAATCCATTGACATTGTCAGGAATCGAACCTGTGCTCTCCATATTATATAGTGTGGAGCATATCATTCAACCTCGGCACCGGCACGGCGGGGGCCGGACCGAGTCTTATCAAGCAGCAGCTAGTATAAAGTTTAATAGAATTTTATGTAGTTAACGAGAAGAAACGCCTTTTTAGGGTTTCGCATGCGAATCTTAAAAAATAAAAAAAACCATTTTCATATAATAAGCTGAGCACCTGTGATCTGTAAAGTACCCTATGACTACTATAAAATTCCAGAAGGTAGGTATATTATAATATGTATGAGGTAAGTAATAAAACCATTTCTTTCAAATTCATTACTCATTTATTAAAAAAACAATTAAACAAATATTATTCGCTTTAGCAATATACTTAATTCATTAACAACAAAAATCGCTTAGCTGTTCTTTAAAAAAAATGAAAAAATAATGTTATATTTCTTCTCTTATTTCTGAACACATTCTTACTCTTTTGTACAACCACCATGACTTAAAGTACACATATCTTGAATAATATGAATAAAGGGTGATCATCGAACTCTATCACCATGTCTATGATAAGGAGGTATTTTTATCCATTCGTACAAGCAGCATAATATCTTAATACCTACCTACCTCCTCACCAGTATGATTAAGGTAAAAAAACTAGAATAAATTTATCCAATTCGCTTTAGCAGGAAGAAACAACATCTTTTGAGGGGTGGTGGGAAACCTTCAATTTCATGCAGATGCAGGTGTGCTTCAATGTGATCGGTACCGATCCACTTAACAAGCAGCAGTTTACAAAAGACACCCTGCGGTCAAAATCAGTACTAGCAAGTCCACGTCATTACATATAGAGTAGATAGCTACCTGAAAAACATCTTAAGGGGTGGTGGTGGTGGGAAACCTCGAAGCTTCTCCCACACCCTTGCTCGCAGCAGTGTGTGAAAAAACAGAACGCTGATTCCATGTCATTACATAAAGAGTATGGATCTGCGATAGCTGCCTGAATCTTCTCCGCATCGAAGATGGGGAGAAGCAACACTATTGCTGGATAAAAGACCTGTCAAGGCTCTTAAGATCACAGCTCACCAATCATGAACATAGAGTATGGATCTGACCTTAAACCTGAACAGTTTAAATCAAAAGAAGGATCTGAGTTGGAGAAAAGAAAACTTGACCCTGCTATACCGAAGCGGGCCATGCGCATCAATCACTTTTCCCTCATTCTTAGTATGCAGATAGTTGAGGTAAACGTAAACTGGAGGAGACAGTTTCACCCTTAAATAGTTGAGGTAAACTGGAGGAGACAGTTTCACCCTTAAAATTTAGAAAAACCAACCAAGAAAAGCCATCTAACGCCTTCACTGAAGAAACATCTTTCGGGGTGGTGGGAAACCATGAATTTCATGCAGATGCAGGTCTGCTTCAACGTAATCGACACCATGTTCTCCAAGTGAAATGAGACTAAATCGAGAGAAATAAGGTTCATTACAATAAGCCTATATATGTTGGTTTCTCAGTGTTAGAATTGTCTAAAACATTAATGTACGATTTTCATTATGATTATATGCTTCCTAAGTATAATTCTGATAGACTAAGATTGTTGTATACGAACACGGACTCATTTATATACAGCATAAAAAACAAATGATTTTTATGAGGATATCAAATAACTCCGCTACAAACTTAAAATACAGAGCAGTGTAATAACATCTTTGAGGGGTGGTAGGAAACCATGAATTTCTCGACATCTTTTGAGGGGTGGTAGGAATTGAATTTCGCGGTCAAAAAAAAACCATCCATCGAGAATTGAACAAACAGAGCATAAAAAACAAATGATTTTTATGAGGATATCAAATGACTCCGCTATAAACTTAAAATACAGAGCAGTGTAATAACATCTTTGAGGGGTGGTAGGAAACCATGAATTTCTCAACATCTTTTGAGGGGTGGTAGGAATTGAATTTCGCGGTCAAAAAAAAACCATCCATCGAGAATTGAACAAACAGAGCATAAAAAACAAATGATTTTTATGAGGATATCAAATGACTCCGCTATAAACTTAAAATACAGAGCAGTGTAATAACATCTTTGAGGGGTGGTAGGAAACCATGAATTTCTCAACATCTTTTGAGGGGTGGTAGGAATTGAATTTCGCGGTCAAAAAAAACAATCCATCGAGAATTGAACAAACAGAGCATAAAAACAAATGATTTTTATGAGGATATCAAATGACTCCGCTATAAACTTAAAATACAGAGCAGTGTAATAACATCTTTGAGGGGTGGTAGGAAACCATGAATTTCTCAACATCTTTTGAGGGGCGGTAGGAAACCTTGAATTTCGCGGTCAAAAAACAATCCATCGAGAATTGAAGAATCAGAGCATAAAAAACAAATGAATTTTATGAGGATATCAAACCGGATCTTGAGGCTCGGTTTGATACATCAGACTATCATATAGATGATAATATAATGCTTGTTAAAAAAAAATAACCGACACTTCGGGGTGGTAGGAAACCTTGAATGTCATAGACACCTCGCGGTTAAAATCAACACCAATATTCACTTATAATCCATCGAGAATTGAACAAAATGACTCCGCTACAAACTTAAAATACAGAGCAGTGTAATAACATCTTTGAGGGGTGGTAGGAAACCATGAATTTCTCAACATCTTTTGAGGGGTGGTAGGAAACCTTAAATTTCTCAAGATTCAAGCAGATGCAGGTGTGCTTCAACGTAATCGGTACAGGTCCACTAACTATCAACCAAAACAAAATATGATAGAAAAGCATCTAAAACCACCTTTTTCACTACAATTGCATTAGCAGGAAGCTAATGAGAAGAGGTGACTTTTTTACCAAACAGAAAAAGGTGTTGAAGTAAGAAAAAAATATAAAGAAAAGCAAGACCAAAAAAGGAAATTAATACAACAACTAATGCACCTAGGTATAAACAAGAAAGCGAGTTGCATCGAGAAACAGCTAATAAATTTACTATAAAACATAATTTAGGATTTAACATAATTTAGAAATAAACATTTCTTGGTTAAACTGTCATTTTATTTTCAACAAAATCCCTGTCCATAATACCAGACTCATCACAAAACACTTACATCTAAAAACCATACAATCACTATATTGTCTAGAATTGACTACAGTATCCAGCGAGTGACTCTATTGACCACGTACACGTAAGACTACATACTTTTCATACATTTTGTTTGAGGTGAGTGAGCGGGAGATCACAGGTCCGCTATACCATACCCGAGTAAAACGAGGGGTGCACGTGAATCTTCTCCTCATCGAAGATGGGGGGAAGCAGCACTACGTATGGATAAAAGACCTATCGAGGCTAGTAAGTTCACAGCTCACCAATCATGAACATAGGGTATGGATCTGTGATGAATGCCTGCTCACCTTTAATAGTGATATTAAATATAAAGAACATCTAAAGGAAGATTGCTCGCATGTAAGAACTTTCATACCGCGTGAGGGAAGTATGTAATATGGTGGTGGTGAATCTTCACACCCACCTCCGAAGCCAAACTCATAAGAATAAAGTGCTTACCCCACTTGAAGATGGAGTGGAGATTGTGAAGAGCGCTTATAAAAGCAGAATTATCTCATATAAGATTTCTGAGAAGAAAAAACACTTAACCCCCGAAGAATTTATGGAGGGTGTGCGGGGGTTAGTCATCAATCTCATCAAGGGAAAAATCAGCGAAGTGGGAAGCGCTGTAAAAATTAATTTAGAACTGTTCGCACTATTTAAAAAACCAAAGCAGGATGAGCACTACAATGAGATATATAATTCATTTATTGAGGAAATTTGTGCTAAAGCGGACGAGTTCCAGGAGCGAGACAGTGGGTGGGCTCTACAGAAAATAGAATTCTTGGAGGTTAACATCAATAAATACAAACCGTTGAAAGGTAGTAGCTACATTCCCCTACCTACCTGGCTGCAAAATAAAAAAGCCTGCATAAATGTGAAAAATAAGGATAACGCTTGTTTTGCGTGGGCGATTTTAAGCGCATTATACCCCGCCACCGCAAATGGGGATAGAACCTCCTCTTACCCCCACTACCAGGAGGTGTTGAAGTTGGACGGGGTGCGTTTCCCCATGTGTGTTAGAGACATTAAGTGTTTCGAAACTTTAAATGAAATAAGTGTAAATGTCTTCGAGGTGAGTGGGCAGGAGATCACAGGTCCGCTATACCATACCCGAGTAAAACGAGGGGTGCACGTGAATCTTCTCCTCATCGAAGATGGGGGAAGCAGCACTACGTATGGATAAAAGACCTATCGAGGTTAGTAAGTTCACAGCTCACCAATCATGAACATAGAGTATGGATCTGTGATGAATGCCTGCTCACCTTTAATAGTGATATTAAATATAAAGAACATCTAAAGGAAGATTGCTCGCATGTAAGAACTTTCATACCGCGTGAGGGAAGTATGTAATATGGAGGTGGTGAATCTTCACACCCTCGAGAGAAGCCACACTCACAGGGAAATCTCGTAGAAACCTTGAAATTCTCTAGATTCAAGCGCAGTAAAAATCTCTCTATAGAGGGTCCCACTACAAGAAGAGAAGGTGTTCGCTTAACCTCAACCGACACCAGCAAACTTGCAAGGGTGGGAGATATGACTCCCGCTATAACTATAATATGTTGCCAAAGTTTGAGTAGGATCGCTTATATTTACTGTATACCGATGCAGATTCATTAAGCTATAAAATTAAAACTTACAACCACAGAACACTATTACTCCATAATATTACAACTGCGACGTGTTTGCTATCGCTTTTGCAAAGTTCATACCTATGTATGGAATAAGTTTGATATCAAAAGGATATAATATAAAGATTTTGCATCAGTTCAGTTAAACAAGACTTCTGTTTATTGTAATAAACCTATATTTCTCAGTATTAGAATTTGACGTTTGAATGGTAGTGTATAATTAAAGGAATGGATGAACCGATTTTAATGAAATATAAAACTTCATATTTATATTGATACAGGTTCAAGATTTAAAAACCTAAAACAAAATATAGTTTAACCCTTGAAATTGCAGTAAACGATGTATCTGGCAAGGACTACTACAGATGTATAACTGAGATGGGTTCACCTGCGCAATATAGGAACTATGGTGATAAGAGATTTTCATTACCAGTTGCGTTGCACCGAACTTCAGCATTAGGATATACTGGAATAGAAAAATATTATTTTATATGAGCCTATAAATGCTATAACTAATGAATTTAAATTAAACAACCTATTTAAATAATTTTAATTATAAGGTTTTTTAGGGGTATTCTACCTCCACACCGCTCAAAGTTGTATGAGAGATTTTACTTATTTAGATTTAGAGGAATATTTTTTTTTTCTTATTTGAAACCTATCTAATGTTTAAATTGGGTTATATACTAACCTTTAAGTTCCTACCATCAACCCCTTAAGATGTTAATACACTGCTCTACCACCGGTGCTGGAAAAAACAAGTTAATTTTTAGTATGAAACTACTAATATACTAATAGCTATAACCTCAAGTTATTAAGCACTAGCTGTTCCCCGCGGCTTCACCACGTTTCTATGACTTTTTGAGGGTGCGCAGTGCGCTATGAGATATGTGATATGAGGTCTGTTGTTATTAGGTACCAACCTGTTGACATATGAGATATGAGGTCAGAGCTATTCCTAAATTATTAGCTATAAGACCTCATAATCTACAGACCGGAGCTATTCCTAAATTATTAGCTATAAGACCTCATAATCTACAGACCTAATCTCATCAGCTATCAGATCTTATAACATCTAATCAGTCATAGGATCTGTGGTACTAGATGCTAATATGTTACCATCGAGTAGGTATATCAGTTCTATCTATCAATCAATCAATATATATCTCTCTCACCTAGCGAACACCTTCTCTTCTTTTTCTCTAAGCACCTTTTGAATATCGATAAATTTAAGGTTTCTGCTCGTCACCTGAAAAGGGATAATAAAAATAATTAAAAAAAAACATTCATTTACTTCCTCCTATGTGGAACCCTAAAAATTCTTAAACTCTTAAGTTGAAATTTTGTTAAAACTAATCAAGTATGAGTTGAACTTATATTGGAGGGTTCTGTAATCCACCAATGGGGAACCCTAAAAAAATTAATAAAGTTGAAATATACCCAACCTTTCTACTAAAAGTAATTAAGCATGAGTTTAACCCTAAAAATTCTTAAACTCTTTTAACTGAAATAGAAAAAACGTAGCTATGATGAAAACTAAAGTGTGAGGTGAACTTATATTAGGAGAGGGTTCTGTAGTTTTAATTAACCCTCTAATATCATCAGAGATAAATTAGTACTTTACTAGAAGCACACCCCGGACACTCCATACAAACGAGCGAGAAATGATATACATATATATAACTGACGTATCTATAGGCAAGAATGCAGGTAGGGTTGAATCACACCGGGGGTATTGGTCACGAAATGTTTGTTAGTTATTTACTGAATGCAACAGTGTGAATACTAAACTCTTTTTTTTCATACTTTTCGTTGTAAACAAACACCGCTCGAACAAAAAACACCACTTTCCGAATACACCATACACATTATTAGACTAAAAAACATTGTAAATGGTAACTGCGATGTGAACGTATGAATTAACACTGAAAACTGCTATTATTTTGTACATCTTTAAACACTTTTTCCATAAAATTGCGAAATTGATAAAGGATTTTGTCACAGATTAAAAATCGACATGATAGTTTTGTTGCTTTGGTGTAGAGATGGGACGAAGTGAATGACTGAATGAATGATTTTGAACTGTTGTTGCGAGGTAAAAATTGGGTCATCTTTGGGCTCAACTGTTCTATAGGGTACATCGATTTGGCAGTCCGCGATTTTTTAGTAAGAGATAGGCTTTAGCTGAACATCCATACCAAATTTCAAGGTTAGGAAACCAGCGGTTTTTGAGTTATGAATTTTTTAAAATTGTATTTTTAGGTACTCTTTGGTCTTTGTTTTGCGAGTTTATGTAGGACCAAAGATGACTTATTACTGATTGTATAATTTGATTCCAAAGATTCATAATATGGGGTCTGCGAAGCCGGAAAAGCACGCGGGGCCGACTTGAGGGCGGGCAAACTTGGGGGTGACAAATCGAAAACTAGGGGTATTTTTTTTGTTAGGTAGTCTTTGACCGACAAATCGCTACCGCTTATTAAAAAAAAGGTCATCTACTTCTATGACGCCGAAAATCGCTGCCGCTTAGTAAAAAAAAGGTCATCCACTTCTCTGACGGCGAAAATGGCTACCGCTTAATCCAAAAAAAGGTGTAAGCCAATTTGATCACCAAGATTCATAATATGGGGTCCAGGGGGCCCAGCCGAAGGGGATGTGGGAGTATCAGGGCGGGGAAAGCACGCGGGGCCCGGACCCCTAACGGGGGCCTAGCCCCCGCCACCCATTTAAAACCCCCAAAAAACCTTCGGGATCCGAGGGGGATGTGGGAGTATCAGGGCGGGGAAAGCACGCGGGGCCCGGACCCCTAACGGGGGCGTAGGCCCCGCCACCCATTTAAAGCTCCAACAAACCTTCGGGATCCGAAGGGGATGTGGGCGTATCAGGGCGAGGAAAGCACGCGGGGCCCGGACCCCTAACGGGGGCGTAGCCCCTGTCACCCATTTAAAATCCCCAACAAACCTTCGGGATCCGAGGGGGATGTGGGAGTATCAGGGCGGGGAAAGCACGCGGGGCCGACAAACTCGGGGCTCCTACTTCTGCATTCTCATGTTAAACCTAACACTACGACTGTACGGGGAGGCAAGCTAAGCTCGCCTCCCCGCACAGTCTCCGAACCTAACGGATCCGAGTCGGGGTGCTCCGAAAGTCCGAGCTCGCTTCGCTCGCTCCCGCTTCTATTTAGCACTCCCCGTACCTCACTCCCCGTACCTCACTGGCGGACCCCAAATTATGAATCTTTGGGATCAAATTGACTTAGACCTTGACCTTGAAATGACCTTGACTGATTGACCTTGACCTTAACAGATTACCCCCTGGTTTTCGATTTGTTACCCCCAAGTTTGTCTGCCCTCAAGTCGGCCCCGCGTGCTTTCCCCGCCCTGATACTCCCACATCCCCCTCGGATCCCGAAGGTTTGTTGGGGGTTTTAACTCCATATTATGAATCTTAGGAATCAAATTATACAATCAGTAATATGTCATCTTTGGTCCTACATAAACTCGCAAAACAAAGACCAAAGAGTACCTAAAAATACAATTTTCAAAAATTCATAACTCAAAAACCGCTGGTTTCCTAACTTTGAAATTTGGTATGGATATTCAGCTAAAGCCTATCTCTTACCAAAAAATCGCGGACTGCCAAATCGATGTACCCTATTGTACAGTTGAGCCCAAGATGACCCAATTTTTACCTCGCAACAACAGTTCAAAATCATTCATTCAGTCATTCACTTCGTCTCATCTCTACACCAAAGCAACAAAACTATCATTTCGATTTTTAATCTGTGACAAAATCCCTTATCAATTTCGCAATTTTATGGAAAATGTGTTAAAAGATGTATAAAATAATAGCAGTTTTCAGTGTTAATTCATACGTCCACGTCGCAGTTACCATTTACAATATTTTATAGTCTCATAATGTGTATGGTGTATTCGGAATGTGTTGTTTTTTGTTCGAGCGGTGTTCGTTTACAACATAAGACAAGTATGAAAAAAAAAGAGTTCAGTTGGGCCTTTACTTAAATCACAGCGGCGCGCAAAGTGAATATAGTGAATAAAAGTGCTTGCGTAGCTCGTCCTTTACGTTTGGTACCCAATCTACACCCAATCTGAGTGACGGGGGGGTGAGGTCGAATCTAGAGAGCGGCAGGGAGTGTCCATACTGTACGTTAGTACTAATATATATAGTGCTAGAAGTATATTCATAAAACAGTTAAATGTAAGTAAGTCTTACATGTAGGGTTCTGTATATATATGATATATTAGTCAAAAGTAATCCTTTGATATGGAACCCTAAAATTTTTTAAAAAACTCCTTTTTAAATTGAAATACATAATATCATATTCAGTTAAACAGCTATAAAAGAGAGATGAAAAAACTATTTGTTAAAAACCAGTGTGAGTTGAACTTATATTAGGAGAGGGTTCTGTATAGAATAAATTTAAATGGAAAAGTTGTGGAACCTTAAAATCAAAACACTTGCATTGGAAAAATAAATCAGTTAGGCTTTATATTAGGAGAGGGTTCTATAGTTTTATTTAACCTCCTAATATCATCAGAGATAAATTAGTACTTTACTAGAAGTATATTCATAAAACAGTTAAATGTAAGTAAGTCTTACATGTAGGGTTCTCTATATATGATATATTAGTAAAAAGTAATCCTTTGATATGGAACCCTAAAATTTTTAAAAACTCCTTTTTAAATTGAAATACATAATATCATATTCAGTTAAACTATAAAAGAGAGATGAAAAAAACTAGTGTGAGTTGAACTTATATTAGACGAGGGTTCTGTATAGAATAAATTTAAATGGAAAAGTTGTGGAACCTTAAAATCAAAACACTTGCATTAGAAAATGCGCTGAAGCTATAGGGGTATATAAATCAGTTAAGCTCTATACATACATAGAGATCACTGCAGCAGGGGATGTGATTGAATGAAAAAATAATTAAAGTAATACTCACCCCCATCTTCCCAGTTATTTTATAATCCGCTGACTAGGTGACACTTCGCGTAACCGCGGTTACCGCTAATTTTACCTCGGCGCTGAGACGTACCTGAGATCGAATTAAAATAAAACATTAATGGAGTATGTTAACAACACCATTTTGTATTATACTGTGATATGAGTTTTAGTAATACGACTAAAACACTCTATATCGAATCGAATGGACTAGCTTCGGATACAAAGTCGGATTCAGTATGAAACAGCTTGATGAGTTTAAAAATGCGATCTCATTAGCCTTATTTTAGAGATTCTCATAAAGATATCATAATTAAGAATATTTTTTACTCTATAGTATACCGTAGTGATATAGGTCTATTTCCACACCTACAGGGTGGTAAAAGCTTTTCAACTTATCTGAGAAAAGTATGTTGATATTGATACCTATATCACTACGGTATATTATTATAGAGTAAAAAATATTCTTAATCATGATGTCTAGATAAGAATCTCCAAAATAAGACTAATAAGATCATATTTAAATACTCACCCAGTAGTTTCATACTGAATCCGACTTTGTATCCGAAGCTAGTCCATTCGATTCGATATAGAGTGTTTAGTTCGTATTACTAACAACTTATATCACCGTATAATACAAAATAGTGTTGTTAATATAATATATAGTCCACTATAAAAACTTTTTAATTTTAACTTAATCTCACCCGTAATGCACCAACTGTGATGAACTGTATGATGATAATTATGGGTGGAGCGCAGCAGCGTAGTGTACGAAAGAAGATTCACAATCACTGCGTACTGTGACAGGATGTGTAGGCGGGCTGTGATAGCATCCACACACTGTGCTGGCTGATAACAATGTTTTTTGTATGTTTCAACCACACAGTTTCAACGTTTTACAAAATGTTTAGGTACTACCTACACCCAATAAAAATTTACTTTAGTCGGTTTTAAAGGTATCAACCACATAGCATAACATACCTATTCGCACTCTGTTATCACTCAGCAGCGGTGTGAGTGATAGATATGGTTTTGTGCGAACGAGGGGTAGTGGGTTCGACTCCCGTACAAGTTAAATAACAAAAAATAGGTGAGGTAGTGGTAAGGCGCCCAGTTCAGTATAATATTATGATCTTCACCATATATACACGGTTATAAAAACAAAAATAAAAAAAAATAAAAAAATTATAAAAACCTCTAGGTAATCACTGATTGTGAAATAGTATATTTTTGTCTAGAATTTTTTGTTTAATACCTATTTTTTATAAGTTGTTGAAATAAAACGTACACTTATTATATGAATATAAAATGGTTTTTATTTTTAAAACTTAAATATTTATAATTCACTATACAATATCAGTTAAATATTCACTTATACAAACTACATACCTACCTAGGTAAGTACCACTTCAAACATAAAATGGATTTAATTTTAAAAACAAAAAATAGTTATAATTCACTTATACATAATATAGGGTAATAATAGTAACTATACATAGCTTCCGCTTCAGAATATTATTATTATTGATATACTTATACAATATTCGGTTTTTAACCTTAAATTTATATAATTCACTTAAGTATATACAAACTATATACCGCTTCAGAATATATTATAGATATTATGGGGGAAGAAAAACCCCATGATTAATAAGAGTGCAATCATATTATGAGCTTTTTAAGCGCACATCAGTCGAAGGATGTCCACTGCTATACATAAGCCTCCCTCAAGGATTCAGTTCTATGCTAGGGTGGTCTTCCTACGTTTTCCAGTGTGCGGCCGCCACTCGAGAACTTTACTACCCCAACGACCATCTATACAGGAGGTGATTTATAGTACTATAATGAAATTACTTAGAGCATAAAACATCACATTCAATAATTTGTTTACAACACATTCATTAAATTCATCGGTATATGCAAAAGATTCAGAGTCTATGTCTTGAAGTAGTGTGTACCACTCGGAGAATGATAAGTTCGCGTCACCAACCCGCTCTTCAATGTCACTTGCTATATCATCCCACATCTTGGAGAGAGCGTAGTATAGACCATCTTCTGTATCTAAATATATATTTCTTAGTGTAGCACCCACTTTATAGTTCAGTGTGTGAAGGAAGATCGGAATCGTCCAATACTTCAGGAATAGATTACGACTGAAACCTTGCAACCATTGATTCTTACATATGTTGAAATAACGCGAAATGAGTGAGTCATCATCATCATCCTCCACTATAAATTGTTCATCTGTTGTAAGAGCAGCAGCTGTGTTATCCAACTCTATAGATTGCTCATCATTTGTTTGTGATTGTTCTCCTGTAACAATAAAAACAATTTAGAAAAGAAAAAAAAACACCCTATAGTCACTATTTTTTATGAAAATGAAACTAAAGAGTACCTGATTTTTCCATTATTATAAAAATATACCTAGGTATTATATTAACAGCTCAGCAACATATAAATTTTAACTTATCTGTAAATAAAAAAAAAATATTAATAACATACCTACATATAGTTTTCACAGCTGTTTCTCTCCTTAAATTCAATAACAAATGTTTTTCCCTTTGCGTGTCGTCTTATAATAAACACGCCAGATTTTAGAAACTCCAATACTGTCTCGTCACTATTATTGAATCTCGAGGGTAATGTGAGGTATCCGGTTTTGAGTTCAACCATAATTTGCATTTTGCTAGCATCAAATTTTGATGGGTTGACGGTAGCATTTTTTATTAGATATGGTTTATTTTCAATTAAATCCCCCATTTTTAACCATACTTTTAACCCAGTCTCATTTAATTTTTCCATTAAATTACTCATTTTACTAACTTTTCACGCGCACACTATACACACGTTGGTTGAAGGGAAAAAACAATAGCTTATAGTGGTTTAGCTCATGAAATCAATTACTTTTATACCCCACCCACCACCACTAGGTACCTGGTGCATATATGTGTGTGTGTGTGTGTGTAAGTGTAACCTTGATTCCTACTCACCACATCCGACTTCCTCTCCTCGGTTTAGGTAGTGCTCCAATGCAAAATTCTCTATCGTTTTCACCTTTATCTATTTTAATTATCTCATTTTGCGCCCACATGCTTACCTGATATAATACATTACGGTACTCTTCGCATTCATAAGATAGAGGGTCCAACCAAGTAGGAAGTGTAGTACTGGTGGTACTCGTTGTTTTCGTCGTTGGGGTGGAGGTAGTGGTGGTGGTGGTACTTCTGGATGTGGTACTGCTTTTATCAGGCGGTATTTTAGTGGGGGTAGTACCTTTTTCTTTTTTCTTATTTACTCTTACTGTTATCTCCATACCATCATCATCTTTAATCACTTGATAAAACTGTTTAGAGTAGATTGTTTGAGAAACATTAAGCTCACGACGTTGTCTACCCCTCCTTCTAGGTGATTCACCATAAGATCTTGATACCTCCAGTTTTAATACCACCATGCTGTTTACCACACAAATTGGGAAATTAAACAGCTGATTCTGGTGTAGCTCGATGATTCTTGTGGGGACTGTTTTTCCTCTCTCCCCCCATATATAATTTCACACTCCATACTGCTGGTAAAGTATTATGTTTTGTGTTTTCATTTACGTGAACACTTGTTATATACCACAAAGAAGACGTACACAAACTAAAGAAAACGTCATCACTCAAAGGTGGAATAGTTATAGTGTGTTTGAAACCACTCTCATTAATTAGATTCAAATGAATCATAAACGATAAAATGTTGGATAAATACATTGTTTATATAAATTAAGTAGTGTGCCTGCTGCACTCTATGATTGCTCTCTTATTAATGATTTATTACTAATCTCTATGCACTATTGTGTGTGCGAGAGGAAACTAGGTCTAGATCCTTGACACGAATGATTACTCGTCTATTTAGAACAGAGCATCCGCTAGGCAAATAAACTAGAGATTTATTAAGAGTATATAATTATAGGTATTTCACAACAATATAATATATAAGTCGTCTTATATATTATATTGTTGTGAAATACCTATATCAAGTCTGTAATTTTTGTTCCTACAGATGAAAATGGTTTTTTATTCTTAAGATTCGCATGCGAAACCCTAAGGCGCGGTTGAGCGGTGCGCCTACTCGCGTCACTTCGGAGCCGCGGCGGCGGTGGTGGTGGATTCAAATCTAACCAGATTGTTTTTTTTCTCACTAACGCCATCTATATTCACACACACACACACATTCCTAGTACTCGCTAACTTTGCTATGGTGACAGCTGACATAACAGTCCAATGACAGGTGTCATTGACAGTTGTGACAGCTGTCATTGTTGACAGTTGATCAGGTTGACTTTGACAGCTGTAATGTTGACAGTTGACAGTTGTGACAGCTGACATTGAGTTTGACGTTGTGATTGGCCGATGCCAAGGTTGATAGGTGGCCACGCCCACTTCGCCTACGCATATTCTCGCTCACACCATAGCTCTGTCTCGGTCTAACACATGCGGTATCGCATCTTACCCCTCACTAACTCGCACTGTATGACGTCAGATCTCTCTGTCTCATCGCTCTGTCTCGCTCTAACACATAGGATTTCGTATCTTCTCTCTCTCTCTCTCACACTCGCACTGGTGAGCCAGAACCGCCATATATACACTACTTGCAAATCTTTGTGAGTAAGACTTTTATTACCATTAAAGTCAATTGACTTTTAGTGCTCTGGGAAACCCACCCACTGAGCGCTCGTTAATTCTTTCCGACTTTGTTTTACTGTGAAATTATCCAAATTAAACTATTTAGCTTCTGCTGGGCACACGTAGATTGTGCCCTCCCAAGAGTCCGTTGAATGCAAGTCCAAACCAAACTGAGCTCAATCAAGTACCGAGGCGGCTTTTAAATCAAAAATCACTTAGACATCCCAGGCTGGGATACTTATTAGATTTAATGGAATTTATTGGTGATTAATGAGACGAAAAATTATATTATAATTTATTTATTGCTATTTTGATAGCAAATAATGAGATAATCATCTCGCGAGTCCTATTTCAATGCAAATCTCAAAAAGCATCAAGTAGAGAAAATAACGAATTAACGCGCGTAGTTGAATTAGAATAATTAAATAGTAGCATCGAAGGTATTTCAAGCGTTTCTAAGTTATACACAAAATGAATAGAGTTGACCCTCAAAACCTGTTTTCGCTATAAGCTAGCATTAAAGAAAAATTTTGTTTATGGTGACTCTTGTCGGCAGTTCTTTGATCTAAAACGAATAAATATGAATACTGTTCTGCATAATGCGATAAGATCAGTAGAATGGCCATTAATTGTCAATTAGTAGCTATAAAATAATAATCAACATGAGCTAATATTTATCAAATTTGTTTATTGAATCGTTAATGAGCCATTTGTGTCTGCGTACTCATGAATATTTACCCCTATTAAATTTATTTAGATCATTTTTACAATATGTTTAATATTTCATTAACAAGATCTCTTTATCAGATAAAACTGTTAACTAATCTTTTGACTGTTTCGGTAAATAAAAAGTAGAACACACTTTCCCAAATTATTCACACATTTATTTTCAAATTCAAAACTAGAGTACAAAAAGCCAAAATTCATACTTCATTCATAATAAAAAGTATCACAAAATTTTTCATAACCTCAAAATTAAATTTAATTTTAGACAACACATTAGAGATCATAAGTTGCATAATTTTGAATTTTTATGACTTAAATTCTTAATCTAAAGTTGCCAAAAAGTCGATTTTCATACAATCATTTTTCTGGAAGATCAGCAATTTTTTTTTCTAAACTATTTCTTAAATTTCATAACAAAATGATGCAGAACGTTGTTACACATTACGTAATTTTCAGGCTGGCATTCCCGTAGATCTGTCTCATCTTCATTAGAGCTTTCGCCACCGAGACAACTTTGTTTTTTATGATTTCACTGATACACATATCTAACAAGCAAAACACAATGGTCTTAGCACCATCATGGCATTGGACGACTATCGGCCTTGGAACATCTTGATCAGTCTTATACTCAGCACTTACTTCATTAACAATACTAATAAATCTTATCAATTGACTCGGATAATGGGACAAGTTATCCAAAGGCCACTGGCTGTAGAGAAGGTGCACTACTTCCTTCACTTTACCGTCTTGCTTCAACTGCAGCGTTGTTTTGGTGTAGCAATCCATTACCACAATTCGAACAGTTTTGATACTAATTTCCTTACACTCGACTTCTGCATCAGACCGCCAGTACAGATTATTATTTTCGCCTTTAGCTGCCAGTCAGACTATCACGTGGCTGTTGGTCTTCAGAATCATATTCCAAAATTCGTACACTTTATCGCCAGTAGGATGAACCATACACAAGAATTTGTTGGTGTCACTGGTTCTTCTTTCCAAGCCACGTAAAATGTCCAGAGGTTTCACGCGGCCAAAAGTTTTCTTACTTTTTTGGTTCTCGGGATCTTCAGTGTTCAATTTCTTGATTATCTGAGTGTGTTCTTGCAAAATTCGGGAAACAGCATTGGGATTTTTCATGAAACTGATGAAATTCTTTGTGTCTAGGTGGATTAGACTTTGGTTTTCTAGTTGTAGTTTTTTCATGGTTCTAAAAAAAAAGTTATGAAACTTATTTGGATTCTATCTATTTAAATTACACACCCTTCTGAAAGGGGGAGCTATGGAAGACTAAACGTTGCTTGGCTACGTAATCAGCGAATTTTGTTTTATAGGTTTGAAAATTCATTTACACGCGTCATTGCTGCCACTTAACGTCAACCGCGCGCGCGTTGAGTCATTAAGTCTAATTAAAGCTTATCCAAAGACTCGGCAGTGTTACGCGCCAAGTACATGTTGACCATATCAAACCTAAGACTTTAACGCGATGAAAAATTGGAAGATATTTGATCTTTATTTCAAATCACCTTGAAAATATTTTATTTCTTTGGGTTTTTTCATAGAAGTATTAAATATGTAACACAAAGTGTTTCAACTATGGCGCAGTAGGAGGAACTCTTACCTACCACTCGAGTAAACGCGTCGCTAAGTCGAATTAAGACTGTAAATTTTGTTCGAAAATTAAAGAGCTCTGAGAATTGGGACATGGTTCTCTAATTAATGAAGAGGAATGCTTGCTCAATTGGCTGATATCGATTCGGTATAACGCAATTATATGGATTTTAAATTATATTGTTGTTCGTAAAGGGAAGGGAAAACCAGTCAGAGGTACCTACAAACTACAGGAAATTGTGGTTTTTAAATAAGAGCTATGAGCAGCTACAATATGCGTTGAGTTTAATGTCTAACGAGGGTGACTAATGTATGACCTCATTAAAAATATAATGGATAACATACCTATTGTTTAAACTATTTTCAGTGGGGATAAGGCTATGGTTTTCCTGTTTTTGTTCTTCTTATCAAATTTGTATTTTCCATTGCCTATACCGGTTCCACGTCAATAATTCTCGGTAATGATATCTCGCAAAAAATATCTCGGTAATAATATCTCAGACAATAATATCTCAGGATAAAAATATCTCTAGCCAACAACATCTTGACCAAAATGGTCTCACAAAAAACATCTCATAACAAATATATCTCGAACATAAACATCTTAATGATAAATGTCACCCTTATTTCACATTTTTTAAAATGCAATTAATGCTGTGAAGCAGGAAAGAGTGCGAGTTACGGATTATTTATTACCTGAAGCGTTCCACTTCTTCACGTAACAGGATAAAGGGAAGGATAGGGATTGAGAAAGGATGAGTAAAAGGACCATCTCAATGGGAGTTTATAGAATATGTGAGAAGCTGCTCTACCAATTGAGCTACCCGGTCTATGCCAAATTTCCATTCACTTATTCTATATCCATTGAGCCACACCGTCCATCTTACGGTAAGCATTTTTAAAATGCAATTAATGCTGTGAAGCGGGAAAGAGTGGGAGTCACATCGGTGACTCAGCAATTATGTTTCGTAAGCCAACAGTAATTACCAAAATACATTACAATAATCCCTACTCAGGCATCATTGTTATCGATATATTATTGCTCAGTTATTATTACTGCAGTCACGATTAAAATTAAATTATTTATCACGGCCTGTTCAAATTTCTTTTGTTTTACACATCAAGTTATATTTTCACGTGTTACTGTGCGAAAGCGATTTGTTCAAAATTTTGATTCTCGTTTCAGAAAGTTATATACTCTACAATTCATTCGTAGATATTCACTTTTGACACTCCCGTTGTAAACGATTCGTTCACCTAGTAAATTCATTTTCATTATAATTTCATGGAAACTTCAAACGTCACATCATGAGAGTCATCAATTTGTTGTGACGTCGTCGATTTGGCTACTGATTTTCTAGCAAGTCCACTAACTTTTTAGATCAAAGTTTCTCCTATTCACATAACAATCTCTCAGCATGAGATAATTCGCATTAAACGGTGCTGGGGAAACACACGTAAAACCTTGCCTGGGTGCGATTACAGGTATCGCATGTTAAATCCACGCTACGGGGCAATTGACAAGAGAAATTGCTACTGCTATTATTATCTGCCAAAGTTCCATGGTGCCCATCGCATCCTGGACAGGATCTTGGATTTTCTCATCTGAAAAAAGAAATCACATGTATATGTGTATTATATATGGTGAAGAACATAATTTCTTTTCAATATGTGCTTTTCGATTATGAAACTAATGCGCATAGTTCCTCCTGTCGCGACGGCGGAGATGGTCAAAACGCCAGAAACAGCTCACTTATAATACGTGAATTTCGTACATGCAGTTTCTTTGGAGTTCTCTTAGACTTTCACATAACAAGCTCTCAGCATGGAATAATTCGCATTGAACGGTGCTGGGGAAACACACGTAAAACCTTGTCTGGGTGCGATTACAGGTATCGCATGTTAACTCCACGCTACGGGGAAATTGATAAGAGAAATTACTACTGCTATTATTATCTGCCAAAGTCCCATGGTGCCCATCGCATCCTGGACATGATCTTGGATTTTCTCATCTGAAAAAGAAATCACATGTATATGTGTATTATATATGGTGAAGAACATAATTTCTTTTCAATATGTGCTTTTCGATTAGGAAACTAATGAGCATAGTTCCTCCTGTCGCGACGGCTGAGATGGTCTTAAACGCCAGAAACAGCTCGAAGGTGGTCATGAATGATGTTATAAGCTCCGCTTCTGCTTGAAATATCACCGCAATCGTAAGCGGAGTTTTTCTACCGGTCCTAGAATCAGTCACAATTTATTAGAGTTCACTTTATTCTTTTTGCATTGTCAGCGTTATTGTGATTGCTGTTGATGCACTTACTTATCAGCAACTATTCCGAATCCCAGGTTACCGAGGAGAATACCCGTCTGAGTCAAAGGTTGCACCAAACTCAGCAGATATTTCCGGTCGCACACCAAGTTCCACTGAAAAATTAAATTCATAGACGCAATCTCAAGCCTGCCGAAATTGGCAATCGAAAGGTAATTCAATCAAAGCAGACTCACGAAAGTGGACCTGAATGCACTGTCATAAGTGAATTTCGTACATGCAGTTTCTTTCGAGTTCTCTTCGACTTTCACATAACAAGCTCTCAGGATGGAATAATTCGCATTGAACGATAAGATAAGATAACATTTATTCGACAAAAATACACACAGAAAACATAAAAATAACAAAAAAGGTACAAATAACACAAATAAAATATGAGTAGGATACAGTTGTGAACATGCTATGTGCACTTTGCCGAACCGGCCCCGACTCAGCATAATGCTGCAAGCAGGGAGACCTACCTACTGCGCTGTTATTCTGCCGGTGCCGAGAGGAATCGTCGCGTGCGCACTCGCAGAGCAAATCATAAAACAAAACGTAAAAACAAAAAAAATAAAATAACATAATAATCAGAAGATAACAACAATCGCCAGAAAAAATATCAACTTATAAATAAATAAATATTAAGCACTACTTACTTATTTTAATGAAAAAAATCATGTTGCCGCTAATCAGTTGAACGGTGCTGGGAAAACACACGTAAAACCTTGTCTGGGTGCGATTACAGGTATCGCATGTTAACTCCACGCTACGGGGAAATTGATAAGAGAAATTACTACTGCTATTATTATCTGCCAAAGTCCCATGGTGCCCATCGCATCCTGGACAGGATCTTGGATTTACTCATCTAAAAAAAGAAATCACATTTATACGTGTATTATATTATATGGTGAAGAACATAATTTCTTTTCAATATGTGCTTACCGATTACAAAACTAATGAGCATATTTCCTCTTGTCGCGACGGCGGAGATGGTCTGAAATGGCGGAAACAGCTCGAAGGTGGACATGAATGATGTTATAAGCTCCGTTACTGCTTGAAATATCACCGCAATCGTTAGCGGAATTTTTCAACCGATCCTAGAATCAGTTACAATTTATTAGAGTTCACTTTATTCTTTTCGCATTGGCAGCGCTATTGTGATTGCTGTTGATGCACTTACTTATCAGCAACTATTCCGAATCCCAGGTTACCGAGGAGAATACCCGTCTGCGTCAAAAGTTGCACGAAACTCAGCAGATATTTCCGGTCGCACACCAAGTTCCACTGAAAAATTAAATTTATAGTTAGACGCAATCTCAAGCCTGCCGAAACTGGCAATCGAAAGGTAATTCAATCAAAGCAGACTGACGATAGTGGACCTGAATGCACTGTCATCAGTTTCTTTCGAGTTCTCTTCGACTTTCACATAACAAGCTCTCAGCATGGAATAATTCGCATTGAACGGTGCTGGGGACACACCTGGAAAACCTTGTCTGGGTGCGATTACACTCAGAAGTTATTCGAACTCAAAAGTAAGGACTTAACTAAATTTGACGAGATTTTCTGTGGGTGCGCATCAAAAGATAAGAAGAAAACAACAGGAAAATTCTTATAAGCAATATAATGAAGACCATAACTCCTTAGATGTAACCTTAACCTACTTAAGACTAGCACCTTTACAATTGAAGAAATCCCTAACATTAATCTTAACCCTAAACACTAGCACTGGACACTTGAGAACACGTGGGATCACTGGATCTGAGCAACTTCAATGAGCATATAGTTTTCATGGGTCGGATGCTCTCCGCTGTCGTCTATCATCTTGAACCATATGTCAGTTGCCTGATAGTCCTGGGAAATCGCTGAGATGCCTTCGTAATTTATTAGTACTCCGTAAAGAGTGTGATGGCGATTCCAGTGCACTTCCAGGTGGAAGTGGACTATTAAATCGACGAAAAACTCAGTAACAGAGTCCCAGGCCCTTGGCACGATGCAGGGAAGGTACGCCATTGTTGCTATGCTTCTCCTGAATGTATATTACAGCGAATGTTTATAAAATGAGGACACTCTAATGCAACATGCGCTTTTATTCCTGCCCGGCGTAATCAACGAACCCATAACTTGTTTATTTTTTTGTCCTCTACAAGGCCGAGGTTTGATATAGTATCCAAGTCATAAATTAGCCAATAACCCGAGCTTCGAACCGCTTTCGATACTCTGCATAAAGTGTATTTTAGTCACATTTAAATGTCTACAAAGGAGCGTCTCAAAAATGAATTAGTTTTGCACAGATGGTGCATTCTTTTAGCTTTTAAGAGAATGAATGAAAATACACATCAAATGTCACAAAGGAAGTCGATACAGTCTATAAAAAGTTAGTGAAGATAATGTCTAATTACTAATCACACATATAAAGTTTGAGAAACAAAGACATTCTTTTACAACTCGAGGTAATAAATAATAACATAAAAATATTGACAGTTTTCACTAGCAAACAAAGAAGAAACCTAAATTACTCTATAATTATATCTATGACCTATTTCTTCTTAAATAAAACATTAATTACGAAACAGTAGCTCTATGCATATCTTTATACACGATCCTGAACTATATAAACTTAAGGTGTGTCTATAGACACCATCCACGGACTGTTTGGTGGTTGATGGTGACTGTACTTGGAGTCCCGGACAATTCTGTTCGGGACTCCAAGAACTATAATCATCTAATCCGTGGATGGTGTCTATAGCAGTACCGAACTTGCGTCGGAATTTTCCCTACTCTCAAAATAATACGTTTCACTGTTAGATAACGACTGTACTAAACACATTATTAATAATGGGAATTTCCGAACTAAAAATAGGTAAACATAAAACTTTTTAGATAATTTATTAAGGAAAACCAGGCTTCAATAACAAGAGATAAATAACTTACGTGGACATTTGATAGTTGTTTAAAAGAGGCCGTTAAAAATATACAATTTAAAAGTAAAAAGCACCCTAGGTCAGTCGGGCCAATTGGGAAAGAAAAGATAAAGGAGAGGGAGGACCTACTTGGAATCTGAAGATTGTCTGAAAATTTCATCAAAATCGGTCCAGCCGTTTTGGAGTCTATAAGGAACATTTTTTTTTCCTTCACATAGCACAGAGATAGACTGGGTTCAAGTGCTGATAACTACAGCCTCCCTGATTTAACAAAAGGATTTGAATGTAAATCACATGTTAAACGCTCATAATAATTAGAAATGATTTGAACGATTAAAAATTATTCAAAATGATTACAAATCAAATCATTTTTAATCCTTTTTAATGATTTTGTTTAATCAGGGCTGTGATTAAAATAACTTAAAAAGAGTTTATAAGTACCTATTGTTTTAACTATTTTCAATGAGGATAAAGCTATCGTTTTCCTGTTTTTGTTCTTCTTATCAAATTTGTATTTTCCATTGCCTATACCGGTTCCACGTCAATAATTCTCGGTAAACATATCTCGCACAAAAATATCTTGGTAATAATTTCTCAGACAAAAATATCTGTAGCCAACAACATGTTGACCAAAATGCTTACCGTCAGATGGACGGTGTGGCTCAATGGATATAGAATAAGTGAATGGAAATTTGGCATAGACCGGGTAGCTCAATTGGTAGAGCAGCCGACATGTAATCGGAAGGTTCTGGGTTTGGATCCCAGCTCGAGCTATCCCGAATTTTTTCTCACATATTCTATAAACTCCCATTGAGATGGTCCTTTTACTCATCCTTTCTCAATCCCTATCCTTCCCTTTATCCTGTTACGTGAAGAAGTGGAACGCTTCAGGTAATAAATAATCCGTAACTCTTACTCTTTCCTGCTTCACAGCATTAATTGCATCTTACGGTAAGCTCTCGACAATTATCGATCAGGCCAAAGAGGCATTGTAACTGAAACTGGAGTTTCAGCGTTGGTTATTAATGAAGGATTCGGACTTTTGTTTGTTAGGATGGCAAAAATGTAAGATTTTTATTTTATTCATTAAAGTTTATATTTTCAAATTCGAAATCTTGACATTTTTCCGTTTTCAGAAAAGATAACGCAGAAATCATTTACTTGATTGAATTATTCAAATACGCGTGCAAGTGTCTGATTTATTTTTTACTTTCAGGTACGACGTGCCTGTAAGACTAACACGGGTTTACCCATTTTCCGACTAGTTTCAATCAAGATCCAATCACTCTAAAGTTTTGACGGCAGTGCCAGTCCTCGACGAGTGAGCACTTAATCTAAACTTTAGTCATTTTTATATGGAGTTTAAAATATTTAACTTGAAATTTTTTTCGCAGAATTTTTGAGGCAAAGGGCATTACGGGGGAGGAAGTGTACAATTACGGCATTGAAACAACATACAGAACTTACAAAGAACTAATGTGAGTGTGAACATCATCAATAATCATTAGACCAGCTGGTAATTTTGAGACAAGTGCTTTTCAATAATTTGGATTTTTCTGCATTTTCCAGACCTCGGGAAACATTTATCCAGCCTGCGCATACAAGTGATTTAATTACTGTCATAATGAAAGTTTCTGACGACCAATGGGAGATGACGTGCTTCAACCGTCTGGTTCCACCTGGGTAAGTTGTAAACTTAACATAAAATAAAATATAACATAAAATATCAACTATCTTAATTACCCGCAAATGGTGTGCAGTATACAAATTTTGACAGTTACAAAC
Organism: Coleophora flavipennella; assembly: GCA_947284805.1. NCBI lineage: Eukaryota > Metazoa > Arthropoda > Insecta > Lepidoptera > Coleophoridae > Coleophora > Coleophora flavipennella. The sequence continues at coordinate 14,554,308 of OX369255.1, read as the reverse complement.
GACAATTGATTGATTGCCACCAAATGGCAAACAAACAAACCTCTTGAATAATGATTTACAATATATTGTTTGCTTTAACTGGAATCATATTAAGACAATTGATGTCATACCTCAGGTCCGTGAACATCCTCATTGGAGCCAATATATTCTATATCTAAACACTGTAGGCATTTTCAACGGGAATATTCTGGACGAGTTACTTAACATCAAAAGCTTGATAACATCGAATACATTCAAAACTTCAGGGACAAGTTATTGGTCGTTTGAAGAAACGCTTCAGAGGCCCGATAGCAAAACAAAGATAACAATTAATTATTCACAGATGAGATAATTATTTGAATATGGAGCTAAAAATTGATCTAAACTTTGTACGGTTCCAAGTTCTTCAAAAAAATTTGTACTAGGCATCTTGATGTTTCCAAATATGACAATAATACCATCTAGTAGGTATATCAGCTCTATCTATCAATCAATAGGTATCTCTCTCACCTAGTGCTGTTTTTATTAGGTGCTAATGGCGCGTGACTATGAGATCCTGCAGATGCAGGTGTGCTTCAATGTGTTGGGTACCACGTACAAGCCTGTAGAGGTGTGCTTCAACGTGATGGGTACAAGCATTGTTAATCGGTATAGGCATTGCTCGCCACCTGAAAAGGGATAATAAGATTAAAAGTTATGATAAGTTTTTTTGTTTTTATAATCATAAAACAGATAAGTATGAGTTAGTCTTACATGTAGGGTTCTGCATACATCAGCTCTCTCATAGTAATCAATGTAGGTAACCCTCACAACTTTCTTATAGTAATCCACCACCTGAAAAAGAGATAAGATTCGAATAAAAAAGACTTAATCACAAAGTTATAAGTTCTGTATAGAATAAGTTGAAATGGAATAGGTATGAAGATCTAAAAAAAACATTCATTTACTTCCTCCTATGTGAAACCCTAAAAAATTCTTAAACTCTTAAGTTGAAATTTTGTTAAAACTTATCAAGTATGAGTTTGGAGGGATTATTGGAGGGTTCTGTATATAATAAGTTTAACTAAGATATGTATGAGACTCTAAAATCGAACACTCATTATTAGCATTGAAGAATGTTTGAGATTGATGAGAAACTTAATTTTCAATGATATATTACTAAATAATAAAAGAAATCCACCAATGGGGAACCCTAAAATTTAATAAAGAATTTTCAATGATATATTACTAAATAATAAAAGTAATCTACCTATGGGGAACCCTAAAATTTAATAAAGTTGAATTACCTAACCTTTCTGCTAAAACTAATTAAGTATAAGTTTTACTTATATTGGAACAGGGTTCTGTATATACTAACTCAAATTAACTTCGGTCAAGTATGAGTTGAAATATGCATAACGTTTGTAATAAAAGAGCTTCTATAGCTAAGTACAAGTTGAACTTATATTGTAATAGGGTTCTGCATAGAATAAGTTTAAATAAATGATATAGGTATGGAACCTTAAAATTTAAACTATCATCACTTTTACAGCTATATGGAAACCTAAAAATAATGCAATCCTCCGTTATGGAATCCTATATAATTATTAGCATTGAAGAATGTTTGAGATTGATGAGAAACTTAATTTTCAATGATATATTACCAAATGATAAAAGTAATCCACCAATGGGGATCCCTAAAAAACCTCATAACTAATATCATCAGAGATAAATTAGTACTTTACTAGAAGTATATTCATCAAACAGTTAAATGTAAGTATGTCTTACATGTTGGGTTCTGTATACAATCCTTTGATATGGAACCCTAAAAAATTTTAAAACTCCTTTAAATTGAAATACACACACATCATATTCAGTTAAACCATAAAAGAAAGATGAAAAACTATTTGTTAAAAACCAGTGTGAGTTGAACTTATATTAGACGAGGGTTCTGTATAGAATAAATTTAAATAGGGTAGTTGTGGGGTACCCTAAAATCAAACACTTGCATTAGAAATGCGCTGTAGCTATAGGGATATATAAATCAGTTAGGCTCTATACATACATAGAGATCACTACAGGATGTGATTGAATGAAAAATAATCATAGTAATAATCACCCTCATCTTCCAGTAATTTTTTCTATCCGTTGACTAGGTGACACTTAAGAGACGTACCTGAGATCGAATTAAAATAAAAAAATAATGGAGTATGTTAACAACACCATTTTATATCATACTGTGATATGAGTTTTAGTAATACGACTAAAACACTCTATATCGAATCGATTAGACTAGCTTTGGATAAAGTTGGATTCAGGATGAAACAGCTTGCGTAATGTTATAAAGTTTTATTTATTCGTATTTGATAAGCCCTGTGTTGAATGTTATAAATAACTCATTGTTAAATATTAAATAATATTTCAGTAAAACATCGTTTTTATTTCACTGGAATATACTTACACTATATTATATTAGATACGTAGAACTTACAATTCAGTATTTTAGATACTTATTCATTGGCTCTGTAGAGCTCAGTGTAAAAGTAGCTTTATTCATACTGATGTCTTATACTCTGACCTCTAGTGCTATTGTGTCGATAACGGAGAAGTCGAGGTTAATTAAGTTATCGATCCAAGAGAAACCTAAATTTAGACTCAATAGTTAATTTTTTTCACGTAGCAAATAACACCGGGTAGGGATCGAAGGTAATTAGCTTAAGATAACAAAATAGTAATATAATTAAGAAAAGTTACGATAAGATTATAATCTTATTATTATTAATATTATCTTATAATCTTCAATTGCAGCTTAAGTTAAGCAATTGCTGCAGGTTAACTACCTAAGCCTACTATTGGTACAGCAGTTTCCTGCCTAACCTAATCGCTGCGTTTATTCTCTTCCTACTAATTCAGCCGGTCGTAATATTAGTTATGGCACTATTTACTTCAAAATGTTGAGTCAAAAATAGTTACCTTTATAATTTTCATGATAGAATGAATGACTATTTGATGATAACTTCTGCAATAAATTTTGTAACAGTTACTATCAGGATGGTAACAGTTACTATCAGAATGATAACAGTTACTACCAGGATAATAATATCACGGAAAGAAAAATGTAGGAATCGTTCCTATAAGCCATTTAAAAAAATTTTTTGTGCCCGAGCATTGAATTTAGATTCGAGCATACGATTGATACTATGAAAAATTAGTTCAAATGCCGTCTTCGTTCTGATTTTTTCAGAGTATACTCTAAATATGTCTAAGAAGGTACTGAAGAAGGACCAACGTCCTCCGATTGCCGCAAGCCATTTAAAATTTTTTTTAGTGCCCTAACGTTGAATTTAGACTCGAGCAATACGATTGATACTATGAAAAAATAGTAAAAATGCCGTCTTCACTACATGACCATGGAAAACAAAAATAGTTACATTAAATAAAGTGATTATGCTGAAACTACTTTATTTAATGTCAAATTGTTATAAAAAATTATACATGTATATGCATATAATCAATCAACATAATGAGAATCTTCAGCATTTCTATTCTTCTTATGGTCATCGCTGGAACCAACTAACGACTGGACTTTGGTCTTGACCACTTTTGAACGCTGATAGAATCTTCCCACACTTTTGGTTCTTCGCAAAGCCAGTGTCCTTTAGAGTTTGGGCTTGGCATATCCTCAAAAAGGCTTGTCTTCCAAACGAGTTTTCCAGACTCGCATGTTAAACCTGATGGAGGCTTTGGTAGCATCACAGTCGTAGGAGAAAGCTCTGGGTGGTCGAGTGAATTGTAGTTATCTGGGATTGGTTCACCAACAACGGCAGATGGTAGTCCTGCGCTGCCATCAAAGAACCTTGCAGAAGGAAAAACAGTTTGAGTGGTCGGTAACAAGATCTGGAAAAGCAATTATAGATAGATAGATAGATAGATAATCAATTTATTTGATTCTCCAAGGCTCCCTCAGAATCATCATAAAAATACAGTATAATAAGTATAGTAAATACAGTGGTCATAAGGACAATAAATTAAATAATTAAAACGTAGTTAATTGTACTTGTTCTAAATAAAATTAAAATATCAAACAGTTCCGCTTGTACAACAGGTCCATTGACTAAGACATCATTCAAACAAAGATTGTTTTTTGTTTTTGCACCTCCATCAAATACAGCTCGAGCTGGGGTGGTTTTGCTATTGGGATTTATAACTGGATGGTGCGGCAGAAAATGAACCTTTCCTGAAATTAAATCATAGTTTGAAATGTCAAAATATTTGGCATGTCCCTGCTCCAAGTAGTCATGAATAAATTTTTTATATTTATGGTACAGATCATTATCTTTTAAAAATCTTTTTTCTAGATTATAGAATCTTTGTAACGTACAAGAAAAAGAATCGTCCAGTTTTAAATTTTCAAACTCTCAAATGTAACGCACAAGAAAAAGAATCGCCCAGTTTCAAATTTTCAAGCTTTTCAAATTCCGGCTGCAATATCTCCGGGTTTTCTGCATTTTTCACAACTTACCTAAAAACCAACCATCTATCTAACGTAAGTTAACTTCACAATATACTCACAGCAATATACTGGCACACACGCGTAGTCAATGTTTTCCGACGGGAAATTTCGGAATTTCAAAACAGAAAATCGCTTTCTCGGTTTTGTATTTTCCATCTAAAAAAAAATTGTTTTTAGCCTCTTACCGGAATAATTATTCCAAAAATATTAAGTGTGAAACTTACTATGGTGCTGATGCTGGTATTTATTCAAATAAGCTACATTACAGCAAAAATATAATTCGCAATAACGCTGTAATCACGATTCGCTTCATTCATACATGAGGTAGATTTGTATAAGTAATTCGCATTCTACGATGTACACAATTATAAAAATATGATTTATGACTAATGCAACACATTAATAAAACAATAATTTGGTTCGTAACCCATACTAAGTCCATAATTTTTAAGCAAATATCGTTAAAAATAATACACAAATTACTTAATATTATCTAAAATTACATCACCCAATGCACACATCATTATGTTTGTAAGTTTTGAAGCGTCATCGATATTGAAAATTCCAATGAAAGAAAAATACTCCGCATCAACATTTTTTTAAATGTTACACCATTGGATAAAATCTAAATTCATATCACCTAGTGATTCCTCGATACTTGATGCGATATGATCCCACATTTGAGACAGTAAATAATAAGTATCATTATTATTATCATTATATAAACGTTTTAAACCATATCCAACCTGATAGTTCAGAGTAAAGATAGGTATTTCACTTTTCCAATATTGTAGCAGTGTGTGTTCCTCTAAAAATTTCAACCATTCTTTTTTTTGCGATTCAAAGTAGATGAAAACTTCGTCCTCCATCTGATTGTCCAATTCCTGCGGCATTTCCTCGTTAGTCTCTAGCATCTGCAGTTGTGGTGATTCACCTGTAAAAAACAAATATTTAAATTTTCTCATTGTATGTAAATAAGTTGAAGTTTTAAATCGGTTCAGTCGTTCTTGAGTTATAAATGGTGTAATCAATATGAATTTTGTTACTATAAAATGTATAAAAGTGATACCTAAATCCTCTTCAAACTGAAACTGACACATATTTTATGTTTTATTAAATCTGAAAAAAAAGAATAATGGTTAAAATACTTACAAGTAATTAGGACAGTTTTCTTTTTCAATAAATTGTATTATAACGTTTTTCCAACTGCTTCTTTTCTGACTAAGCTAGATTTCATAAACTCTAACCATTCTTCATTTATATTGTCGAATCTTGATGGTAGAGTACAGAAACCTATTTTTAATTCGACAACTGTTTTTATTTTATTATTGTCAAATTTGGAAGGAATTTGTGTAACGTTTTAAATTATATATGCCTGATTTTCTTTAAAACAGGCTAGTTTTAGCCACACCTTTACCCCTTCTTCGTTATTTTTTTTGAGTATGTCACTCATTTTGCAAAACGAGATATAAATATAGATACTTGAATCACTCACACAAGACACAACTCGTAAACAAGTATATATTATTTAAATAAAATATTAACAGAAACTGATAGCTCTACAACAGAGTGTTGCATTTTTATACTGTAATAGTATGAGAAAAAGTAGATAAAAAAATTCCCAGGAAAGAAAACCACAATTCTTTTGCTATATTAAAATATCATAATTATTTCTGTTTGTGGTTTTACATTGTAATAGATAATTAGATAAATTAAAGTTTTGCAGGAAAGAAAACCACAATATTAAAAATATTATAGGTACTTATTAGTTATCTACTTACTATATTATATTTATGGGTATTTTCCTGGTAATGACTTTTACAAAAGGCACGATCGTTTACACCTATATAAAATTTTCTTATTTCATTTTGAGCCCATTCTTTCGTTTAGAATAGAACGTTACGATACTCTTCACATTCGTATGACAGCGGTTCTATCCAAATAGGTTCCGTAGAGGTTGTAGGAGTGGTACTCGTGGTAGTTATTGTAGAACTTCTGCTGCTGCTTGTAATAGGTATTGGTGTGGTGGTGCTCGTGCTGGTTTTATCATTAGGGAGAGGGTATTTATTCTTATTGATCCTTACTGTCACTTCCATTCCATCATCATCTGATAACACTTGGAAAAATTCTTTTTTACTAATAGTTTGTGATACGCTGATATCTCGACGTTGCCTCTTTTGTTATAATCTCTAATTACCTCAATTTTCAGCACCACCATTTTATTCACCATATATAACGGCAGATTAGTAAGATGGTTTTGGTATACTTCCATGACTCTTGTAGGAATAGTTCTTCCTTTATCAGCCATATACAGTTTCACTTTCCATAAAACCCTCGGTGATTCAGATGTACTATTATAATTAACTTCAATATTTCTTACATACCATGATGAAAAGGAGCACAGGTTATTAAAAATATCTTCATTCAAAGGTGGTATTAATACAGTACGCATAATATTGGAGATAAACGGAATAATATTGGAGAGAAACATGTTTACGTTTCAACTGTTTCAGTCACAATACTCTAGGTTGCTAGGTTTTAAAATTATGATAAATGCTAGTTAGTTAGTAGTAAACCAACCAAGTGTGAAGCGCACCCACATAATATGAAGGGATTTATTACCATCATACAATATTTATAAAATCCAAGTTTCATTATGTATCGTTTGATGGATTTGAACTATATTTTTGGTAGGTCGATACTTACCCAAGAGAAACACATCCTCGTATCTTGAAGAAATAAAAAAAATGTGTTAAGACTCTCATTTTATTTTCATTTGTTGTTATGGTGATAAGAAATGGAAATTTCAACTATCCACCTATTCGGTTTCACGAAATATGTTATATAACCCAACGGAACCCTAATAAAATTAGATTTAAGTAAAAACAAGAACTCTATAAATGAAACATTACGATAACAAAATCAAACTAGAGCATCCTTTAGCCTACATATACTAATAGAACACTGTGATAACACTCCTCTATTTACCTACTAAAACAAATTATATAGAACGTAACCTTGAGCCACCAACCACTGCGACGCTCACCGCCCTTCGGCGCTGCGGCCCGCACCGACGACGACCACACTCACCCAAACTCACCTGAAGCCATTTCTTACATCTACCTACACACACACCTTTCATAAGACATTCCCCAACACCTACCATCAACAATACTACTCCAGCTCGCAGCAAAGGCCCTCGTATACACCTACCACCCAACAAAACACCACACCAAACCTTATCAACGTGATCGTGGGAAAATGCGGAGACCACCAGCATAACCTGACCGCGCGCGCACCATACCAAACCTTTACCACACAGAGCTCTACTTATACCGGTTTCCTGTGAGTCAGAACCCCCAATAATACACTACTGTCGGCAACATTCACTGTGTATACTGTTTATTTGTTAGATACTAGTTTAGTTGATGTTCCCTTACATAACAAAGAGTAGCTATGAGAAGTACAGTATATCCTTCGACAGGGTCCTTACATTCTTCTTTGGTAAGCTTACACGAGTATCCTGAAGGCAAAAATATTTGATCGTCTTCCAACTTGTCTCTTGCTTCTTTCGAAGTTACAGCTATAATCACCGTTCCGGTCACTGTAACGCCATCCCAAGATCCGTAGGGTACTTCATAGTGGGCGCGACCACAAGTACCATCCGAATCGATGGTACCAGCGAATGTGAGCACACGCCTGTCAATTTGATTCAGCTTTAGATCAACTATACGGATTAAGCGCATTCTCACAGTCCTCGCGTGATAATTTTATCTATATATGATAGGAGACCGTTTGACACAAGGGAACTATGTGAAGACATTTCACAGTAGTTGATGACTCTACTGCTTTTAATTTTACATTGAGCTATTTTTATGTGTTCAAATTCGTTTAGTTGTCGTACTGCTTTATCTTCAGTAGATGTTTTAATATTATATATCTTGAGATCGCAATCATCAATGTCGACGAGAGATAGTGTAGTCATATTTTGAATTCGACCATCACAAGCATATCCGATTGCGGCGTCTGCAGGCTCCAATCTCATTGTTAACAGGAGAATAAATAGTAATCCCATATCTGAAATAATAAAAAATAAAAATAATGGTCTAGAGTCGAAATGAAAACTCACTACTTTAGTCCATATAGATTTGACGACTTTGGATATTGAAATTATATTTTCTCGTAAGGCCTAAGCCTAAAATCACAAGATAAATTTCCCACCCATTGTTGTTAGTTGTGATTTAATAGTTACCGCCCACGACAAAAACCACGAAAAAAATGGTATTACTGTTCACAGATGGACTTGGTATTTTTTTACCATACAGAATTGTTATTGGGAAATGAACTTCTGTCAATGAAATCGCGTTATTATTTGTTGTCGTATGATAGCATTAAGCCTTAACTCCTCCAATTAATATGATTTTATGTGGAAAAATGGGGCATAAACATATCAGAAGTTATATCCATTTTTAAATAATTAACAACATAAAAACAAAGCAAATGCAAAATTATATTATATGGCAATTTGAACAACATCTAATCATTACTTATGTACTATCTTATTGTACTGATAAGCTTGAACTTTTCCATAGGCAACGAATTGACGCAATAAAAACTGAAAATGATGTTATTTCAAGATTTTTACCTTAGGCGTTGCTAGTAATAAGGAACAGTTCATAAATAACGTGGAACAGTTAGTTCTGTACGTAGCCAAGTAAGAAACTTTTAACGTCGACTGATCCTTGCATGCCGTTAAAAATTTGTTGAGATACTGTCTCTGTTATTACTCTAGTGTCCACGGGGTTCATGATTCGTTCTATGATCGAATCTAAGTCCGCCTGTGCCGTGTGTGCTTTTCGACATAGACGAATTTCGCGTTGACATACTGGAAAATATCCATGTTCTCAACTTCCACTTTTACAGACTTACTATTTCCTAGCTGCTCCAAATTGTTACTGTCTACTATGAACAGCTTATATGATTCTATTGTCAAAAGTGTTAAATCACTTGAGGGCTCTGATCCAGTTACAGTGAACGAGAAACTGGAGTCGGCAACATTCACTGTGTATATTTTTATTTGTTAGATACTAGTTTAGTTGATGTTCCCTTATAACAGAGAGTAGCTATGAGAAGTACATTTTATCCTTCGACAGGGTCGTTACATTCTTCTTTGGTAAGCTAACACGAGTATCCTGAAGGCAAAAATATTTGATCGTCTTCCAACTTATTTCTTGCTTCTTTCGAAGTTACAGCTATAATCGCCGTTCCGGTCACTGTAACGCCATCCCAAGATCCGTAGGTAGGGATCTTCATAGTGGGCGCGACCACAAGTACCATCCGAATCGATGGTACCAGCGAATGTGAGCACACGCCTGTCAACCTGATTCAGCTTTATGCTATACGGATTAAGCGCATTCTCACAGTCCTCGCGTGATATTTTTTCTGTATATGATAGGAAACCGTTTGACACAAGAGAACTATGTGAAGACATTTGACAGTAGTTGATGACTCTACTGATTTTAATTTTACATTGAGCTATTTTTATGTGTTCAAATTCGTTTAGTTGTCGTACTGCTTTATCTTCAGTAGATGTTTTAACATTATATATCTTGAGATCGCAATCATCAATGTCGACGAGAGATAGTGTAGTCATATTTTGAATTCGACCATCACAAGCATATCCGATTGCGGCGTCTGCAGGCTCCAATCTCATTGTTAACAGGAGAATAAATAGTAATCCCATATCTGAAATAATAAAAAATAAAAATAATGGTCTAGAGTCGAAATGAAAACTCACTACTTTAGTCCATATAGATTTGACGACTTTGGATATTGAAATTATATTTTCTCGTAAGGCCTAAGCCTAAAATCACAAGATAAATTTCCCACCCATTGTTGTTAGTTGTGATTTAATAGTTACCGCCCACGACAAAAACCACGAAAAAAATGGTATTACTGTTCACAGATGGACTTGGTATTTTTTTACCATACAGAATTGTTATTGGGAAATGAATTTCTGTCAATGAAATCGCGTTATTATTTGTTGTCGTATGATAGCATTAAGCCTTAACTCCTCCAATTAATATGATTTTATGTGGAAAAATGGGGCATAAACATATCAGAAGTTATATCCATTTTTAAATAATTAACAACATAAAAACAAAGCAAATGCAAAATTATATTATATGGCAATTTGAACAACATCTAATCATTACTTATGTACTATCTTATTGTACTGATAAGCTTGAACTTTTCCATAGGCAACGAATTGACGCAATAAAAACTGAAAATGATGTTATTTCAAGATTTTTACCTTAGGCGTTGCTAGTAATAAGGAACAGTTCATAAATAACGTGGAACAGTTAGTTCTGTACGTAGCCAAGTAAGAAACTTTTAACGTCGACTGATCCTTGCATGCCGTTAAAAATTTGTTGAGATACTGTCTCTGTTATTACTCTAGTGTCCATGGGGTTCATGATTCGTTCTATGATCGAATCTAAGTCCGCCTGTGCCGTGTGTGCTTTTCGACATAGACGAATTTCGCGTTGACATACTGGAAAATATCCATGTTATCAACTTCCACTTTTACAGACTTACTATTTCCTAGCTGCTCCAAATTGTTACTGTCTACTATGAACAGCTTAGATGATTCTATTGTCAAAAGTGTTAAATCACTTGAGGGCTCTGATCCAGTTACAGTGAACGAGAAACTGGAGTCGGCAACATTCACTGTGTATATTTTTATTTGTTAGATACTAGTTTAGTTGATGTTCCCTTATAACAGAGAGTAGCTATGAGAAGTACATTTTATCCTTCGGCAGGGTCGTTACTGTTACATATGATTATGGCAACCCTTGTTTTAATACCATAGACTTAGCTTCTAGTTTTCCTTTTTGGTCGGCCATTAAATGCTCTGGTGTGAAATAACTGCAGTTTTTACAAAGATTTAACATTGGCGACGAGGAAATAGAAGACTACAGGAAATAAATTTGTGTTCAGTAAATAGACATGGCAAAGAGTGTGGGAAAATTGTCAAGTTTTGATGTGGACAGCGGAAATTGGCAAAACTACTGCGACCGCCTAGAAATGTATTACATGGTCAATGGAACCCAAGTTGAACACAAGTTGCCCATTTTAATATCTGTTATCGGTGACGCGGGTTATGAACTAATGGTAAATCTGTGTAGCCCCAAAAAACCCAAGGACTGTGTGTATAAAGAGGTGATTGAACTTATGAGCAACTACTTACAACCCAAGCCATCATTTCTCGCGGAACGATATAAGTTTAGAAAATGTCGACAACAGGAAGGTCAAAATATTGCGAGTTTTGTGACAGAATTAAAGAAACTTTCGCGGTACTGTGAGTTTGCCGGAAACTTAGACGATAATTTACGTGAGCAGTTTGTGTGCGGAATAAATGTTACAGAGGACAGAGGTTATTTGCAGAAGAAAATCTGTCGTATACAAAGGCAATATCTATGGCTAACGCATTGGAGGCGGCTGAGCGAGATTCCCACTCAGTACAAATGGAAAAAGGAGTGTCATCATCAGACATGAATTACGGTACCGCACGTGTCTCTTTGGCTAATTCAAACAGCGAGAACGGCGATCACAATGACATGCAAAACATGCATAAACAGTACGCATCATTCTGCTGCTGGGCATGTGGTGACAGCGGCCATAGACAAATGGACTGCAAATTTCGTTCGTTCGCTTGTACCAATTGTCAACAAATTGGACATTTGCGACGAGTTTGTCCACGAGCTGGCATTTCCTTTCAAACTAACAATCAGAGAGTTGGAGGTCGTAGCATGTACCGTAGAAACATGCGCGGTGTTAGTGGCGGCAGAGGTGCCTCGCGCCGCGGTGGATGGCGCGCGGGCGTGGGACATGCGGCCGGCAGCGGTGGCCCCCCGCGGTCTCATAATCTGACCCACTACTGGGTCCAAGATACCTACGGTGGAGTGGAGTGCGATGAAATACCTGAGGAGCCACGAAACCAGACTGAATATTTTGGAGAAGAGTCTTTACATTTGATGTCTCTGAGTAACTACAAACCGGTACGTGTCAGTGTTTTGATTGAGAATCAGGATTTCAGTATGGAAGTGGACACGGGGTCCGCTATTTCATGTATAGGTAGTGAAACATATTATAGGTACTTTAGCAAAATGCCACTGTTGCCATGTAATCTAACCTTGAAATTTTATGATGGATCTAGAATAAGACCACTTGGCTACATAGAAGCAAAGGTATCTTATAATGAGGTGCAAAAAGTATTGCATTTGTATGTAATAAGTAATGGTAACACTAGTCTGTTAGGACGCCAATGGCTTGTAGAGTTAGGAATAGATATCCCTGCCTTCTCAGTAAATTCAATTGAAAATGGAAGTTTAGACAAGAAGACAATTGTTTGTGATATAATTTCCAGGCATAAGGAGTTGTTTGTCGGTTCCTTGGGGTGCTTCACGGGTGTAAAAGCATCACTATGTGTCCGAGAGGGAGTCACACCAATCTTCTGCCGCGCGCGCCCGCTGCCCTACGCGCTGCGTGATAGCGTCGACACCGAGCTGGATGCCATGTTGCGCGATGACATCATCGAGCCTGTGGACCACTCTGACTGGGCGACTCCACTCGTCATAGCCAGGAAGGCCGATGGAGGCATAAGGGTATGTGCTGATTACAAGGTCACCCTCAATCAGTCTCTAAAGGTTGATCGTTACCCGGTTCCTAAAATTGAAGACCTATTTGCAAACGTCAGTAGCGGTAATGCTTATTTTACTAAGCTTGACCTTTCTCACGCCTATAACCAGTGTGTTTTGGATGAAAATTCGCAAATGTATACAGTAATAAATACTCATCGAGGCCTTTTTAAGTATAAACGTCTTGTGTATGGATTGTCCTCGAGCCCAGGTATTTTCCAGAAAATAATGCAAGGTTTACTGCAAAATGTACCAAATGTTATTAATTTCCTCGATGATATTTTGATTTTGAATCAGGATTTAGAATCTCACATTAAAACAATAGATCAGGTATTTAAAATACTAAAAGACCATGGATTGAAACTAAATAAGAAAAAGTGTGTTTTGATGGCAGATAAAGTTAAGTTTCTGGGATTTGTTTTGGATAAAAATGGGGTGAGCGTAGACCCAGAAAAAATTAAACCAATTTTAGACTTAGCCTCCCCCACTTGTGCTTCAGAGCTTAGGTCATTTTTGGGTATGGTAAACTTTTACGGTAAATTCGTAAGGAATTTGAGTCATACCCTGAGTTCTCTATACGATTTATTAAAGAAAGGAGTAAGTTGGTTCTGGTTTAATAATTATGAATGTATATTTAGGAAGGTTAAAAGTTTGTTAGCCGGTACTGAAGTGTTGGTACACTTTGACATGTCGCGCGAAACGGTACTGACGGTAGACGCGTCGTCGCGCGGTCTTGGCGCAGTGTTGGCGCAGCGCGTGCCAGACGGCTCCGAGCGCGTGGTCGCCTACGCTTCACGTGCGCTCACCGATCACGAACTACACTATAGTCAGATTCACAAAGAAGCCCTAGCGATCATTTTTGCAGTTACTAAATTTCACCAGTATTTGTATGGCCGCAAATTCGTTCTCCGTACAGATCATAAGCCCTTATTAAGCATATTTGGACCAGGACGGGCGGTACCCACTACGGCGGCTAGTAGATTACAGCGCTGGGCTATCATACTGTCTGCTTATGACTTTAGTATCGAATATGTAGCTACTGACAAGAATACCGCCGATGCCTTGTCACGTATGATAAAGTCTCACAAGGAGGACACTGCACAGGAGGCAGGACAAATTCCAGAACAAACTTACCTTCATTTTGCGGCGGATGCTTTATTATTGGACTATAATAAATTGAGTAAGGAAACTATTAAGGACCCCATATTGAGTAGAGTTTTAAGCTATGTTAAAGATGGGTGGGTAAAAGATATAGAAATAAAAGAGTTAAAACCTTATTTTAACCGACGGGATGAGTTGTATTGTGAGTTAGGTTGTTTAATGTGGGGACATCGCGTAATTATTCCTACTGCTTGCAGGGAAAAAGTACTAAGTGAACTTCATGACTCCCACATGGGAATAGTAAAGACAAAGAGTTTAGCGCGCAGCTATGCATGGTGGCCACGTTTGGACGAGGCTATCGAGACCCAGTGCGGGGCGTGCACGGTGTGCGCCGCCGTGGCCGCGGCACCTCCGAAACACGCGCCGCGCCTGTGGCCATGGCCTTCGCGCCCCTGAACGCGGCTACATGTAGACTTCTTGGGTCCGATAGGTGGTGTAATTTATTTAGTTATTGTTGACGCATTTTCCAAGTGGATTGAGGCCATTAAGATGCAACGCACAACAGCATCTGCAGTTATAAAGGTTTTACGTGATCTGTGGGCTAGGTTTGGCATTCCGAGGCAAGTAGTAAGTGACAACGGGCCGCCATTTACGAGTTCCGAATTCGTAGAATTTCTTAAACGCAATGGAGTGGACCAGGTATTGACGGCACCTTATCATCCGGCATCCAACGGGGCTGCTGAGAGTGCAGTAAAAGTTTGTAAGCAAGTTATTATGAAGGCCATCCAACAAAATTTAGATATTGATATCGCTTTGAACAGATATTTGCTTACTTACCGCAATACTGAACATAGCACCACCGGTTTGAGCCCAGCTTTTGTATTACAGGGGCGATCATTACGTATGCGTTTGGACTGTTTAAAACCCGATAGGTCGGATCGAGTCAGGAGTTCACAATTACGTCAGGAAAAAGGCGCTGGTGGCGCAGTTAGAGGGATGAATGTAGGGGATCCAGTTTGGTTTAGGTTTTATCGAAATGGAAGTGAGAAATGGTTGCCAGGTGAAATTTTAAGTAAAGTTGGCGACACTGACTATAGTATTAGATCGTCTAATGGAACCGAGGTACACAGACATATTGATCAACTAAGATCTAGGAGACTGATTCCGGAGGGTGGTCAGGCAAGCCCTGAAGAAAGTCCATCAAGGGCTTTTAGTTCATTGGTTTTTCCTGGATGTGGTGCGGGGGGCTCGTCGGGGAGGAGTGGTTCTCGGGGCTCGGTGGGGCATAGCGCTGGGCATCAGGCTTTTGAACCGGTGACGGCGTCCTCGGCAGCGGCTGGCGCTGCCGAGTGCGGTAGCCCGCGATTAGGCGCGAACACAAATGATTTGAAAAATTCACCTACCTGTACGATAGGATCAAGTGAGACTCCTTCCCGTGAACAGCACCCGCCACGTGTACGTAGGCAACCAGTACGCTTTGGCTTTGAATTCGATTAACTTGAACCAGTTAATTTCGGATTCAACTTATCATTATTACTTTATTATTCTCTCACGATTGGTATTCTGTAAGAATTGTTTCCTAAGAAATGATACTTCTTTTTTTTTATATTACTATTTTGTGTACAAAACGTACCACTAATACAAAATATGTAAGCTTCTAGGTGTTACTTCTAAAATATTGTTGTTTCCCTCAGTTTCAATACATTAGATTATTAAGTTTAAGTTGTAATACTTTTATTCGATATGTACCTACTTACTGGTTGGTACTGTAATATCTAAGGGTGGAGGTGTTACATATGATTATGGCAACCCTTGTTTTAATACCATAGACTTAGCTTCTAGTTTTCCTTTTTGGTCGGCCATTAAATGCTCTGGTGTGAAATAACTGCAGTTTTTATAAAGATTTAACAGTTACATTCTTCTTTGGTAAGCTAACACGAGTATACTGAAGGCAAAAATATTTGATCGTCTTCCAACTTATTTCTTGCTTCTTTCGAAGTTACAGCTATAATCGCCGTTCCGGTCACTGTAACGCCATCCCAAGATCCGTAGGTAGGGATCTTCATAGTGGGCGCGACCACAAGTACCATCCGAATCGATGGTACCAGCGAATGTGAGCACACGCCTGTCAACCTGATTCAGCTTTATGCTATACGGATTAAGCGCATTCTCACAGTCCTCGCGTGATATTTTTTCTGTATATGATAGGAAACCGTTTGACACAAGAGAACTATGTGAAGACATTTGACAGTAGTTGATGACTCTACTGATTTTAATTTTACATTGAGCTATTTTTATGTGTTCAAATTCGTTTAGTTGTGGTACTGCTATATCTTCAGTAGATGTTTTAACATTATATATCTTGAGATCGCAATCATCAATGTCGACGAGAGATAGTGTAGTCATATTTTGAATTCGACCATCACAAGCATATCCGATTGCGGCGTCTGCAGGCTCCAATCTCATTGTTAACAGGAGAATAGATAGTAATCCCATATCTGAAATAATAAAAAATAAAAATAATGGTCTAGAGTAGAAATGAAAACTCACTACTTTAGTCCATATAGATTTGACGACTTTGGATATTGAAATTATATTTTCTCGTAAGGCCTAAGCCTAAAATCACAAGATAAATTTCCCACCCATTGTTGTTAGTTGTGATTTAATAGTTACCGCCCACGACAAAAACCACGAAAAAAATGGTATTACTGTTCACAGATGGACTTGGTATTTTTTTACCATACAGAATTGTTATTGGGAAATGAATTTCTGTCAATGAAATCGCGTTATTATTTGTTGTCGTATGATAGCATTAAGCCTTAACTCCTCCAATTAATATGATTTTATGTGGAAAAATGGGGCATAAACATATCAGAAGTTATATCCATTTTTAAATAATTAACAACATAAAAACAAAGCAAATGCAAAATTATATTATATGGCAATTTGAACAACATCTAATCATTACTTATGTACTATCTTATTGTACTGATAAGCTTGAACTTTTCCATAGGCAACGAATTGACGCAATAAAAACTGAAAATGATGTTATTTCAAGATTTTTACCTTAGGCGTTGCTAGTAATAAGGAACAGTTCATAAATAACGTGGAACAGTTAGTTCTGTACGTAGCCAAGTAAGAAACTTTTAACGTCGACTGATCCTTGCATGCCGTTAAAAATTTGTTGAGATACTGTCTCTGTTATTACTCTAGTGTCCACGGGGTTCATGATTCGTTCTATGATCGAATCTAAGTCCGCCTGTGCCGTGTGTGCTTTTCGACATAGACGAATTTCGCGTTGACATACTGGAAAATATCCATGTTATCAACTTCCACTTTTACAGACTTACTATTTCCTAGCTGCTCCAAATTGTTACTGTCTACTATGAACAGCTTAGATGATTCTATTGTCAAAAGTGTTAAATCACTTGAGGGCTCTGATCCAGTTACAGTGAACGAGAAACTGGAGGCGGCAACATTCACTGTGTATATTTTTATTTGTTAGATACTAGTTTAGTTGATGTTCCCTTATAACAGAGAGTAGCTATGAGAAGTACATTTTATCCTTCGACAGGGTCGTTACATTCTTCTTTGGTAAGCTAACACGAGTATCCTGAAGGCAAAAATATTTGATCGTCTTCCAACTTATTTCTTGCTTCTTTCGAAGTTACAGCTATAATCGCCGTTCCGGTCACTGTAACGCCATCCCAAGATCCGTAGGTAGGGATCTTCATAGTGGGCGCGACCACAAGTACCATCCGAATCGATGGTACCAGCGAATGTGAGCACACGCCTGTCAACCTGATTCAGCTTTATGCTATACGGATTAAGCGCATTCTCACAGTCCTCGCGTGATATTTTTTCTGTATATGATAGGAAACCGTTTGACACAAGAGAACTATGTGAAGACATTTGACAGTAGTTGATGACTCTACTGATTTTAATTTTACATT
This sequence comes from Coleophora flavipennella, assembly GCA_947284805.1. Lineage (NCBI taxonomy): Eukaryota > Metazoa > Arthropoda > Insecta > Lepidoptera > Coleophoridae > Coleophora > Coleophora flavipennella. The sequence continues at coordinate 14,536,084 of OX369255.1, read as the reverse complement.
GAGCTATTTTTATGTGTTCAAATTCGTTTAGTTGTGGTACTGCTATATCTTCAGTAGATGTTTTAACATTATATATCTTGAGATCGCAATCATCAATGTCGACGAGAGATAGTGTAGTCATATTTTGAATTCGACCATCACAAGCATATCCGATTGCGGCGTCTGCAGGCTCCAATCTCATTGTTAACAGGAGAATAGATAGTAATCCCATATCTGAAATAATAAAAAATAAAAATAATGGTCTAGAGTAGAAATGAAAACTCACTACTTTAGTCCATATAGATTTGACGACTTTGGATATTGAAATTATATTTTCTCGTAAGGCCTAAGCCTAAAATCACAAGATAAATTTCCCACCCATTGTTGTTAGTTGTGATTTAATAGTTACCGCCCACGACAAAAACCACGAAAAAAATGGTATTACTGTTCACAGATGGACTTGGTATTTTTTTACCATACAGAATTGTTATTGGGAAATGAATTTCTGTCAATGAAATCGCGTTATTATTTGTTGTCGTATGATAGCATTACTCTAGTGTCCACGGGGTTCATGATTCGTTCTATGATCGAATCTAAGTCCGCCTGTGCCGTGTGTGCTTTTCGGCATAGACGAATTTCGCGTTGACATACTGGAAAATATCCATGTTATCAACTTCCACTTTTACAGACTTACTATTTCCTAGCTGCTCCAAATTGTTACTGTCTACTATGAACAGCTTAGATGATTCTATTGTCAAAAGTGTTAAATCACTTGAGGGCTCTGATCCAGTTACAGTGAACGAGAAACTGGAGTCGGCAACATTCACTGTGTATATTTTTATTTGTTAGATACTAGTTTAGTTGATGTTCCCTTATAACAGAGAGTAGCTATGAGAAGTATGAAGTATGGGTAGCGCTAACAGATACAATATTGTGCTATTGTGAATTATTTTACTGTTGTGTTTTACTAGTTGTGTAACGAGAAGCTATGTATTAAGGACTAAATTTCAGTTTTGAATAGTGACAAAAGTTCTATCCTGGTATGGCTTTGCCTGAGTCTAATGGCAAGTAAGGTGATTGAAATGAAAAACACTGGTATCACAGAGAGTTTAATAATTAAAAATAATTTAGGAAATTACATTGAGTTTATCGATTATAATCTAAAGTGGTAGGTATAAGTATTTTTTGGCATAAAATGAGTACAAACTTATTCTACGCTTAAAAACTAAATATATTTTTAAATTCTGCTCCTAAATGCTTGAAATCATAAACTTATTTAGTACTTTATTTTTTAGACAAAACAAATTGGTACCTCATGGCACTTTTGATAGATTTATTACTCGATGGACGCCAATGGTGGATGAGCCTATAAGTAAGGACAAAATCCACAATAACTGCACAAACCTTGACGTCTAACTGAAGACTCTCTCGAGCATAGTAGGAGCCAACGTACAAACACTTCTTCAAAGCAGATTTAGTAAAAATATGTTTGGTCAAAAATCTTGCTAACTGAGTACATTTTCTGGAAAATTTCAGGCAACGGTCAAGTTCTGCCTTTGTTGACACCAGTGTTAGGTATCAGTGCGATGAGGCCAGGAGCATACTCGTGGTGCCTCAATGTCCAGTGCTTGTTACCTTCGGAGCTTGTAGACGACTTTATAGCCGCTCCATACATATTGTTCACATCTCGGTTTTGACCATGCGATGTTTTCAAATTCTTATTTAGGTTAGTGGACTTTATAGATAAATCCAAAGGAACTACATTATTCAATGATGATTTTTGGTTGAAATAACTTGGTCTTTCATAAAGCCATTTGTAAAATTCCCACAAATTTCACTTTCTTCAACCATTTCGCTTCTTATCGATTAATTGATTCTAGACCCTCAAGTTACGTTTGAGGCCAACAAATAATAATTCAATTCTGAGTTACGTTAGTGTATAGTCCCCCACCTCTCAAAACACAACTGTATACTTCGGCAGCTGAATTTGGTCTCATTTATAGTCGTGTGTAAATTGAGCATCGATCTTTATTGCCAATTTAGTTTCGTTACAATAGAAATATGTTCGACTTCTAAATCAATTGAATGGCACTAATCATCAAGAGATGAGTGATAGGTACTGGTTGTCTTTAATACCACCACCACCTACCCCGAGAACAACTCGCTCGCCGAGTCGAATATTGAGATTCGGACGATAGACATCGTTAGTTATAAGTATCTTTTTTAATCAATTATGGCTCTGAAGTATTAATAATCTTATTTTAATCATCTCAATTAGGCAGAGCGATTATTGTTATTAGACTTTAAATAAAATTAAATCTATAAATTGTTGTTTTTGTTCATAATTAAAAATGCCAGACAGTACAAAAGAAATGAGGTTTTGAAGTAGACATAATTTGATTTCGGTACGCCTACAAAATTAATTCATCGAAACGAAATGGAACAATATTCTATTGATTCAATTTTGGAATTATCTTCTGTATTTATCGGAAAAAAAAATGATGCGCATGACCCTTTGACAGTAATACAATATGACACTAATAATCACTTAAATCGTATTCCTTCCTTATATGAAGCAACATTGTGGTTTGAAGTAAAGCGATAAGGTAAAATGTTATTTGTGGGCATACATCCGTTCAGTGACTCATTGTAACAAAGGGAAAAAATAATATCTAATAAGTATTACAAATATTTAAATTTATACTCCATCTTTGAAGTGAAACTTCTTTATCGACGAAGTATGAGAGAAATTTTATAGCAATGCAAAACAAAATTGTCACTTTTTCTGTTTCGTGCCATTTTCTTCACTAAAATTAAGTAGCGACGCCGAAAATAATGTTTTATCAATAAAATGATTAAATAAAAAGGCTTATGGTTAACTCATGGGCATTAAGACAAAAAACTATTTGTGATATATCTGATACTATATGAATTTTAATTTTGAATCTACTGATGCAATCATGAATAACGACTATGCGAAGCTTGCGAGCAATGCCATGGTTGACAATAAAAAACAACGATATTACAAATAAATTTCCTTAAACAAATAAAGCTAGCGCACATAAATGTCTCACTCAACTTGGGTTAATTTTTGGTACACTCTTGTTCCAAAGCAAAATCCACTTAAGCAGTAGCGGCATCATGTTGTCATCTCGATATTATCTTCAATCAACTCCGGGAAATGCTTTTCTAAAAGATCTCCCATAAAAACGTACTCTTCTGTATTCGGTGTTTTGATGGTGTGGAAGACTAAACCACCAGCATTATTTTTCATTGCATATTTTCAGAATAGCATTATGACCTCCAAATACCATAACAGCGAACTGTTTGTCTTTTCCATCTTCGACAACTTCATCAACTCTGCAGTGAAGTTCATCAACCATTTCGACAAAGTTTGGTGTATTATACCACATCTATGGCACTATTATCTCATATTTCAGCAATTGCTCCGTAGATACCAAATGTTCTATTCTGTCACACATGTCGATTCCTTCATCTTTTTCAATGAAGCTAATCTCGATAGAATTCTCCATTTCTTTTTGTAACTCTCTTCGTTCCTGATGGTAAAGATATTCTTCTAGTAAATGTGGGAAAACTTCAGTTATCAGGTTGCCACTGTAGAAATAATCTATAGGATTCGGTATGGTATCGCCTTCTCGGATGAAACTCCAGTACAAGTCCAGATGATTAATTCGGAGAGTTATTTTTGTACCTCCAATTTCCAAATGCGAGCCATTGAATGATTTACTTTCTTTACGGAGCCTTTTCATGTGTTCGGAAAATTCATGGAATATCTGATGTTTTAAAAAATTCATGTACCACTCCTCTGTGATTATTACTTGATAGCATAGTTCGTATTCCATCTGTAACAGATACGAGAAACGCTTTTGATGTTGAATCTTTGAAAAAAGAGGTTTCATTTTTTGAACTTTTTTTTACCACACTAAAAATTCGTTAAGATTTACGCCTTGTTTGTCGATAAAAATTCGGCTAATTTGTTTGTTTATATGACTCCATTATAATTAGTGTACAGCTAAGGACACTGACAGCTTTCGTCTTTGTTCTACATCGAATTTGTCAACAGATTACGTTAGATGCTCGACGAAAATTTATATCTACTTGGACACGTACCTATTTGTTTATTATATCATTTCGCGTGGAACCCTCGACGCCACGCTGTCTTCGGCGCGGTTACTAATGGCTTACAATTGTATTCATTTAGTGATAGCTAATCAAAATGATTTTGATTTTGTTTTTGCGGATTTCCAGCGGCGGCGGCGTCGGCATGATCGTCGACGCCCCCGTTGTATTGTTAGGGGACACCAGAACACATTTGGGTTGCGGAAGATTTACCAAACAAATTCAATTCAATATAGCCAGCACCGTGCACGATGAAATGGCCGAAAACACCGTGATGCTGGCCACTTGCCTTGTACTGTAGTATCGCTGTGGGTCCATTCTTATTCGTACTCCACGATAATCTTTTTTGTCCGCTCAATAACTCTTTTGGATACTATCCTCCAGGTAGTCTCGAGAGACACTGAGCTCCTCGCTACAGTACGAGGGGTATTTAAAGGGGTTCACGTCATTTGATTCCCAGAAAAATGGTCCTTTAATAATTAACGCCCACAAAACATGGAAATACCTTCTTATTTGACCATTAGCGTTAACCATCCTTAAATAATTTAGTCTACCATGTTCTGGAGTTCATGGTCTCATTATGAACTTCAGAATTAAATAAATTGTAGTTTTAAGAGCTTTAAAAATATGTCCTATACCTAAAGCAAATTTAATCTCTTGTAGAAAATTACCTCAAAATGACTCCACATAATTCCGACGTCCACTCCGTTATCGCCTGGAACTCATGTTGAAAAGGAACGGCAGAGGTCGCACACTACTTCGGCGGCCCAATTTTAAAACACAGTAACTGAAAAATTTTAATACCTGATTTTTTTTAGTATTACTGCATTTTTTATTGCTTTTATACCTTAATTTCAAGTATTTCTTCAGACAAATATTTTTATTCAAGTATCTTCTATTAATAAATCAAATTTTTTATTAATTTGATGCGTTAACTTTTTTTGAATAAAACAAATTTTATAAAATCGTAAAATTGAACCAGCGATGATGGCCGATCCGTTTAAGGCGCGTGACCTATAAGCCGCTCGGACTGACTCACCGGCCAGGTACAGGTTCGAATCCCACTTCAGAAAAGATTTTTCGACTTGCGATTCGACCTGTCGCCGCGTAGGTTAAGATTTAAAACCCTAAAAAGTCCCCACAGTACCACTCCCAACAGTTCAAACCGTCGGTGATATGACCTTAGTAGTTGAAACCGACGTCAAATAACCACAAATATAAAAAAAATCTTAAAATTGTCAGATACTGTGTTCTGAAATTGGTCAATCGACTTCCCCTGATTAAACAAAATGATTTAAAGGGGCTAAAAATGATTTAAAATGATTCAATTTTCAACTTTTCAAATCATTTCAAATACTGCTCCTTATGGGAGTTAAATCATTTCTAATCATTGTGTTTATTCAGGGTCCATATATTGTTCTATATCCCCGATCTGGTCTTCTCCAAATAAATAATTTAGATCAAAACTAGAAGAGTCAAGATTTTGGAACCAGTTATTTCGAAATCGTATTGCACGCCTCTGTCTTATTGTCCCCTGTATCTCAATGAGGTCCAAGTACAAAGGTAGTGGGCAGTCCACTAATAGTGAATTGACAACCTCCGGTTCGCCGATAAGTATGAACTAGAACAAGAGAAGAGAAGTTAAAGACCTTGATCAAAGCATAAATTACACGAATATCTGCTGCCAGCAAAACCGACCTGAAGCATATTCAGGATTTCTTCTGAGAATATGCTGGTCCTTGGGTAGTTCGTACTGAGCTCCGAGACCCAGAGCTCTTCTTCAGCAGATCTTACGAACCACCAAACAGGATCATCCTCGGGAACGAAGTCGTCCTAAGGAAAGAAAAGTTTAATTAAGGTAGTTGTCGTGGTACAATATTATCAAAAAGTTTTGCGGGCAAAGCCGCGGGTAAAAGCTAGTTACTAAAGAATGTTATGAGATAAGTATAATTCATCGTTGTACGTGTGTATAACAATAGCAAGCAGTTTTTATTGAATTAAAAGAACAAAACTATAACAACCCTTCACAGCGAAGGCTAAGAGACTTGATAGTTAGGTGTCATTTAAAAATATTTCCAACAGTATGTTTGTAAAAAGACTAATCTTTTTATAGAGTGAAACATGTTCAGTTTTCGTGACATCTCGGTGCGTAAAAAAAGAAAAAAGCCGTATATAGGACGAAATAGGTTCATTTGAGGTTCTTGCTGTCATCCTCACTAGGTCTTAAACATCGTATTTTGTTCGATAACTGCCACATCTAGAGTAAAATAAGCAGCAAAATTCTAATGCAAAGTGATCCTCTTATGCTAAATTATAAACTGACATGCTGAATTTTCAGTTATAGTTTTTTTTCCATGCATATGAGATGAGTGACATTACGTCAAATGGTAGTTACTTACTGGCAAAATCACTCCTTTATTTGAAGTTGTATTCTTCTATTTAGTCCAGTATTGAGCTGCAACACAATTGAAGTTTAGTCACCGTTTTCATCAGAAATGTTGAAAGTTTTTGGCAAAAGTTATAATATTATAATGTACTATTATTTCGAGTTCCATTAAATTTTAAATGTCCATTCTAAAACCGGTATCACTACCTTAAATGCTCGTAAAGCTGCAGGTACAAGCGAGTAAAAAATAAATCCAAAAAATTATTCTGAGTTTCACACCTCTCGTATAATTTTTTTTGGTTTCGCAGAAAATCCATCCATCTTTGGTGACCAGTATCCATAATTATATCATACTTAAATATAAATCTTTCACGCAAAAAGAGTTCGTTGCTGATGATGCTAACGATCGATTTGGGTGGAAGAACTTTAAATAAATAACTGTTATAAAGATGGTACTCGACACATTCTTTTCTTAGTATTCGATGGTGGAAAGAACAATATTTGTCTTTCCCGCTTCTCTTAGCGCACCGACCGTTAAAAACTCTCGCAGCACACTTCATTTTTAAATACGAGTAAAGTCGATCAAAACAATTGACTCACGGAGCACTGACGGCTTAAATACTAAATACAACTTTGCCCTTTGACACCAGTATCTCTCACGATTCGTGAAAATTAGAAGCATTGATTGTTAGCTCTAGGTAATTATATATCAGTTGATAAACACAAGTCGCTTCGACTAACATATTTTCGTAGCCCATTAGCATTAGAACTACAAGTTTATTAGCGAACTATTTTCTTAAGTTTGCATCCTGCAAACTGGGACCGGTTTGTCGTCCCTTCCGCCTGTCTTTTCCGCTCTTCACCAGTTAATATCCACAACACCTTTCGGAGCTGGGCTAATGTTCAGCCCTTGCGACGTGTTTACTAATATTATATGTGTGTATGTCACTGAACTCCTAAACGGCTGAACTTATTTTGATTAAATTTTTTATGTGTGTTCGGGGGTGATTGTAGAATAGATCATGTTTACAATTTAATCCTCTACACGGAGACCCATCCAAGTACTGCCTCATTTAAAAATATTTCACTCTAATTTCAGTAAGACCCAGTATACCAATCGGATCAGTAAATCGAATAAAAAATTTAATTAAATATTGCTTGGTTCCCATAAACTGATAAAATTAAACCGATTTCAGTTTTTTGCGATTATCTATTAAACTACTGGACCAACAAGCTCGAGCCTGGCATACAATTCTTCAGCTTGAAGAGCTGCGTTGAATGACACCGTTCGCGTCCCACTGCAACTAACCGTTCCAAAGTTACAGCATTTGGTCAAAATCGTCTTAATAACATCGATTAATAACATCAATTAATTGTTACTCGAACAGATACTCATAGCTCCCAGCTAATTAGTATTCAAGTATTGCTCGTAAGTGTTGAGTCAATTAATGTCACTCGTGTACTTCGTCTCCAATTCACTCTCAGGCATCTAGGGTTTCCAAGGCGGTCTGTCACGCCCTTCTGATCAAGTTTCTGTTTGCAGATTCATCGCCACCTTCTGAAGAAAAGAAACCAAACAAAAATGCAGTAATTACGGTAGATATTTTTATGTGCTTATCTGTATCAAAGTAAGAATTTGCTACCATAAGTTACTTTGGCTTATCATAAGTAATAATTTACTTTGCAATGAAAAATTAATTTTGTTACTCCCATAAACATTTTTGTTTTCCCACACAGTGATTTTGTTGTACTTACAGATGACATTACTTAGGAAAAAATAAAATTTGCTATTGGCGGTCACTCAAGTTAAGCAGCATTCACTGTGGTTAGTACTTGGATGGGTGACCGCTTAGTCAGCGCTGGCTAGTGCGTGGGATCTCTGATCGCTAGGAATTGGGTCTGACTTCCCGGTGATCGATAAGAATTACTATTTATTCTATGTTTTCATGACCGTAATATATTTATTAAACCAATTTTAATGCCTAATCAACCATTTTTGGTACAATATCTTTTACAAAACTCGTTGTAACTCGTCAACGGATAAGAATTTTAAAACGACCAAGATATTATTTTGTAGAAAATTGAACGCTCTACAAAAAAAGTTTCCTATGATTTTTCGATAAATTCACTCCCTTAAAAGTTATCCCCAGTCAAAGATGTAAGAATGATGAACCCTCAAAAGTCTGATCGAAAGAAGATGACATAGCTTCTTTTAACCATCTCGAGGGTGTCTCGGCTGCTTTAAGGACTAATAACAATATTAAAGTCTTTCGGTTATCGCAGCTAGGTCAAGGCGCCTGAGCTGATCGCTGTAAGAGTTTAAAATCATCGGGGTCGGTGTGAGCTGGAGGTACTGTCCCAGATGGTTACAGGAGCATTGGTAAGTTCGACTAAAGACTTGAGTTGGGCAACGCAGTTATATCTTACGTCGCAGCTGAAGCTGTTCGAGAGTTGCAATAATCTTTTAAATCAGATCTTAGGGATACGGTGGTCGTCTATATCAAGTAACTTACATATCCAGCTCAGCGCCGAGCCCTGGCAGCAGTCAGCCCTAAAGTGGAGCTGGTGAAGGTTACTCGCAGATAGGTGTAGTCATCCACCCAATCTATACATTCATCCTTGCAGAAGAGACTCGTCCTCTGCTTTGGCCACCTCTCCTAAAGTGAAAAATTTTGGTTTTTCTTAATATTAACTTGCAATGAGTTTTTAGTACAGCATTATTCACCAAGGATTTGTAAATGATTGATCTTTTAAGATCAGAAATTGTTCTGGACACTATAACTAAATCATCAGTATAGAATAGGATTACAAGATCATGGGGGACGTCCCCCTGGGAAAATGTGTTCTTTGTTTTGCATTCGGACGACGTAAACATGTTTGTCACGATAAGTTGGTTAATAGCCAGTTCCTATAGGTACTGACACATAGATGACGAAAATAAAAAACAACTCTTCTACTTATACACCAAGCCTACATCTTCCGCTGAAAATATTTTATCCAAAGTGTATGGGGCGTTAACCAATATCTTGCCAGTTTATCACTAAATGAATAGAATGTTCTGAGTTGGGTGACAGACCAGGTATCATTATTTTCTGGTAGAGTTGTCTTAGGTAGTTTCGTAACTGTTAGTAATGCAAAAAATAGGCAGTTATGGACGATTAACTAAGTGACGTTATTAAACTTTCGATAACCTTTGACTTGGGACGTCCCGACTGGGGAAGTGTGTTCTATGTTTTTCATTCGGACGACGTAAACATGTTTGTCACGATAAGTTGGTTAATAGCCAGTACCTAATAGGTACTGACACATAGATGCCGAAAAAAAAACAACTCTTCTACTTGTAAGGGTAATTGACACACGAGATGATTGTCAGGGAAGCCGATTAAATCACACGATTAACGCAAATAATTAAGGTTGAATTCGCGGACTCCGAAATACGATTTTATGACAAGGGAACGATAATAAGAGAGAGAAGAACGAACCCTTAAAAGTAAGTAAAAATAAGAAAGAAAAATAAATAACTACCTGCGTTTCGCTCTGAAGGATCAGGTCAATTGAGTTGAACAATAATTATTAAGTAAAACGTTAACTTTATTCACCTTAATTAATTCACTTATAATATTAAAGTACACGTACAAATTAATTGACTGGTAATAACGGTTCACTGAGAAGTACAACGGCTAGGAAGACGCGTTTCGACAATACTCGATCACTGAGAATGAACCTACAGAGGTTAGTTCTAAGTTTTAGACTGACTAATTAAGTTGTTAATTCTGGTATATATATATGAGCGCTTTTCCCACCCCGGTAGGAAAATTTGTGGTTTAGATCTAGAAGGAACTCTCTTAAATCGAAATAGTGACCTTCGACTATCAAATAGTGACTATTTGAATTAGTGGTATACTCTGCACTGCAAAAATAGTGAATAGTCACTATAGTCACTATTTCGATTTAAGAGAGAAAGTAGGGGTGTACTGAGATCGGCAGGTGTTGCTTAGTTTTTCCGTGAACCAAAGGGATGCACCTGGATCTAGTTAGCTACGGTCATCCAGGTGAATTATTTTAAGGTAAATTTTTATATAATTATTATTTAATAAAAGTTTTAATAATTTCGTAGTAATGGCGACTACCCGAATGCATGGGGACCACGCCCTTATCCCTTTTAATATGTATCCCCTTTGTCTACCTGCACTCGCCACAGGTATGGGTATTTTTGAAGGAAACGAAACCGATAATTCTTATGTATGAATAGTGAGCCAGCCTGAATTTTATTAAGCTAAATAGATACCGTCGACAAATGGTTTAGTTAAAATTATGAAACAATAGAATAAAATGATGTAGATTATAACGATCTGACAAAGACTCATTACTCCGGATTAATTTAGACTCAGGTTAAGTATATGGACCAAAATTAGATTCAGACTGACTGACTGACGGGGTAACGGGTAGATGGTAAAGCTCCGGACTAATTCTAACTCACTGACTAACTAACCATCTAACTGGGATTTGACTGACTACTGAACTAACTAGTGGTGAAATTCACCCCTTTTTATACCCATGAGGATTACGTGGCTTTTCGCGGCGTCGGATCGTCGTGGGAGGTATCATGTGACTTTGACCGTTGATCTAGTCACACCTGTCGTTTTTCGACATAGTCGTACTGGATGAAATCATCATCGAGTCATCCTTGGTACCGTATTTTAAGAAAACAGGGGTGGCCGCCGACTAAGTCGTGTCCCCGTACTCTATTGGCTGAAAAGAACAAGGGGAGCGGGCCCCGCCTTTAGGTAAATCGATTTTGAGTAGCAACACGGATGGCCTTGCTGACTGATATTATTTAAATATTGAAATTATTAATATGCCGTTTTAAATAAAAAGTAAGTAATGTTCCCACGCGATCGTTTGGCTTATTGCGGGGTCGTTATTACCTGAGTCTTTACTGCATTTAAACATTTTTACTTATGTTTCGAGCAAATAACATTCTCCTTATAAATATTATTTTTAAGTTTGTTAAAATAGAAGGTTATCGTAAAAGAGAGGTTTTTCTTCCCCTTCGGTGACCATATTGGAATTCGTTAACACCTGCACGATTCGACACACATGATGATGAGTAAGTCGAAGGATAAAAGGGGATGCTTGTGGCGCGTGCCAGCTAAGTGAAATACCCGTCCTCCCCCTCTAGATTTTATTTAAATAAAAATATTAAATTCTGATTTCCGTAACTCATTCCGTGGTTTATAAATAGTTCCGGGACCTGTATTATGGGCCCACTATCACTGTAGGGGGCCCTGCCTCCGTAACATGAGTAATTAAATGAAATAAAAATATTTAAACGTAATATTATTTTTGACGCGGGGAACGACAGGTAATTCTATTAGAGTTACTGTTAACCTTATGTATAAAAATTTATCTACGCTAGGCCGTAACAGTTGAGCTGGATAAATAATTCTCAAGTTTTCTTCAAAATGTCCCGCTACAGTAGTAAAAAACTGTAAGTACTTGCAAGTAGCAATCATAATATAAGGCCCAGTTTTTTGCAAGTAATGGTGTGTATTTTTCAGGGACCAAGTTCATAAGCAAGTCTACGTGGTCCCGCGTCAATGGTTGACATGTGAAAACTTGGAACGCGCCCTCTACAAGGATTTCAAGTTTTACTATTCGAAATATGGAAAATGTGATGGTTTCGTGATCTTACGCAGCGGAGTAGCGGCTCCTATCGTACGTCACTCTGATTATTTCTGGGCCCGGAAATTCGGTGACAAGACAAAGAAACCTGGATTTAAAGACTATATCACTATCTATGTCCCTTGCGTTATTTGTAACTATTTGTGAACTAAAATAAACAGTTGCATTAATCAGTTATCAGTCTCAGTCAATTTGGAAAACGCATTCATTTAAAACTTGGCAATTTATTTAATTAGCGAGCATTCAATAAAGTTTTTATTTGCGGTTCAGTCGTCTCATACTTACAACTGCATTTAGTTTCCCATGATGTGCCTGACATACTTATGCTACTTGCCCAGAGAGTGGTGCTCATATCCGACGCCATATCTAAAGCGCCTAGTGTTTGAAGCAGCAGGCAAGCAATGGAGGGCAAGTAGATACATAGAAGGCACGACCATTTCCCTCGGAGGTGTCACTGCCAAGCTGCAGTATTATCACTTCGACATTTGGCTGCGCAAAAATGGTCATACAGAGAACTTTCCACGAAAAGAAAAGTACTTCAGGTTGAAGATCAATTGCATCGTCTGCGCTACTGCGTAAGTCCTACTTTATCAGCGTACAGTACTCTAAGTTCTACCTTACCAATTAGGCCTCAGTGTTATCAATAGAAATTGACGTCGGTGTTTTCTTTGTTACAGGTTATGATTCACACACCTCACTCATCGTTTTAGTTTAAAGTTAGTGAAATATTTAAACAATAGTTATGTAGTTAATGGTCTCATTATTTGTGATTTTTTTTTTGTTTTGACTTTGACCCTCTCACTAGCAGATATACTTTGGTCTACAAATATAAGATACTAGATCTATCATTTTTAGAGAGGGTTAACTGTTGGACTCTGAGCAAAAATAAATTCTAGTTTTAAACTTTTATTTATTTATATATTTTAGTTCTTAGAAATATTTACTTAAGAAAACTATTATATTTTAATTTATTACTTTTAAGTTTTTAGAAAATACATTTAAGGCACATTGGTGCTGTTTGAATAAGGGGCTAGTATAGGCTTAATTTTACGACCTTAGGTACTTGAGTTGTAAAAGGACTTCTTATCCTTATACTGAGAGTACAACCAAGCACTATGGTCTTTGTGCAAGAAAACATGTGTTTTACTTAGTATAACGTAGAGAATTAGACCTTACAATAAAATAGTTTTATTTTAAATAGTTAGTCTGCGGCTGTTCTCTGTCGAGTAACAACTCATCTCTCAAAGTGATCTTTTAAAATAAAGATTCATAGCGAATCACTCTATGTTTGAAAATCACTGAGTATTTATTTAGTTAATGTTGAATCCTATCCATAACTTCCTACATTAACCTAGTAAGTAGTAGGCAAGGGTTCTAGCTGCTTGGAAATTGGTGATTTATTTAATAAATACTCAAAGTTGTTAAAAAATAGTTTGTATTCAAAATAATCTACAAAATTTTTGGCAAATCCTCAGTCCAAAGTTACTAAACGGTCTTTTCCTAGGAGCCTTTACGCTAACTGATAAGAATTTGATGAACATAAGCTCCTCTGGCAAGTATGATGGGTCCTGCGTGTGGATAAATCGCAGTCCTTCGTAGTACGTGTCTGTAATGATTGAAATTATAGATTGTTATTGTAAGTTTGCCCTTAAAAATTGACTAAAGACATTATTTCAAAAAAGTAACGAAATCTCACGCTTATACGGAAGCACGGCAGTGTCTCGCGCCAAGCACACGTTTAACCTGTGATGGCATTATCTCTACACAGCTGGAGTTATCACCAATAATACTGTAGTTATTTTTTGTTATATATCTTTTTTATATGTCACTACTTTCACAAAAAATGACATGCGCTCACTAAATACTTATCGCGCTAGTTAAACACAAACTAACAAACTTTCTGGTCTTAATAATTATAAATTACAAGATCCCTAAAAGATAGTTACCTGTTTTGTGTACGATAGTGCCCTTATACTTGCGCCATCCCTTAAGCGGCGGCTCAAGGTTGAAGATATTCCTAAAACCGTCAAAAATCTGGAATTTTGAGGGATACGGAACCTCAACATTGTTCTCGAAACTGTCACTAAGCCACCAGCCGGGTACACACTTGTACGGGTTCGTCCCGTACGTCGAAATTGCATCAAATTTCACTACCACAAAGTTTGCCATGATGATAACCACAGGGATGCTATCCCGGCTGAAGACAGAATGAAATTGATCAAGAAAAACTGAGTGGGACGCTTTTATGCCCCTTCAATGATCCCATCATTTTTCGAGGCAATGACATAACCATTTCGCTATTCATGCAAAACGGCGTATCTTGATGTAGTTCCTATCTAGAAAATTGGGCGAAACCATTAATCTTTAATGACAGAAATAAAAACTGTGATTGTTCTCTCAAGTATTGGGTGTGAGTTATTTCACCTGCAATAAAACCAAGAATTTTACTCGCGAAGACATTGTGGCTCACCCAACATGTATGCAATCAAACTTGTGTTTGGCTTATAAAATTAAAATCGGTAATCTTGGAATGTTTTGTGATCATCTGGACAAGAATGTAACTTACGTTTAATAGCGAGAATCACTAAAAAGTTTGGTTAACCTAAATTCATATGTGTTAGCGCTTAGGCAAAGAAAAAAACCATATTAATATTCTTGTAATTATTGTTTATTTATTTATCATTTTCTATCGGCATTGTTTACAACCAGGGTTTACTTATGCAGTACAATAAGGAGCGAGTTATATATAGTGTATCTTTGTAGGTCGCACAATGCGCCCGGCGCCGCCTTATTACATTTCATTATTTTTACGTAAAATTTTTTTTAAGGAAAGCTTTGAAAAAAATTAAATTCGTTCTTTAAACCTTCTTAACGGTCTCAATGCAAAAAATGTTCTAAAAATATTTTTAAAAATTCAATTTTTAAACACAAAATCTATCATTTCTGACAAATCACTTAAGCAATAAAATAAAACTAACAACAATTTAACGACCAGTATGATTTATTCTGCTATAAGCCAAAGATCTAGGAATTACACACTGCTATGATTTAATGTGGCTTTTTATGTGTTTTTAACATAAATAAAAATATTACACTACCTTACTCTGATTCCAAAGAATTTATTATCTTATAAGGGTCTTCAACTCTCTTCCTTAACACTGTGTGCCTTGGTTGATTCGCTTTCGGCCATAATTGACGTTGAGGCCTTTCAGCTATTTTATTATTTAGTTTTATGGGCACTGGAAGCCGTCTCGCTATCCTCTTCAGCGGAGATATCTTGACTTGACTGCCATCTTGCCTGAAGTCAAAGATACTTCTGGAATCCGAGGACACTAAAAATAAAAAATGAATGTTAAACATAGAAACCTTTTTTTTAGAGTGTACCTGAAAATACAGTCAATTTTAAGTTCGTATGAAACAGGAATAGATAAAAATGCACACCAAAATATTAAGAAAGAAAATAAAGCGATAGCAAAGATAAAGAAAGAAAAAATTAAAAAAAATATATTTTTGGTCAAAGGTTCTATGAAATTATGTCCTTCGAGAATTAACCCTTTATAGTCAGAGGATCTTGAAATGTCTAAGTGTGAGCTGTCAGGGGTAAAAACCAATCATAGGGCGTAATACGACTGTGTGTGAGACAGTTTAGTTGTATTAGTATGTCCATGCGTCTCCTTCTACTATTTTACTAGCCCCCTCTCTATAATTTAGGCTATGTCTCTCTCACTTTAAGAAGAAGACGTAAAATTTAAATTAAGATTGGGATTTCAAAACCAGACTATAGAGGGTTGAATCCTATAACCTAAGAAACTAATAAAAGTATCAATTGACTATAGTTTTAAACCATAAAAAGGGTGGGGTATCGTGGCGCGCGCACCTTTTAAAACCTTTACTGTATTATATTTCACTATAGTTGAAAATGATGTATATAATGTAGTATGGTATTAAGTTATGTATCAAGTTACGGACAGAATTTTTTTAAAGAGCCTCACTGCACAAAAAGACGAAATATTGAAAATTCAGATAATTATTTTGTAAAATATTTAGAATAGTACTTACAGATTCCAAAGATGATAAATATCAATACAATGATAATTGACTTGATTTCCATGGTTAAATTTTTAGCAACAGCTTCTCACCAACTGTTAAACTCCAGCATATAAAATCATTTATATGGCATTGTGTAACCAATCCTCGTGGCTTACATGTATACCTACCAGGATAAAAATTCCCAGAATGATTCATTTCAATGAAAATACAATAAGAAATATCGGACTCTGGTCAGTTGGAATTCATGGAATAAAAATAGTTATAAATATCCATACACTGTCGAGCAAAATTAATGGATCGAATGAATTAGTTTGTTTATTAACGATTTTCGAAACTATTCTAGTAAGAAATAGATATTTTGGACATTTTTGTAGGTTTGCAATAAATTGTAGCATCTAAAAATTTTTTGTTCCAAATCTCATTTTAAAAAATATGTGTGTGTAGCAATGTACGCATGTAAGAAGTAAAACTTCGTTATGATAAATCTTCAAGTAAATTCTAGTAACTTTTTCAAATATACAAGTTTCGAGTAAATAATTGGAATTATCTATTTAAAGTAGTACAATTATTAAATTACTGGAAATCTAGTAGACATCTATTGATTTTTTGGAATTATCAATGAATAGATAAATAATTAAAAACGAACAATTTTGAAAAATTCACTTCTACATGTTTTCGATGTCTAATTGTGTATTGTTTTATTTTTAAATTATTATTTAATTTGTTTTTATATTTTTAAAATAAATGAATGTTTACCAGATTGACAGTCATATTAATTAATCTTTGCTAATTTAAATGGATTTATATTATATATTTACTGAGACTTACAATGAAAAAGTGACGTTTAACCTAAAATAAATACCAAAATCACTTGGACGTGTTGCATCTATCAAAGGAAAGATAGAACTGTATTTTTTGCACAAATATTTTACAGTGCGAATTTTGTCCAGCAGTGTATTGTCTGAACAGTAGTTACTACGCTTATCAGCATAATAACCGTATGTAACATAGTTGGGAAAACCCAATAATACCAACAATGCAATGCGTGTAAACAAACATTGGACTCATTTAACCTTTTGACACAAGACATTGCACTTGTTATCTCCAATCAGCAATCAATGTACCATTGTTATGCCTGAGCATATAAGCAACAGGATTCGCGTCCACTGCATTGTTACACAGGAGCGTTGGAGAATCACGTTTTACATGTCGAAGCACATATGTCTCGTTCCTCGGGCCTGGGATGTGCATCATTCAAGCACGATAGAATTGGTCTTGAAGAAAAAAATCTCATGTGACGAGGTCACCAAGAAAGAAGGTGCTGCTGAGATTAACGTCAACGGCGTTAATGCAAAACTGAACTACTGGGAAGAGCAGCCCTGGATGAAGAGCGATAAGGACCATAGAGCTTGGCCAGACCCGCAAGAGTACTACGAAGAGCTCAAAAGTATTGAAGAGCTTTATTTTTGAGCTCGCAGAGATAGATTTAGATTATTAGATAAATATGGATACATATCATAATAAAAATGCCGATAAGGTCGAGAAAGCTTGGACTTCATCTCCTCAAGCATCTGGTTTTCGAACTCCGCAACGAGGTCCTTGTCCGCTTCCTTCTTTTTTATCAAATTTGCTGGATTATCCTGCAGCCTTTGAATTCTAGCAGCTTCTTTCAGCTTCTGAAGCTGCTTTTTCCTCTCCTGTTGGTTCATTCCAGGAGCAGAGTAACCACTCTGCGTTACCTCCGCTGGTGGAACTGGAGCTTGGTCCCGGTATTGAGGTTTTCTCATGAAGTAGCTATGTCCTGCCAAATCCAATTTATGGGTTCGTCCTTCCATATTGAGTTGTTATCGTGTTGGAAGCGTAAGAAGTAATGATATATGTTTAGTTTAGTTTTAAAAATCTCTTTATTTATCAGTTAGTTTTACGTGTTATTGTATAAAAATTACACGTCAGATACATTTTTGTTTTCTGTCTCTATTTGTTAAAAACAATATACGCAGATACATTTTTCTTTATAATGTCTAGTTTAGTGATAGTGATTTTATGATTTACGTTTTGATATTTACTTCTGGTAATGACATATGACTTTGGCGAAGGGTTTTTATGTTTTCAAAATTCAACTACCTGGAAAATAAAAGGAGAGGGGATAACTAATTACTAATTGGCTAGGGATAATTTACCCTTAAGCCAATCAGTAATTATTTATCCCCTCTCCTTTTATTTTCCAGGTAGTTGAATTTTGAAAACATAAAAACCCTTCGCCAAAGTCACATCATTACTTCTTACGCTTCCAACACGATAACAACTCAAGTTCGATTTTCAAATATTTACTACAAAATTTATAATGGAAGGACGAACCCATAAATTGGCTTTGGCAGGACGTAGCAACGTCATGATCAAAGCTCAATACCGGGACCAAGCTCCAGTTCCACCAGCGGAGGTAACGCAGAGTGGTTACTCTGCTCCTGGAATTAATCAACAGGAGAGGAAAAAGCAGCTTCAGAAGCTGAAAAAAGCTGCTAGAATTCAAAGGCTGCAGGATAATCCAGCAAATTCGATCAAACAGAAGGAAGCGGACAAGGAACTCGTTGCGGAGTTCGAGAACAAGATGCTCGAGGCGATTAATTCCAAGCTTTCTCGACCTTATCGGCATTTCTATTACGATATGTATCCATATCTATCTAAAAAATAATTGTATTAGGAAGATTTCATGAAATCTATCTATTGCATTGGCCCTTATGTCAAAATCTACATAGAATTCCGTTGCTAAATTAATTATTTAGTCGAGTTAAGCCTCAAAATAACACGCGTATAATTTGCTCTGTAATTGGTATTTTTAATTCTTGTATTATTCACTCAATAGAATTTCCTATAGTTGAAAAAATCACATAGAATGTTCCACTGTTACAATTTTGTTAAATTAAAATTACGATAGTTGAATTGTAAAATTCCTAAAATTATATTCCGTGTATAAGAGATAGTGTGAGATGAAATATTATATTCCAAGTAGATAATGTTTCCTTAAATTGTTTCAGGAACGAACCTAGAAAAACGGGAACCAAACGCTAAGGATCTGTCAATATTGAGTGAAAATAATCTCTCGAAAATCACTTTTGTTTCATTACTTCTTCCTTAATAAAAAAACTGTACGGAACCAACATGATATTAACACACTCACTAGTACTTTCGACATTGCAATTATAATTGTAAGCGCATTATCATCTCGACTATACCCCCGTTCGTATTATTTTATCTTAAACACGACCTACAGTAACGACTCTGCTTTTGTTGGTAAGTGCGATAATCTGTTTACCCGAGATAGCTAAATAACGCTTTAGCAGGCGCCAACTTACCATAGCAACAGGAATCAGAACAACTAATCTCAGAAGATGTGACGCAGGAAACTTCCTTAAGTTCATCAGAGAGGTCAGCTTGAAGATGAATCAGCCCGTATATTTCAAGATCGCTTTTTTTATCCGATAGCGCACCTCCATGATTTGACTGGTCCTCTGATGTGTACCTTATGTGGTCCTCTTATGTGTACCACACCTCTGTGTCCACTAACGGCGATAATTAAGATAACCAAAGTCCTGGGTGTTAAAACACTCGGAGCCATTTAAAGGAATGGATTCTGCAGAACCCTTAGATTTAGTGTAACCTAACTTCGCTAAAAACTTGCCGAACTTCGAAGTCCTGGCTGATGGTTCGCTTATCCTGAAGGATTTTGCCTAAACCGTGTGACACCTGAGCATAACCAAAACTAACTGAAAAATTCAGGCAATTTCCATGGAAATTCAAACGTTTTTTTGTCCTACCACAAATACTATCTAATGAGATAGGTCGTGAATCCGCTTATCGCAAACTCGACTTTGTTTACCGTTGCGTAAGACTCATATTACCTCACGAGCTATTTCAGCACCAAGCTAAATAAATATCAAACCTATTATCATATCCCGTGATTGAATCAATTACCATAATTTACGCGTAATGGGTCTACATTCGACTATAGATGAGTTCTAATGCGAAACACTACCTTATAAGGATTCTGCCCTTCAGCCGTCTCGGTGAACTTCACAACGGTGAAGGCAGACATTGTTCAGCTGACTGCAGTACAAAAGGAACTACTGTCGAGAACTGACCAACTCAATTCAGTGAGCGTATCTATATAATTTGGGATCCGTTACGATTATGATGTTAATAAGGTCGCTCTGATATTACGTCTTTCTCATTGTTTTGCAAGCGGAACATGCATCAGCCATATTTCTAGAATTTAATATCAAGGCCATCCAAAACAATGTCTTTGTTATTTTAATGGTAAAGATTTCTCACTCTTTTTAGAAACAATTAGACTTTGAGATATGCCATAGAATTGAGAGTGATTTGATCAATTTTCCAAAGATCTGGATAATTTTGGAATTTTCTTAATGCTAAATAGGGAAAAAAACAATGCGCATGCATATAAAAACAAATTTTCATTAACAGCTTAAAAATGACATGTAATATTAATTAAGACAATTAGAAGACAAAAGTTACACTGATGCGACGTAGTTTAAGAATCTGAAAAAAAAAATTGTAAGAACACCTATCACCTACCTACCAAACAAATGGTTCGTGTGAAGTGTATTGACAAAAAATTAAGGGCCATTTATATGCAAATTTTCATTTTACGACTTTGTGAAACCGATG
Source organism: Coleophora flavipennella (assembly GCA_947284805.1). NCBI lineage: Eukaryota > Metazoa > Arthropoda > Insecta > Lepidoptera > Coleophoridae > Coleophora > Coleophora flavipennella. Next base: position 14,515,158 of record OX369255.1, on the reverse strand, counting down.
TCGCTACACTATACTGTTCAGCAAAACAATTTTTTTGGTTAATCTACGCCTCAGATTTGATAGTTTTATGGTCATCAATCACTATCTTTATTGACATAACATCATATGCATTTCAGCTTAAAAATCGACATTCTATAATGTCTCCATTTGTATGTAACGCTAAAGAGCTTAAATCCGTTTGCATAATTACAAAGTCGTAAAATTTTTAGAAATAAGGTTAATGTAAAAACCAGTTTTGTACCTATTGTCACAATTCTTTGCGTTGTCTCCAAATCCGGGAAAGGCATAATCTAACTTTATTAATATGTTAGAAAAAACTTTATTGAAAGCATCTAAGTACCGGTAAATACTCGCTCTAAATAACAGAGTAGAAACGTAAAGTTACTATTTCATTGAGTCTATAAAACTTGACGTTTACTACTGTTGAGTCATTAAATTAAATAGTTATATTCAAAGCAGTAAAAACAGTACTACAACAAATGCATGTTACGAGCTGCAAAAACTGCACATGTGAACTCGTTGAGATGTTCTGTTAGACAAAATACATATTACTGCATATTCCTCGAGTTGAATCAATTATTTACCGTCTTGCAAGCCACTTACTGCTTAGCGACTCGCGACACGCGATGACGCACGGCACGTAGGTTGTTTTCTGCTCTAAGTAACGTTTTCTCACTGAAAATATAAAACCTGCTTTAGACCTAATTTGGTACGATTGAATGTAGTCCAGGCAGTTTTCGATAAAAAGTGCACCACAAAGCAACTTACTCCAGCCGCGGAGGTGTCACGTAGTACGATATCTTATTATTCTTTTTAGAGGCGCTGACAGCGTAGTCTGGCCAGGACTCGTCGCTAGAATAACTTCCGCTAAATTTTCTCTTTCGGATGCTGCTTTCTTCCTTTGGTAGGACTATTTCATACACGTACGCCCCAACCGTTTCTCTGAAATCGAAAACGACACAATGGACGTCCCTGACCTAGAGTATCGTCACTGTTACAGTCAATTAGAGTCTCAAAAGTACTTACGCTTTAGAGACTTCCTGAAACACATACACTGAATTATTGTTGTCCTCCCGCGTAACTAATTTAGCAGGTATGTCTCTTACTTGGAGAATAGAACTCACGATATCACCTTTTTTATTATTTTTCTGGCCAAAGTTAACACAAATGAATCAATGCCGCCGAGAGGCCACTTTGAAGGAACTAGGATATCCTCTGCTAATTTCAGTAAATCCACCCACGCTTTTGTGATTAAGACCTGCCTTCTGATCGGTATTTGCATTTTATAGCAAAACACAATAATAAAGAGAAAATGAATAGCTCTGAAAAAAATATTGCAGCAGACCAAGATTTTATAATTTTAATTCGTATCTCAGGAATTCGTCGTCCATCAAAGATAAATGCGATTATTTTGAGACTGAATATATTTTTTTCGAACTTTTAAAATGTTTATTTACTCGGCAGTTGTGATGTAAGAGGTATAAAATTACAGGTTTTTTGTGCATAATATTCATTCATTTTCATAAAAAGTTATAACATCGTTTTTTTTTACTCGTAAGATCCGCAGACACGTCCGCGTGGATGACTTAATGCGTCTAACGATTCCATAATTTTATGTATATTATTCAAACCTAACCTATCTCTATAAATACCTCCGCTCCCAAAGACAGACGTTACTTTAAAATCAGCGTTCGTGGTTTCTAAGCTTCTTCAGTGTTTCAGCACCAGTGTTGCAGAGTTATTAGGTAATTATATAATTTAAAGTATTTTATACTTACTTGTATATGATTAATTACTTACTAGATGTTATTACTTCCAACAGAGTGAAAAATGGCGAATCAATACACCTGCTACGTTCCCAAGGAATGGAACGTTCACTCCGAGCGAGTCCTTAGTAACATCATAACAAACAAGGCTGTAGATCGATGGAGGCACTACAAGAAAATGGAGGGAGCCGCCGTAAGGCTGGAAAACGTCACTGCGAAATTCCACTACTACGGGGTTAGCCCATGGATGCGAAAAGCTGGTGACGAAAATTCCCGTCCGCACGCCAATGAATACTATGGAATCAAGATGAATTGTATACTTTGTTCAAAAGCGTAAGTACATTAGTATTAATGTCTACAAATTCAATTGTTTGGATGTAGAGACTTGAAAGGAATAAACCAATTAAAAACAGAAGCTTTTATTAAAATATATCATTTTTGTAAGGCCTGCATTAGTATATGGCTAATGTATACATTTATTGAATATGCCAAGGCAATATAAGCCAAACGGCAAAGGTTATACAGATTTAGAAATTTTACATAAGATAATTTATGTAATAAACATAAAGTAAAGGTACACAAGTCTAAGATTTAATTAATTTAGATAAATAACTTAAGATTTAATGGCAATAAACATATTTTAAACATTCATTTTTATTTTGTTCCAGGTGTCGCAACTATGGTCATCGCGTTTGCGCTTATGACTAGTTAAGATAAAATTGTAAAAAAACCTAGTTAACTCGTTATGGCATCTAGTTAAGGTATTTGTAAGTTTTGTAATAATTTCTAGTACTTGTAATGCATCAATCTTGTTTTTAACTAGAAATTTGGAACATCCTTCGCGCGCCTTCTAAATAATTTTTTTTATACATTATTCGATGTGTTTCGATACTGATGTATCAATATTGAATTGTAGGCTATTTTTTACGAGTATCGATTAATGTTTAACTTCAAGACTTCATGTATTTTATTGTAGAGGATGAAATAAATAAGATATTACTCATGAGTTGTTATTTGAAAACTATAACCATCAGACTAGGTGTAGTTTAACATTTAATACAAACATTATATAACTGGATTAGCTTCGTTGGACCCTAGATTATGGGCCAGTTAAAGTTCAGTCTCTTCAGTAATCCACTCCGGCAAAGCAACTCGATAATTGCGGACGCCTCCGCTTGGGGGCGAAAGTGTCACTTCCCATGATGGCGGTAAGTCAGGGTCCCGCTTGAACAACCAATCCAACTCGGGTCCCATCACTTGGTTCAAATAGTTCTGCGTTGAAAGATCCCGGCACGTGGTGGCGCGTATCCATAACATGCACAGTGCATCACAGATTTTTCTCGGCGCCAGCCACAAGCTGTACAGCAGCTCTGAGAAGTCCATTCGAAGGTAGTACTGGAAGAGAGTTTAGTATCAGAGCAGAACCAGGCTAGGAGTGGTAAGATAAGGGTGAAAGTTTGGTAAAACCAAATGTGCATGCCTTAAGCGCTCATGTTATCGAAATCTACGTTAACGCCCTCTTGCGCGTCGCGGTAGAAGTCGCTAGTTCTCAATAACTCTTGTTTATTATATTTTTATACATATGGCTGCCAAAATCGCAGAAAAGTCACGGAACTGAGAATCGGAATAAATTAATTGTAATGAAACGGAATCATTTTGACACGAAATTTTCACAAGGGTTTTTCTTAATTACCTAAGGAACAAAACAAAAAAAAGTTAGGTTGAGAAATTGCTTTTTGATAAACTATAAGTGTTATCAAGCCCACAGCTCTTGTGAATTTCACCATTTATCCATTGAAATTCGTCAAAAAAACCAGTTTTTTCCCAGAAATGTCATTTAATCGATAAGAAATTTTTTTCAAGTGTTCTATAATTATTACTCTTTATGTCTGTATGTTTTTGTATAGAATTGATTTGTTAATTATAAAAATTAAACACGTTTTAATCGAAGTTACGATTTTTAGGCGAGAGTAGAACATACCTACGCGCTTCGCGCTTAAGGCATACAATACTCTGTTAATTCGATACTCACTTTCAAGAGCGTGATTGGGTTTCCCCAGTAATCACAAGGCTGTCGAATTGGTGCTCTACGGAACAACCAGACGACCTTTTCCAGGTGAGCAGGAGCCAAGCACCAGAACACGGGATCATTTGCAGTGTTGTCCCAGTTTAAATCGTCTATGGCACTATGAATAAAACCATTGTTTGTGTACACCATTTTCCACTTCACTTTACTATCGTCCAGTAACACTGCTACTAAATGCAAAGTCAAAAGAGTTCTGGCACGCTTCTAATCACAAAATTCTACTCCTAGGCCGGCCGTTGTAATTTGGCCCAATCTGTCAGTAATCATTACAAATTGATATAAATTGGTTCCTAGACTCCAGCCGATCAATTGAGCGAGTTATTTTGTCATTTTCTTTAATTAGATGCACAGCTCGCCGTCATTCTGCGGCAGTCAGGTCAAATGTTCCACTTATGTCAGTTATGAACAATGTAACGCTAAATTGTCTTGTATATGAAGTAAGTTAGCATAGAGTTTGTCCAGAATATAACTGTACTTCCCAAACTAATTAAATGGACGGGACTTTTTCCCAAATATCCTGCGAAGTGCAATCATTTTTTGGTCAGGTACTCCAACACTTGGTTCTGGCTCTGAATTTGAACTTTGGTAGAAACTGTCTCTATTCTCCGAGACAGCTTCTGTTTGTGTAGCAGCGTCCTTTTTAATTGCTACAGTGTCAGGTTTTATCGAACTCATGATTCAATTTGGATTTTAATATGCAAATTCACGATTAATGGTGGAGAAGTGTTTGCAACTCGTGGAACAACCGATACGCACAATATTGCACTGAAAGAATATATTTACGTGGTTCCAATCTGAGTAAAACTTTGTATGAGAGAGACAAAGATATTTCTGCTTAGTCACTTCTGTACGCTTATCAATTCAATTATACAAATTTTATAGGTACATGCATTCTATGGTTGGTGCTTTGAGATAATAAAATGAGTCATAGACCAACATCTTTATTTAAAAACCAATATCGAGTTCATACAGATCATATTTCTAATTGTTATAACAATGCAACAGGTACAAATTATTTACTCGAAAGCTGAAATTATGGTATACAATCTCCAACTAAAAATGGACAGACTATTTTTTCTGATCTCTTAGAGAAATATATTTTCCAAGAAGTTTGGTGGTGTTACCAAAGTTGGAATGCAACTATTTAAGAACTTCAGATTCCTCAGCTTACTCTTACTCTTACTCGATAAACTAGACTTTGATTGCAGATTCATTGTTGATTGTTTAAAATCGAGCAAATAATAAATAGGCATGAACAGCTGACACCACACCTTTGTGACCTAGCCGGACAAAACACTCATTATCGATCGAATTATCAGACCTGAGTGTATTTTTAACTCCAGTCTGTGTTATCGAGCGGAGAGTTGCACTCTGCTATTGAGCTGCATAAATTCGCCAGCGCGCTTCAGAAAAACTGACCAGGTCTGACCGGGATAGCTCGGGCTGGGATCCGAACCCAGAACCCGGTCTATGCCAAATTTCCGTTCACTTATTCTATATACATTGAGCCACCCCGTCCATCTTACGGTAAAGCATTTAACCACTCCTAATATCCAGATAGATTTACAGATTATCAAAACATGATCTCAGAATATTTTATTGCTCGACAATAAACCACGTGGTTTGACATGTGTAGTTGATTCATGCGGAGCAATGAACTCAGTATTGAACTTGACCTACTAAAGCATCATTGAAAGCACGTGCGTAATATGTTCGTTAATATCGTGTACTACATTATTCAATGGCTAGTGTAAAAATAAATTACTTACCAATAGGGCAGGCTGCATATTTTGAAACCATTTTCTCTCCGGCTGGCCCCCAAAATGTCAAAATGTGTCACCTGTCCTAAAAATGAATCACTTATTTGACTTAGGCTAATGTCAAATCGATGTTTAGGTCGTGGACACTGCGTGCGCAAAACAGTTTGTTAACAAAAGCAACAAACCGCTTATGTCTTTCATGATATCAAGAAAATAAACTTTTTGCTACTTTTGCGCTTTTATAATCAAATAAATTCTAATTTAATGAGACGGAGTTTTAGCTAAGCTGTCGACCGATTTGAATATGATCTTATTGTTTCCGTTGACGTCATAGCGGGAAGTAATGGCATGTACCATAGCTTTTAAATTACGATAGGATTACGAGGATTTCTTGAAAGCTAAACAAAATCTATCTTTTGATGTTGCTAACTGGAGAACGGGGTTCTTCCTTACCCAGGAACTTGACTTGGTTCAGTCAGACTAGAAAGTATAAATCAAAAGTCCGTAGTATGCCTCAACGAGGCTAGGTATGTGGCGATGATGGTGTTGTGACGTTCTACGGTTGCATAAATGGATTTGGTGGGTTAGTAAATGAATAAATGAGGAGTTAGTAATTAATGAAGAGTTGGCCTTTGGTGATTTTTATGAGGGTTTGTCTGTTTTGTGTAAAACCAGATTTTTCAGGCTTACAACAATTAAGGGGGTCAGACTGTGTTTTACAGTACTTACACCACGTAATTGTATGCGTAAAATTGTAATTATCTCTAGAATAAACATACAAAAATGATAATTCGAATTTTCAATTTATTTTTTGTTCTAATAATTAAAATCATTAATAATATAAAACAAGTTATCTTATCATAGATGAAATTAAAAATATTTTATTTAAAAATAACAATTATTTATAGACGAATACAAATTTAAATTAACAATTATAATTTAATTTATAATTAATTTCAGTATTGCATTAAATTAATAATTTAATTATGCCAAGAAAACAAAGTCTAGCTATCTTTTTATCTGCTTGCCGCCTTTTTAATTCGCTTGCACTATGGAGACTATACACTAGTGTTTTAGTGTTTGTTTAATGGATTTGGTGGGTTAGTAAATGAATAAATGAGGAGTTAGTAATTAATGAAGAGTTGGCCTTTGGTGATTTTTATGAGGGTTTGTCTGTTTTGTGTAAAACCAGATTTTTCAGGCTTACAACAATTAAGGGGGTCAGACTGTGTTTTACAGTACTTACACCACGTAATTGTATGCGTAAAATTGTAATTATCTCTAGAATAAACATACAAAAATGATAATTCGAATTTTCAATTTATTTTTTGTTCTAATAATTAAAATCATTAATAATATAAAACAAGTTATCTTATCATAGATGAAATTAAAAATATTTTATTTAAAAATAACAATTATTTATAAACGAATACAAATTTAAAATTAAATTAACAATTATAATTTAATTTATAATTAAATTCAGTAATTAAATATTGCATTAAATTAATAATTTAATTATGCCAAGAAAACAAAGTCTAGCTATCTTTTTATCTGCTTGCCGCCTTTTTAATTCGCTTGCACTATGGAGACTATACACTAGTGTTCCGAAAAGTAAAGCTATAGTATTTAACGCTGCTTTTAACGCTGAAATATAACATCGAGTATACTATAGTAAGACGTTCAGAGGTCCAGCTGTGTAAACAAGAAAATTCTGACAATAATTTTGAATAACGGTTCCAAATATTTCCCGGAAGTAAAAATTCAAGGGTCTAATGTTTACACTATTAGTTTTTTCCATCAACTTTGAATTTATTACAATAATAAAATATTTAAAAATTAGAGTTTAAATGCCTGAACAATTTGCAGACTAATTGGCATCTATTAACTTAATTGTCTTGCTGTTTCGTTTGCAGAGAACTCAGCATGCATTATTCAGTATCAGTACAATGTCTCTTAATAATTTTTTTATTTGTTATTTAAATTTTTTCAGCTTTAACAAAATAACTATTTAAATAAAAAAATATTATCCTTCTGTTAGACGTGCAAATTTTTAGGTGGATTTCATTTGAAATCCAACTATTGCATTTGTCCTTATGGTGGAATTTTCATCTGAATTTGCTATCATAAGTCATAATTAGTCGAGTAGGTTCCAAAAATACCATTGGTTAAAAAATTTATATATGTATGTATATGGGCAAGAACGCGAAAAGTAGTACACTGCTTCAAAATTGAGCTTTGATTTTTTTTTAATAAAACTTCCTTGGATATTTCACTTAATATTATCTCCAATAATTCCTTTTTCCGAAAATCATAAAAGTTTTTACGTAAATTCGTTATTTTGTGAGAAGTTAGCAAATTTCTTAAAGTAGGTACTGATTTGAATCCTGTCCGTTACCGCTGGTTCTTGGTTCATTAGTATAGTTTAAACTTAAATTGTATGCAAACATTATTTATTGAATGAAAGAAAACATATTTTTTTAATTATAAAATGTATTTTCAGTTCGATAACTTAGAAACATACGAGATTAATATACTTTTCCTGTCCTGTACGTTACTAAAGGTATAAAATGTATTCAAAAGTTTATAATAAAATTTACAAAATTGGCTGTTCTGATATTTAACTATTTTGATTTCTAGTATTTTGCTATACTACGTTATTTCTTTAAATAATGTCTATACATATTTTAAACTTTCTCAAATAAAATCAACATTTTTAGCAACATTTGGTTAGGGTACAGTCTCGTAACAGGACATGGTAACAACGAACAGGACCCTGTAAGGTTGAGTTCACATGACGCTTAATATTTAGTATGAGATCGTTACATTTCAACTATTTTAGTTTTTAACTAGAACTTATGGATAAAAAACATTTAGGTAACTCTTAGAAAGAAACCTGGATCAATAATATTATTTTATATTTATTTATTCTAATTTAAAAAAAATACTGCCCCCTCATGCAATTTTAAAGAAGATGAAAATCATGTATTTGATCCATGTTTCAATAACAAATATAAATTATAACTCTGCTTTTGCAGTATACATCGAAGCTAAAACTTAATTCTATTAATATGTGACTTATAATATTTTATTCTTATTTGCTAATAACATCTTCATTAAATTACCATTTTTGGTGATAACGAGATAGCTCTAAATCACAATAAGCTCAGACTATTAATGTAATATGTTCAGTCTCAGATTTATAATGTCTTAAACATTAAAATTAAAACAAAGAATCCTTTGAACTCAATGAAAAAAACATAAATATTTTTCTTCAAAATAAACTTAAATTCTGTACTGTGTACGTAATTAAAAAAAAACTAAATAAAAGGGCATAGAAAAGCTCCTCGAGCAGAAAAAATTCCAAATCACTTACATACGGCAATCATCGCAAATGTAATCTTTGATGACTTCTCCCGAGGCACAGGCCAAACAAAATCGGTTACAACAAGTTATACATTTAATAATGCAATTTGCGAGGAGAGGGCCATTACAACTGTTACATTTAAATGCGCGTTTCACAACTGTCTTTAATCCTTTTGATTGTTTCGTTTTTTCGGTTTTAGATTTTAAATCAACAGAAACATTACTCAAAATAGAAACTGTACTTTTTCGCAAGCTTTTTGGAGGGCAAGGTTTGCTGTAATTATCCGAGTTTATTTCTTCTTCAGTACTTTTCTTTACTTTTGGTTGCGATACACATTTTAACACGCTGCTGCTAGATCTTTTTTTAGGCTTAGAAGTAAGTTTCATCTCTAAAGGATGAATGGTTAGGTCGACAATACATGCATTCTTCCTCATATTACTTAAATTCTCTTTAAATGAATTGGCTTGGTTAACTGCATTTGTCTGTATGTAATCCTCGGGATGTGTAGGGGAAATATGTGGACGTTCCATCGCAGCTGTTGTTTCCTTAACAATAATCTCATCATTTGTGGTCATTTGGTCCAATATTTGAATGTCATTTACCAAGTCAGTTTTGAAAATATTCGGATTATTATCAGCTGTAGAATCTGTGTATGAAATGTTCAGACAATTCATCGCTGTTGACTCTTTAACGCTCATCTTATCTTTTGCAGTATTTGTGTTGTCCACGACTTCGATAACAATGTCACCATTATTTTGCGTTATGACCTTTCCGACAGGAAGGAAGTCCACGTCATCCGTCGTTGAATCGCTTTGGCTAATATTGGGGTTACCAATGTTTCCGTTGGAACAACTATTTACCTCGTCCATCGATGAGTTTGCTGTGCTAGTATTTGGTTTCGAAGAACCTCCAATGAAAGAAAAGTCCTCGTCCACATTTTCAAGCACTGAATTAGTTTTTTTTGGCTTTGTGAGATCACAAATTGATGAAAAGTTCACATCATCCATCGCTGACAGTTCCTCAAGGTTTATCTCAACATCCACATTCATTAAATCTGATATTTCAATATCATCTAATGTATCAGCTGCTTCAATGCTTCTATTTTCTGTCGTAGGACTTTCGAATTTGTGGATTTTTGGTTCGTAACATGGACACAAACCCCTTTGTGGACCACAAAAACATCCTAAGTCTCTGCAAGTAATACTTCCAGGTTGTTGTGTTGCAATCTGATGTAATTGCATTGTTCCGACTACAGTTGATAGCTTTTTAGGCAAAAGAGCAGCAATTTCGTCAATATCTTTCTCAGCGATATACCATACCTTAATTGTGCATAGAGAGTCCTTTAAAATTTTAAAAGCGTCCAGAGCATTCGAAATATCTCTTCCGAAACAAACATTCCTATCTAAAACTCTTTTCACTGTGCCTCCTATGCCATCTGCCACGCCCTTACCATGCCCACTTTCAAAAAATGACCACGTACAATGGTCCAAATTCAGTTTTTGCCTAAAAACGCTGAGCAGATAGAAATTGTTTTTTTGGCGATACTGTGAAGTAGGGCCATCGGAGTAGAAGTGAATAACAGTAACTTGAGGCTGATGTTCTTTAATGTACTCTTAGCTTGGGCAACGAATAATTTGTGGATGGAAAAGTCGAAAGCAGAAAGTTTGACTTAGAAACTTTGTTTGGACCAGTTAGGAGATAAACATACTAAAAGTCCTGACATCTCCGAGTGGAGCCCGAGGGGGGAGGGGGGCACAAAGGTCCCGTTTTTTGGTTTTTTGCTTACATCTCGAAAACGGTGCGTTGTACGAAATTTTGTTGTACCACATAATAAAAGCTGATAAAATTCTCTATAACTTTGGCTTTCACACTTTGTATCTATCTCCAATATTTGCCTAGCTATGAGCTTCGAAAAATGGTCGATTTTCATAAATTCCCAATAATATCTATCAATATGCCTTCGGGCTTATTTTTTTATTACGTTCGTGACCTATAGAGTATTGTGACTGTGCACCCGGTAACGTAGGGAAGCAGTCACAAAATATTTTGCACATACGCACGTTTTCAAGATGACAGACATGTGTTTTGTTTGTAATGAAGTGCTGGAAGAAGGTGGAGAAAATGTTTCGAAGGTCGGCGAAAAAGGCATAAATTCTCTGATTTCTGCCAGTAACCTCAGAAATGATCAAAAGAGCTCACAACTTAAAGATTTAAGTCGCTGTGGGTTCACACATCTTGTCGAAAAGAATACACGAGACCCGACAGCATTAAAGCTGATCTGAGGAAACGTGTTCCGTCCGCTGGGCCCTCCGCAACTCATACTTTGAGGTCATCAAAACCGAAATTTGACTTCAAAACTCGATGCCTTTTTTGTTCATGCGCATTTGAAGATGAAAATAAAAAACCTGTTGAAACAGACAGACAGTATACTCTGTCAGAAACGTAGCCTTCAAAGACTCATGCATTGAGGCTGGGCATGCAAGACGAGATGATTGGGGCGAAGAAGTAGTGGGTCGTTTAGCGTCAATAGTTGATCTGGTTGCAGTGGAAGCCTTATACCACGACGACGGTGGGGATGATGTAGCTGAAGTAGTAGCCTGCGTTCCATCATCTGATAACGATTCAACAGACGAGGAGAAAGAAGAGGCAAACGTTGAGGAACCACAACCAGGCCCGTCACGCCCAAAGAGGCGGCGAGTGATAAAGTGGTTCTTAATTATATTAATTGAAATATGTATAAATAAAAAAAGGTAAAAAAAATTAAAAAATGAATAAAAAAGTTAAAAAAGTTAAGTAAGCTGCGAAAAGTTATGAATCAATGTATGACAATTGACAGAAAACGCAAGAGTGTAAAGTAGAACAGATTTTTGAAAATCGACCATTTTTCGAAGCTCATAGCTAGGCAAATATTGGAGATAGATACAAAGTGTGAAAGCCAAAGTTATAGAGAATTTTATCAGCTTTTATTATGTAGTACAACAAAATTTCGTACAACGCACCGTTTTCGAGATGTAAGCAAAAAACCAAAAAACGGGACCTTTGTGCCCCCCTCCCCCCTCGGGCTCCACTCGGAGGGGTCAGGACTTTTAGTATGTTTATCTCCTAACTAGTCCAAACAAAGTTCCTTAGTTAAACTTTCTGCTTTCCACTTTTCCATCCACATCCCCCTTTTGAGCACTCATTGACCAGTCTATCTAGCACAGGTTCTAAATGCGCCCAGATTGCTTGTGGTTGGTGAACGGTGCTTGGCGACACAGTGCAAAATGATTGGGATGTGTCTTTGAAGTAGATCATTCCGGTATGTAGCGAAATCTGACATTTAGACCCACCAAAATGCATACTCTGAATTTCTGAGCTTAATTTAGATTCGTAGTTCTGAGAAAAGTCACAAATGACTAAAGCTTCATTTTCTTTCAAGTACGTATAGCCCTCCTGATATTTTTCTTGTTGGTGTCGTACATTGTAATGGTGTTTTTTGAATAATTTGATGTCCGCCTCAAATATGCGTAATAGTTCACGCAGTGTGCTTGTGTTTTGGACTTTTTCTGTTTTCATGCAAACACAATTCTTCTTTTCGGTCCCGTCCTTTTTCAAATATTCATGTCGTTTTCGTTCCCACTGAGTCCAAGTAACCATTTCATCTAAATCCACACTGTATTCAAAGTTAAGAGAATTATTTTTGCATATTCTGCATTTTCCATGCATGCACAAGGGAGATTTTAGATCACAGGCTAGTTCTTGCAGTACATCCTTTATATGTTGGTGTTTAATTAAACCGCTCTTTCTCAAAGCTTTAAATTTCAGTTGGATATTATCGTGTTTAACGCAGAGGCAAGTGTCACGTGATGCAAGATGAGGAGCTAATACAAAAAATGGTTTGTATTTTCGGAAAGTTGTTAATTTGTACCTCCCACCTTCACTCCTATATTTAACGTACAAGTTGTTCAATGTATCCAACAAATACCGGATTTGACACTTTTCTTTGTTTTTGGATCGACATTCCTTCTTGCCAGCGGTGCAACGGCTAACATCGTCTCTGATGAAAAAATTTTCAATTTCAGTTATTCTGCCTTTAGATGTTGTTTTCTTCTTGTACTTGGTTCTTCCTGATAAACCCATTAATTTAGCTACGAAAGTTTTTACTGCAGCGTTTTCTACTATCCCTTTCAATACTCTCTTTTCTGCTTGTTTCTTGCAGTTCTTATACGTCTTTTTCAAAGCAGCTTCTAACATTTCTTCGCGGGCATTCATTTTATCGATGGTGAGTTTCAGGTTTTCAATTTCAGTTTCACTGGCATTTTTTTGTCTATACAATCTTTTTTTCAACCTCTCTTTTGTTCTTTGCAGTGACTGTTCGTTTTTTTGAGATTGTTCAATTTTTTTTAATAATATGTAACACTTTTTTTTCATGTATTTTAATTTTGACTTTAAACTCGAATGTGGCTCTTGACTTTTTCTGTTAAGCGAATTTTCCCTGAATGATACTCCATCTCTATCAATGTCTTCGTTATCTTTATCTTGTTTCTCATTATTTTTGTTTGTTTTTTTATTTTTTCTTTGCCTCTTTTTTTGATCTCGCCATTGTTTTCTTATTTTATCTTTATCGCTGTCATCGAGTTGTGATATTTTCTTTCTGTTAGTTTTTATGCGTTGTAAGTCTTTTTTCTTTTGTTGTTCATATTTTTCGGGATTATCTTTAATTTTTTGGCGATAACGGCGCATTTTTTCAGCTGCAGTGAGCACCATCTTAAAATCTGAAATTCCAATAAGTACAATTATTTACCTATTGAATTGATACACCTAATTTATATTTCTTACGTACATGTATTATTATTATTTACAGGAAAAATGAGCCAACAGCAAACAAGCCTAAGGCAAGTTTTAGGTCACATGTATGTTTGGAAGTAAAGTAAAAATACACATTAAGAGTCTAAGAACCCTACCTCAGCTAACAAAAGAGCTGATAACTTTGAAACGGCTGAGCCGATTTTGATGAAACGTATCTAAGAATCATCGCCAAAAAACCTGCTTGTAAATAAAAAAAAACCGCATCCAAATCAGTTCACCCGTTTGAGAGCTACGGTGCCACAGAAAGACACACAGACACACACACACACACACACACACACACACACACACACACACACACACACACAACACACAACACACACACACACACACATAGCGGTCAAACTTATAACACCCCTCTTTTTGCGTCGGGGGTTAAAAAAAAACAAGTTTACACCATGTAAACCTTGCTTTACGTGATCCTGTCCGTGACTTTCAAGTCCGGCCTATACATTACCACCGCAATGGTAACGGACATGAGGTAACGGAATCGAGTGCTTCTTAAACAAAACTATAAAATTTCTACAATTGCTGATATTTATCACACATTTTTTCACATTATTGTAATCTTAAATAGTTCATTTAAGTTTTAGACATAAAATTTGCCTTGGAAACACGTTTTAACACCAAAAAACAAATTAATTTACTCACCGGACAGTGCCTGTAAAAACACAACCACACCCCAACCGTCAAAAATGAAACAGCTGTTTAAATAAAATGGCTGATTTAACCATAGACGTCTCTTTTTTCTTTTTTCGGTCTCAATATGATGTTGCCATTTAAATACAAAAAAAATACCACATTCAAACAAAAAATTATAAATTTATAACGAAAATGCGGTAACGGTACCTGGACATGTCCGGTAGGTCCATATGCCGGGGACAAGTTTAAAAATTACTTATTTAATAGAAATTCTGGCTTTGGCAACACAATTAACTGAAAAAATAGTTTAAATCCCGCCAAATTTCAAATATGTAACTAGAGGTTTGCCAGTGAAATAACTTTTTTTTTCACAAAACGCTGTTAAATGCCGGTTTTTTTTTAGGGGACAGTACTATACAACAAAATTGCAACATTTTAAACTTGTTTTTTGACAATTAAATATAGTTTCATGCGTAAAACTTTCACAAATATGACATGCCTATTTCATCTAAAATCAACTTATATAGTAAAGATTCTTGTAAAACTTATCAAAGAAGCACACTAGTACGATATAACCTGGGGACATGTAGAAAAGTCCATGTACATCTTTTCGCGTTCTCGCCCATATATCGATGGGTGCCTGGAACAAAGCCGCAATAGCCAAAACGGCAGTCTTTCGATTAAGCCATTTTCGTAATCTATGGACCTGAATACACCTTGTGAATTTTTTTTACATTTCTATTATGAAAACTCCCCGATTTAGCAAAATCACTATGGATTATATCTCGTTATTCTTGGCTCAAAGTCACAATTTTGTGTACTGGAATATTAGGACTATGGCGAATGATTAAAAGTATTTTTAACCTCATTACCGTACATGCTATTACAACTTTATTCCACGAAATAAAATAAATACGCTGATCAACAATAAGCGTTGCTGTAAAAATGTTTTAAAGTTTTAAAAGTAACAGTTATAGTGTTTCTTTTCATGAAAATAATTGGTATTGATTTTGTATTTAATTTTTGTATATAAAATTTTAAAACTGAGTTGTAGTTTAATAAGAGAATATTTACTGGAATAACAAAGTTATCAATGCAGTTTGATGAAATAATTTAAAAATTTAATGAAATTAGTAATAAAACTTTACTCGTTTCAGACTTTTACTTTTGTATTAACCCAACTAAGTATTGTATATCAACGAGTGTTAAAATCATAATTACTCCATCTTATTTTACAACTATCTTAAACCTAAGTACAGACTACAGCCATACCGCTGTAGGTAATTTACCAAAATGGTGACGCAAATTACCGCACTGTATTTCACTTTACTAGTTTGAAATTAAATTCAAAGGTAATATTCATTGCGATGATATACTGTAAACATTACCTGTAACATTGTGTATTACTGTTAATTACTTCAAAAATAAAATAAAGTAGTATTCAATGCTGCATCTTCCAAATTAATGCTAGAACGACTTTGGTTATTGCGGTTTTATTCCAGGAAAAGTTTTGATAATGTCGCACACGCAATGGATATTATTTCTCTCCCGCCTTCACGTGTTGCTGTCATTATCGCACTCATTCCGTAGCCTTAATAGCTAATAGCTATCCTTTTCACGTGGAACGATTATGCAGCACGTTGTTGACAAATCATTTTACTAATCAGTGCGTCTTTGGAAGCCGGTAAACAAATAAGTGCTTGCGTGAATAATTGATTAGTGCTATCCATAATGAAGAAACGCGTTTTAAACAAACAAACAAACAAAGGACATCAAGAAGCGAGTACAATCTTCGAGGTTAGTAGATACTTCTTTTAAACTGGCCTTTCACCCAAAGAGGGAGGCCTTCGCCCAGCAGTGAGACACATCAGGTTAGATAAAAAGAAGCCTTTCGCCTGCGGCTTCCCCCGCATGGACTACAGATTATGCCCAGCATTGGGATAAAAAGTAACCTATGTGTTATTCTTATGTCTAAACCAAGAAAAAACCAAGAGTATACCCCGTCAACTAGCCTTGGAGGTGATTCAGAATGTTTAGAAGCTCTTGAAGCAAAATTGTCGCGTAGTCCCTCCATAATTTCAAATTTTTCAACAATCCTCAATCAAATGGAGTGTTCCCCGTCAGAAACACTCATAGATGGCAATGTAGATATAACATTGAAACCTCCTCCAGAACTTCACAACTACCAGACTCATTATGACCCTGACAAGCCAAAATTCTAGTTCAGATAGTTAACCAGGAGCTTGTGTTGTTACTATAACAATAGAACCAATGATTCATGCGGTTGATACACTTTTGAATTCCTCTGAACCCCAACATGCTGAGAGCGCAAAAGATTTGAAGGTTTCAGAATTCGATACAACTTTAAAGCCAGATGATGTAACAACCTCGGATTCGAATCAAACATTGTGTTGCAGTTCAGATGAAAACAATTGTACACTTGAATCGCTACCCATTCAACCTACACAAGTTGCAACGGAAAATGCTGTCTCGTCTAATTTGGAACAAAATGTCACAATGCTGCAAGTTCCTAATCCCTCTGCAGATGTTGTCTTTTTTTAGCTCTGAAAAAAATATATCTTCTCCTATACGACTTATAGAGCAATGCACTGTGGATGTTGTAAAAGCTTTTGCACCCAGAAATGATGAACCTGAACGTGAAAAAACTATTGTTACAAACAAGTACGTCGTCTTCTTCTGCTGAAATTCTCATAATTCCATCGCTAAACATCGTGCCGCCCATACCACCAGAAAGAAATGTACTATCACTTATTGAGCCGTATGATGTAATTGAATGTGTTGGTGATGAATTTGTTGTTGATAACGATCCTTCGCCTTCTCCTCAAACTGTTATACCTGAAAATAACTTACCTGAGTTAATAAATGAGACAGAAAACAAAAAACGAGGAAAAGAAAAAGAAACGAAAAGGAGTGGGAAAGCAACAGAAATAAAACACTTAAAGATTCAGGTCTGGCTTACAAAGGGAAACGTTCAAAAAAAGAGTAGACTAAAACTACTCGACTAAAAGCGTTGGGTCTGTTTGCAATTGTAAAAAGAAGTGTGGTGAACGTATCACTCCTGAAAAGCGCGAAAATATATTTATAACCTATTATAAATTGGTAAATCATGAGCATCAATGGCAATATATAGCAAGAAACGTAAAAGTTAAAAAAAAACAAAAGAACAACAATAGACCGCAAATGCAACCGAACACAGACATTGAAGTACTATTTTCCAGATAAAGCAAAAAAAATACAAGTATGCAAGAAGTATTTTCTTAATACTTTGAGTATTTCTGACACTGTAGTTTATACTGCTTTAGAAAAACTACAGAATTAAGAGCCTTTGACTGATCAGCATGGTCGCCATAAAAATAGACCCCATAAAACAAATTCATTATCTGAAGAGAGCGCAATAAAACACATTAAGTTATTCCCTACGGTAGAAGCCCATTATGTGAGAAAAGATTCCCAAAAGTTATATTAAGAAGAGGATCTCAATATTTCAAAAATGTATCGCTTATATAAGGAATGGTTTGCAGCTGATAATTTAAATTGTGAAATGGCGAGTGCACGTCAATACAAGAAAATCTTTAATACAAAATATAATTACTCGTTCTTCAAACCAAAGAAAGATTTGTGTGCCTTATGTACACGTTATCAACAAGCAGACGAAGAAATTAAGAATAATCTGCAAAGCCGTTATGAAAAGCACATAAGAAGCAAAGAGATGGTGCGCGAACTAAAAGATACGGAAAAAGAAAACATTGAAACGTTTCAGACGATAGCCATATTCGACTTTCAAAAAGTGCTTTATGTCCCTAAGTCAGAAGTAGGAACTTTTTACTACAAGCGCAAGTATCCCGTTTACAATTTCACTGTGTTCGATGCAGGGTGTAAGGTAGGCTACTGTTTTATGTGGCATTTGACAATAGCGAAGAGAGGAGCTATTGAAGTCGGAAGTTGTTTACTAAAGTTTTTTAAAAACGAACATGAACGCTCAATAAGTAACATATCATTGTATTCAGACGGTTGTGTAGGGCAAAACAAGAACCGATTTATATTTGCCCTGCATTTGTATGCAAGTATAAAGTATAGGTTAACGATCACCCATAGATTTTTTGAAACTGGACACAGCCAAAATGAGGGCGACTCGATGCATGCGTGCATTGAGCGTGAGCTAAAGAAAAATAAAGTTCTTTACACGCCAGAACAAGTTTACTCAATTGCGATGAATGCCAAAATTAGTGGAGAGAAATATAATGTTATAGAGATGGATCAGACTGATTTTTGCAATATAAAACTGCTCAATTGAAAGTCAGAACTGGGTGCATGACTCAAACAGAAATAAAGTAGAATGGTCCAATATTATGGAAGTAGAAGCAAGCCACACTCATGAGGGGATATTAAAATTTAAATATAATTTTGACGACGAGTACCTGTACTTAAATACACGTGACCTACACACCAGATCCGCTAACCCGTCAAGGGGTGTCCGGGTACGAGGTGGACACTCACGACGAGGTATCCGAGTACGAGGGCGTCATACACTTCGTCCGACTGCTAATCTTACTTCGGAAAATTCAGTCGTTTCCGAGTTGCAAAGAGCTTACATTCAACCACATCCTGTGCCTAAAGCCTTGCACTCAGACTTATTAAGTCTTTGTAAAAGACAAGACATTCCACGTCACTATCATGGCTTTTATGAGTCCTTAATATGCGAAACTAATGACAATGTAGCGGCAGTACAAAACTCATCAAATTTTGACGATAACCCTCCATGTCCTGATGATTTATGTGATATGTTTTTTTTTTGATAATTACCTTCATTGTTTGTTAATTTAGAAGGCTAATGCAGATTTTTTATTTCAGTACCAAAGACATTTGAGTTAATTATAAGTTTCTGTTCAATGTTTTCTGATAATTTCTTTATGGTGTCAAGTTTTATTTACTTACTTAGTTTATGTATCGTACCTCCGGTGCAACACTGACTTAACTAACAAAAAATTAACATTACATGACAAAATTAACATTATTGTGTCTTTGTTGCTTCGAAGAGATGCGTATTTGAATTAAAAAGTCGTTTGGCGACTTAATCCCAATATCTAATTTTTTTTTCAGTTAAGTCACTGTTGCACCGGAGGTGCGACATTTATTTTTGATAGTTCTCGGTCATCAGTTAACATTAATAATTCAATTAAAGTATAAAAAATGTGATGCACATTGTTTATGAATAAAAATAAAATTTTGATTGTAAAAAAATCGTTTTAATTATTTTAAATTTTGTGTCATATACCTGGATAAAGAACATTAGTCTTTTTCTTTCCCAGCTCAGCATAGATTAAGCATTTACTTAACATTTATACGTAATACTGTTTTTTTTTTATTAAAACTACAATCATTTGAATACTATAAAAATACACAGTATTAACAAATACGTTTTCTATGGCAGTCACTAAGTTCAGGTAATATGAAAGCAATAGACTATTACAATATTACCGTATATCTTTTATAACAGTTTAAAAAGTTGTAAGTAACTATTGCTGATCGCCTGATTTTGCATTTTTTCTGGAATAAAGCCGCAATAGGCTTTGACGATAACGACTTTTAATGCATGAAGTGGCAATATCGTTTTTCCAGGTTTTTACCGTCTTCCTTATTTTCTATACACTTTTTGACATTTATGATACATTCGAAAAAAAATAACGCTTTATTTGACATACAAATTATTTTTCTAATCCGCGTTGTTCAGGTGTTATTCAACATTTCACTAAATTCTTCCTCCTGTAAAGTTGCATTTTTACGATTGCGGCTTTGTTCCAGGCACCCATCGATATGTATATATATATGTAATATAACCGAGCTTGTCATCACGATATCTCCAAAAGTTCTCAACCGATCTTAATGAAACTTGGTACACATATTCTTTGGATAATTATCTTGGACGAGTTCGACATCGGTTCGACAAGATGAGCGACATCGGTTAATTAGTTTAGAAATGGTGGCCATTTAAAATTTTCAAAATTTCGAAAATTCAAGTTTTTGTAACTTTATTGGTAAATAACTTTTGACTGACATAAGAAAGCTTATGTCTGAAAATTTTATGTTGAAGCTCATAAAATTACCTTCAATTTGACCTATAATACTTATACTTTATAATGATTTTTAGTAATTTAATCGGCCATTTAAAAATTTCAAAAAAATAAATTTCAGGTTTTATGACTTTAAGGGTAAATAACTTTTGACTGACAAAAAAAAATCTTATTTTTGAGAACTTTATGTTAAAGATCATGAAATTACCTTTAATTTTACTTATAACACTTATACTTTATAATGATTTTTAGTAATTTCATCGGTCATTTAAAAATTTCAAAAAAATAAATTTCAGGTTTTACGTCTTTAACGGTAAATAACTTTTTACTGACAGAAAAAAATCTTATTTTTGAAAACTTTATGTTAAAGCTCATGAAATTACCTTTAATTTTACCTGTAACACTTATTTTTATAATAATTTTAAGTAATTACTTACAGCAAAAATTATAATAATGGAAGTGAAGAAAATTTCATATCACATATGAAATCCACCTTCCATTTCGGGTGTGGCCGAATGGCATTTATTAACATAGGCAATTGCTGTCGTGTTATCTATTCTTAACAAAATTTGAGCACCAAAGACGTCAACTGCTAGTGCCTCGAGAGCCAGTTTTACTACGAACAGCTCCTTGTAGTTAATATGCCATTTTTTCTGCTCCTCGTTCCAAAAACCATGAACGCTATTATAGCCGTCAGTCGCACCCCAGCCTGAGTTTGAAGCGTCCGTGAAGATCGTCTTACTAAACTCTACCGATTTAATTTTACTATACCCAAGACGCACATTTTCTTCCCACCATGCTAGATCAGGTACGAGATCATCTGATATGACGATTGATGCCTCATAGTCAGACTGATTCCTGCCCAGGCAAACATTCTTAAAGTTCTCTAAAGGTCGCAAATAAAGCCAACCATAGTCCACACCCGGACATGCTGCTACCAACTTTCCTATCAGCTCAGATAACTCCCTGTTTGAGTGACTTTGACCTGCTGTGAAAGTCTTTATTAGTTTACTTAAATGGACCTTCTTCCCATCCGTCAGTTCAACCGATTGCTTTGCAGAGTCAATAGTGAAACCTAGAAAGTCACACCTCGTACTTGGAGTCAACCTGCTCTTCTTTCTATTAATTAAAAACCCCAAAGACTCTAACAGAGTAACTGTGGCACAGACGTTCTCAGAACACTTCTCAGCCGAATCCTCAATACACAGGACATCGTCCAAATAAATTACAGATTTATAACCTCTCAATCTAAGTGATCTGACTACAGGCTTTAGAATCTTCGTAAAAACATATGGGCTAGTGCACAGCCCAAAAGGTAAACATGTAAACTGATAAATCCTACCCTTAAACTCAAATCTTAAAAACTTTCTATGCTTGGGGTGAACCGAGACTAGGTAGTAGTTAGTACGCGTCCTCCATGTCTAATGAAGCAAGATAAACGTCTTTTAACGTCAGACCACGCGCTGTTCTCAGATCTTCCATCTTGGAATGAGATGGGTCTATAAACTCATTCAACTTCTTAAGATTGAGAATAAATCTATCCGAGCCATCTTTCTTCGGCACTAAGAAATAAGATGAAAGAAATTGTCCCTCCTCTGGGTGACATTCTTCAATCGCCCCCTTACTCAACAGTTTCTGGATTGCTTTCTCAAACCTTTGGACCTCATAGTCCTCAATAACAACTCTAGGTTCGCGTACCTGTTCAACCTGACGACTAAAGCCTAGCTTATAACCTTTAATACAACCTAGCACAAACTCGTTATCCGTTATATTCTCCCAAGCTTCATAAAAACGCCTCAAGCGTCCTGCAACTTTACTTACTTCTATTGTTGACTCTTGTTTTTTGGAGCTGGCTTCGTTGTTTGAACCGAAGTCTTTATCGGCTGTTGATTTTGTCTGGTCTGAAACCTCTGGTTCTGGCGAAAAGGAAGACGTGGCCGACTCTGGCCCCAATTGCCCTGCTGGTATGGACCGGGCCTGCGTCCCACCGGGCGATAGAAGTTTAAATGTCTCCCTTGATTACCAGCAGCCTGTGCAGGTGCCTTAGCCGCTGACACCACCTTATCTGCAGCCTTATTTGTCTTAATATTCTCCACTAGATCCTTACCGAAAAGATATTCATCTGCTTTAGCCTTTTCTAGAATCTCTTTCGTCGTTTTATCAAACCCTGGCGTAATTGTCGCCTTCCTTGACAAAGACTGCTGATGAAAAGCATCAGCGAGGATTTTAGAGGCCTCAAATAACTTCTCAAACGCATCATCCACATCGAGAGATTCTGTTTCAGTCATGAGAGAAGATGCTACCGAACCTACCGCCATCAGCGCTGAGCCTATTGAGTTTTGTGTCAACACACGGCAGTTGTCTCTCTTTTTCGAGCTGACAGACAACTTAGACTCAATTGCTAAGTTAATTTTAGGAGCTTCAAATCCATCCGATCTCTTGTATTTTGTCAGCAGCTTGTCTCTGTCGTCATTGCTCAGTCCTTTTTCAGCCCAAAACTTTAAGCGACTCTTCATTTTGGGATGCAAATCTAACTGAAGACCCTTTTCCTCGGATGGGTCTTCTCCCAGAACAGTTTTCATTTCATCTTGTCACCGGGACAGTTTGAATTTCGCGCGACGAAGCTCCAGACGCTGTGAGCGCCGTTGCTTGGTTGGTAGGCGGGAGATGGCGGTTCGGAGGAAAACGTGGAGCGACGGCATGGAGAGACTGAAAAAAGGAAAGAGGAGGTATTCGAGTATGAGAGCGAGCAAGTGTTAGGTCGCAGAGAGATACAACAAATTAATTTTTGATTAATAAATTAACTGAAGGTAATAATTAAGGAAAATAATTATTGTGGATGTAGCTAGGCCGTGCCAGCTCTCCTTGGTTAATTAATTAAGTTGAAGTAGAGTAATTTTATCATGAATAGTACGAATATTGTTAGGGTTAAATTAAATAATTAGTGGTTAGTAGATAGCGTCCGGTGGACGCGGGAAGAAATTTAACCGAAGGGATTATCCAATGTCCGGTGGACATAGAAAGTTAAATTTATTTTATTGAGTAAACCCGGTGGGTAAATTATTATAAAAGTGTCGATCCGGTGGATCTTTAGTTAGTTTGTTGGCCCGGTGGGCAGAAAATTATCAGTCGTGTCGATCTGGTGGATCTTTTAGTTCGTTAGTAAGCCCGGTGGGCAAGTTGTTAAAAATAAAACAGTGTAAATAAATTTAACCGAAGGGATTATCCAATGTCCGGTGGACATAGTAAGTTAAATTTATTTATTGAGTAAACCCGGTGGGTAATTTATTATAAAAGTGTCGATCCGGTGGATCTTTTGGTTTGTTAGAAAGCCCGGTGGGCAAGTTGTTAAAAATAAGAACAGTGTAAATAAATAAAAGATTCAGTGTGTACGAGTGTGTTTTATTCCAGTGATTCCCTCTCTCAAAACTTTTAGTAAACGACCCTGATTTTTCAGCCGAGCATACGGTTCCAGGAACCGTCCAAAATCCTGGTGGCGCCCTTTCCCGGGGGTGTCCAGTTGACTTAAATTTAATTTAGATTTCTGTTACAATCTGTTAAAAACGCCTCCTTAAGCTCCTCCGCTGGCTTTTCGGTCTCGTTACCTACGGGTAAAAACGAATAGATGGTAAAAGGTTCAAAATATGACATAGAGATGTCGCTACTATTTTTATTTTTTTTAATTATAAATTTCTCATAGCTTGTCAACCACAAGCGTAACTGTTTAAATAATAAAACCTTTGTAGAGATAATTATTTCTCAAATGGTCAACTTTACATTGACGTATTGTCTTCGTGTTCTGCCACACGTGCAGACGCAACTAAGTGAATCTCAATGTTTTATTGTGTGTACACACAATGACAAAGGCCCTCTTACCGCCAGTGTAAGTGTAGGCCAGATTCCGCCATCTTGGCAGTGCTCACCAATACTCATGACATACTGTTTATGTAAGTAATGGCCGACTTACCGCTCGTGTAAGCGCGGGCCCTATGCCATCATTAATTAGGCACAATTATTTATTTATAATGGATTTTTGTAGCTGTTAATTATTTACCTTCAGAATCAGAAACCTCCTCAGTAAACGTTTTGTCGCCTGAAAGCTCCTCCGTAGACCCAGTCTCAGCTACATTCGACGCCATGGCGTCTGACTTGTCTGCCGACGAGTTCAACGGCTCATCAGACCCTCTCGGCGTCTGCTTTAGTTTTTTCACCACCTCTTCAATAGAAATCTTAACTGATATACCTTTGCGCTTAGACATTAGGCTCTCAGGCTCAATGTAATTAATTATGCACCAAGTAATTGTTAATTGTAATTTATAACCAGAAAAATATATAACGTAAATAATCCGATGTTCACTCTAGTGCACAACAAAGAGATATGAAGAGTAGAGGTTTGAATACCTAGTTTTGGATATCCTACATGGGTATGTGTTGTTTACACGTACTGATATCATGCTGGTTTTCCCAAACGCGGGGTCACGAAAACAGTACTTATCTGTATTGGTCAGTTTTAAAATGCAAACAAACCTATGTTTAGTTCATAACAGGATAATTTGTAATAAAAAACAAAAACCGACTTCAAACAGTAAAATAAAAATAGTTTCCATTTCGAAAGTGTAATATAAAATCTTGAAGTGAACTGATTATGAGGCAGACACAAAAAAACTACTCCACCGATTTTCAAAATTACTTCACTGTTAGAACGCTACATTATCAGCGAGTAACATCGCGTATATACGACATGCAAGACAAGCCGAGACAAGGTATACCGCGGGTGAATCTGCGGGCGGATCGCTAGTTTGCCTATAAAATTTGACGACTCTATATAACCTACTCTAATCTAGATTTCAACCAATACTCCTAAATAACTATTAATTAGTAACGAACAGTAGTTTACAGTAACTGTTACAAACTATTGCACCGTTAATCGAAATCCTCAGCACTGCTCGAATCAGAAGGTGTTTCCATGTTTGCACCATGATCTTCTGAAATCTTCATCATCTTGCGGTCATTTTTGGTCCAAGCTAATTGATATGGCGTTTTTGTTGCGTAGTTTAATGCGTCTATTGCTATATTCGTCTGGTCACAGAGCCATTCAACAAGGAGGTAATCATTTTTGTAGATTGCTAAGTGAAGCGCTGTATTACCACCACGCCGATCCTTTCCATTTATATTTGCCCCCATCATGACGATCATCTCAATCAACTGGGCTGCAAGTCCACCACCTTGTATCACAGCAACATGGATTGGCTGGCAGCCTTCATAATCATATGCTTGTAGAAGATGACGATGCTCGGCTTGGAGAAATGGATCAACACGGCATAGAAACGGCATGCTCCCAGCACCACAAGCGTCATGGAAGTAATTTCTTCCTCTAGAATTTCTTGTAGCAATCATACTGAAGAAAACTTCCGACGTCATATTGTGAAAGATTGAGTTTAAAAGAAAAAACTTTAAATAAATCACGTTCCCTGATGAAAGTCAACTATCCCTTAGAACTGCTATTTATACCCTATGAATATCAACGAAACTCTCAAGCGGACAGCATAATATTGTTGACAATAATATTATCGATTTGGGTTTTTCCCATAAGTCTTTTGATACGAATAAATACCAAATGCTGATTCCGGAGGAGGTTATCGGGAACTAACAGGAAATTTCCCACATTATCGTCGTCTGGGTTTTACCCATCATGCATGTTCATACAATAGAATATTGTTAAATCGGTTTACCCTTATCGGTTCATAATGAGACCATGAACTCCAGAACATGGTAAACTAAATTATTTAAGGATGGCTAACGCTAATGGTCAAATAAGAAGGTATTTCCATGTTTTGTGGGCGTTAATTATTAAAGGACCATTTTTCTGGGAATCAAATGACGTGAACCCCTTTAAATACCCCTCGTACTGTAGCGAGGAGCTCAGTGTCTCTCGAGACTACCTGGAGGATAGTATCCAAAAGAGTTATTGAGCGGACAAAAAAGATTATCGTGGAGTACGAATAAGAATGGACCCACAGCGATACTACAGTACAAGGCAAGTGGCCAGCATCACGGTGTTTTCGGCCATTTCATCGTGCACGGTGCTGGCTATATTGAATTTAATTTGTTTGGTAAATCTTCCGCAACCCAAATGTGTTCTGGTGTCCCCTAACAATACAACGGGGGCGTCGACGATCATGCCGACGCCGCCGCCGCTGGAAATCCGAAAAAACAAAATCAAAATCATTTTGATTAGCTATCACTAAATGAATACAATTGTAAGCCATTAGTAACCGCGCCGAAGACAGCGTGGCGTCGAGGGTTCCACGCGAAATGATATAATAAACAAATAGGTACGTGTCCAAGTAGATATAAATTTTCGTCGAGCATCTAACGTAATCTGTTGACAAATTCGATGTAAAACAAAGACGAAAGCTGTCAGTGTCCTTAGCTGTACACTAATTATAATGGAGTCATATAAACAAACAAATTAGCCGAATTTTTATCGACAAACAAGGCGTAAATCTTAACGAATTTTTAGTGTGGTAAAAAAAAGTTCAAAAAATTATACCTCTTTTTTCAAAGATTCAACATCCAAAGCGTTTCTCGTTAATATGGTTTTTTTCTTTGCCTAAGCGCTAACACATATGAATTTAGGTTAACCAAACTTTTTAGTGATTCTCGCTATTAAACGTAAGTTACATTCTTGTCCAGATGATCACAAAACATTCCAAGATTACCGATTTTAATTTTATAAGCCAAACACAAGTTTGATTGCATACATGTTGGGTGAGCCACAATGTCTTCGCGAGTAAAATTCTTGGTTTTATTGCAGGTGAAATAACTCACACCCAATACTTGAGAGAACAATCACAGTTTTTATTTCTGTCATTAAAGATTAATGGTTTCGCCCAATTTTCTAGATAGGAACTACATCAAGATACGCCGTTTTGCATGAATAGCGAAATGGTTATGTCATTGCCTCGAAAAATGATGGGATCATTGAAGGGGCATAAAAGCGTCCCACTCAGTTTTTCTTGATCAATTTCACTCTGTCTTCAGCCGGGATAGCATCCCTGTGGTTATCATCATGGCAAACTTTGTGGTAGTGAAATTTGATGCAATTTCGACGTACGGGACGAACCCGTACAAGTGTGTACCCGGCTGGTGGCTTAGTGACAGTTTCGAGAACAATGTTGAGGTTCCGTATCCCTCAAAATTCCAGATTTTTGACGGTTTTAGGAATATCTTCAACCTTGAGCCGCCGCTTAAGGGATGGCGCAAGTATAAGGGCACTATCGTACACAAAACAGGTAACTATCTTTTAGGGATCTTGTAATTTATAATTATTAAGAGCAGAAAGTTTGTTAGTTTGTGTTTAACTAGCGCGATAAGTATTTAGTGAGCGCATGTGATTTTTTGTGAAAGTAGTGACATATAAAAAAGATATATAACAAAAAATAACTACAGTATTATTGGTGATAACTCCAGCTGTGTAGAGATAATGCCATCACAGGTTAAACGTGTGCTTGGCGCGAGACACTGCCGTGCTTCCGTATAAGCGTGAGATTTCGTTACTTTTTTGAAATAATGTCTTTAGTCAATTTTTAAGGGCAAACTTACAATAACAATCTATAATTTCAATCATTACAGACACGTACTACGAAGGACTGCGATTTATCCACACGCAGGACCCATCATACTTGCCAGAGGAGCTTATGTTCATCAAATTCTTATCAGTTAGCGTAAAGGCTCCTAGGAAAAGACCGTTTAGTAACTTTGGACTGAGGATTTGCCAAAAATTTTGTAGATTATTTTGAATACAAACTATTTTTTAACAACTTTGAGTATTTATTAAATAAATCACCAATTTCCAAGCAGCTAGAACCCTTGCCTACTACTTACTAGGTTAATGTAGGAAGTTATGGATAGGATTCAACATTAACTAAATAAATACTCAGTGATTTTCAAACATAGAGTGATTCGCTATGAATCTTTATTTTAAAAGATCACTTTGAGAGATGAGTTGTTACTCGACAGAGAACAGCCGCAGACTAACTATTTAAAATAAAACTATTTTATTGTAAGGTCTAATTCTCTACGTTATACTAAGTAAAACACATGTTTTCTTGCACAAAGACCATAGTGCTTGGTTGTACTCTCAGTATAAGGATAAGAAGTCCTTTTACAACTCAAGTACCTAAGGTCGTAAAATTAAGCCTATACTAGCCCCTTATTCAAACAGCACCAATGTGCCTTAAATGTATTTTCTAAAAACTTAAAAGTAATAAATTAAAATATAATAGTTTTCTTAAGTAAATATTTCTAAGAACTAAAATATATAAATAAATAAAAGTTTAAAACTAGAATTTATTTTTGCTCAGAGTCCAACAGTTAACCCTCTCTAAAAATGATAGATCTAGTATCTTATATTTGTAGACCAAAGTATATCTGCTAGTGAGAGGGTCAAAGTCAAAACAAAAAAAAAATCACAAATAATGAGACCATTAACTACATAACTATTGTTTAAATATTTCACTAACTTTAAACTAAAACGATGAGTGAGGTGTGTGAATCATAACCTGTAACAAAGAAAACACCGACGTCAATTTCTATTGATAACACTGAGGCCTAATTGGTAAGGTAGAACTTAGAGTACTGTACGCTGATAAAGTAGGACTTACGCAGTAGCGCAGACGATGCAATTGATCTTCAACCTGAAGTACTTTTCTTTTCGTGGAAAGTTCTCTGTATGACCATTTTTGCGCAGCCAAATGTCGAAGTGATAATACTGCAGCTTGGCAGTGACACCTCCGAGGGAAATGGTCGTGCATTCTATGTATCTACTTGCCCTCCATTGCTTGCCTGCTGCTTCAAATACTAGGCGCTTTAGATATGGCGTCGGATATGAGCACCACTCTCTGGGCAAGTAGCATAAGTATTTCAGGCACATCATGGGAAACTAAATGCAGTTGTAAGTATGAGACGACTGAACCGCAAATAAAAACTTTATTGAATGCTCGCTAATTAAACAGTTTAATAATTTCTACCTCTGTAGCACGGCGTGTGTTGATGATTCTGCAATGAAGCGGTCATTCAGATAAAATTGAGTGCATAATTAACTCACTTATTCAGGGTTGGGTCACCAGTCTATGTGCATCCAATAGTAGGTCTTAGAGTCAGGACACTAAAGTCTTACACCTTATCCTGAGATATTTTATTACGCCAGTTAACTTCTATCTCACAATTCAACATGTAAGCATCGTTCATAATAAATCACCATTTTTTAACCTTTGTGTTATTTAGTTTATCAAGTTAAGAGACGGTTTTGTCTCTACAAGATGGAGCGTTTGTGTTCCATGTAACTCGATGGTTGATCTGGTGTTTTCATCAAGGTCGCGGCTCTACATGTAGATTTACAAGTGGCGTGTCAGGTAAGGGGATGATTAATGCGTGTCCTCTTGAAATCAACAGGAATGAAGCCGTTTTACTGGGAGCTACGCGTAGCCGTAACATTCCTCCCCATTTTATGAGTGAGCGACGGGGTTTCCATTGGCCCCGTCGCAAATACTAGTCACGTCTCGCGAACCTTATACAACAAGTCTTACAGTGGTTTAAGTCATAGTTACTCTTACATGATACGATATTGGTATATTTTGTATAATGGTTATCTTATATTTTTTTGCCCGGTGAGATCGAAAGTACGAACTTCGAGGTTGTAACACCCAAAGGTTTACTTTTATATCTATACCAAAAACATAAAGTACTAAGTAAGTGAGGGTACCTGACCTCGATTATTGAAAAAAATCTTATGGAATCGGCGAACGGCACGTTAATTTGTATGTATCTTATTGAGAATAAACTTCATTGTTTGCATAAAAAAAGTAAGTAAGTATTTTCAATAATACTTAATGTAAGAAATGAAATTATTGTGAAATAAACTGAACGTTTGATGAAATATACCTTCTATTTCGGGTGAGTCGAATGGCGTAATTTGAATGTAGTTTTCCTGTAATGCTCATATATCTGATATCCTTATTAGGGATGTGACAGACCTCCATAGTGTAACCAAAATTATCGGATATTTATACTAAAAAGTTTTATTGACTCAATCTGTACATTTAACTTTGCTATCAAATTTTGTGATAAATAATCGTTTTATGATGCAGTAATTCACATTCTACTATTTTTTTCATTTTTGTCTGTCTGTCGGTCGGTATGTCTGTTTGTAACTCAAGAGCGGCTTGACCAATCTCGATAAAAATTAATATACATTAAGAATATGTGAGCGCAAATGACAGGACATATATGATATCGGCAAACCCTATAGAAATTATAAAAATAAATTTCAAATAATTATTTACGTATTTCATTAGTAACCATATTCATTTGATTTGTTTTATCGTTATTAGATATTTATAGCTCCTAGAAGTTGGATACTTAGCAAGAATATTTTTTTTGTCATGTTGAAATCAACCCGGCATGTGTATACTGGGTCTTTGAGTGAACAGTCGAAAATCAGATTTCCCATTTTTGGGGCTATTGTTTCAATTTTTATTAACAACGGTTTTAAACTGTTGACTCTGACGACTGCTAAGCCATATAGAAGACACTGCAAAAAGTAACTCAGAATTTTTGAAGGCTTTTTGAAACCCTAGAAATCTGTGAAAATAAGACCGATCTTTAAAAGACCCAGTGAACACACCGTGTACTAAAAAATTAAGTGTACACACGAAGGGCTAGTTACCAACGGGTCTTAAATTTCGGATTCAACGTTATGGAGGTACGTCCTTATCTTAATATATATAAATCTCGTGTCACAATGTTTGTCCTCAATGGACTCCTAAACCACTTAACCGATTATAATAAAATTCGCACACCATGTGCAGTTCGATCCAATTTGAGAGATAGGATAAGGTAGGGTAGGGTAGTGTAGGGTAGGGTAGGGTAGTGTAGTGTAGGGTAGTGTAGGGTAGTGTAGAGTAGTGTAGGGTAGGGTAGTGTAGTGTAGTGTATGTAGGGTAGGGTAGTGTAGTGTAGGGTAGTGTAGTGTAGTGTAGTGTAGGGTAGTGTAGGGTAGGGTAGGGCAGGGCAGTGTAATGTAATGTAAGGCGGTACGAAGTTCGCCGGGACAGCTAGTTCCTTATAATTATTTTAACTTATAATTACTTCAGTTAATTTTTGTAATTCGGTTGTATTGTTTCAAAAATGAAATGTATTGTGCGAAATTATAGGGGTAGATGTGGTGTTGAGTCTAGGTGTTTCAAATATTGCAGGGCCCACCGGGACTCGTACCGATTGCTGAGCCGCAGTTTATACCCGAACAAGCAGGCTTCAGACCAGGGAAGTCTACAACTGGTTAAACCTTAGGCCTCACACAGTTCATCGAGGACGGCTACGAGCTGGGTAAGATCACAGGTGTAGCTTTCGTCGACCTATCAGCTGCGTATGATACTGTGAACACTCAGATGCTTCTGGTAAAGTTTGCTGGGCTGACTAAAGACCCTGGGTTTGTTAATATCCTCAAAGAGCTACTTTGCAATCGCCGTTTTCAGGTCCATCTTAACTTAGAGAAAAGTCGATGGCGCAACCAAAAGAATGGCCTCCCACAAGGTAGCGTACTAGCTCCCACTTTATTTAACATCTATACTAACGACCAGCCCAATCCACCAGACACGTGCCGCTTCCTGTACGCTGACGACTTGGCGCTGGCGACACGGTGCGACAGCTTTGAGAATGTAGAAATAACACTAAGTGCAGCACTGGATACCTTGGGAAAATATTACCAAGCCAACTGCCTGAGACCAAACCCGTCGAAAACCCAAACTTGCGCTTTCCATCTCCGAAATCACTATGCAAAAAGGTCACTTTACGTCGTTTGGCAAGGGGTACCCATAGAGCCTAGCTTTCACCCAAAATATCTGGGTGTGACACTGGACAGAACGCTCACATTTAAAACCCACTGCAAAAACACGCGCCAGAAGGTGGACTCACGGAATAATCTTCTCCGAAAACTAACTTCAACGAACTGGGGCGCATCAGCCCACACCTTACGTACCACTGGTCTAGCACTGTGCTACTCCGCAGGTGAATATGCGTGCCCAGTTTGGCACCGGTCCACACACGCAGGCAGGTAAATGCGGCCTTAAATGAAACCTGTCGAATTGTCACTGGCTGCCTAAAACCTACCCCGCTAAATAAACTGTACCCCCTAGCAGGAATTGCCCCCCCCCCCCCTGAAATCCGTAGGGAGATAACATGCGCTGCAGAAAAATCGAAGCAGGAACGCGATAAAAGGCACCCACTGTTTGGCCACAGACCTCCGCCACCCCGTCTCAAAAGCAGAAAAAGTTTCCTGAGGAGCACGGAACCCTTGGTGGGTACTGCTTCTGAGAAGCGTTGCTCTGTATGGCGACAAAAACAACCCCCACCAAAGGTGTACGTGCAACCATCAGAAGAGCTGCCTGCAGGATATAAGACCCCATGGCCAACGTGGAAGTCATTAAATCGTCTCCGAACACAGGTGGGTCGCTGCAAGGAGAACTTGATAAAGTGGGGTATGCAGACCAACCAGTAAACGCAGTGCAGCTGCGGAACCGCACCACAGACCATGGCGCACCTCCTCACATGCCCAGTCTGCCCCTACTCCTGTAGCGAGTGAGACCTAGTCGACGCAACGGAAAGGGCCATCGGAGCGGCCACTTTCTGGTCGAGATTGCTGTAGAGAAGAACCCATCGACACGAAAAGAAGAAGAAGGGCCCACCATAGATCGCTCAAAAAAGAGTGTCGGCAGTATAATCTCTATGACGATATGTTATTACAAAATCTTTCACCTAAAGAAAGCATTTCTGTCATAGAACAGGAACTTCATCTTCGTGAAAGATTTTGTTATAAATATTGTATAGAATCCGATACTGCCCACTCAAGGTGGATCGAATTTCTGTTAGAGCAAATAGAATATTACGAAAGGTACGGAATTCAGAATAAGTTGTTGGATTTATTTTGTATTTTTTGTCAGAAAATACCCGCCAAAAGCTTTAATCATTTCTGATGAGAACGGTGATCATACTCCAATTGTATTGCAGCATCATATAAGGAGACTAATTTGGGACAAGGAACCCTAAAAAAGGAACTCAGCGCCTCTGATATTGCCAGTGAGTACCAACAATTTGACGTAACATCATACATCTCATCTGATTTTTCTTTATCTCCTTTTTTTAATCATTAATTCTGGAGACAGCTGATGCACGCAGTTAAACGTGTAAATTAATGTAAATCGGATAGAAAATTTGTCCACTCAACAAGTCAAGTCTGAATCGAATTAGAGCACGGTTCCGCATAGAACATTATCTGTCTCTTGCCGCGTATTGAATCGTTTATTTTAATGTCTCGCACGGAACGCTTGGGCGCCAGGCTGTCTACCGCGCCGATACTAATAGCGTAGGATTGTGTTTATCAAATAATAGTTAGTTGAAATGAGTATATCGGCTCGCAAATGAGTCAACATCGCTCTGAACGATTATTATGTATGTTTATGTTAATGACAGTCCACTTTAGGTCGAATGTGTATCAATAAAATGGCCGTAAAAAAGGAAAGACCGAAATTTTTACGAGCGAGACCAAACAATATAAATTAACATCACAATGTACTTCTACGCACACTCAATTTAAATCTGCAAGATTTCGGGCGCTATTTTTGTCAGTTATACCTTAGCTGTCGAACTTTTTCCATCCAGTTTCGGTGATCTAACATGTCCCAAAAGTTCGCTGTTGTTAAGTTCGAAGCGATTAAAACGTACGGGGTCAATCCTTATAAAGTCGTCCCGTTGCAATGGGTCAAGAGAATCTGTGGAAATCAAGTGCTAGTGCAATAACCTTCAAAGGACGACGTGCTCACGGATTTTGAATGTATTATTGAGTGCATGCTTCCCTTACCGATGTGGAAGGAATACAGTGGAACGCTGGAGCATGTGACAAGTGTGTTACTGTTTTTTGAGTTCGCAGACAGCTGCTTGTTCATTGGACATAATTTGGGCCTGAGGGAGCCCTTGCCAAGGAGATTCTTTAGGTTATGGTTTTTTGTTGCAGACTCATACCTTAACGGGTTGGTGTTCATCAAACAGAGACGAAATGAATTTATCCCGGAAGAGTTGTTAAATCTCGAATAAATGGAGTGATTGTGAAAACAAATATTTTGCAGGTATGTATATCACTTAATAGTTATTTTCGATACATAGGCCAAAAGCAGGCTTTAATTGAGGTACGAGTCTAAGAGCGAGTCTGAGTGAGCTGTGTACCCCCACTTGCCATTAGGCTCCGCCCTGTATCAGTCCCTAAGACAAGTTCCAAAATTTAAGTCTACTGATAACCTCACTTTTAGCCTCAAGTATCGAAAAAAAATTTTTATTGTTTGCGTCTAAAGTTGAATAGAAAGAAAACGAGAAATTAATTATTTGGTAAAAATTTGAATTAATTTTAACTTTATAGTAGGGTAATATTGTAATTAAATTTGACAAGTTCAAAAGGCAGGTTCTCATGAACGATTAAACCGTTTACGCATGCGCTAGAGTTGGCCTTAGCGTATGAATACATTATAATGCATAGTAAAAAGCTAAGCACATACTTTATGCAATTTATATATATTTCCTATAGTGAATTTCTTCCTCGCATAGCTGGTCAGGTGAGAATCTTAATTCTGTTTATTTTTTTGCACTTCTACTACAGAATGCTAAAACATCATTTGAATATGGGACTTTACGCCCGCCACACAACGCTCAAATATTGAACTTAAGAGGTAGGAGTTATAAAAAAACCTTTTTCGTTGATAACAGTTTATTTATTTCGTAACATTATTTTCCTAAGCTTCTCTAACATTATAGGAAAATCTATTGTTAACAACGAATTTGCCTAGCACCACATTTTAAGTTATCGTTTCAAAATCGTTACTGAAGCATAAAAACTAAAATATGCGTATGTAAACAAATACAAGCTTCAAAGAGCCGTAGATTCCTCCTAAGAATAAATGCTTGGTCAGAAATATCAAAAGCTTCTTATATTAGAAAATCAAGTAATCCTACCGTAATTTAAAAATTATAACAGCATTCCCGCAGCTGAATTTTGACGTCAACGGAAACAATTACGATCGTATCTGTGTCAAAATGTATCGACAGCTTGGCTAAAGCTGTCTCATTAATTTAAAATTTATTTGGTTATAAAAATACCAAAAATGCTTTAGTAATTTTCTTGGAATGATGAAAGACATAAAAGTTTTGTTACCGCCAAAATAAACCTTTCTGGATATCACGGTGTCCACGAACCGATAATCGATTTGACATTGGACTAAGTCAAACAGGGAAATTATTTTCAGGACTGATAACCGAGCTTTCAGTCACCTGAAGAGGTGTCTTAGTGGACACACGCATTCGACCTTTCTCCGAACGGAACAAAAATGTCCGAGCAGTTGAGCATCACTGAAAGAATAAGGAAGTTCTTCAGGCAATTAGGATGCATTAAATCAGAACTTCCGGGAAATTCTAGCCAAGCTGAGGACCAAGGTCGTGATTTTCCTCTTCAAGACATTCCGGAAGATTTCGGGCATCTGCTCAGGCGCAGGAGGTGGTCCTACGTTACACCTGGAAGATTGTACGGAGGGATACCATGGGATCTACCGGCCAATCAGAGACAGAGTGATGCCCAAATATGCGGCCTGCCCTGTTATTTTGGTGAGTAGTTCGCTTTAATACGGTAATTGAAATGTATTATGCTAACACATGGGTTCTTATCACGCTAACGTTGAAATTTACGATAACTTGTTGCACATGCGTGCTATTTTTCTACATCAAGTTCGTTCATTGTTCCCACCAAATCGACTGCACGTGTTGAATACCTTTATTCCCGAATAATATATATTGAGATTGACTAGGACATTGAAATATTTCGAAGGGATGTCTTGATATTCTTTAGTGGCGTCCGAGGAGTCGAAAAAAAAAAGAATTGAATAATTGATGTCAGCGCGGTTGCCAAGTTTTAAATGAATGCGTTTGCCAAATTGACTGAGACTGATAACTGATTAATGCAACTGTTTATTTTAGTTCACAAATAGTTACAAATAACGCAAGGGACATAGATAGTGATATAGTCTTTTAATCCAGGTTTCTTTGTCTTGTCACCGAATTTCCGGGCCCAGAAATAATCAGAGTGACGTACGATAGGAGCCGCTACTCCGCTGCGTAAGATCACGAAACCATCACATTTTCCATATTTCGAATAGTAAAACTTGAAATCCTTGTAGAGGGCGCGTTCCAAGTTTTCACATGTCAACCATTGACGCGGGACCACGTAGACTTGCTTATGAACTTGGTCCCTGAAAAATACACACCATTACTTGCAAAAAACTGGGCCTTATATTATGATTGCTACTTACAGTTTTTTACTACTGTAGCGGGACATTTTGAAGAAAACTTGAGAATTATTTATCCAGCTCAACTGCAGTACAGCATCCATCCACTCAGTAACACAGAATGAGGTGATTCAAGGCGAAAGCGAAATTCGACTGACAGTTCGGATAAAATTATCGAGTCCATAATGTGGCTAAAATCACAAAGGTCGAAAGTACCAACTGTTTACACTGAGCGCATCATCAGCTTGGTTTTTCAAACAATTTCATTATACACTTTGGAAAATTTTAAATAAATTTTACTTTCTATGCAAACCACTTCTTACTATGGTACATAGTACCGGTGAACTTCATTTTACCAACATCAAATTTTATAGTGGCCCATAGTCATTGCAGTTGCAAGTGAAGTTTCGTATAGTATATGATACAAAGTAAAATTTACCGTAGTAAAATGAATTAGAGCGCCAAGTTAAAAATTAACTCATGTTCAACTGAAATCAATCGAAATAAATAAAATTCGATAAATAAATATAAATGTTTTTTTTTAACAATAACTAAATTTATGAACCATATGACAGTAACTCAAAAAAGCTCAAAAATCAAAATTTTTTTATAAACAGCAAGCTTGCACACTCTACTTACATTTGATTTTATTCCAGGCGTAATTTATAGTCAGTAGTGGTCTTAACGTTCCAAGAGCGATCGAACGACCAAAGTGAAATGACGAATGTTCTACTTTATATATAGAGCGATAACTAAGGATGGGCAATGGTTGGGATTTAAATTAAATCCAAAGGTGGAAAAGACTCTTTCCACTGATGCTGACGATGCAATGGCCCCAAATAACTGTCTTAAAATGGGGTATATTTTGTCTTGCGTATCTTCATCAAAAACATTTTTTTGGGACTGCCACCACTCCATAGCTGTAACATTTTGTAAAATTTCCTCACTAAACATCACTGATTTGAATGGATGTGACTTGGACTTCAGTTTAATTATGAGTGGCAGTAAACCTGACCCTTCATATTGAGTCCTAGCTTCCTCTAGCGCACTTTCTTCCTCTTCTTCCGAAAGGTGGTTTGTTGTGTGAGTGGGATCTAGTAAATAAGCTAAAAAGTGACTAGGGGTCATCGCCTGCTCATACCGTTTTTTAAACATTGCCAGCTGTCCAATACTTATTTCAGTTTCCTCAAACTTAGCCTCTAGACCCTTCCATGCCTTTACTGCATCTGACAATGACGCATTGTTTTTTTGTAGGGAATCTAACGTTATGAATATTGGTTTCAATAAACGAAGAAAATCTTCGACTGATCTTTTCAGAACAATGTTCTCAATTTTGCGCTGAATAGCAGTATCTATTGAATTTCTGTTCTCTTCACAAATTTTCAGCAATTTTAGCCATTCAGAAATATAAACTTCGAAGCAATCATTCAAAGTATTCCAGCGCACATCTTGTGGTAACACCAAAGCTTTTCCTCCTTCTTTTTTATACAGTGCGCTTGCAGCGTGATTATTCCGAAAATATTTTATTATTTGTACAACATGCTCTTTTACGGTACCCATATCTAAATCCTGCGAAAGTAAATTCAGAAGATGCGCTGAGCAACCATATGTAATAGTGTTTGCATTTCTTATATTTTTACGCATTTTTGCCATGTTAGCTGCGTTATCGGTTACCACGCTTGCTACTCTACAGCTGTACGGAGTTTTTAGGCGCTCGATTAAGTCAATAACGAGTTCAGTTAGATATGCTGAAGTGTGTGGCTTTCCGGTTGTGTCTATGGTATCAAAAAGAAAGACTTCACCTCGCTCCGTAGTAATAGTTGCACATATTATGGGTTCGTTGTGTATGTTCGACCAACCATCTATAGACAAATTGACATAATTGTTTGCAAGTTGTGAAAAACACTTTTCCTTTTCTTCTTGATATACTTCATCTAACAAACGATCTGATACCTCTTTACGAGACGGTGGTGGATATCCAGGGCGTAATAATGCAATAGCTTTTTTTACTTGAGGATGTTCTATGGAGCGGAAACTGCAGTTGGTAGCATAGATAGCCCTTGCTATTTGTTTGTCAATTACTTCTTTACTACTTTGCGGAGTTTTAACCATAAAAATTGATAGATTCCCACAAAGCTTCTTCTTCTTCAGAGCAGGGGCCTCTGTGTTGTTCTCTTCGGACGATGGTCCAGCACCGGCAGAAGTACTGCATTCTGGAATCGGTTCCGATTCCAAACCCGATTCTGCAAGATCATAGAAAAACTTGTTTTAGTATGTACGCAAATAAATTTACAATACAATATCAATCGTAACGCGAGCGTAGTTTGTTTTTTTATTCTATTTTACAATTTAATACTTTTATTTTTTGAGTTATAGGTAGTTAGTTGTTAATATAATAAGTTATATATTAACAAATAAGTTGTTGTGTTGTGACAATTCCTAGCGATCAGAGATCCCACGCACTAGCCAGCGCGGACTAAGCGGTCACCCATCCAAGTACTAACCACAGTGAATGCTGCTTAACTTGAGTGACCGCCAATAGCAAATTTTATTTTTTCCTAAGTAATGTCATCTGTAAGTACAACAAAATCACTGTGTGGGAAAACAAAAATGTTTATGGGAGTAACAAAATTAATTTTTCATTGCAAAGTAAATTATTACTTATGATAAGCCAAAGTAACTTATGGTAGCAAATTCTTACTTTGATACAGATAAGCACATAAAAATATCTACCGTAATTACTGCATTTTTGTTGGGATAAAAATTTTTTTGTTATTCTGAATAACTATTTGTTATTACAATAAATTCAATTTGTAATCTAAAGTTATAACTACTTTTTATTATAACAAATCAATTTCTTACTGTAAGTCAGTCAGTTATGTTACATGAACATAGCATCATGCTATTCCCTCTTGTGTTACGGTGAAAAAAATGTTTTCTCCGTGATAGGATACTTTTCATAAAAAAAAAAAAATTACGAAAGATAAAAAAAATTGTTTGAAGGAGAACTGGAGCTTGCTCCTGGCGTTGAGCTGCACTGGTACCTTTTGGTAAGACTGCGATCAGCCATCAGCAGTTTTCACTCAACGAAATTGGGGTCGGTTTCTTTTCTTCAGAAGGTGGCGATGAATCTGCAAACAGAAACTTGATCAGAAGGGCGTGACAGACCGCCTTGGAAACCCTAGATGCCTGAGAGTGAATTGGAGACGAAGTACACGAGTGACATTAATTGACTCAACACTTACGAGCAATACTTGAATACTAATTAGCTGGGAGCTATGAGTATCTGTTCGAGTAACAATTAATTGATGTTATTAATCGATGTTATTAAGACGATTTTGACCAAATGCTGTAACTTTGGAACGGTTAGTTGCAGTGGGACGCGAACGGTGTCATTCAACGCAGCTCTTCAAGCTGAAGAATTGTATGCCAGGCTCGAGCTTTTTGGTCCAGTAGTTTAAGAGATAATCGCAAAAAACTGAAATCGGTTTAATTTTATCAGTTTATGGGAACCAAGCAATATTTAATTAAATTTTTTATTCGATTTACTGATCCGACTGGTATACTGGGTCTTACTGAAATTAGAGTGAAATATTTTTAAATGAGGCAGTACTTGGATGGGTCTCCGTGTAGAGGATTAAATTGTAAACATGATCTATTCTACAATCACCCCCGCACACACATAAAAAATTTAATCAAAATAAGTTCAGCCGTTTAGGAGTTCAGTGACATACACACATATAATATTAGTAAACACGTCGCAAGGGCTGAACATTAGCCCAGCTCCGAAAGGTGTTGTGGATATTAACTGGTGAAGAGCGGAAAAGACAGGCGGAAGGGACGACAAACCGGTCCCAGTTTGCAGGATGCAAACGTAGGAAAATAGGTCGCTAATAAACTTGTAGTTCTAATGCTAAGGGGCTACGAAAATATGTTAGTCGAAGCGACTTGTGTTTATCAACTGATATATAATTACCTAGAGCTAACAATCAATGCTTCTAATTTTCACGAATCGTGAGAGCTACTGGTGTCAAAGGGCAAAGTTGTGTTTAGTATTTAAGCCGTCAGTGATCCGTGAGAAGTTTAGTCAATTGTTTTGATCGACTTTGCTCTTATTCAAAAATGAAGTGTGCTGCGAGAGTTTTTAACCCGTGGAGCGTAATTCGATTTTTTCCGCTAAAGTGCCTTGAGCGTGTTGAGTCATGGATGAAGTCATTCAGACTCGGCTAGGACCTATTTTTTTAAGTTTTTTGTAAATATATAATTAAGTTATATACTATTGTTATATACCGTTGTAAAGATTAATAAATTGCCTAGGTATTAAAATTAAAAGATATTTAGAAATAACTCACCTGATGAAGACATTTTGTGGTTTTCATCATCATTTAAAAAAAAAACTTGATTTTTGCACTTTTAGTCGCTGAATGCACCCACTTACACAACCTTATTACACATTTTCGCAAAAACTAAAAGTATCATAGCATAATACACTTTCATAAGTGTATATAAACTAAATATTTCACTTCGAATCACAATAGTTTTACTACAAAATTAGGATAAGTTTCCAACGACAAAAAACGGAGTTCATCACTTTGCCGTTTTGCACAGTACTTCGTACTTTTCACAAATTATTTTTGCAAATATTTGAAAAACTAATCACTTCCACATAATGTACATTTTTTTCCGAGTATTTTGATATGAGATTTATATAACAAAACATACTATTTACGTCTGAAATTAATTTTTCATTTGTTCAAAAAAATAAAATTCGCCATTTTGCCGTTACCAAAACTTGGTCTCAGTTTTAACTAATTATTTTGCAATTATTTCAAAAACTAATCATTTTAACATAATCTTCATTCTTTTCCCAGTAATTTGATATGAGATTTATATAACAACACGAACCGTTTACGTCTGAAACTCATTTTCACACTTTACTATTCTCACAATACAAACGACACGGCAAAACAATATGGCTGACTATGGCCGCCCGGCTTGGAAATAACTTATTTTTGAATGATATTCGAATGGATGAACGATAAAAAGAGGATAAAACAGGTCACAACATGATAGAATTTGTGTATAAAAAGATTCGTACCTATACGGTCGGTAAGACGGCAACCAATCACAATATAAGAGTTTATTTGGTCTACCGGTAGTCCAAAACACGCTCCACGGAGACATTTTTTCTGGCCTACCGGTAGTCCAAAACACGCTCAAGGAGTCAACGGTCGGTGCGCTAACATAAGCGGGAAAGACAAATATTATTCTTTCCACCATCAGATGTTAAGAAAAGAATGTGTCGAGTACCATCTTTATAACAGTTATTTATTTAAAGATCTTCCACCCAAATCGACCGTTAGCATCATCAGCGACGAACTCTTTTTGCGTGAAAGGTTTATATTTAAGTATGATATGACGGGCGCTGGAGCGAACGCGTGCTGCATTGGTACCCGCGAGAGGCGCGGCGCCCGCGCGGCCACCCGCGCCGCCGCTGGAGTGACGACATCGCGCAGCTAGCCGGCTGCACCTGGACCCGCCTCACCCTGGACAGAACTACGTGCAGCGAATGGAGGACGCCTACGCCCTTCAGTGGGTGTCCCAATAATTAGATAACTATACCTATAGCAAATATATAAATATAAACAGATAAATATAAAAAACAATAGACATTTATTGATATAAC
This sequence comes from Coleophora flavipennella, assembly GCA_947284805.1. NCBI lineage: Eukaryota > Metazoa > Arthropoda > Insecta > Lepidoptera > Coleophoridae > Coleophora > Coleophora flavipennella. The sequence continues at coordinate 14,472,532 of OX369255.1, read as the reverse complement.
ATAAATACTGTTGGAATTGATTATTGCCTCATGTAATTAATGTAATAAATTTATTTAAAAAAAATGTAATCTAAATTAGTAAATTAATGAGTGTAGGTACATAGCAGATTAAAATGCAATCTGATATTTTAATGATATTAATTTACATGTTTTATTATTTAATTTGGTATTGTTAATGAATGAATGTTTTATTTTTAATATTAATGTATTATAGATCAAATGTAAGTTGATTTGATACAACGTAATGAAATAATTAATATTGCATGTTTGTTGCGCATTAATATATAGGTAATTTAAAACAAATTATTGTAATGTAAAAGAGTAATTAACAAACTTAGTTACTAATAATTTTAAAGTAATACTTTTGCATGCAATACAATGTAAATCAAAAATTTTTAGAATGGGAATAAATGGCTTATATTATTATTATTATTATTATGATATAATTATGGATACTGGTCACCAAAGATGGATGGATTTTCTGCGAATCCAAAAAAAATTGTACGAATGTTATTTATTTAAAGATCTTCCACCCAAATCGACCGTTAGCATCATCAGCGACGAACTCTTTTTGCGTGAAAGGTTTATATTTAAGTATGATATGACGGGCGCTGGAGCGAACGCGTGCTGCATTGGTACCCGCGAGAGGCGCGGCGCCCGCGCGGCCACCCGCGCCGCCGCTGGTGTGACGACATCGCGCAGCTAGCCGGCTGCACCTGGACCCGCCTCACCCTGGACAGAACTACGTGGCAGCGAATGGAGGAGGCCTACGCCCTACAGTGGGTGTCCCAATAATTAGATAACTATACCTATAGCAAATATATAAATATAAACAGATAAATATAAAAAACAATAGACATTTATTGATATAACATAAATACTGTTGGAATTGATTATTGCCTCATGTAATTAATGTAATAAATTTATTTAAAAAAAATGTAATCTAAATTAGTAAATTAATGAGTGTAGGTACATAGCAGATTAAAATGCAATCTGATATTTTAATGATATTAATTTACATGTTTTATTATTTAATTTGGTATTGTTAATGAATGAATGTTTTATTTTTAATATTAATGTATTATAGATCAAATGTAAGTTGATTTGATACAACGTAATGAAATAATTAATATTGCATGTTTGTTGCGCATTAATATATAGGTAATGTAAAACAAATTATTGTAATGTAAAAGAGTAATTAACAAACTTAGTTACTAATAATTTTAAAGTAATACTTTTGCATGCAATACAATGTAAATCAAAAATTTTTAGAATGGGAATAAATGGCTTATATTATTATTATTATTATTATGATATAATTATGGATACTGGTCACCAAAGATGGATGGATTTTCTGCGAATCCAAAAAAAATTGTACGAATGTTATTTATTTAAAGATCTTCCACCCAAATCGACCGTTAGCATCATCAGCGACGAACTCTTTTTGCGTGAAAGGTTTATATTTAAGTATGATATGACGGGCGCTGGAGCGAACGCGTGCTGCATTGGTACCCGCGAGAGGCGCGGCGCCCGCGCGGCCACCCGCGCCGCCGCTGGTGTGACGACATCGCGCAGCTAGCCGGCTGCACCTGGACCCGCCTCACCCTGGACAGAACTACGTGGCAGCGAATGGAGGACGCCTACGCCCTACAGTGGGTGTCCCAATAATTAGATAACTATACCTATAGCAAATATAAACAGATAAATATAAAAAACAATAGACATTTATTGATATAACATAAATACTGTTGGAATTGATTATTGCCTCATGTAATTAATGTAATAAATTTATTAAAAAAAATGTAATCTAAATTAGTAAATTAATGAGTGTAGGTACATAGCAGATTAAAATGCAATCTGATATTTTAATGATATTAATTTACATGTTTTATTATTTAATTTGGTATTGTTAATGAATGAATGTTTTATTTTTAATATTAATGTATTATAGATCAAATGTAAGTTGATTTGATACAACGTAATGAAATAATTAATATTGCATGTTTGTTGCGCATTAATATATAGGTAATGTAAAACAAATTATTGTAATGTAAAAGAGTAATTAACAAACTTAGTTACTAATAATTTTAAAGTAATACTTTTGCATGCAATACAATGTAAATCAAAAATTTTTGGAATGGGAATAAATGGCTTATATTATTATTATTATTATTATGATATAATTATGGATACTGGTCACCAAAGATGGATGGATTTTCTGCGAAACCAAAAAAAATTATACGAGGTGTGAAACTCAGAATAAGTTTTTGGATTTATTTTTTACTCGCTTTTACCTGCAGCTTTACGAGCATTTAAGGTAGTGATACCGGTTTTAGAATGGACACATAAAATTTAATGGAACTCGAAATAATAGTACATTATAATATTATAAATTTTGCCAAAAACTTTCAACATTTCTGATGAAAACGGTGACTAAACTTCAATTGTGTTGCAGCTTAATACTGGACTAAATGGAAAAATACAACTTCAAATAAAGGAGTGATTTTGCCAGTAAGTAACTACCATTTGACGTAATTTCACTCATCTCATATGCATGGAAAAAAAACTATAACTGAAAATTCAGCATGTCAGTTTATAATTTAGCATAAGAGATTTTTGTATGCTCGAATTTGCGACACGAGCTTAAGGTTATGATGTACCCACAACGGGAGCGCGGACGATGTTATATGACCGAGCGTAGCGAGGCCAGATATTACGTTTGAGCTTCCCTTGTGGATGAAAACATAAACTTAAGAGCGAGTTTCGCAAAACAAGCATACCCAATTTCTCACTTCATGCACTTGTATCAAACAATATTTTTTGTAATTCCAATTGCTAAAGGATGACTTTAGAGAAAATATAACCGAAAATTTTAATCATTATGAATGTTCATTAATTCATTAACATGATAGACTCCTTGTCATTAAGTCCTTGTAATTAATATGCCATCTTTTTTGCTTGTCATTCCAGAACCCATGAACGCTATTGTGACCGTCATTTGCACCCCAGCCTGAATTTGAGGCATCTGTGAAAATCGTCTTGCTAAACTCCACAGATTCAATTCTGCTACTCCCGGGTCGAACATTTTCTTCCCACCCATACCAAATCAAGCACTAAATCATCCAACTTTACTTACTTTTATTGTTGAGTCTTGGTCTTTGGGGGCTTCGCTGCCTAAACCGTATTCTTCGTCAGTTGTTGATTCTGTCTGGCCGGAAACCTCTGGTTCTGACGAAAAGGTAGATGTGGTCGACCCTGGCTCCAAGTGCCCTGCTAGTAAGGACCAAGCCTGCGTCCCACCGAGCGATAGGAATTTATAAATATATTTTTTTATGGGTGTGTATGTCACTAATCTTCTCCTAAACGGCTGGACTGATTTTAATCCGGACCATTTTCATGCGGGAAATCGTAGTTATTTTGTCCATTAACCAAGGTTCCAGCCCATGATAACGTTAGGAATCATTAGTGTGGATCACGTTATCACTTCCATATATCTTGTTATAAGTTGTAAAGCCACTTCATGTTGTAACAAGTAACTGATGCAGTTAATAGAATCATGAGGTACACTCGTTCGCATAAATGCTATACATTCCTACATTAAATCCTATGGATTCCTATACAATCCCATGTAATTTTTTTTTTGATCGAGTAAGCACTGTGTATTAATTAACTTATTATGCATAAAAATGTTTACACCGTCTGAACAGATAACACATTTTCCCAGTCGGGACGTCCCAAGTCAAAGGTCATCGAAAGTTTAATAACGTCACTTAGTTAATCGTCCATAACTGCCTATTTTTTGCATTACTAACAGTTACGAAACTACCTAAAACAAAGTGATTTCTGATTTGATCAGCTACGCTAAATATGATTTAACATAAGGATGACACAGAATATAGAACAATGTGATAAAAATACGATGTAGAAAACTTTAAGTTTAAACTTAAAGTATCTGTCACCCAACTCAGAACATTCTATTCATTTAGTGATAAACTGGCAAGATATTGGTTAACGCCCCATACACTTTGGATAAAATATTTTCAGCGGAAGATGTAGGCTTGGTGTGACACGCCCACTCAAACATTTCGACGTATTGTTAAAAGCTGGATTTTCGCTACTCTGCTACAAGAACTACATATTTTCTTGGAATGACTATACTACCGAATTTCAGTCCATGACGTAATTCCGTGACATAAGACCTTTAATTAAGAAGGTTAACTCAATTTTTTTCAAAGCTTTCCTTCCCAAGCTAGATGATTCGAGTCTTCAACCAAATTTTTTTTACGTTGCGACCGGCTACAGTAGCAATTGCTTGAATTGAGCATTTTTATTATTTTGTTAGCTTAACCTAATTACTGACTTTAGGTTGTATACGGATCCCTAATTTAATTAACTTGGGGTTTTCCCTTATCGTCATTATCAGTTCACAGGTCAGAGTGATAAACGATCCAGTGTAAAGCTAGGTTTATACTGAACTCTACAGAGGCAATAAAATAACACTGAAAAAAAATATGTTTTACGCTTATGCGTTTAAGTTAAGCGTAAAACATATTTTTTTATCAGTGAATATCTGAGATTCTAAATTGTAAACTCCGCGTATCTAAAATAGTTAAAGAATGCTCCAGTGGAATAATACAAAATGTTGTTTTATTGAAATATTATTTAATACCCATCCTTGAGTTATTCATGATGTCTAACCTAATCATCGGCAATTGGGGTGAATAAATCTTTACAATTTGCACATTAGGGTGTCCGTTATTTCCGAAGTTGAGTTTTTTTTGCTGCTGTCCCCTGAACTTTTATATACTTCGATATTTTTTGAACGGGTAATTGAACAAATCTTAAAGTTTGAACTTTCCAATTAATTAAAATATTTAAAAAAATATGGCTCCAGATTTTTTTTTTTATCCAAATTTGAAATAGATAAAAAATCAATTAAACTATGAATTGTGAACCCAACTTTAACCGTAAATAACTTCTAAAAGAATGATTTTATTAAAAAAATATAGGATACCATTTTTGTAGAGAAGAAAATTTCCTATCAAAATATACATCGCTTATAGCCATATTTTTATTTGTATTAGAGTTAAAAAATTAAATGTGTAAGATCCCAAAATCCCACGTTATTTGAATGTGAAATGTAACATGATTTCGGCACGGTTTTAAATATGAAAATTAAGAGCTTGTTTGGGTTGAATAATTTATTTTAGGGCAAAAACTAAAAGTTCAGAGAGTGGCAGCAAAAAAAAACTTAATTTGAGAAATGACGGACACCCTAGTGCACATGACTGCTCAGTATTCGACAGTCAATGCTCAGTAGTCGTCTAGACCCAACTTTTCCGCGTATTAAATTGATAAATATATCGCCTGTAAAATGAATGTTACCATTGCGTTCACTTTTTTCATTTTGGGTGTAAATGGTACATGTCAATGGAGACAAGACTTTGCATTTCATGAATTGGAAGTGCAATTGCAAATGGAAATAGACTTGCAAATGGGAATAGAAGCGGAAGTGGGCTTGGGAATGGACTTGGGAATAGAAATGGTAAGTCATACCCGATTACCCGAGTCAAAATTTGGCCTTATTCTTGACCTCAAAACTCAGGTTCTTTAAAGTTCAAGTGAATTGAAAAGAGGATCACTTTGCATTAGAATTTTGCTGCTTATTTTACTCTAGATGTGGCAGTTATCGAACAAAATACGATGTTTAAGACCTAGTGAGGATGACAGCAAGAACCTCAAATGAACCTATTTCGTCCTATATACGGCTTTTTTCTTTTTTTACGCACCCTCGGTCTCCCTCATATTACTCTAACATACTCTTTCTCACTCCCTCGAAAGCAAAAATTTGACTACATCACGAACCACGTAAATAGTGATGAGTTTACTAATTATTATATACCAATTGCAATTATGGGATTACTTGAGTGTACTTTTATGCTGAATTAACGAGAAAAGTTTAACAAATCCTAATGGAGATGTCACGAAAACTGAACATGTTTCACTCTATAAAAAGATTAGTCTTTTTACAAACATACTGTTAGAAATATTTTTAAACGACACCTAACTATCAAGTCTCTTAGCCCTCGCTGTGGAGGGTTGTTATAGTTTTGTTCTTTTAATTCAATAAAAACTGTTTGATATTGTTATACACACGTACAACGATGAATTATACTTATCTCATAACATTCTTTAGTAACTAGCTTTTACCCGCGGCTTTGCCCGCAAAACTTTTTGATAATATTGTACCACGACAACTACCTTAATTAAACTTTTCTTTTCTTAGGACCACGACTTCGTTCCCGATGATGATCCTGTTTGGTGGTTCGTAAGATCTGCTGAAGAAGAGCTCTGGGTCTCGGAGCTCAGTACGAACTACCCAAGGACCAGCATATTCTCAGAAGAAATCCTGAATATGCTTCAGGTCGGTTTTGCTGGCAGCAGATATTCGTGTAATTTATGCTTTGATCAAGGTCTTTAACTTCTCTTCTCTTGTTCTAGTTCATACTTATCGGCGAACCGGAGGTTGTCAATTCACTATTAGTGGACTGCCCACTACCTTTGTACTTGGACCTCATTCTCATTCGAAAAATCTTTTCTGAAGTGGGATTCGAACCTGTACCTGGCCGGTGAGTCAGTCCGAGCGGCTTATAGGTCACGCGCCTTAAACCGATCGGCTATCATCGCTGGTTCAATTTTACGATTTTATAAAATTTGTTTTATTAAAAAAAAGTTTACGCATCAAATTAATAAAAAAATTGATTTATTAATAGAAGATACTTGAATAAAAATATTTGTCTGAAGAAATACTTGAAATTAAGGTATAAAAGCAATAAAAAATGCAGTAATACTAAAAAAAATCAGGTATTAAAATTTTTCAGTTACTGTGTTTTAAAATTGGGCCGCCGAAGTAGTGTGCGACCTCTGCCGTTCCTTTTCAACATGAGTTCCAGGCGATAACGGAGTGGACGTCGGAATTATGTGGAGTCATTTTGAGGTAATTTTCTACAAGAGATTAAATTTGCTTTAGGTATAGGACATATTTTTAAAGCTCTTAAAACTACAATTTATTTAATTCTAAAGTTATTTAGTAACTTAGGAAAATCTATAAGTTTATACTGTTGTTTTAGCTTCAAATGAAATAGGACGCTTTTAATCTCTTGATTATTTACCAAGTGATTATTTAGCGCTCATTGGCTGCTCTAAATCTAATTTTTTCTAACATATCACCAGCAATAGGATTATACCTGGTCCAGATTAACAGATAACTAAGACGACAAAAGAAAATGTGACAATAGGTGACTCATACTACTAAAACTTGTTGTATTATCCTTATTGCTCTCAATTTTACGACTTTTTAATTATGCAAATGGATTCGGCCCATAAGGGCTACATAAAAGTGGAGACATTATTGATTTTGAAAACGTACATGATTTTAAGCTGAATAAAAATAATTATTTATGACCATAAAACTGTCAAATCAGAGCGGTTGGAGGTTAAGTAATAAAATTAAATTATTTTGGTAAGCCGCTCATTGTAACAAAAGCCGTAAAATGTGGATTCGGCTATAAATGTCATTCAATTCTTTGTCAACACACTTTTCGCGAACCACTTGATCAGCAGGTGGGCGTCAGTTGATCGATAAATGAATGTAATTTAAGGTTATGATTCAAGGCGTAAACTTGGTCGTCTCTGATCTGCAAAATAACAAAAAAAGTAATTCATTGCAGTAAGATGCACATGCGCATTTTTTTTTACGACTTTGTGTTAAGAAAATTCCAAAAACTAAAAGAATCGGTGATCTAGATGCTATGAAACTGATCAGTAAATCTAGATAAGCTGGCAATTTTGTATCAGTTTAGCACTACTCTAAATTCTATTGTATGTTTGGTAGGTATAGAACTGGGCGTGAATATAATATGTTATTAATCCAATTAGTAGAAGGAAAACCACATCGATGAAATGGGTTTTACCAAACAAGTCACAAACAGTTGCTAAGTTGATAAACTTGTTATTGTTACTAAAATACGAAGCGAGTAAGTACTTGTTAACCCTAGACTGGTCACCAAATGCGACCTAACGACTTTCGTCAAGTGATGAGGAAAGCCCCGCAAATTTTTTGAAGAAATTTTTTTTCTGCAATTTAACGTTTTCAAAGATGTTTAAAAAAATTATTAATATATTCTAAAATGTTCAAAGAACAAAGTCAAATTTTTTTGAATAATTTTAGTGAATATTGAAGATGTAATAAAAAAAATATAATTGAGCTCGGCGTCACGCTCATTAGGTGACCAATTTAGTGTTAAACTTATTAAAAACAAGTACACTCGTGGCCAAATAATTTGAACAAACCATCAAGTAATTTTCAACAAATCCAACCGCTCTTTAGTAATACTTAATTTTAATGATTTTTAGTACAAGTTTTAGTGTGTTACAACTGTGATAATTGTAGCTTATAACTCGACTAAAGTACGAAGTATCTTGTCGTTCGTATGGCGTAGCGGTGAAGCATCTGCCTTTCATACGCAAGGAACTTGGATCGAATCCTATCTCGGGCAAAAAAGTTTAGCTATCTGAAAATTCCCGTTGTGTAAAGGTTCCACGGATACGCTTGTTAAAACTTTCAGGATATTCCCCTACTCTTAAAACTAATAACCAATCAGAATGTACAACTTAAACGCGCTTTTTGAATGTCTTTAAAGACTTATGTTTTCTAATGCGCACCCGCAACGCGCATGGGGGCTAAATACGTGTGGAGGGGAGACACCAGGAAATATGTGAATAGTAGCTATAAAAAAGACAATACACTTAGTTGAGTTTAAATAACACTCTCAATTTTGCATTCAACCATTTTGTCCTTGACTGTAAAGATATTAATAACATGTTTGTTTGTTGAATAAATCATTTTAAAAATTCAAATGATGTAGGTAAGTACGTTTTATAAGAGAAAAATGATGATAGGTATAAACGTTACACACAAGGATCGGTTACACAATTTCTATATAAGCCAATTTTACCCGACAGAATTCAATAGTTGGTGAAAAGCTGTAAACAATGTCTAAGTTCATCCTTGGGATCTTACTTGGTATGAGTACTGTTCCATAAAGTATCATACTTTACAACCGATAATTCTAAAACCTATGGTTTTTTTTGGATATGCTGAGGTTATTCGCACCGTTGTTGCGCGCGCACCTTGGATGTGTACCCTATACCACACTATAATTGATCGATTTGAACCATAATAAATCGATTCAGAGTAGTATAATATAGTGCCACGTACAAGATGCGCGCGCACTTGTGACGCGATTTCTTAAAATTTGGCGCGGTTTTTGAAATGAGGCGCTTATCTACTTACTACTTAGGCACTCACTTGTTTGATAAACTTAAATTCATAACAATCAAAGTGAGTATTCGACGCTGGTCCTAAAATTATAAACCCGAGGCACTGAACGGTTTATTTCATTCAACTTTTTACCAAAAATGTTTCGCTCACAAAAACGAGTCAATTTAATTTTTTTTGTTCTTCTTTCACCCATGCAACCATGTAATTTTTTTAAATATTTTGACGTGCCCCTCCCATCATAGAGAGTTTACGGCAACCAGGTGTGCCTAAGATTTTATGGGTAAAACCATATAATCATCGTACGTAACTTAAGTACGTTACGTAACCAATCACAAAACGAATAAATTGGCTTCACATATTTATTTCATGTCAATTTTATTTAACCCGATTTTCCAGCTTAATTGTTATTTTCACATAAAAAAGTGGTTTTTAATAGCTCATAGTGTGAATTTTTCAAAAACTACCTACTAGTAAACACAATAACTTATAATAAAATCCATTTTTACCTAAAATTATTTTTTTAATCTCCTCATCAGCTCGTCCGTGGGACCCGTCCACATAAATAAAATTACATATTCAAGTTATTGGTTTGACTGCTGAAAATTTTGCCTATATATGTAGGAGATGCATGCGGTTATCAGTATCTTATCGCCACTGCAACGTGTTGACGTCTTGGCCGTTACTTCCAAAAACAATTAACGGTAAGTTTTATTCTCTTTTGGTAGTTTTTATTTCTTTCTACTAATTTGAATCATCTGAGTGTATGACATAACAAAAAATTAGGGAAAAGATTGTCTTTATAAGCAATCTCTGCAATTTCCCGCTAATTTCAAATAAAAATCGCTATGATTTTCGTATATTACGAGGTTTGGAGCTCTTTAAACTTAAAATTATGATTTTTGTTCTATTTTGAGCTCTCCAAGTTACAAAATTGAACTTTCATATGTTTTTAAGCTCTTAGAGATAAAAAAATTCGGTGGATATTTAATGACATGCTTTTTTCAAAATTTTCATAATTCGATACCTCTCGAACGAACCAACCGATTTTGATGCAGTTGACGGCGATCGATACAGTTTTGGAGGTTAATAGCTTATTAGTTTTTGGTATTGATCGACAAAGCTGTTTAAGAATTATTTCACAAAAACATTTTGAAATCTTTAACACACATAGGTTCCGATAGGGGGCACAGTTTTAATTTCTCCTACCTCTACTTTCAGATTCTTCCCTCACTAAAGTCACCCAAGAGAGCTCGTAACAATGATCACCTCAGCCAACTCCCAAAATAATTCAGTAAGTACAATCAGTTTTAACTCCTCTGAGGTGAGAGATAAAGGCGAGGGTTGCAAACTTAATTCCTTGTCACCAAAATAAGTTATCTATGTACTCAACTGTTAGCGTGCACACAAATTAATTTGATACATATTTTCAGTAGTCAATAAATTTTAGTACAAATTTAAGGATGAACTTTCAAGTATTTTTGAACTCGCAGAGATTACATCACACCAGCTGTGTAGACGATGGAAGTAAACTTGTCCTAATTCCTGACATTCTCGGTGTTATCATTTGTTGTCACTCGCAAGTTGCTCGAACGATAACAATTGCATGCGAGAAAATAATAATTACTTTTGTTTGTTTACAGAGTTCCGGCTCTCATGAAAAGTTTTCCTCGATGTTACGGATGCATCTACTGATGGACCTCAAAGACTATCGCAAGATCAACAATGGATATTATTGCAGTTATTGCGGGGCTGAAATCAACTCTGGGAAAAAGAAAAATGAAGAAAGTAATGATGTGCACCGTAAAAAATAGAAAGTTTGATAATTGTATTTATTACTAGTTGTACTTATGCTATTTAGATTCCTTCCATAGTCTAGGAGTAGTTTTAACTAAAATTTTTAAATGCTATAATAAAGAATTGTATTTATACGAACTATTAAGACCATTTAAAACCTTATTTCCCCACTTACAGTCGACTCTGTCTAAAGGTTCCACCTCGGGGCAGGACCATTCGTTAAAAGTTCTCTCCCCTCCATGCGTATTTAGCCCCCGAGCGCGTTGCGGGTGCGCAATAGAAAACATGACTCTTTACGGATATTCAAAAAGCGCGCTTAATTTGTACATTCTGATTGGTTATTAGTTTTAAGAGCAGGTGAATATCCTGGAACCTTTAACAAGCGTACCCGTGGAACCTTTAGACAGCGGAACCTATAGAGAGAGAAACTTTAGACAGAGTCGACAGTATACTACCGAACAATACAACAACGTCTTTCTAAGTCGCCAAGGTCTTAGTTTGGGCTAAAAACTTCTAAGACAGAGAAGAAAAGCAAACTTGATAGTAAATGTTTCCATAACATCTACGGAACATTATGCAGATGTCAGACTAATTGTACAGTACCAATAGCTTCATATTATTCCTCGACCTGGATGTTTTTAATTAATAATAATAAACACCATGTAACACCCCATTACCCCGACAATACATATAAATATATAAATAGCTAACTAAACTTACCTATAATACGCGTACGTACATACAACATACAACCTACCACTATCTACCTATAAGAAGTATGTAAACTATACTTCTTTTATTGCATTTTAAAATACGATTAAACGTTTGGCCAGATCGTCTAGAGAACCCTAATTTGTGATCGCAGTAACTCAGAATCTTTTTGAAGGTGAATGACTAGTTATTTTAAGGAGATTAATCTATTACGTTGTGGTTGGACGAACGATGTGGTCTAACCTATAATTTTGAAGTATTTCACGCGGAACCCTGTGCTCGGAATAACGTAATACATGACTGACGTCAGTACTACATTATTTTGGTGATTAAAACAATGTACATCTAATACAAGACAAGTGAACGAGCGATTTTAGCTCAAACAGGTACTTACAACTAGGTGAGCCCCGCTAGCTACTGTCGGCCTTCAACCTCTAATCTACTATATAGGCGTCCACCCCGCTTCAAGTGTAATTTAATTAAGCTACACGACATTGTATAGTGTACTAAGCCGTGTACCACCCGAATCCCAAAGCTAGTGTATATAAAACGCTTGTGAGGCGCCTTATTATACGTGTATAGTGTGAACTATGACCGAGTCTTTACAGCCATAGCTTGTCCATCCCTATTCGTCAGGTAGGATTAATACCTTCGAACAGCGATTGATCGCGAATACATATTAGCACTAGGTACTAAAACAAAGTAGATATTCCGCCTTGAATGTCGCTCATCCTGTGAGAAGAGCACCACGGAACGTGAAATAAGTAGATAATCTACTAATATGGTTCTTAGACCTGGAACTGTGCCATACAGTTGTATATAACGGTATAAAGACCTACGGTCTATATAGCTAAAGCGAAATGGACACAATATCCACCGTGCCACCGGCTCCAAAATAATACATAGTGTTAAGGATCTGTCTTTAGACGTAGCAAACCCTTGATAAAGGGCGAAAGTACTGTCAGATCAGTAGGTTGGCTAGACGTGAAGAACAACGAACCAACACAGTCGCAACCCATTGTGACACCCACGCGAAGCATAGTCGCAGCATCACAATTAGGTCAGAGCGAGAAGGCATGTAAGCCAAGTGTTTGGTCGAGACGTTAGTTCAGGACGCAATAGGAACCGACTGAACGCGGACACAATGAACACCCGTCCATAATAATCAAAAACCGTAGAATAAAATTAGTTTCTAAATCTAGCACATAATAACTGACCCTAGCTATGGTTACCACCAGGATGGGTCGGCTACCTACATCATAATCGGTCTTACTATAATCACTAGTAGTAAGGCGCGAACGCCTAAACTATTCGTTTGTTTGCCCAATACATTCATAAACGCTCGGTCCGATTCGGGTGAAATTCTGCCAAGGCATGCTTGTGATAAGCTACAGATACGACCTACCTCTCTATAATTACATTAGTATCAGAATAGGCGAGACTCGAACGCCTATAGTTTGTTTGTTAGTCCATACATTTATCCTATAAACGTGTGGACAGATTTAGCTAAAATTTGGTAAAATTAGGAGTTGTTCATATCTATGAACCACTAAACTACATAACTAGCCCATATTGCATGGAGCTTGGTAAACAGTCATTTCAAATATGAAATAGGCCTTCCCTTCGATAGCATAGCACTGTACTATCCCGAATGAAATTAGTGAACTGAGTGGACCTCGTGTTCACGGAACCCTAAAACTTATGATGCCGCGTGGCACTTGCAGTGAAGGCAGTTCGTAAATAAATAAACGTGGGCATCGCTTAGACCTACCTACTACTTATTCAATAATATGACTCGCATTTCTTCCTAATAACGTTATTCTTAAACCTAATTCGCTATTCCCTAGTAATAGATTTATTTACTAGATTTCCTACAGATCGCATTCCCCCTAACTCAGCCCTAGTTTTTCCCTATCCTAGCGAGATAGCTAAGTATTATGAGAGCTAAATTTTATTTTGATGTCCATGTTTCAACAAATAGTTACACCTCGTGGCGGCTTTATTCGTCTTTCCCCCGGGGTACTAAACCAACCGTGCCTTCGAGATGAACTCAATTAGGTGTAGTGTGTCATGGTGTAGTGCGTACCTAAAGCTAACTTGTGTTCTAGTTCCCTACGGCTAAAGTGTACCTGCCCTGAATAAGAAATGCCGCTGCCACGACAGACCAGGTCTGCCGCTTCGCTGCACCTCCTAAACAGTGTGTTTGGATGGGATTTGGATAGGTAAGGCCTGTCCCAAATACGGTGGCTCCGTACATGAGTGCGCTAACGCATGTCCAACCTGTGGTCCTCATGACGGTAGGTCGTAAAATGGTACAGTCAGGATGTTCCGGCCATAACCAAACTTGGGTCGCTAGCCAGGCAAGCCCTCCTGTCAGCTTGCTTTCGGCACTTGCATTGATAAACCCACGCTTCGTTGTCACGGTTGCGTATCCACGTGAATTAAATCAACTAGCCTTCCTGAAAACATGAACTACCAACCTGGTCACCTGACGAAACCTTCAGCTAGCAACCGTCCTGGCATCTTGTTTCAATTCCTAGATCCCAGCTCGATTGCCCACTGTACCTCACTTCCTAACTGCACTAAACTATGGCTTGATCCCAGGTAGGAGCCCGAACTTTCGAAGGCAAATAACTAGGATTTCGGCCAAACTAAATTATATTCTAAACTCACAATATAAAGTGAGATTCCTAAATTAATTCGCGACTAATAAGTATTTGGCGTGACACTTGCCCGGGGCGTGCGGCAGCTGTTCCTCGAGTACGTCCTTCTCCCGTGGTGGTCTGTTCGACTGAGTGCCGCCGCGTCCGCGTGTCCGTGGTTTTATAAGCTGTCACACAGATACAGTCTCGGCGGCGCGCGGGCCGCCGCACACATGCATCCGACCTCGTGGCAGATCTGCGCGAGCGTCGGTCGCTGCCCGGACCCAGACAGGGCGACGCCTCTATCTCTTCGGCCTCAGTTTTCGCGCCATTTATTACCTAAGGCAATCTGTTATAACGTGCGCGCCGCGTGGTTCGAATGACGACCGACAGGCGCCAGCCTGGCTTCTCGGAAATAATCCCTGAGCTAATTTGTTTCAACAACTGTCTATTCACTCGACACGAGGTTAATCCTCACCCGACTGAATAAAGCTTAGTTATGTTTTTTCCAATAGACAGTTCCCTCTTAGTCTATCAAGACTCACTGTAATACCTATAGATATTTATTTATACATATGAATCCGTTACAACCACAAAACTATTATCACAGAATTTAGTACTTTTTCTTGGACTAATCTCCATTGACGGGCACTGAAACGTATTCGCTTAAACACGGACAGCTGGAACGGTCTCCATCCAGGCACAGCCACAAGTGCTTTTTGTACAACCTCAATTTGGTATGCATGTCTCCTTCGGAAACCGATGCACCTTCTATCGTATTATACTGGAATTTATGTTATATATCGCTGCTAATGGGTAGCAAAACCATTCCTTCGGCATGTAGCACTTTCTTCCACCATAGTTCGCTGAAGAAGACATCTTTCACTAAAGGTATCCTTAATTTTATCTCAAGAGAAGTAGACTAGTATTTTGTTTGAGCAGAGAAAGGCCTCACGTCCATCTAGTTTGGGTATTTTTGCGAGAGTGATGAAACGTGTCGCACATATCTGTATTTTTATGCGCATAAATTGCACTACAAATTGATATAATTTACCGAAATATATAAAATGGTCAAAGACACCTAGTGACTTTTCCTGACATTCAGGATACAATAGATAAAGTTTCATTTCGTGTTTACTAAGCTGATATTTATCGACAGACATTGTTCACTGCGCATTACCACAGTAAGGGCCGAAACACATAACGGCGTTGCGGCGCCGCCTGCCGCAACGCAGAAATTTGCGGCGAGCAACGCGCCGCGAATTCTGGCGTTGTGACGTCAAATTTGGTGACAATGATGTAGTTTGTTTCTAAGACGCTTGCAAACAACACGTTAACCCGCTTAATACCTCTTCAAGTGATGATATAATCATTCTAAAGAAGGCGAAAAAAATTTTTCATCCATCTTTAATGCTTCGTATTTTCGAGAAAAGTAGTCGCCATAGGGATTCATAGTCTTATTAATTGGATGTATTTACCAATATCTTCTTTGTCGTTTCTTTAAAACAGAGTAATGTATTCTTAATAACAAATATGCAATATGTTTATTGCTATCCACGTCCATCAACACTCAAAAATCACGGAAAAAATGGCTACCCCACAGAACGCTCGGTTTCGCGGCACCGCACCGCAACGCTCAAAAGCGCGTTGCGGTGCGGCGCGGTGCCGCAACGTGGTTATGTGTTTCGGCCCTAACAATATCCATGAATAGGGCACATAATATAATAGTGACAAATGAGGTTTGAAACGAGTTGAATGTGCAACACAACACCCATAAGATGGTAACTGTTGCACTCACTAATTGATTCGCCCCCGCGCCGCAGTACGTCAGGTCATTCCCACGTGGCGCTCTGAAATCTTCACTTGTTTACGACAGATGGCGTAGGTCTGATTTGTTCAGCTGATCGATGCATCAGCTGGTTAGTAAACTAATAAAGTAACTTTAAGTATTTTTGGTTAACACATAAATGGAAATTAGTGAGGTATTCAATACCGTGTTGACGTAATAAATCATCTCGATACAATGTTACTTAGCATGTGTACGATAACAATAACCCGCGTTTTCTTTTGTTATTTGCAGTCATTATTTATCGAATTCAATTTTTATTGGAGGGAAATAAAGTCTGGTTATCCTTGAATTGACTTTCAAAGCCTAGAGGTGATTCTAAAAGCACAAAAATTAGCATATCATGATAATTTGTCTATTTCTATTCTAAGTATGTGACTCGTCTTAATTTCACACACCTTGACCAAGGACTCGTTACGACCAATAATACAGCGCAGTATCTATAGTCATACCTACCTAAAGTGAAAATCCTGTAAAAAGTTAATAAGTGATGGGCAGTTTGGGATCCGGTACAACAGACACTAGTTCCATCTCTAAGCCATCAGACTAAGCTTACGCTCGCAACTGCCTTATCGACTTAAATCCGGTCAGCTGGTAGTTGCATCGTGATGTTTATTGGTTATGTCAATGCTAGTGAGATAAACAAAAAGGTTGTAACTCAATTGCGTTCATTAGTTTACTTGTTAATCATGTGATACGCCAATCATCGATCTACAAATGTAAATATAATAAACGGGTTATCTTTCGTCAACAACTTTGCAGAAAAAATTTGTTTGGGAACAAAAACACGCTTACAAGTGAACACTTTTATTTTTATAAAAGCATATTTTATTGGACCTATCTATCACAGTCTATCAAAGTCACTGAAAAGCTTCTAACAGGTCTTACACAACACAATATTTCACTTATGCTTGCACGCGTAGTTATCGCTCCATACCCAAGAATACTCAAAAGTACTCGGTTTCTTGGACTGGTCAGACTCCTTACGGAACCAGACATTGTCTCCGTAGATTCTCGCTTTTGTTGGCACCTCACCAATCGTAACAGGAGCACTTTCGATTGTATTGTAACGGCTCTGGTGTTCTTTAAGACTGGTATATACGATACAATCCAGAGTCGCCGAAGGATACGAACCCCACTCTTTAGGGATGATATTTCTACTTTTTTTGTGCAAAATGGAGTTTCCTTACGGGACTCAGACATT
This sequence comes from Coleophora flavipennella, assembly GCA_947284805.1. Lineage (NCBI taxonomy): Eukaryota > Metazoa > Arthropoda > Insecta > Lepidoptera > Coleophoridae > Coleophora > Coleophora flavipennella. The sequence continues at coordinate 14,454,992 of OX369255.1, read as the reverse complement.
GTTTTCCGACAATCTGCGAAATCTAAAAACCTACTTTTCAAGGAATTTCAAAAAGACATCTAACTGATGATTTTGCCGACAGTTGATACTCCTGGGCCTTGCGTCGGAGTTCTGCGATACTACTGTTCCGATGGAGATCACCGGACCCGGGTTTGCAACAGCCGCAGAGGGATGTTGGAGGCTCGAAGGGCCTGAATCCTGCAGCAGAGCTGGAAATATAAGAAAAAAATTGTTAATATTGTACAAAGGAAAATTAAATATTTTTTTTGTATTTTGAGGTTACATGACTGAAGTATGAATTTTTTATATAATTTACGCTAAAATATGAAGTATGTACTCGACAGTATGAAATTCAAGTCCTTACGACGCAATTTTTTCCTTGTACTTCTGTTAAAATTGAACTCGTAATTTTTCAGATCATTGTTTTTTCCACAAAATATTTTCTAAACTAATTTCTGACTTGAATCGAAGTCTCAGTTATTGAAAATGAAAATCTTGGTAAAATTCCATTTGAAATTCGCTTTGGTTTTAAATATTGAAGCTGCATTAGCATTCGATAACTTGAAATCGGGTTCTCGGCTGGAAAACAAAGAGCCACGGTAAAAAGTAGAACTGTAATATTTATTAATATATGTAAAGACAGAGCTTTGAAAAGTATTGGAAAAAAGAAAATTTCGAAGAGGCAGAAAAGAAAAATACGATAACACGGAGACGTAGTTGGTCTTCGTATCTGTAATTTATTAAAAACAGTTCGCCGTAAATATATCCTCATAATTTATTCAAACTAGCTCTATACTGCTCTGGAAGCTTCAACGGTACCCGGGAGGGTAAGCTCTGAATTTCTCGAGCACGAACCAACCTCCCAAGACTCGACTCCTTCCTTACACACACCAGCGTCTTAACCCGTTCAGGTTGTGCTTTTTTATCCCACCCATTCCCATTTGCTCTAAGATCCTCATCCTCTCCAAGGAGAAACTTAACAGCTCCGCTGGATTATAAGTTCCCGGAAAATACTACGGCGATATGCTTTTTTTGAATTATCCAATTTCAGAGCTGAGTTATCAACCAGTTTATGGTTAACCTCTTTATTTTTGTCGCTTATATGATAGCAGCAGCGAGAGATAGTTAATGTCTAGCTCCAATAAATCCCAAACTACAACTAGAACTATATTATATTTGAGGATAAATTTTCCGTAGGTGTTAGATCCATAAAGTTTACGAGTAACCAACTAATTCCCCAAACGTACACTGCACGGGATTCTGCGCAACTAATTGCCGTTAATTATCGCGCTTTCGTCTAATCACAACCATCCTCTCACTTTACTAAGTCGGTATTAATATTCAATATTCGATAGTCAATATTCCCTTACAACTGACCACTTCATCGTCCAGAACTTTAATTATCAAACAGTTTAACTCTTCAACATCCTGCACTTCATAATTATATCGCTTATTTATTCAATTATTAATTTCCTCATCGAATTTCAAGTGCAATTTGACTAAGATTTTGATTGTCAATAACCGAGACTTCGATTTAACTTAGAAATTAGCTTAGAATAAATTTTGTAGAATTAATATTGATCTGAAAAATTACGAGTTCAATTGTTGGTCAATTGTTACATTAAATTTGTACTTATTGGATATTTGCAGGAGTTGAAATTTTGATGATTTAAATATCAGTCAAAATTTTTTACTCGAGTGATAAAAAGTTTGAATACTAAATAATTTGGAGGTTAGAAATTAGATCGAACCTCCAGAGATTTGAATAATTTGAAAATAGTTGGGGTTAAGCTTTTGAATTTTGAATTAACAATTTACTTTTCCAAACTCGTCACTTGCTAGAATTAAATTACAGAAGACAGTGAACTGACAATTTCAGTGTTGCTGTTACTGAATCTCTGGACGTGGTGCAGTAAAAAAGTGTAAGATGGCGCTAGTGCTTTGTTCTGCACTGAAATTACAGGTTGGAATAGACAACAAATATTGTAGCAACAGAAGTACACGGAAAAAATTGTGTAGTAAGGACCAGAAGTGCATATTATCGAGTACATACTTCATAGTTTAGCGTAAATTATGTAAAAAATTCATACTTAAGCCATGTAACGTAACCTAAATAATGATAGACGCAATTAATCGCATCACCAGGGTAATAACGAGCTGTCGAGGGTGAGAATCTAGGGTAAACTATTAAACAAAAAAGCCCAAGTTTCTAAGCGGGGGAGCCAGCGGAACTACGTAAAGAAGAAGGGACAGATAAGGTCTGAGTTAAATGGCGCGTATCTCGCTTCCGGTTCCCCTGGCTCGGACACATATCGCCGGGTAGTTTATAATCTCAGTGATATTTCCTAAAGACGTAAATACGCTCGCTAAAAGCTCACCTCGCAGTCGGGGTCCAGGACCACCAGCTGTGAGCGCCATTTTACGATCTGAGAATTCAGTCGCGACAAAATTCGCCCGATTTAAGGTCTTCGCACATTATAACAACTCCACGCCAACGCGGCAGCAACTCTACTCACACTCTCGATGAGTAGTCAACTAGTTGATCCACCCAATGGTCACTAGTGGACAACGCGGTGTCAACGAGTGGACAACGCGGTGTCAACGAGTGGACAACGCGGTGCCAACGAGTGGGTTATTCAACAGACAATTCGTCTAACCTCAGTTTTCGGTTGAATTTTGACCAAAGAAGTCGTGTTGCTTATGAAATGTCGAACTTTACATTCAGTGAACTGGCGATTATAGCTATTATACTTGATAATGAAAATGAACGAAACAGCAGGAAAAGAAGATATTGGGTACATGATATGTTGCGACAAAGGAAATCAGAAGGGGAATATTGGAATATCCGGAAACGTCTTCTAGATGACGAAGAAAAATTCTATATCTATTTCCGTATGCCGAGATACTTGTTTTATTATATACTTAATATTATTGAGGACGACATCTACAAAAGAAACACGCGATTTAGAGAAGCTGTATCACCGGAAGAAAAGCTGGCAGTGACATTAAGGTAAGCAATAAGAAACTTTTTTATAATTTATATGTATTTATTTATATATCAAGTTAAAGGATAAATCAAAGCAAAGCAATTTTACTTTAGTTGTGTTAAGAAGAACCATCAACCCTCGATTCTTCCATAGGCGTTGTATTTTGCTGTTGGGTGCTAGCGGTGCTACTACCGGTAGTACCTGCATTTAGGTTTTGAGTTGTGTAGCCAGAAGTTCCTGGTGCAAAAAAATCTTCATAGTAACAGTTTCGATTATTTTGCAGTTCTTGTATTTCAGCTTCCGAAACTAAATTAAAAATTCTTGACTTTAAAAGTGCTTGATTATAGGTAGATAATTTTTTTACTGTGCTAGAAATACTTAAAAAAAATTATCCATTTCGTCTTTCTGCTTTCCATCTTCATCTTTTTTGTTTTTTAATAAATATTCCATTAAGACCGCCGATGCACTTGTTTCTTGCAATTTCTTTCGTTTTGTCGTTTTTGGAATGTCAGGAAACACTGATCTAGATGATTCGTACATAGACACTGAAGATTCAGGACGCTCCGAGGTAATTGACGAGTCTTGAGATTCTTCATTATTAGTCACATTGGTAAGAATTTCCGCAGCAGATAAGCTATTTTCATCATCACCATCATCTGTGTTGTCCACTGACGTCACTGTAGACCGTTCTTTATAATGTGGTAATAAAAAAGACATTTCAGTTTCATATTGCCATTTTTTATTAGTATTAGCACTCTGACCACTTTTAGTTGCTTTCTTTTTAATGGCTCTTCTATGATATTCCCTTAAGTTTTGCCATATCTTCTTACATTCTGACGCTGTAACAAAATAATATAAATATAAAGAAAAATTGGTTGTTTCAGGTACTTGATTAGTGGCTGCTCATTTAGGACTATGAGTTCAAGCTTTCGGTTAGGCGAAAGTACCATCCGGTCGATATTAAAAGATGTGTGCAATGCGATAAATACAATGAAGGGGAAGTTCATGCCCACACCTACTACCGAAGACTGGAAAAGAATCGCAGATGATTTCAATAAAAAATGGAATTTTCCAAACTGTATAGGTGCCATAGACGGCAAACATGTAAACATAATTGCCCCTCCTAGCAGCGGCTCGCTATTTTTTAATTATAAAAAACACTTCTCTATCGTCCTCATGGCTATCGTCGATGATAGATACAGATTTATAGCTGTCGATATAGGGGCCTATGGCAGGAATAGTGATGGCGGAATTTTGGCATCGTCAAGATTAGGAAGAGCGATTGAAATGAATACATTTAATATTCCAACTGACACACCATTACCTGGTACTGAAATAATAATGCCACATGTTTTTGTAGCCGACGAAGCGTTTCCTTTAAAAAGGAATTTATTGCGACCATATCCACGTTCAAGTGGCATTTCAGAAAAGGAAAGAATATACAATAATCGCTTATCGCGAGTTGAAAACGCTTTCGGCATCTTATATCAAAAATTTGGAATTTATAATAAGAATTTGCATTTACACCCAAAATATGTTGATATTGTGGTCTTTGCGACGTGTATTTTACACAATGTCATGCGGTGTTATAATATAACATCCGATGATGAAGTCAACACAAGGCAGAGTTCGGCCAATAATGATGATGAACAGAGATTACTAAGTACACTTCCAGAAGATATAAGTGAATCTTCGGCATCTGCTTTTGAAACTCGTGATATGTTTGCAACTTATTTTCAATCTCCCGAAGGACGAGTTCCGTGGCAGCATTTAATATAGATCATGGATAATTAATATGTAATAATCATAAGAAGTTGGTTATAATATTATTGGCTTATTAAGAATATTAAACAAGTTTCTATACTAAGGTGGGATTTTATTACTGATTAGGTACCTATATTAAATAAACGTAAGGCACTTTATTATAACATACAGAAACCCAAACTAAAAATAAAAAATATATGACGTAGATTTAATATTTTATGTCAGTAAATTCTGGGATTTTATATTACTGTATGTGAAAAAACGAATTTTTACGATAAACCAAGATTTTTCGAGTGCAAGTAGAAAATCGTAGGTACTGTAACTGTACAATAACATACCTACTTTTTGGATGTAACAGGTTGAATTAAATTTTCTCAAAATGTACTTTAATGAAATGACTTATAAGTTTTAACATTATTTTTAATATCTATTAGAATCACACATATTTATTGGTTCGATAGCTGAATTTCTGTAGATTATGGCAAAATCAATAACTCAATACCAACACTGAAAACGTCACAAATAGAAATTAATTATGTTAAAAATTCTTACCTGGTTGCGACAATACAATAGCGATTTCATTCCATGCCTTTTCCTTCTTATGTACGTCACTATATTTCGAATCACTAAGGTCGTATAGTAGCGGATATTTTCGCACTTCTTCTATCAACTTTTCTTTCTGCATGATTTTCGAAAAATATCACCGTGTACCGCTTATCAACGTGCACTCCGTCCTTCGATTCTATAGTGAATGATGGCGGGCGGGGGGAAGGCACGGGGCGGAAGGGTGGGCTGGCAAATGGTTGCCCGTCACGCGTCAGTCGCAAACGCATAGTCGTTGCGTGGACAACGTGTGGTCGTTGCGTGGACGACGTGTGGTCATTGCGTGACAAACGTGTCGGGGTTGACCTTTAGTGTACGATGCGTAGGCCACTCGTTGTACACTACTTTATAATCATTTTTTGAAATTAAACCTTGAACATATGACACAGGGCTTAAATTTCAATGTCTAGCATAGAGTCGAGTCGCCGGTGAGTTGTTATAATGTGCGAAGACCTTTACGATTCTCCTTGTTTACAACTCCATTCATTTGAGGTAAAAAGCAGGATTTACCTTTCCGTGGGTGGGACCAGAGACCCATCTGACGGAACTAGAAAGAGGCACCCTCATCGGCGTCGGTGGTGGCGTCGCTGAACTACTGAGCGAAGGCTGGCTCTGAGACTGCTGAGGCCTCGGGCTTACTGAGGCTGAGGTCGTGCTGGGACTTCTAGAGCCTCCACCACATTCTTTACCAGGTTCTTCGTCATTGGTCTCCATGGGGTCGCCGTGGTGACTCGTGGGACTTTGTCCGCTTGAAGAAGATGGCGGCAGACCAGCTTCTGGCGTAGCTCCGCCGCCGCTTGCTCCAGTTCCTCCAGGAGGCAGCACTCCCTCGCGTTTTCGCTGCTCCTCTTTTAGTCTTTCGCTCTTGCGCCATTTTGCGCGGCTGTAATGCTGCTTGATGAGTGGATGTGTTTGTTTCCCTCTGCTGTATAGAGCGTGAAAAGAAGAGGAGCTGACACTAGTCCTTGACCAGCGCCCGAGTTGACCGACTGGGGCTCTGTTAGGCCGGTGTTGGTGACGAAATATAGCTTTCTTTGTTTGATCAAGAAGTAAAAAAATAGGCAGTATGAGTCGGGTAGGCCAATTTGTAGCATGATGTGAAGAAGCTTGTCTGGGTTGACGTGGTTGAAGGCGCCTTTAATGTCTAGAAAGGCAGTGATAGTGTATTCGCCTTGGGCCTTACCTGCTCTGAATCCGAATTGCGTATCAGGAAGTTTGCAATTGTGTTCTAGCCACCATGTTGTCCTGTCTACTATGATTCTTTCCATTAGTTTAAGGAAGCAAGGTGCGAGGGTGATCGGTCTAAATTTTCCAGTGTCTCCCTTGGGGAGCAGATAAACCAGGTGATTTGTCCAAGGTTCAGGGTATTTTTTGAGCTCGATGAAACCGTTGTAGCAGTTGAGTATTTGCAGTCTTAGAGCTTCAGGCAAGCGTTTGATGATGTCGTAGCTTATTTGATCAAGCCCGGGACTTGTCCCAGCTTTGCTCCGCCGGATAGCCGAATTTAGTTCTGTTAGAGTGAGTTGAGAAGACGGAAAGTCTTCTGGTGGCGGTTGTGTGACGGCGTGGGGACCTAATCTGATTAATTGCTGTGCTGTAGTATCATCTGAGTTGATTTGGCTCTCTTGGCAATAAGTTTTAATGAAGTCTAGCTTTTTCAGCTCGACTGATTGCTCTTGGCTTGGAAGTGTGTACGGAGAGGTTAATCTTCGATTCTTGAAGGCTTTAAATTTCCTCCAGACCGCGGCTATTGGTGTGCTACCGTTGAGCGAGGCCGTGTACTCTTGCCAAGCTTTTTGCTTGGCTAGTTGAAAGGTCTTCTTCGTTTTAGTGTTGATCCTGTTGTATTCAGCGAAGCTTTCTGTTGTCAGGGCTCGCCTCATGATATGGAGAGCCTTCCTCCTTTCCTCTAATGCTTCAGTGCATTCTTCATTCCACCATGGGGCAGGAGTGCGGATTTTCCTGGCTGCGGGTGCAGTGCTCTGCGCTCGGTGCGGATTGTGATTGGCGCTATTTCTTTTGGAGTGGTGATCTGTTTTGGAGGCTTCAGAGAGGGATTCTTTGATTGAGGAAATTATCTTCTCATATGCTGCTAGGGGAGTAATGTCTGGGATGTTTAGAGTTTCTGTTTTTTGAGTTATAATTTCGTCAAAGTTTTTCCAGTCTATTTTGGAGAGGTTGATCTTGTGGGTAAAGAAGTTGTAGGATTCTGGAGCTACGCCGATGGCGATGTGAATGGGATAGTGGCCGCTTTGTCCTGGGTCCTCGGAAATAGACCAGTGTGTGAAGCTCAGCAATTCAGGAGAGGCTATAGTAAGGTCAACTGCAGATTTATTTAAACTAGGATCAGTGACTCTCGTGGGTGAGCCGTCATTCAAGATACAAAGATCCGCCTCCAATATCGCTTCTAGGAGCTCTTTCCCCTGAGCTGTGTCTTTCTCACTGCCCCAGGAGAATTGGTGAGTGTTAAAGTCACCTGCTAGTAGGACTATGTTACTACGGGCCTGTTCAAGTAATCTTTCCCAGGTATTTTTTCGTACTCTTTGGTGTGGTGAGACGTAGATGGAGACAAGGGTGATGAGGCCTCTATCTGAGCTTATCTTGATAGCTAAGGTGTCAATCTTGTCCTCAATCTCGAAGAAGTCTTCATCTATTTCAAAGGTGATGTTTGTTTTTATCGCGATGGCGATTCATCCACCATTTCCATCTTGTCGATCTTTTCTGATGATGTTTTAGTTGGGAATATGGAATGGTTCGCCTGGTTTGAGCCATGTTTCAGTGAGTAGTAAGATATCGTGGTCTCGGATCATGTTTAGGATCGTTATTTCTTCTTTCTTCCCCCTGATACTCCGAGTGTTCCATGTAGTGCTGTTAAAATTTTGTTGTGATGTGCTGTCATTCTAGGGTAAGCGAGGGAGAGGGAGGTGAGTTTGCTGTGGAGCCGGAGTGATTGGTCCCTGAACCGATTGGCGGGGGGAGCACCAGTTCTGGGAGTGTTGTTTGGAGTAACTGATTGGCATTTAAGGCTGTTGTGGTCAAGTTTTCTGCTGCTTGTGCGAAGGAGGAGATAATTGCTTGGTGTTGATTTTTGAGAAGCTACGACGATTGGAGTTAGTTGTTGCATGTAGCCATTTGTGCGAGTAGGTTTTGCATATTGTTAGTAAATTGCTCCTTTTGTGCTTGAAATATTTCACGTTGTATCGTCACGTTGATTGTAGATTATTACCTTTTCAATAACCTCGTCACATTGACAGGAGCATTTGGATTTTGCTGGTTGTGATGCTAAGCTTTGAATCTGCGTTTGGTTTTCCTAGTTTCGGAAAAGCCTGGTGATCACCTGGAGGAGGAGGAAGTAGGGAGGAGGACGGTGTTGAAGAATGGCTTGAGCGATGTAGTGTTTGTCGAGCGTCACCAAAGGAGATGTTGAGCGTGGCTGCTTTCTTGCGTATTTCTCTTTCCTTTTGTAAAGCCGGGCATTGATCCGACATCGATGGATGATTTTGCCGACAGTTGATACTCCTGGGCCTTGCGTCGGAGTTCTGCGATACTACTGTTCCGATGGAGATCACCGGACCCGGGTTTGCCACAGCCGCAGAGGGATGTTGGAGGCTCGAAGGGCCTGAATCCTGCAGTAGAGCTGGAAACATAAGAAAAAATTTGTTAATATTGTACAAAGGAAAATTAAATATTTTTTTGTATTTTGAGGTTACATGACTGAAGTATGAATTTTTTATATAATTTACGCTAAAATATGAAGTATGTACTCGACAGTATGAAATTCTGGTCCTTACGACGCAATTTTTTCCTTGTACTTCTGTTAAAATTGAACTCGTAATTTTCGCCGTAAATATATCCTCATAATTTATTCAAACTAGCTCTATACTGCTCTGGAAGCTTCAACGGTACCCGGGAGGGTAAGCTCTGAATTTCTCGAGCACGAACCAACCTCCCAAGACTCGACTCCTTCCTTACACACACCAGCGTCTTAACCCGTTCAGGTTGTGCTTTTTTATCCCACCCATTCCCATTTGCTCTAAGATCCTCATTCTCTCCAAGGAGAAACTTAACAGCGCTGGATTATAAGTTCCCGGAAAATACTACGGCGATATGCTTTTTTTGAATTATCCAATTTCAGAGCTGAGTTATCAACCAGTTTATGGTTAACCTCTTTATTTTTGTCGCTTATATGATAGCAGCAGCGAGAGATAGTTAATGTCTAGCTCCAATAAATCCCAAACTACAACTAGAACTATATTATATTTGAGGATAAATTTTCCGTAGGTGTTAGATCCATAAAGTTTACGAGTAACCAACTAATTCCCCAAACGTACACTGCACGGGATTCTGCGCAACTAATTGCCGTTAATTATCGCGCTTTCGTCTAATCACAACCATCCTCTCACTTTACTAAGTCGGTATTAATATTCAATATTCGATAGTCAATATTCCCTTACAACTGACCACTTCATCGTCCAGAACTTTAATTATCAAACAGTTTAACTCTTCAACATCCTGCACTTCATAATTATATCGCTTATTTATTCAATTATTAATTTCCTCATCGAATTTCAAGTGCAATTTGACTAAGATTTTGATTGTCAATAACCGAGACTTCGATTTAACTTAGAAATTAGCTTAGAATAAATTTTGTAGAATTAATATTGATCTGAAAAATTACGAGTTCAATTGTTGGTCAATTGTTACATTAAATTTGTACTTATTGGATATTTTCAGGAGTTGAAATTTTGATGATTTAAATATCAGTCAAAATTTTTTACTCGAGTGATAAAAAGTTTGAATACTAAATAATTTGGAGGTTAGAAATTAGATCGAACCTCCAGAGATTTGAATAATTTGAAAATAGTTGGGGTTAAGCTTTTGAATTTTGAATTAACAATTTACTTTTCCAAACTCGTCACTTGCTAGAATTAAATTACAGAAGACAGTGAACTGACAATTTCAGTGTTGCTGTTACTGAATATCTGGACGTGGTGCAGTAAAAAAGTGTAAGATGGCGCTAGTGCTTTGTTCTGCACTGAAATTACAGGTGGAATAGACAACAAATATTGTAGCAACAGAAGTACAAGGAAAAAATTGTGTAGTAAGGACCAGAAGTGCATATTATCGAGTACATACTTCATAGTTTAGCGTAAATTATGTAAAAAATTCATACTTAAGCCATGTAACGTAACCTAAATAATGATAGACGCAATTAATCGCATCACCAGGGTAATAACGAGCTGTCGAGGGTGAGAATCTAGGGTAAACTATTAAACAAAAAAGCCCAAGTTTCTAAGCGGGGGAGCCAGCGGAACTACGTAAAGAAGAAGGGACAGATAAGTTCTGAGTTAAATGGCGCGTATCTCGCTTCCGGTTCCCCTGGCTCGGACACATATCGCCGGGTAGTTTATAATCTCAGTGATATTTCCTAAAGACGTAAATACGCTCGCTAAAAGCTCACCTCGCAGTCGGGGTCCAGGACCACCAGCTGTGAGCGCCATTTTACGATCTGAGAATTCAGTCGCGACAAAATTCGCCCGATTTACGATTCTCCTTGTTTACAACTCCATTCATTTGAGGTAAAAAGCAGGATTTACCTTTCCGTGGGTGGGACCAGAGACCCATCTGACGGAACTAGAAAGAGGCACCCTCATCGGCGTCGGTGGTGGCGTCGCTGAACTACTGAGCGAAGGCTGGCTCTGAGACTGCTGAGGCCTCGGGCTTACTGAGGCTGAGGTCGTGCTGGGACTTCTAGAGCCTCCACCACATTCTTGACCAGGTTCTTCGTCATTGGTCTCCATGGGGTCGCCGTGGTGACTCGTGGGACTTTGTCCGCTTGAAGAAGATGGCGGCAGACCAGCTTCTGGCGTAGCTCCGCCGCCGCTTGCTCCAGTTCCTCCAGGAGGCAGCACTCCCTCGCGTTTTCGCTGCTCCTCTTTTAGTCTTTCGCTCTTGCGCCATTTTGCGCGGCTGTAATGCTGCTTGATGAGTGGATGTGTTTGTTTCCCTCTGCTGTATAGAGCGTGAAAAGAAGAGGAGCTGACACTAGTCCTTGACCAGCGCCCGAGTTGACCGACTGGGGCTCTGTTAGGCCGGTGTTGGTGACGAAATATAGCTTTCTTTGTTTGATCAAGAAGTAAAAAAATAGGCAGTATGAGTCGGGTAGGCCAATTTGTAGCATGATGTGAAGAAGCTTGTCTGGGTTGACGTGGTAGAAGGCGCCTTTAATGTCTAGAAAGGCAGTGATAGTGTATTCGCCTTGGGCCTTACCTGCTCTGAATCCGAATTGCGTATCAGGAAGTTTGCAATTGTGTTCTAGCCACCATGTTGTCCTGTCTACTATGATTCTTTCCATTAGTTTAAGGAAGCAAGGTGCGAGGGTGATCGGTCTAAATTTTCCAGTGTCTCCCTTGGGGAGCAGATAAACCAGGTGATTTGTCCAAGGTTCAGGGTATTTTTTGAGCTCGATGAAACCGTTGTAGCAGTTGAGTATTTGCAGTCTTAGAGCTTCAGGCAAGCGTTTGATGATGTTGTAGCTTATTTGATCAAGCCCGGGACTTGTCCCAGCTTTGCTCCGCCGGATAGCCGAATTTAGTTCTGTTAGAGTGAGTTGAGAAGACGGAAAGTCTTCTGGTGGCGGTTGTGTGACGGCGTGGGGACCTAATCTGATTAATTGCTGTGCTGTAGTATCATCTGAGTTGATTTGGCTCTCTTGGCAATAAGTTTTAATGAAGTCTAGCTTTTTCAGCTCGACTGATTGCTCTTGGCTTGGAAGTGTGTACGGAGAGGTTAATCTTCGATTCTTGAAGGCTTTAAATTTCCTCCAGACCGCGGCTATTGGTGTGCTACCGTTGAGCGAGGCCGTGTACTCTTGCCAAGCTTTTTGCTTGGCTAGTTGAAAGGTCTTCTTCGTTTTAGTGTTGATCCTGTTGTATTCAGCGAAGCTTTCTGTTGTCAGGGCTCGCCTCATGATATGGAGAGCCTTCCTCCTTTCTTCTAATGCTTCAGTGCATTCTTCATTCCACCATGGGGCAGGAGTGCGGATTTTCCTGGCTGCGGGTGCAGTGCTCTGCGCTCGGTGCGGATTGTGATTGGCGCTATTTCTTTTGGAGTGGTGATCTGTTTTGGAGGCTTCAGAGAGGGATTCTTTGATTGAGGAAATTATCTTCTCATATGTTGCTAGGGGAGTAATGTCTGGGATGTTTAGAGTTTCTGTTTTTTGAGTTATAATTTCGTCAAAGTTTTTCCAGTCTATTTTGGAGAGGTTGATCTTGTGGGTAAAGAAGTTGTAGGATTCTGGAGCTACGCCGATGGCGATGTGAATGGGATAGTGGTCGCTTCGTCCTGGATCCTCGGAAATAGACCAGTGTGTGAAGCTCAGCAACTCAGGAGAGGCTATAGTAAGGTCAACTGCAGATTTATTTAAACTAGGATCAGTGACTCTCGTGGGTGAGCCGTCATTCAAGATACAAAGATCCGCCTCCAATATCGCTTCTAGGAGCTCTTTCCCCTGAGCTGTGTCTTTCTCACTGCCCCAGGAGAATTGGTGAGTGTTAAAGTCACCTGCTAGTAGGACTATGTTACTACGGGCCTGTTCAAGTAATCTTTCCCAGGTATTTTTTCGTACTCTTTGGTGTGGTGAGACGTAGATGGAGACAAGGGTGATGGGGCCTCTATCTGAGGTTATCTTGATAGTTAAGGTGTCAATCTTGTCCTCAATCTCGAAGAAGTCTTCATCTATTTCAAAGGTGATGTTTGTTTTTATCGCGATGGCGATTCATCCACCATTTCCATCTTGTCGATCTTTTCTGATGATGTTTTAGTTGGGAATATGGAATGGTTCGCCTGGTTTGAGCCATGTTTCAGTGAGTAGTAAGATATCGTGGTCTCGGATCATGTTTAGGATCGTTATTTCTTCTTTCTTCCCCCTGATACTCCGAGTGTTCCATGTAGTGCTGTTAAAATTTTGTTGTGATGTGCTGTCATTCTAGGGTAAGCGAGGGAGAGGGAGGTGAGTTTGCTGTGGAGCCGGAGTGATTGGTTCCTGAACCGATTGCCGGGGGGAGCACCAGTTCTGGGAGTGTTGTTTGGAGTAACTGATTGGCATTTAAGGCTGTTGTGGTCAAGTTTTCTGCTGCTTGTGCGAAGGAGGAGATAATTGCTTGGTTTTGATTTTTGAGAAGCTACGACGATTGGAGTTAGTTGTTGCATGTAGCCATTTGTGCGAGTAGGTTTTGCATATTGTTAGTAAATTGCTCCTTTTGTGCTTGAAATATTTCACGTTGTATCGTCACGTTGATTGTAGATTATTACCTTTTCAATAACCTCGTCACATTGACAGGAGCATTTGGATTTTGCTGGTTGTGATGCTAAGCTTTGAATCTGCGTTTGGTTTTCCTAGTTTCGGAAAAGCCTGGTGATCACCTGGAGGAGGAGGAAGTGGGGAGGAGGACGGTGTTGAAGAATGGCTTGAGCGATGTAGTGTTTGTCGAGCGTCACCAAAGGAGATGTTGAGCGTGGCTGCTTTCTTGCGTATTTCTCTTTCCTTTTGTAAAGCCGGGCATTGATCCGACATCGATGGATGATTTTGCCGACAGTTGATACTCCTGGGCCTTGCGTCGGAGTTCTGCGATACTACTGTTCCGATGGAGATCACCGGACCCGGGTTTGCCACAGCCGCAGAGGGATGTTGGAGGCTCGAAGGGCCTGAATCCTGCAGTAGAGCTGGAAACATAAGAAAAAATTTGTTAATATTGTACAAAGGAAAATTAAATATTTTTTTGTATTTTGAGGTTACATGACTGAAGTATGAATTTTTTATATAATTTACGCTAAAATATGAAGTATGTACTCGACAGTATGAAATTCTGGTCCTTACGACGCAATTTTTTCCTTGTACTTCTGTTAAAATTGAACTCGTAATTTTCGCCGTAAATATATCCTCATAATTTATTCAAACTAGCTCTATACTGCTCTGGAAGCTTCAACGGTACCCGGGAGGGTAAGCTCTGAATTTCTCGAGCACGAACCAACCTCCCAAGACTCGACTCCTTCCTTACACACACCAGCGTCTTAACCCGTTCAGGTTGTGCTTTTTTATCCCACCCATTCCCATTTGCTCTAAGATCCTCATTCTCTCCAAGGAGAAACTTAACAGCGCTGGATTATAAGTTCCCGGAAAATACTACGGCGATATGCTTTTTTTGAATTATCCAATTTCAGAGCTGAGTTATCAACCAGTTTATGGTTAACCTCTTTATTTTTGTCGCTTATATGATAGCAGCAGCGAGAGATAGTTAATGTCTAGCTCCAATAAATCCCAAACTACAACTAGAACTATATTATATTTGAGGATAAATTTTCCGTAGGTGTTAGATCCATAAAGTTTACGAGTAACCAACTAATTCCCCAAACGTACACTGCACGGGATTCTGCGCAACTAATTGCCGTTAATTATCGCGCTTTCGTCTAATCACAACCATCCTCTCACTTTACTAAGTCGGTATTAATATTCAATATTCGATAGTCAATATTCCCTTACAACTGACCACTTCATCGTCCAGAACTTTAATTATCAAACAGTTTAACTCTTCAACATCCTGCACTTCATAATTATATCGCTTATTTATTCAATTATTAATTTCCTCATCGAATTTCAAGTGCAATTTGACTAAGATTTTGATTGTCAATAACCGAGACTTCGATTTAACTTAGAAATTAGCTTAGAATAAATTTTGTAGAATTAATATTGATCTGAAAAATTACGAGTTCAATTGTTGGTCAATTGTTACATTAAATTTGTACTTATTGGATATTTGCAGGAGTTGAAATTTTGATGATTTAAATATCAGTCAAAATTTTTTACTCGAGTGATAAAAAGTTTGAATACTAAATAATTTGGAGGTTAGAAATTAGATCGAACCTCCAGAGATTTGAATAATTTGAAAATAGTTGGGGTTAAGCTTTTGAACTTTGAATTAACAATTTACTTTTCCAAACTCGTCACTTGCTAGAATTAAATTACAGAAGACAGTGAACTGACAATTTCAGTGTTGCTGTTACTGAATCTCTGGACGTGGTGCAGTAAAAAAGTGTAAGATGGCGCTAGTGCTTTGTTCTGCACTGAAATTACAGGTGGAATAGACAACAAATATTGTAGCAACAGAAGTACAAGGAAAAAAATGTGTAGTAAGGACCAGAAGTGCATATTATCGAGTACATACTTCATAGTTTAGCGTAAATTATGTAAAAAATTCATACTTAAGCCATGTAACGTAACCTAAATAATGATAGACGCAATTAATCGCATCACCAGGGTAATAACGAGCTGTCGAGGGTGAGAATCTAGGGTAAACTATTAAACAAAAAAGCCCAAGTTTCTAAGCGGGGGAGCCAGCGGAACTACGTAAAGAAGAAGGGACAGATAAGGTCTGAGTTAAATGGCGCGTATCTCGCTTCCGGTTCCCCTGGCTCGGACACATATCGCCGGGTAGTTTATAATCTCAGTGATATTTCCTAAAGACGTAAATACGCTCGCTAAAAGCTCACCTCGCAGTCGGGGTCCAGGACCACCAGCTGTGAGCGCCATTTTACGATCTGAGAATTCAGTCGCGACAAAGTTCGCCCGATTTACGATTTACGATTCTCCTTGTTTACAACTCCATTCATTTGAGGTAAAAAGCAGGATTTACCTTTCCGTGGGTGTTGGGTCGCCAGTTCCTCCAGGAGGCAGCACTCCCTCGCGTTTTCGCTGCTCCTCTTTTAGTTTTTTGCTCTTGCGGTAATTTACTCGGCGATTTTGAAACCAAACCTGAAAAGAATGAACGAATTAGTAAGAAATAGAGTAAATTCTATTGAAGCTGGGAAGTGATAATTGGGAGAGATTTGCTGAGGGCAAAATAAGAAAGATGCATGTTCAACGAGCCATGAACCAGCAAGATCACTGGGTCCTGAGTGTTATTATAAAAAGAGTCTGGGTCTCGCTAACGAGTCTAACTTGACATAATGCCAGTTGAAAAAAGTTAGCGCAGATGGAAAAATAAATTACACACCTCTGAAAATTACCGTAGGCGTTGAGGGAGTCCGTGAATTTGTTGATAAAAATCAACGAGTGGTACGACATTTTGGGATTTAACGGCGGAATGAGCAACCCGTCGAGCTGGGTTTTAAACTTTTTGATCGTACCTGAGGGAGGGGTACGGAAAATGGTTTAATAAAATAAATACGCGGAGGCAGACGTTGAAGGAGGGGGTGGAGGTTCTCAGACGAGGGAACGAAAGAGTGGGGCTTGGGGTGCCAGAGGGAGTCGGGAGCAGACGGGAGATATAATAATATCCTAAGGGTTCGCGGGGAGCGAGTAATAGCCAGGAACAAAGCCATGTTTCCCGTGAGAATACTCAAAGTCTCTCATCCTTCAGTGCTCCTTTTTCTGGGTCTATTTTTTTCAATATAAATTTAATCCCTTTCGTGTATGTCAGTAGTCTGTTACTTTAAAACCAACGACTAAAGACATTTCCCGAAAAGTTTTCTTTAAAGTCTATTTTATTAGGGTGAGCGCTCCTATCAGAAACTAACTATTTCTTCTTCTTCTTTGTTTCAAGATTTAATTATCTGATTTTCTATAGTGAATCTGATAGTGATTAAGAAAGTAGAAGATAAGCATAAATTTTTATATACAAATCCAGTCATTGTTTACGATGAACTAGATTAAACTGATTTTCATGAAATTTGGGATTTATGTATAATTTGGTCATCATTTTTATATTTGAAAATTAGTATTTAAAAAATCTAATTTAAAAGTCTATTTACTAAGGACAAAATTATCTAATATTTACAAACTGTTAATAAACTACAAGGTCTAATTTGGCTTGGTTAAATAATGAATTTTCTTCTTCCTTTGTTCCGCAACAAACAAAAACACGGTAAGCTCAAAAATAAATTTGGTGCGCTGAAAACGAATTTATGATTGTTAATGGGCTAGAGAAAAAAGTTAAGTGTCAGGTGTGGGTAGATTACGTTATACTGACGCGTGTACGTGCTTAGTGTGTCGTCGGGCCTCCCAGGAGCCCCTAATTGGCGTGCACAAGACAGAGAATGACCGAGACTTGTGTGAGCTATTATACAGGGTCTTCGGCAGATGGTTGAAAATACGAAAATGGGGGATAGGTGGGGTCACCTCCCACCTATTTTGAGAATTAAAAAAAATCTAGGACTTGTAATTTTTTTTACAGGATTTTTTTTCCTTTTTTTAGAAATTTTGCCATTTTTATACCTTTGAACACATGTAACTTTTTGTTTTTTAAAGCTAGCTCCAAAATCTTTTTTTTAATAGACTTTTATAAGATTGTCGGCTCTAAAAAAATTATGTTTGTTTCAAGTTATTGCTAAAAACAAAAATGTGGGCCCCCGAACTTAAAAAAAAAGTTGAACAAAAATGTAAAAGTCAACTTTGCGATGCATTTAAAAAAAAAAAAAATGGGGCTGGAAGGCTTCTGTTTTTTTTTAAACATCTCTAAAGCTTAGGCTTTTGAATGGTATGTAATTTGTTTCGGTATCTTTTTTGTAACCGGAGTTGTTAATTTTTTTACTCAATTGGACCATGTTGACGAAATTCCACTAGTTACATGTTTTGTGAAATGTATCAAATGCAAAGTTGAAAATAATGTAAATACTTACTGTTGGGACGGTTACAAAGAGCAGGTACGTTTTTTTACATTCTTGCACACACATAATGGCTATCTTTTGTCATTTATTGGCATATTGGAGTTAGCACTTCCATATGCCAATAAAATGTCCGCATATTCCGCATTGGTAAATTGAGCCATTTTAAACCACAACAAAGTCTTAACAAAACGTCTGATAATAACAAAAAGTGACAAACAACAAAAAACTTAACAAAATCACAAACACAGCAAAGTGAAATTAACGAAAACAAAAAAAAAACGTTAACGTTATTAACGTTTGTGATTTTGTTAAGTTTTTTTGTTGTTTGTCATTTTTTGTTATTATCAGACGTTTTGTTAAGACTTTGTTGTGGTTTAAAATGGCTTAATTTACCAATGCGGAATATGCGGACATTTTATTGGCATATGGAAGTGCTAACTCCAATATGCCAATAAATGACAAAAGATAGCCATTATGTGTGTGCAAGAATGTAAAAAAACGTACCTGCTCTTTGTAACCGTCCCAACAGTAAGTATTTACATTATTTTCAACTTTGCATTTGATACATTTCACAAAACATGTAACTAGTGGAATTTCGTCAACATGGTCCAATTGAGTAAAAAAAATTAACAACTCCGGTTACAAAAAAGATACCGAAACAAATTACATACCATTCAAAAGCCTAAGCTTTAGAGATGTTTTAAAAAAAACAGAAGCCTTCCAGCCCCATTATTTTTTTTTTTAAATGCATCGCAAAGTTGACTTTTAAATTTTTGTTCAACTTTTTTTTAAGTTCGGGGGCCCACATTTTTGTTTTTAGCAATAACTTGAAACAAACATAATTTTTTTTAGAGCCGACAATCTTATAAAAGTCTATTAAAAAAAAGATTTTGGAGCTAGCTTTAAAAAACAAAAAGTTACATGTGTTCAAAGGTATAAAAATGGCAAAATTTCTAAAAAAAGGAAAAAAAATCCTGTAAAAAAAATTACAAGTCCTAGATTTTTTTTAATTCTCAAAATAGGTGGGAGGCGACCCCACCTATCCCCCATTTTCGTATTTTCAACCATCTGCCGAAGACCCGTATACATCATTCTGAGTGGAAAGCTTATGTCGAGACTGAGATAGAGTTTAAAAAGTACTGCATAAATGCGGCTATTTGTTCATTATTTCAGATTCTCTTTGTTCTCCGCTAATGAAACAATGAGTCTGCGCGGTAATTGCGTCATACTCAAGCCCGTTTTTACTTTTTTAATCTTTACTCTGGTTCTTCCTCCCTCGCCGCCGCTTACCACCAGAATTATCTGTGTATTCTTCAACGCTTACCAATCTCTGGCTATAAATCTCGAACCAAAACCACCTGCGTTATGCTAATCCGCTAAAGCTCCAAGAATTTAACTGCTTGTCTTCTTAACCGCTAATTGTTTTGCAACAAAATTTTGCTCAAAGCACTAGTCTTCAAAAAAATAGGGAAAGAGCAACCAGAGTAATCCGCAGATTACCGGCAGCTCACAAGATTACGTCAGTTGTGGTGTCAGTTTCCCTGGAGGACCATAGGAGATTCATAATTTAGATAATTAATACCTTGACTAGAGCCTCCGTTAAATTTATCTTCATCGCCAGGTTTTTACGTGTGAACACATCCGGGTAGTGAGTTCGAGCGAACAACGACTCCAGCTCCTCCAGCTGCTGGAGCGTAAAAATTTACCGATTTCGCCTTCGCTTCCGTCGGACAACTGAATCACCCACTCCATGCAGCGCTGGATGGTAGGCCGAGTAACTTGTGTCTGAAATTTAAAAAATCATTTAAGTCATCATTTATCGTCGCAAAATTTATGATTAAACACTTCTACTAGCTGTCGATCATCTCAAATTGATAATAAAGTCATAGAAATTGATAAAAAAAATTATATAACAAAGAAAACTTTTTTGTTTCTCAAAAATTTCAAGTCAAACAAATTTTTCCTTATCTAAATCATAAAAAGTAAATGATAAGGTCATGAAAGTTCAAAAAAGTGAAGTTGTATGCTTGAAAATTGAAAAATAAAACAATGTAACAAAGAAAACTTTTTTGTTTCTTAAAACTTTGGGGTCAAACGAATTTTTCCTTGTTCTTTAGACAAAACAGCACCCAGAAATCCACATATAGGGATTGAATTTGTTTTAAAAATTCAATTTGAATACGTTACCGCGAAGTTAATGTGAATTTGCGCTATGTAATTATCATTGAAATTCACTAATAGCTCATCAATTAGTACAAACAATCAATTAACAAGGTGGAAAATTGCGTGATATATCTGGAAACCCGACGCAGAAAATGTGTAACAAAGAAAACTTTTTGTTTACAAAGATTTTGAATCCAAACAAAGTTCTCTCTGATTTCTAGGATTGAAATGGACTTTTCAGAAATGTATCTTAGAAATTCATTAAGTCTAAGCAAATGAAGATAATTGATGTGTGTTTGCACTCATTTGTGCTCCAGTAATGGATTCCTCATTGCTCGGGCTTATAAACAATCAACTAAACTCGTGTGCGAGTGTCATACATTTGATGAAGGCACGTAATGATGGTCTTTGAAGAGGCGTCACAAAACGAGAGGGTTTTAGAGTAAATCTAGTCGAAAGGAATGCTCATAATCATTTGATATATAATTCAGAGCAATTAGCGCAATTAATTAACTCGGCGCTAATCCGGTGATGAAAAATTAGCAGAGTGAATTGTCGAGAGTATGATCCGGTTGGTTGATTAAAAAAATATCGATTGACGGTAACCAAATAGAGAAAAATAAGGGAGTGAGAGGTTAAATAAATTTATCCGGTCGTACGGAACAGAAATCCACTCAAGATCTTAGATTAAAGTTGGAAAAGTAAAGCCAGAAGCTAGACAACTCGTACAACTCATCCGTGCAGCTAAAGAGAGGGCAAAGTCCTCTAGCTTCAGTCGGTACAAATATATATATCTAGGGATCCAAGTTTGCTGGAGGACGGGAATGAGAAGTTGATCCAATTTATGAACCAGTGAAGGAGTTTGCGAGCTCAAAACCCACCAGCCGATATTCTTCATTTGATTTCAGCCCCTCAACCCCAGATAGCTCTAGATTTTGTTACTCGATCTACCGCAGGTAAATAAAAATCTATTTCCCGTCTTTCAGATGATATCTATCATAATTTTTCATTTTAGGGATTTTTAGTTGGCAGAAGATCCAAAATTACGCTCCCAATTATCGAAACAAAGAAGACTATGGTCTAAAAATGCATACAAAAGATAAATGAACTAATTATAAATGAATTTAATTCATAATTAAGGAGTACTTGAGAGATAGGAGAGTTTTTATTTCGATAAATAGCCTCAATATTTAAATTACCAATAAAATGATTGAATGTTGATGTTATTAATTGTGACTGTACGTCATTGCACTGCAAACGACATTGCACTACAAAAAATAAGCATTCAGAGTCATCTATTGTTAAAAATATGTACTAAAAAAATAAAAAGTGACTTTACCATAAATTAATTCCAAAATGAACCTCTAGATGGCTAAAGTCGCTTCCAAATCCGCTAATAAGTGAAGTGGAGCCGTAAACAGACGGATAATTAATTCCGCCGGCACCCTTTTAATAAAAGAAATAATCCTACGATCTTACGAGATTTTTCGAGGAAAAAAAAGCCTAAAAACGATTGGAATAGTAATATTAGCGATCCTCATTATACACAGCTCACATAGAAGATGCTCCCAGGTGTCGCTATTGATATTCCCCTGGAACTTTTCGTGTTAATTTGACCGCTAGGACACGAAACTTCCAGGTCGAGCAATAACGGCAAACCCCGACATGAGAGTCTATGAATAAAGAAGTACAAGGTGCATGAAATGATCATCACCTGGAACTCCATGAACTGTTAATGTAATTGCGTACACTAGGTGCCACATATTCCAGAAAAGACTTGAATGGGTCACTTTGACCTAGTGGACTGTTATTATTATTGTTCCAGGTGAATTATTTAATACTCCCCAGGAACTCTTGTTGCAATAACCTCTACTAGGTGCCAAATATCCTAGCAAATACTTGACTGGGTCACTTTGACTTACTGGACGATTATTACTGTGGTTCCAGGTGAATTATTTAATAATCTCCAGGAACTCTTGTTGTAATTACTTCCACTAAGTGCCAAATATTCTAGCATATACGTGACTGGGTCACTTTGACCTAGTGGACTGTTATTATTATTGTTCCAGGTGAATTATTTAATACTCCCCAGGAACTCTTGTTGCAATTACCTCTACTAGGTGCCAAATATCCTAGCAAATACTTGAATGGGTCACTTAGACCTAGTGGACGATTATTACCATTGTTCCAGGTGAATTATTCAACACTCCCCAGGAACTCTTGTTGCAATTACTTCCACTAGGTGCCAAATATTCTAGCAAATACTTGACTGGGTCACTTTGACCTAGTGGACTGTTATTACTATTGTTCCAGGTGAATTATTTGATACTCCCCAGGAACTCTTGTTGCAATTACCTCTACTAGGTGCCAAATATCCTAGCAAATAATTGACTGGGTCACTTTGACCTAGTGGACGATTATTACTATTGTTCCAGGTGAATTATTCAACACTCCCCAAGAACTCTTGTTGCAATTACCTCTACTAGGTGCCAAATATCCTAGCAAATACTTGAATGGGTCACTTCGACCTAGTGGACGATTATTACCATTGTTCCAGGTGAATTATTCAACACTCCCAGGAACTCTTGTTGCAATTACCTCTACTAGGTGCCAAATATCCTAGCAAATACTTGACTGGGTCGATTTGACTTACTGGACGATTATTACTGTGGTTCCAGGTGAATTATTTAATAATCTCCAGGAACTCTTGTTGTAATTACTTCCACTAAGTGCCAAATATTCTAGCAAATACTTGACTGGGTCACTTTCACCTAGTGGACGATAATTACTATTGTTCCAGGTGAATGATTGAACACCCCCCGGGAACTCTTGTTGCAATTACCTCTACTAGGTGCCAAATATCCTAGCAAATACTTGACTGGGTCACTTTGACTTACTGGACGATTATTACTATTGTTCCAGGTGAATTATTCAACACTCCCCAGGAACTTTTGTTGCAATTACCTCTACTAGGTGCCAAATATCCTAGCAAATACTTGACTGGGTCACTTTGACTTACTGGACGATTATTACCATTGTTCCAGGTGAATTATTCAACACTCCCCAGGAACTCTTGTTGCAATTACCTCTACTAGGTGCCAAATATCCTAGAAAATACTTGACTGGGTCACTTTGACTTACTGGACGATTATTACTATTGTTCCAGGTGAATTATTCAACACTCCCCAGGAACTCTTGTTGCAATTACCTCTACTAGGTGCCAAATATTCTAGCAAATACTTGACTGGGTCACTTTGACTTACTGGACGATTATTACTATTGTTCCAGGTGAATTATTCAACACTCCCCAGGAACTGTTGTTGCAATTACCTCTACTAGGTGCCAAATATCCTAGCAAATAATTGACTGGGTCACTTTGACCTAGTGGACGATTATTACTATTGTTCCAGGTGAATTATTCAACACTCCCCAAGAACTCTTGTTGCAATTACCTCTACTAGGTGCCAAATATCCTAGCAAATACTTGAATGGGTCACTTCGATCTAGTGGACGATTATTACCATTCTTCCAGGTGAATTATTCAACACTCCCCAGGAACTCTTGTTGCAATTACCTCTACTAGGTGCCAAATATCCTAGCAAATACTTGACTGGGTCGATTTGACTTACTGGACGATTATTACTGTGGTTCCAGGTGAATTATTCAACACTCCCCAGGAACTCTTGTTGTAATTACTTCCACTAGGTGCCAAATATTCTAGCAAATACTTGACTGGGTCACTTTGACCTAGTGGACGATGATTACTATTGTTCCAGGTGAATTATTCAACACTCCCCAAGAACTCTTGTTGCAATTACTTCCACTAGGTGCCAAATATTCTAGCAAATACTTGACTGGGTCACTTTGACCTAGTGGACTGTTATTACTATTGTTCCAGGTGAATTATTTAATATTTTCCCAAATTTTTTCGCGCGTGAATGAAAATAACAGATTCTTCTTTGTTTTCTAATCCTTCTTTAAAAGGTTGATTGTGACGTTTTTTTGAAGCCTCATTTCGTTGCCATGGCAACCGTTGCTATGATGACCGTTGCCATAACAACCGTTGCTATGATGACCGTTGCTATGGTGACCGTTGCTATGATGACTGTCATTGCCACGATAATTTATAATTTTCTAATATTATTGTTATTATTAAAATTAATTAATTAAATTAAAATATTAAAAATATAGATAGATTTATTAAATTATTCAAGTGACGATAACAATAAATAACCCGACAGAAGCTCGCGAAGTGCGCTTAAATTTTTTCTGGTACAATATATTTTGCATACATCAGGCGTTTTTCATTTTTTTTGGAATGATCATTGTTATATTCAATTTTTCATCGAGAACAACTTCTTTCATGGGCATCCATTTTTTACATTTTTTATTCTCTCCCTTCATTTCCTCCCTCTCTTCATTCTTTTCCACGTGGAGCCTTCCTTCATTTTCTTCTGTTTTTCTTTCTTGATCTTCTCCTGTCACCTTTTCCTCTAATTCTTTTCCTTCCATGTGATGCCTCTCTTTTCTAATTTTGGCTTTCCTCCACGTTCCGTACTCTCCATCATCATTCACTCTCTTCAGTCTCATTTTCATTGGTGGCTCATCTTCTTCCTCCTCTTCTTTGCCCTTCAAAAATCTCTCCCAGTCCTCTTGGTCCTTGACAGTCTTGTAAACTGTAAAATTATAAAATTTGATTACAATTATATACTTTCCTCTTTGCGGTGCGTTCGGATACCCCGCTTTTGTGCCCTAATCGAGAAAAACTTGTTGCCAGATTCTTAACTTTTAAAATCAACGTTGTCATGTTTATCTAATAGCACTCGTTACAAACATTTTGCTTACGCAGCATCATTTAGTTTGAAGAGTTGCGCTGTAGCACAAGTAAAACATTACAGTTCAAACATAAGGGTATGAGCTTCTATGAGTTTGTATAAGCTTTTTGATGACTCGTATACTTCTCGTATGACTCGTATATTGTAATTTTCTGATGGTCGAACAGATGGCGCTTTAGTTTGCTGACAGAAAACTGGACGGACCTGTCATAGAAATCTCATAGATTTCTAGTTTTAATTTTAAATTTATTTGTCAACTAGAGTTTATTTATTGGTGCGCGTATTCTGTTGATCAATTTACTACGTACGTCACATTTTCTTTATTATTTTTCATTTTATTTTCATGTGTTGGTATAGCCGGTTCGGATTTTTGATAATTAGTGGACTGTATTTTGCGGAGCGGGATGATATATCGCGGATGAAATATTGCGGCTATGTGTGTTCAGTAAGGAGTTAAAGATAAGGAGAAAAAGGAGAGGAACTCACCATGCACGAAGTAAAAAGCGGCACGTGGTTAGCCAGCGCTGGCTCAAATTCTCCTCTTCCAGCTGCAACTCCTTGCGGCAGGTACTTTGTTTAGCACTTCAGAATTCACTGACACACACGCGGATAATTATATGGTCTTTTACAGCGGTTGGATATTTTAAATTAATTTTTATGAGCGGAGCGACACGCGTAGGTACATTGCGATGTCATATCGGAAGACATCTTGTTCTTGTTTAGTTCTTGATTTTGACACCACCAAGACGCGGCGTCGATGTATACTTTCTCACTCGATGCGCCATATTCGATGCGTGAGTGGGAAAGGGAGAGGAATATTACAGGATATGGAAGGTTGAACACACATAACATAACGCGAAGAAAAGGTGCGTCTCGGGTATAGTAAAATTAAATCGGTAGAGTTTAGTAAGACGATCTTCACGGATGCTTCAAACTCAGGCTGGGGTGCCTTGCAGGTATCGATTACCGCTTGGGGTACTGGTTCATTCTCAGTGTATAAAAGTTAAATATTATTTTCTAAATTTTATATACCTTAGGCCGTAACATCGCCTTCAATTAACTACAGTCGCAGTAGATTTTAAATAAATTAATTTATGTTAAATTATTGCTTTATTGCACTACATTCTTTGACGTTTTTATACTATGACAATAGATTGCAAGGAACTATAAATAAATATTCAAAACATTAATTGACAATCCATTTATTTATAAGTACACAATAATAACAATAAATTCTGATAGTGATGCAATCAATGCAAAAAAACTTCCGCGTTAATTCACGTTCTACAAACTTTTTCAAAAGTTCAAAATCCTTTTCTGATCATCTTTAATCTTTGATAGCTCAGCGCAGTGGCTTGCGTCTCTGCTTCATACTGAGAAGATCGTGAGTTTGATCCTGAGAGAAGTCAAAATTTTTCAAAAGCAGCAATAACTAGTATTTAGATCGGGTGACACATTTTTGTCATAAAATGCAGTTTGATATAATAGGTCTTAATGCCAGTCGTATTTTTTTCCGGCAGCTGATTGTTCTAGACTTAAATTATGTCAGTTATGGTTTGTAACAAATGTAATTAAATGCATATGATGTGAGAAACTATTTAACTTTGTGACTTATGCACTTAAATTTATCTAGACTTAGTAACAATAGTTCTTTGATACTTATAAATTATGCTCCTTTGTCATTTAAAGCTGTACTCATTTTGTTACATTAGTACTTAGATCCTGTCTAAGATACTGCCAATGTCACTATGTTCTAGTTGGAGTTTGTTACATTCACACTTCGAGCCAGATACTGGATGCTACCAGCATACTTTGTTACCGCCGTTGTTGGAGACTTGATATGTTTGTGCCCGTTGCTGTTTAGTACGCAATTACGTTACGCCAGGCATTCTATGTGACATTTTACGAAACTATTATCGACTGGCAAATATTACCATTATTGTTGATGAAGTAGATTTTCAATAACATCATATAAATAACATTAATGTTTTAAGATATCCCCTGAAATCTACTTTCTTATCAAAAATCTACAGTGAAATAGTTTTGTAAAATGTCACATACAATTCCTGGTATAAAGTTATTATGTGCTTAACAGCGACGGGCACAAACATATAAAGTCATGAACAGCAGCGGTAAGAAAGTACGCTGGTAGCATTCAATATGTGGCTCAAAGTGTGAATGTAACTAACTTCAACTAGAACAAAATGACATTAGCAGTATCTTAGACAGGATCTAAGTACTAATGTAACAAACTAAATACAACTTAAAATAAAGCAGTAGCATAATTTATAAGTCTCAAAGAAATATTGTTACTAAGTCTAGAAAGATTTAAGTGCAAAAGTGACAAACTTAAATAGTTTCTCACAACATATGCATTTAATTCCATTTGTTTCAAACCATAACTAACATAATTTAAGTCTGGAATAATCAGCTGCTGGAATAAAATTCATTTGACATTAATAATAACTGGCTCTTAGACATACCCGGAACAAAATACGGCTGTCATTAAGTCGTATTGCTTCAAACTGCATTTTAGGACAAAAATGTGTCACTCGCAAGGACGTGGTCTGTGTTTACTTAAACATTTTATGGTTTCTCTGAACTTAGTACAATGCTCTTTTGTATAATTTTTTTTTCTTTAAACATAAGTTTTTCTTTTTAAATATACGTGTTCTCAACAACTAAATTAAACAATTAAATGAAATACTCAACTCCAAGACTTAGATCATATTAAATATAAATCTTAATTTTAAATTATAAGTAGAATTATTTTACATACTTGAATTCGCGCTTCTCTGACAAGTAGCGTCACCTGCCAGATGCAACCCAAGGCATCACAAAAGGTCAGCTAAAAACGGATTTTATGAAATTCCATCCGGAAGGGGAGTTGCGGGAGCGTTAAATGAACAAAAATCACGTTTTTAAACCACAGCTTTTATAGATATGAAACTTGGTCAGAATATATTCTTTCACACATAATATAAATTACTAAGAACGAATTTTCCTTGCAGACGCAGCCTGCCATACCAATCTGAAATACAAAAAACAATCATTTAACTTATGAAGTAACTAGAATTTTACAAAGCGCGCTGAGGCGCGCCAAAATTTGTAAAAGTACTGGCTATATATGTAATCTTATAAGTGACTTTATCGATTAAGTTTGTTGTTGGTCGTAAATATTTATTATTCATAATGAAATCAAATTATTCAAATTATGATGATTTTGAATTTCGATATCTTTCGATTATCGACATGTTCAGGTACTACCGTGTATAATCAATGGTAGATGAGAAACTAACAACACGAGTCTAAGATTATGGCATACTTATTATGTGGAGACCACAAATTTGAAACAAGGAAGACGAAGAACGTTGACATTGGCGCCTCAGGTGAATCATTATTGTTTGCTGGTAGAATACCTTGCTCTATTCTAACTTTTTTTAATATCGCACGAATGGAAAACGTAAGCAATTTCAAAATAAGCTAAAACAATCAAGAATTAATCTCTTCTTGTGATGTGGTGTCTTCACCATACTTTGATACCTAGTGTTTGTGATACGGAGCCCAAGACATTTCTTCGGGTCTTGATCATCAAACTTCAAACTCTGTAGTCATTTCTTAGTGCAATCGGTACTGACTCTGAAAGTACTTGCTAGAAGAAACGTAAAAGTCTGCCTTTAGATTAATTCAGTTAAGACAGATTACCATGATGGCAACAAACTGAATCACCCGAAAAAGACAAGTGTTGTTTCTTCTTTGCTTCTAAAGCGCCAAGTGGGTGAGTGATGGATAATTTTGATCTATATTCGCTAATTTGACCTGATATGTGATTATAAACACATTCCTGATCAGAGTTAGCTAAAACAGATCAAAAATTACTGCTGAAGCTGTGAATGGACCGGCATCTGGAATCTAGTGTCAAAGAAAGCTCAAATCTACTTAGAAAATTAAAAGATCTCATGAGCAGCCTAAAATTATTTGAAACAAGGAAGACGAAGTGTTGTTTCTTCTTTGCTTCTAAAGCGCCAAGTGGGTGGAGTTATTTATCTAAGCTCACTCATGAGTTTCATGCGTCGATGGAATGAAGAAATACATAGATGGAATGAAACTAATGACTGAGACTAGATAACTTATTTTTTGGTCCAAGGCTTCTTTAGAAGTTAATCTTGGAGATGAACGGTCTTCAATCACGTGCAAATTTTGAAGTTTCTGTAAAAAACATATCGACTAATAACCATTTTAGTTAGTTCAGAGAAGGAAATAATTAGTTTTTCATATCAAAATAAGAAAGAATAGTTTCAAAGGATTTTTTAAATTAAATAAAAATAGGCATGTGTCACAACCTAGTATGTGTTATGTATACGAATGGATATCTTTGATTATTGATGTTTTTTTTTATGATCCTGAACTTACTGGTTTCAGGAACCTTGATGTCATTATCGTCTATAAGTTGGGCTGCAAGTAAGACTCGATACCCGGAGGTACTTTGGGCAACGCCTTCGTATCTTCCGTTGTCTTCGGGGCGCGCTGACGCGAGTAGCGAGTTGTATGAACGAGGTGGATTATATAAATAGAAATAAAGTTTAAGATGAACAGGAAGATAGGGAAAAAGAGAGCCGAGAGTGCCGCTAGTCTAGACGGAGTGCCGATTGTTCCTCGGCACCAAATTAGAAACTCCGACTGTGGTTGCTCAAGTTATTTATTTTTTAACTTTACTTTTTATTATTTTTTAATTTATCTTTATCTCTATTTTCTCCCGATTCCGATCCAAAAGTCCACCGCTCTTAGGCTCAGACTCTTTGGCCGCAATAATAATCTCAACAGAATTGTTCTCACCGTTTATCCTGAATTCTCAGGCCCCAACGCGGATACAGCGGCGCACCGTCTTTCAGCCAGTGGACTCGAGTCCTAAAGACAAGCTCCCTCGTTCTTGCCATCGAGTCTCTCAGCTCCGTCAACGTAACTTCTCTCACTGGAAAATAACAAAGTATTGTTTAAATTAAGTGTTTTCTATAATAAAGTTTAACACGACCAATAATACTGATCACCAGTACCGGATTTAAACCTATGCTGCCCCTGGGCACCGGAAAAATGCCGCCCCCCTCCCGATCCTAGTGTACCTGCAGTAAACTGGAGAAAAAATCCTGTTCACGCGGGGATTCGAACCCAATACCTTACCCGGTCTAAGCGTCGAACCGGCGCCATAGACCGCTCGGCTACACTGGTCGGTAAAGAAATCAGTTCCGTTCTAGACTTGAACGTGTGCACATCGTCCTTCACGATGTTGCGTATATTTTAATTATTTTATAGTATTATTGTACAATCTTATGCTAAAAATAATTCTATTAAATAAATCCACAGTGCCAGTGCAGTGTGAAGTTAACCTAATCAATAATTATTAATAAAAAAGCGGAACTAGTGAGTGAAAAAAAAAAAAACTTTTTAGTGTGGTTTGGGGCAAGTTATTGTTAAAACTAAAAGAAATGGTCGACAGCAACACGAGTCTAAGATTATGGCATACTTATTATGTGGAGACCACAAATTTGAAACAAGGAAGACGAAGAACGTTGACATTGGCGCCTCAGGTGAATCATTATTGTTTGCTGGTAGAATACCTTGCTCTATTCTAACTTTTTTTAATATCGCACGAATGGAAAACGTAAGCAATTTCAAAAGAAGCTAAAACAATCAAGATTTAATCTCTTCTTGTGATGTGGTGTCTTCACCATACTTTGATACCTAGTGTTTGTGATACGGAGCCCAAGACATTTCTTCGGGTCTTGATCATCAAACTTCAAACTCTGTAGTCATTTCTTGGTGCAATCGGTACTGACTCTGAAAGTACTTGCTAGAATAAACGTAAAAGTCTGCCTTTAGATTAATTCAGTTAAGACAGATTACCATGATGGCAACAAACTGAATCACCCGAAAAAGACAAGTGTTGTTTCTTCTTTGCTTCTAAAGCGCCAAGTGGGTGGAGTTATTTATCTAAGCTCACTCATATATATCAGGTGCTATGGATTGGAATGATACATAGACAGCGTGAAGTACATGACTGAGACTAGATAACTTATTTTTTGGCCCAAGGCTTCTTTAGAAGTTAATCTTGGAGATGAACGGTCTTCAATCACGTGCAAATTTTGAAGTTTCTGTAAAAAACTTATTGTCTAATAACCATTTTAGTTAGTTCAGAGAAGGAAATAATTAGTTTTTCATATCAAAATA
Organism: Coleophora flavipennella; assembly: GCA_947284805.1. NCBI lineage: Eukaryota > Metazoa > Arthropoda > Insecta > Lepidoptera > Coleophoridae > Coleophora > Coleophora flavipennella. The sequence continues at coordinate 14,423,752 of OX369255.1, read as the reverse complement.
AGAAAAATTTAACGTTAGATAAAGTCAAATAACGTCCTCAAGAGCGCATCCCAATAGATACCTGCAGTAAGAGTGAGAAATTAGAGACGATGGACATAGTGCCTTTCTACCTGCTAGTAAATGACCCTAATAATGAACCTAGAAGTTATTTGTATAATAATATAAGTTACTAAATATTTTGGAAACTATTATCACTAAACTCTTGAGAAATCGTTGATTAAATAGAATAATAAATATATTTTTTTAATGAATGATTTTTCACGCCAATGCGGAGTCACCTGGGAGTCACCTTTGACCACCTGCTCCATATGACGAAACACCATGCTGCACAGCTGATCAAAGCAAGAAACGCTGTAAAAAGTAACTGCAGAATCTTCTATAACAGGAATCTCTCAGCCAAAGCAAAACTTATATGCTACCAACTGCTTATCAGACCGCTGCTCGCATATGCGGCACCGATGCTCAGGAACATGGGCCCTACTATGATGGAGAAACTCCGCAGACTCGAGCGCTCAGCACTCCGATCCTGCGTCAGACACTACAGGAAAGCTGAAACTGGATATACTGAACGCATCAGTAATAAAGTAATCTACAATTTGGCAAATTTAACCAGAATAGACTGCTTTTACTTAATAACTTAACGTTCCAGCAAATTTGGGGTGGGACAAAAATTTAAGGATTTCGTTTGGCTAAAATTTTGTTAAATAATATTTATTTTATTTATTTTTTAATGACCCTGGGAGTGATTCGTTACTTTGCGTCAGCTAAAGCTCTTTACCGCAATAATAATCTCAACAGAATTGTTCTCACCGTTTGTGTTGAATTCTCAGGCCCCTACGCGGATACAGCGGCGCACCGTCATTCAGCCAGTGGAATATATAGGTGCTGGTGACCCTCGAGTCCTAAAGACAAGCTCCCTCGTTCTTGCCGTCGAATCTCTCAGCTCCGTTAACATCTCTCACTGGAAAATATTATAACAAAGTATTGTTTAAATTAAGTGTTTTCTATAATAAAGTTTCTCAAAAACCAACTTTAATCGTGCTTTCCAAAATTGTGTGAAAGTTTGTGTGAAAAACATTCACCGAAACAAAAATCAGATTTTGCCTGTCTGGAAAACCAGGCACCTACCGAAAGAGTTGTCCTTGGACAGCAACTTGAGAAATCCTGTGAGGGATGAGATAACTTAACTAGTAATAACTCACACGCCCGGGAAAAAAGGTTTAGATCTGACCAGATATAATTACATCTCGTCAGATCTATTTATATCTCGTTAGATATGGAGTTGAGACATTATCAGATCTAGTTATATGTAATCAGAGATCTGACCAGATTTAGCTATATCTAGGCTGAAATTTATTTATTTATTTTTGATATGATCAGATCTAGTTATATCTGATCAGATATAAATATATCTGGATTGGAATTTATACCAGATATGACTAGATCTAGTTATATCTGGCTACATCTGACCAGATATAGTTATATCTGGGCTGAAAATTAAACCAGATATGATCAGATCCAGTTGTATCTGGTCGCATCTGATCAGATATAACTATATCCAGACTAAAAACTATACCGAGATGATCAGATCCAGTTATATCTGGTCACATCTAATCAGATATAACTATAGTTGGGCTGAAAATTACACCAGATATGATGAGATCTAGTTATATATTATCAGATATGACCATATATAGCTATATCTGGGCTGAAATTGATGCTAGATATGATCAGATCCAGTTATATCTGGTCGCATCTGGTCAGATATAACTATATCCGCACTTAAGACTACACCATAGATGATCAGATCTGCTCATATCTGATCAGATCTAAATGAAAAATTATTAATTGTTTCTTTGACTTAAGTCAATGAAAAATTTCGTCTTAGGGATTGAAAGTAGCATCGAATATTACAATTTTAAATATTTAGAATAAACATTACTTTTGAGTCTATCCGATTAACCCCCTCTCTCTTTTACATAAATAAACAATTACCTGAGAAAATGAATTAGATCTGACCATATCTGCCCAGATCTGGCTAGATATGACATTAAATTTATTATAAATGGAATTTCAACAAAAAAAATGTCAAGTTCCAAAATACATTAAAAATTTATATTTGCACCAAAAATACGTTTTAAGCTAATCTCATTCGTTATATACTTTAAAAATCGCTACTACACTATCAGAAGCAGCACAGCGGCAGGACAGCACACGGAACACAACGATCACTGAAGTTAAGCATCATTGAGCGCGATTCATACTTGGATGGGTGACCGTTACAATATTCCCATGTAATCAAAATTGAAATTTATTTTTAGTGATTTTTTATCATTAAATAATAATTTTGTATAAATTACAGTTAAATTTAAGTAATTTTATTAAATAATTAATATAAACAATTTATTTGCAAATATAAATAAAATTTTTGATCTGACCAAATATAATCAGATCTGATTATATCTGGCCAGATCTCGTCAGATAGAGACAATTTAAACATCTAGCCAGATCTGCTTTGTCAGATCTGATCAGATATGGTCAGATCTAATTCATTTTTCCCGGGACAAGAGTCCAAAATTCGTGGTTATTAATGAGAAACATTTCACGTTCAACCAATAAGGAATTGTAGCCTGTTTTTTGTTTCTTCTTTGCTTCTAAAGCGCCAAGTGGGTGGAGTTATTTATCTAAGCTCACTCATGAGTCTCATTTAACTATGGAATGAAGAAATACATAGTTGTAATGAAATTCATGACTGAGACTAGATAACTTATTTTTTGGTCCAAGGCTTCTTTAGAAGTTAATCTTGGAGATGAACGGTCTTCGATAACGTGCAAATTTTGAAGTTTCTGGAAACTATTATCTCTCCGAATCACTAAACTCTTGAGAAATCGTTGATTAAATAGAATAATAAATATATTTTTTTAATGAATGATTTATCACGCCTTTTATATCTAATTCAAGTCGAGATATATTTTTAATTGGCTAAACTTTGAAAATAAATGTGTCAAATGTGTCGAGTAGTTGACTTGGTTTGTTGTAGGACGTATGAAACGAGGTTCAGATGATTCAAGTGATGATTGACCTAGGAAAAATTGTAAAAATTAGTATTATTATCAGTTTTTGTAATTTAATCACTTACGTTGTACTTACTTGTTGATGTCACAGTATTTGACACAGCAGTTGCCTCTACAGTCGCCACAGTAGTCGTTTTTGTTACAAAATCATCGCTCCATGATAAATCATCCGGTACAATAACCAAAGTCCGATAATCTGTCGTGTTCTTGGCCAAATCTATTAAAAATTCGTCTTCATCAACTTCAGTACCATCGTCCAAAAAAATCTAAATGAAGAGATTTATAAAAGTTGAAAAATTGTTATAAGATTATAAGAGAGATATCTATTAGAATAAAAGTAAAAGTAAATATTTTTATACCTTATATTTATTATCAGCAATCAAATTAAACTTTTTTTTGGCTGCTTGTACTATTTCTTCTATTGTTGAACCCTTAAGGAGTTTTCTTTCAGCGTTGTCATGCCTAATTGCTTTGAATAATGCCATCTTGCAAATATAGAAGTTCTGTAACATATTAGCATAATAAATTATTTATTTCAGTTAGAGGAGATTTTTTATTTTCAGAAAAAACAAGTATTCACCAACAACTTGCTATTCATTACTTCCATGTGATAATCCATTTTATTGTATTTGTAATAATGATCTCATCATTATTTTGAGTTATATTAGTGGTATATAAATATTTTTGATAAAAGTTAAAAAAAAAATTCAAACGGAAAAATTTTAATACTTAAATGTAAATACTAAAATGACGCCTATGTACATAACTATAAAAGTTTTTGAATGAGCATAACATATATACATGCAGTACTCATTCAAATAATTTTAAAACACATTTAACTATTAGTAATAATTTAACTTGTAATAAAAACTTTCTATTACTTGTCCATATTCGACACTTATAAAAAAATTGTAGTCGCATACAATTATATGCAATGTTACATATAATATGTAATTAGAATTAGTTATAGATAGTTTTCGAGTTGTTTGTATTTCATATGAAAAATCCAATCACGATGAAATTCTCTTCTAAGCTATGTAAGAAAAAAAAATGAATATTTTTTTCCTTGTTAAAATTTAATTGATTGGACTTACAGTCGTGGGATGGCATAAGGCCGATAAGTGCAACCACTGCACACTTGAACACAAAAAAATTCATCAAAATCGGTCCAGCCGTTTAGAAGGATTTTATTTTATTCAACAAAATTAATGTCTATTCGGTTCACCTCTCTGTAAGGGTCAAAAACTGTAGAGATCTCTCTCCGTGCTATTTACTGAGTGGAGTGATAATTGATCAGATATCGATCGAGTGTAAAAACTATTAAATTACAATTATCGCTATGGATAAATAGGAGTTGGTGGTAGAAGGGCATAAATTTACGGTTGTATGTATTTTTTAAGCCACATCATAACAAAATATGAAATAAAGAGTTCGGTCAAAAATGAAAAAAATAAGTTTTGGAGTCGACCATTCTTATCACTAAGGGGTATGAAAAATAGATAACAACCTATTCTCAAACATACCGAAGATACATATAAAATTTCATTAAAATCAGTCAAGCTGATTCGGAGGAGTATGGTAACAAACGCAGTGACACGATTTGATGTATATTAGGTATATAGATATTCTAGAAATAATTTATATGACCAAACAACGTTTGTCGGGTCAGCTAGTTTAATCTATAAAAATATAGGCAATAAAATACACTCACATGAAGGTGTCACAAAAGTCACAAAAATTAATTGCATTTTCTAGTCAAATGGATCGCGACCTTGTCTGACAAATTCTAGATTATAACTGAACAACACTTCGCCGCAACAAAATTAATAGCCCAATGATTCACCATACCTATTTTTAAATTATTGTACAAACCAATTATTTTTTCCTTTGTTAGTAGAGGTGTCAGAAAACCTAAAGCTAAGAACCGCTTAGTTGGATGGAATAAACATGTTAGAGATGCTTATGGTGAGGCTAGGCGGAGGTTTCAGCTCTGGAGGGACTTCGGCCAACCAAATCAAGGAAAAGTCTATGATGGGATGCGTGAAAGTCAAAAAATATTTAAATCTCGGCTAAAATGGTGTCAAGATCATCAAGACCAAATCAAAATGGACATCATAGCCTCTCATCATACTGAAAAAGATTTCAGCGCTTTTTGGAAGACCACCAATAAGGTGAAGTCTCGTCCTGGCCTGCCGGTTGGTATCGAGGGTGTCAATGATCCTAAAGCCATTGCCGACCTCTTTAGAGACCATTTCGTTGTTAAAAATCCCTTGGAATCACATACGTGCTGGGTGAACGGTGCTGAGACCATCTCTAACGAAGTTGGTGCTCGAATAACTGCCAAAGAGGTGGACAAGGCTATCAAATCAAGATCTAGACGCAAGTCCCCTGGTCATGATGGTCTCAGCATAGAACACCTGCAATATGCTGGCCCTCATATATCGAGAGTGTTGGCTATGTTCTACACAATGTGTATAAGGCATTCCTACCTGCCTATAGAATTAATGAGAACTATCGTAGTTCCAGTAGTCAAAAATAAAACTGGAGACATGTCATCCAAAAGTAACTACAGGCCTATATCCCTGGCTACGATAGTAGCAAAGGTGTTTGACTGTGTGCTTACGACAGAGCTGAATAAGTATCTGCAACTTCACAATAATCAATTTGGTTTTCGACCGGCATTATCGACAGAAAGTGCAATACTCTGCCTTAAGCACACTGTCAAATACTATGTTAATCGAAAAACGCCAGTGTATGCTTGTTTTCTCGACCTGTCTAGGGCATTTGATTTGGTTTCCTATAAAATCCTGTGGAAAAAGTTAGAAGCAATAAAATTGCCTTCTGAACTAATACAGATTTTCAGATATTGGTATGGAAACCAGATCAACTGTGTTAGATGGGCTGACACGCTGTCCGAACCATACAAACTGGGGTGCGGGGTAAGACAGGGTGGACTAAGTTCACCTGGTCTGTTTAACCTTTATGTGAATGGGCTGATCGAGGAGCTCAGCAGCATGCATGTCGGGTGCCACATAGACAGAGTTTGTGTTAATAACTTAAGTTACGCTGATGACATGGTGCTGCTGAGTGCCTCGGTATGTGGACTGAGAAAACTACTTGGGGCCTGCGAAACATATGCAGCTGAACATGGGCTGATATATAACACGCAAAAAAGTCAGTATATGGTCTTTGAGGTTGGAAGTAACCGACTCACTGAAGTGCCCCAAATTACTTTGAATGGTACACCCCTAGAAAGAGTTTTTAGTTTTAAATACCTGGGTCACATAGTTGCGCCCGACCTCAAAGACAATACTGACATAGAAAGGGAACGGAGGGCTCTGTCGGTCCGAGCAAATATGATATCCCGCAGGTTTGCGCGATGCTCTGTCGAAGTCAAGCTGACTCTCTTCAGAGCCTACTGCACCTCACTCTACACGTGTAGCCTGTGGAGGGATTATACGCAAAGGGCCTACGGGGCCCTCCGTGTACAATATAACAACGCGTTCCGGGTGCTGGTGGGGCTGCCTCGCTTCTGTAGCGCATCAGGCATGTTTGCAGACGCGCATGTAGACTGCTTTTACGCAACTATGCGTAAGAGGTGCGCGTCCCTGGTGCGCCGGGTGCGGGCCAGCCCCAACGGCGTCCTAAGGATGATAGGGGACAGGGTAGACTGCCCCTATATGCTTCACTGCTGCGGACTCCACGTCCCCAGCAGTTAAGCAATATTTTAATGGAATTTTAATTTATTTAATTAACTACTAACACCTAGGATAAGTCACCTACTAACAAATTGTAAGTCTTTGTTACTTGAATAAATAAATAAATTATTATATTATTATTAAAAGCAAATAGGTCTTATCGTCTTTGAAAATCCCCTTGCTAAAACCCAACCGCTATTTATAAGGAAAACGAAAGTTAGTTAATGATATGAAACTAATAAACTGCATGTCGATCCATGGACTTGTTGTAGCATGAATATTTGAGAATTCAATAAATATATATATAAGAAAATCAATGTCCCCTATATTTTAATAACGAGACGTATTCGGTTAACAACGACATAGTTTTCGGTACAAATAGCCTGGTGAAAAAACCGGATTGCCAATTTGATTCTTGGCGTTGATGTCAGCGCCCAAACTCAAAAGCTTTCCATACGTTTTATTGCAAGTTGCCCTGTATATAGGTAGGCGACGATACTCAGAATTTATTCGGACCCAAAAGTAAGGACTTAACTAAATTCGACGAGATTTTCTGTGGGTGCGCATCAAAAGATTAGAAGAAAACAACTGGAAAATTTTTATAAAAAATTTAACCATGCGCACTGTTTTTTATTACCCGACTGCGCCAGAAGGAGGGTTATGTTTTTCGAGAGTATGTATGTATGTATGTTTGTATGTATAATTGTTTGGCACGCTCTGCAGCCTGAACGGCTGGATGGATTTTAGCTTGAGACGTGTCGTTAGATTCGTATTTACTGTGAGAGTGACACTCGGTATATCAAAATAAAAAAAACAAAATGGCGGATTTTTAGCGCCATATTCAAATGTTTGACACGCTCTGCAGCCTGAACGGCTCGATGAATTATAGCTTGAGGGTTGTCGTTAGATACGTTTTTACTGTGAGAATGACACTGGGTATATCAAAATAAAAAAACAAAATGGCGGATTTTTGGCGCCAAATTCCAATGTTAGGCACGCGCTGCAGCCTGAACGGCTCGATAGATTTTAGTTTGAGGGGTGTCGTTAGATACATATTTACTGCGTGAGTGACAATGTGTATATAAAAATAAAAATAAACAAAATGGCGGATTTTTGGCGCCAAATTCAAATGTTTGACACGCTCTGCAGCCAGAACGGCTCGATGAATTATAGCTTGAGGGTTGTCGTTAGATACGTTTTTACTGTGAGAATGACACTGGGTATATCAAAATAAAAAAACAAAATGGCGGATTTTTGGCGCCAAATTCCAATGTTAGGCACGCGCTGCAGCCTGAACGGCTCGATAAATTTTAGTTTGAGGGGTGTCGTTAGATACATATTTACTGCGTGAGTGACAATGTGTATATAAAAATAAACAAAATGGCGGAATTTTGGCGCCAAATTCAAATGTTTGACATGCTCTGCAGCCAGAACGGCTCGATGAATTATAGCTTGAGGGTTGTCGTTAGATACGTTTTTACTGTGAGAATGACACTGGGTATATCAAAATAAAAAAACAAAATAGCAGATTTTCCGGAGAATTGCAGCAAGCGGTATTTGTTGAAGACCGCACATTAAAAAAATATCAACCAGGAGTTCGTATACGGATTGAACCATCTGCGATTGATTTTGACGCACTTCGAGGACAAGGAAAAATTTAACACAGGATGTTGCCCTTAATCCTAAGTTGGGCTGTAAATGTCCACAAACTTCAGGGTACTACACTCGATTTGACACTTGTGGACCTCGGCTCACATATATTTGTTCAAAGTCAAGCATATGTAGCTCTTAGTCGAGTTAAAACATTAGCTGGACTCAGAGATATGCTATATGTAAGGGGAGGTAGATAGGTTACGTGCATCCAAAAAGTGAAGCAAAAAAAAAATGATGCCAATTGGCATCTCTTTTCTTAGTAGCATCGGTTCAACGGAAGCGAACTGCTTGTAATGTTGTGTGTGTAAATGGCTTCGATTTTCAAATGTTGTTTGTTAGTGCATAACCCATCTATGGTAACAAATCTCTGGCTGGACTGGTCATCTGTTCATTTGATCCTAAAAAACTTTAGAATCGTCCACACGATCAGAATTCTTTTATAGAGCTTCAACGTTTACGAGAATATTATTCTATCAACTGATAAGTTAATAATCTGCGTAATCTTAATGTGTGTCATGTGTATATAGGTTGCTATACAAACTCATTCAATAATAAAACTAAAAAAATGAATAAAATAAAAAACAGTAATTTAAAAAACTAAAAAACCCGCCTGCGTTTCTGTGTAATTTGGAAATAAAAAACCCTAAAACAAGAAAGTCGTCATACCCGATTGCACTTAACTTTAGAAAAATTGTAGCAGTCGGGACCCATTCTAGAAATGGAGGCATAGTGAATTGAGAGCACATACTTATATTACATTGCAGATTACTCCAATATACTGACTAGACGGCTGATTTTCTAGAATGGGTCCCGACTGCTACAATTTTTCTAAAGTTAAGTGCAATCGGGTATGACGACTTTCTTGTTTTAGGGTTTTTTATTTCCAAATTACACAGAAAACGGGCGGGTTTTTTAGTTTTTTAAATTACTTTTTTTTATTGCGAATATACTGGAAAAATTCCAAACACTGTTTATAATTGTACAGGGAGCGTTAAATGAAAAACAGATGTTATCCGAAATAATTTATTATGGCTGAGTAATGGCATTTTCGTAAACAAGACATCACATCAGGTTATGTAAATCACGAAGGTATACAATAATCCATAATGACTAAAACGCAATATATAAAACGCAATTGTCCACAGCCTGACAAGTTGTTCATAGCAATGTTATAACATATATTCAGTGGATTTTGATATTCTAAAACATGTAGGCGCTAAAGAATGACCATTGATTGTGTTGGATGGCTATGGTTCTATGCTGAATCATAATGGTTGATAAATAGTGAATTTTGTGGTATCTGAGAGCTTACAAATCTGTGACTAGTTCGCAAATCTTGTAGCTTTTCATAGAATGAATGAAAATACACATCAAATGTCACAAAGGAAGTCGATACAGTCTATAAAAAGTTAATGAAGATAATGTCTAATTACACATATAAAGTTTCAGAAACAAAGACATCATTTTACAACTCGAGATAATAAATAATAACATAAAAACATTGACAGTTTTCACTAGCAAACAAAGAAAAAACCTAAATTACTCTATAATTATATATATGACCTATTTATTCTTAAATAATAATAATAATAATAATTTATTTATTGACCAAAAAAGTTTACAAAAATATTCTCCACATGCAGCAAGAAATACAGATCAGTATTAAAATTATTACAACTAAAGCCTAAGCTAGGCAAGAGCCTGTGTTATAGGCATTAGTCCTCTTCCAGTTGGCGCAATACTTTATTTTGATAAAAAGAAGTAACGGAGAGAACAATTTAAAAGGTTCACTAAAATAAAAGTAGAATAATCCTAAACTATCATGCAAGCATGCAATGCGTGTGTTTGTGTGTGCGTGTATTTGTGTGTGTGTGATTGTGTGTGTGTGCGTGCGATCGGGTGTGTTGTGAGTGTTAGATTTATACATGTGAGCCTGTTAATACAAGAAAAAAAAAAGGATAATCAACTTATTATTCGTAACAGTTTTTCTGTTTCGTCATAACTAAGAGACATTAGCCATTCATTCATTTTCACCTTGGAATTGTGGGATGACAGGAAATATAATAGGTTTTCATGGGCGCATGCTTTATTGTACAGAAAATTGCTAAGGAAACTGAAATGTTTTTGGGCAAAAGACGTACGACAGTTTATTGTAGGACAAATTCGGTCAGTCCGTCTTTTTGAAGCTGCAGCCGTAATAAGTGAGCATGGCAAAGAGGTGTGAGTTTTCAGAATTACATGAGCGATAAATATTTGTCTAACTGATAGCACCTCACATTCCTTATATAGTTTGTCAGTAGGATACTGGAAACCGCGAAACGTTGCGACCTTTAAAATAGCTCTATTAGCTCTTTCTAACGGAATCAAGTGGGATACACAAGAACCTCCCCAGGTGACGATACAGTAGCTTAGAACGGATTTACACAAGACGAGATACAACATTTTTACAATTTTGGGCTCAGCAACTTGACGTATGTTTCTAAATAGTGGTATTAACTTTCTTATTCGTTGAGTGACAGCGTCTATATGGCATTTAAAGTTAAGGTGTGAATCTAGAATTACACCAAGGTACTTTATGTTATTAACCCTTTCTAATAAAGAGCAACCGCAGCTGAAATTACGGTGCAGAGAGTTTTTAGAAAGACATGAAGAAGAATGTGCAATAATGTTGAACGTTCCAACAGGTTGAGTTGTTTTTTGAATGGAAAAGGTAAGATACTTCGTTTTTTCACTATTTAAAGTCAGTTGATTATTGCAAAGCCAGGCAGTCACCATATTGAATCCTTTTTGTGCCGAAGAGAAAGTGTCCTCCCAATTCCGTCCACGGAACACTAGTGCAGTATCGTCGGCAAATGCAAAAATTTTTCCATTGGTTAAGGACAGTTGACACAAGTCATTTATGTAGACCAGGAAAAGGGTTGGGCCTAGGATACTTCCTTGCGGAACGCCATACGTTACAGGAAGTTCGCTGCTCAAGTGATTACCTATGGAGACACACTGTGACCTTTCGCTAAGGTAGTCTCTAAATAGTTGAAGTTGTCCATTTCGAATACCAATGCGTTCTAGTTTAGAAATTAATCGAGGGATGGATACGGTGGCAAAGGCTTTGGCAAGATCCAAGAAAATAGCAATGCTTCTTGCCCTGACGTCCAAAGCCCCGACAACGTTGTTAGTGAGTTGTAGAACAGCATCGTTTGTGGACCTACCTTGCCGAAAGCCGAACTGGTTCTCGGACAAGATATTGTTAGATTCGAGGTAGCTAACCAGCCTTTTGTTTATCAGCCGCTCTAGGATTTTTGACAATGATGTCAAAATTGATATAGGTCGATAATTACTAATAGATGTTGAGTTACCCTGTTTGTGAATGGGAATAATGACAGCGTTTTTGAAGACCTTAGGGAAAACATTTCTCTCAAAACACAAATTACAAATATAAGTGATCGGCTCTATAAGAATGTCTTTATACAGTTTGATAATATTAGGCGCTATGTTATCCCAACCACTAGCACAATCGGATCGAAGTGTATTAATTATGGTTGAAATTTCGTACGCATCCGTGGGAAACAAAACAAAAGACTGCGATATCGGATCAGGAACAGGTGGAATATTTTCCGTAGTTGGCTGGTAAATTTTCGAGGCTAGCTCTTTACCAACATTCGAAAAGAACAGATTGACTTTGTTTACGGATTCTGAAGCTGATGGGCAAAGGTTAAGGAGGTCTATTGACTTTACGGGTCTAGGTTTGTAGTTAGTAATATTTTTAATAATTTCCCAGGTTTTTTTGATATTTACATTACAGGCTTTTTGCAACTCGGCCTTCTCATAAGCTCGCTTAACTTTTCTAAGAAGTCCATTACAAAAATTTCGATACCGTCGATATGTTTCTTTTAGAATAACATTGCCAGGACATTTTTTGATTTTACGGTGCATGATATCACGGTTTCGCATACACCTTAGTAATCCGGGAGTAATCCACGGTTTAATTATTGTGTTACGGCGGTTTAGTTTTACTGCAAATGAGTTTTTAGTCACGACATCAGAGACAGTTTTAATTAGGAAGGAAGCGGCTTCACTGCAGTCTAGGTTGTATAGCGGAGAGAAATCTATATTATTAAAATCTGTTGTAAGGCTTTCATAGTTTAGTTTATATACTGTTTTTGCTGGAAGAACATTACAAAACTTAAGGTTCAGCGAAATCAACGGTGTATAGTGATCAGTCAACGTATTCTGCACAACTAGTGTTAAGGCTTGTTTATGTGATTTTAACAAAACATGATCGAGACAGGATGATCCTCTCGTAGGGAGTTGATGCGCTGGAAGAAGTCCATATGAAGCCGTTAGATCTAAGTATTCTGATGAATTTTTATCTTTAGTATCAGTAGCAATATCGATATTGAGATCACCCACAATAATAACATGTTTGTATTTTTGGACCGCCTCTAAAGTCATGTTTAGCGAGTTTCGGAAATTTTGATGTTGAAGGCTGCTATTATAAGAAGGAGATCTATAAATAGATAATATGGCAGTATCGTTGTTTATTACTGTAACAAGACAGTTTGCGTTAGAAAAATTAGGTTCATAAGTTGTGTTATTTAGTTTGTTACTGATGTAAACAACAACACCTTCGTTTTGGTTACTAACTAAACTTGTCTTAAAAACTGAATAATTACAGATAGTTGGTAAGTTATCGATACCAGATAGCCAGCATTCTGTAAGAACAATCACGTCAGCGATAATCTTCATTCTGTTTAGCAGCAGCTCGAGTCCAGAAAAGTTTGCATTAATGCTTCTGATATTTTGGCACATAATTGTTAGGTTATTTTTAGTCTGTTGCAGCAATGATCTACACTCTTCAGGAAGACAGTAGCGAGCTATAGAAACATGAGACGAGTCGATACTATTTCCAACGAAGTCAACGCTATCCATAAATGAGTTGATAAATATAATGGGCACAGATAAGAGCGGGGTCATGGTAAATAATAGTTTTAGGAACACTATTTTTGGAGAGAACGGCTTTCATGGGGAAATCCAAGTTCAGATTTTCAAGAGTTTCGGGACTAGTGCAGTGTAAAGTACGTAAATGGTGTATGTGTGATCTAACATTTATAAATACCATAGGAATCACTTTTAAAACTAAATAACTTGGCATAACAAACAAGTAATTAGAAAATAGGTTTAAAAAATTAGAAAATAGGTTTAAATCTAGAAGTCACTTTGTCTTAAGGCTATTCAGTTGTTCTTCCGACTTAATCAAAATCGGATTATCTCCCTCTCTCTTACGAATTAGAACATTTCCCTTAGAAGTCCAGCAGTAAGCGAATCCCTCAGACTTAGCATATTCTCTAGCTAAATAATGAAGTTTTTTTGTTTTAGCCGTTAGCAGTTCCGAGATGTAAATTGGGGTATCAAGGTCAACAATACCCATGTGTCTTGAGCTCAGTTGAGTCGAGTGGGTCTTATTGTATTGGCGGAAGGATGAGATGACTTTTTGTTTTAGCAAAGTATTGGCAAACTCCACCACGAAGGAAGAGCAGCTGGCGTCTCTCTTGCTAGGTAGACGGTACACATCTCGTATTTCGTTCGTTGTTAGTTCAATTTGCAAGTTTTTGCTCAACGTTTGGAAAGCATTATAGAGGTCCTGAAGTTTCTCTTGATTCCTCTTTGGCACATTTCTGATTTCAACGCTGGTCTTCTTAGATGACCGATCTATGAATTCACACCTTTCGTCCATTACTGATATTTGTATGTTGAAGGATTTCCGTTCTTGTTCGAGTCCACTTATCTTATTTTCTAGGTCTTTGATTTGTGTGGAGACAAAGTCAATCGATTTCTCAATCTCCGAGTTAGATGTTTGTATAGAAACAGCATGCAGTTTTACTTCTGACATTTGTTTCTCGAGAGACTGAAATCTTGAGTCTTGACTTTTCGTAAAGGCCTCAAAAAACTCCCTCATTTCTAGTCGCATTTCAGATAATTCATCAAAAGATGTATCAGAAGATCTAAAGCGTTTATTACCTCTTTCTTGACTTGCAAGGGATGGCGCTGTTGTGCTTGTGCTCTGTTCAAAATTGGAAGAAGCATTGTCACCTCCAGTCTCCACGTCTGTTGAGGTGCGCTGAATTAATTGTTGCGGCGGAGGAGTTCTCATCATTATAATCACAGTCGCCGGTCTACCGCTAGCAGGTACCAGGATAGCATGAACTTACTGTACGCTATTACAAGGCGTAGGTCTAGTGAACTGGTCCCCGATCGAGCGCTTCATACAAAAGCACTTTCCGTCCAGTTATCGTTGACCCGTTCAGTCCACTAAAACCAGTTCCAAAAGCGAGCGGGCAAGCGCGGTGTAAAAATTAACATAAACTCACGCGCACACAGCGACGAACGTTTGTGTGCATGCAGCAGCATGTAGCCATAGTAGTTAAATTGTATTCGCGTGGAATTCCTCGTTACTGTAGGTAGATCTCCTCCGGTTTATGCACTCCTATTTTTGCGAGTTGAATTTTTAACACTAATTTGATATAATTTAATATTATTTGAAAATAAAAGCACTCTTAGACACGTCTATACTCCTTGAAGGGTCCGGGGGAAGAGTCAAAAAAACATTAATTACGAAACAGTAGCTCTATGCATATCTTTATACACGATCCTGAACTATATAAACTTAAGGTGTGTCTATAGACACCATCCACGGACTGTTTGGTGGTTGATGGTGACTGTACTTACAACAACACAAGTCTCTCCGGGACTCCAAGAACTAGAATCATCTAATCCGTGGATGGCAGAACTTGCGTCGGGATTTTCCCTACTCTCAAAATAGTACGTTTTCCTGTTAGATAACGACTGTAACAAACACATTATATTAATAATAGCAATTCCGAACTAAGAATAGGTAAACATAAAACTTTTTAGATAAGAGAGGTCAGCTATACATCGCATTTATTAAGGAAAACCAGACTTCAATAACAAGAGATAAATAACTTACGTGGACATTTGATAGTTGTTTGAAAAACGGTGTTAAAAATATGCAATTTAAAAGTAAAAAGCACCCTAGGTCAGTTGGGCCAAAGGAGAAAGAAAAGATAAGAGAGAGAGAGGACCTACTTGGAATCTGAAGATTGTCTGAAAATTTCATCGAAATCAGTCCAGCCGTTTTGGAGTCTATAAGGAACATTTTTTTTTCCTTCACATAGCACAGAGATAGACTGGGTTCAAGTGCTGATAACTACAGCCTCCCTGATTTAACAAAAGGATTTGAATGTAAATCACATGTTAAACGCTCATAAGAATTAGAAATGATTTGAACGATTAAAAATTATTCAAAATGATTACAAATCAAATCATTTTTAATCCTTTTTAATGAATTTGTTTAATCAGGGCTGTGATTAAAATAACTAAAAAAGAGATCATAAGGTTTTCTTATTTGTTTACTTAGCTTAAGTAATAAAAATATGTATCGTTTATTTAAGTAAATAAACTTTAAACAAAAAAAAATGTTATGAGGACAGGTTATAGCGGTGAATACTTGTAACCTGTTTTGTCCGTTAAATTTGGAACCATATTAAAATAAATAAACTCATGTGAGTCCAACTATGTAACTTTATTAATTAATTCATTAACTTTAATTATCTTAACGTTAGTTAAAAAACACTGTGATGTTAAGAAATTATAAAGTCACATGAACAATGCGTTCATAAATCTTATTATTGGTCAACTGACAACCAAAACCGTGTGCTAACACTGGTCTTATGTACAGTTGGTAATATTACAAATTATACAGTCAGTCATTCAAATCACCTACCCAGATAACCAGGGTTGTAGTGCAACTAGTTGTACTTCAATAGTTAATGTCAAGTTTAGCTTAACTTTACGTCAACTTTCGCAGTTGCAG
Source organism: Coleophora flavipennella (assembly GCA_947284805.1). Classification (NCBI taxonomy): domain Eukaryota; kingdom Metazoa; phylum Arthropoda; class Insecta; order Lepidoptera; family Coleophoridae; genus Coleophora; species Coleophora flavipennella. The sequence goes on along the minus strand of OX369255.1, from coordinate 14,407,439 downwards.
CAGTTGTAGTTAAAATAGATTTAACTTGCTCAATAAGTTCACGTAAAACTATTGCCGGAATTATAAGAAAATTTGTATTCCAAGTTGACGCTAACTTCACTTTAACTCGGTTAGAACACTAACAGTTAACCTCAAGTTGAATTGAAGTTTAAGTTAACTGATTTTATTTTATAACTTAATGTAAACTTAATGTAGAATTCCGGCTATAACCTGACGTTAACTTTCCATCAGGTGTGCTATCTGGGTATAGTCAATTTCGAACTACATAAATATAATCGTAAAGTTTAAAAGACACTTACAATTACAAATTTTGAAATTACATGAATACAAACGCAAATTTAAATTTCCAACTAATTAACCAAGAAAGTGTAACAACGGTACTTTTTAAAGATTATTTTAATTTAATTTAATCATGGTAGATCTTATCTATGGTTTCTGTATCTTTCCTTTTATTAATTAAATCTTGATGCCTCTCCATGTACATAGATTCCATAATCAGACGCTTTTTATAATTATGTTCTGTATTTAAAATTTTTAATATTTTAAGATTTTAGCCTGCTTACCCTCGAGTAGGCTTTATCATTACAAAATACAAAAGCTTTAGCTCAACCTTTTTTTATTAAATAAAGAAAAAAATAATATAAAACTCATGGCATTTAAAAAAACAGAAACAAGACGATTTACAAAAAGTATTGTATCATATAACACTTGACAGCCCTACCAGCACATCACACACCAGAAACTAATATGCACTCGCGACTTCAGCTTGCTCAATAGCAAGTAATAAGTAGTTGTAGCATCGTCTTGAATTCATCCAGGGAAGCAACAGGTTGCACAAAGTTCCAGAAACCATCTCCAAGGACAAGAAAAGAGCTCTTGTACATTGATGTACCCGGAATCGGCGATAACAGCGTATCAGTCCGATTGTTCTCAGATCATTGCAGAGTCGGATCGATAATAGCTCCCAGGTTCTTGAGTATACTTACTTACTCAATATCTTCACCAGCTAACGACAGCTTTGGCTTCTCCCTGCTATCTATGAGGATAGTACGTTTACATAAACGGTTTTTTTTTTTGTTTCGTTCTCAGCTACCAGCGTACCAGCTAACGACAGCTTTGGCTTCTCCCTGCTATCTATGAGGATAGTACGTTTACATAAACGGTTTTTTTTTTTGTTTCGTTCTCTTATTATTGTTACTAACCTACTATAAGCCTTACTAACATGCTATGGATCTTTTAGTTATCCGAAATAAACCATTTTTATTTTTTTATTTTTACTTCCGAAAATCAAAATTAAAGAAAAAAAATAATAATAAAAAAAATGTTATACAAGAAATTGGTGAGTAAACGGAAAAAAAATTAAAAGAGAGTTTACTATTTTACATCGTTATCGAGATTCAGCGTCACACTTATTTTTTCTTTTTTGGTTTTTCCAAGTCCTCCAAACACTTGTTTATGCCACAATCGGAGCACCACCTCCAGAATGGGCTGAAGTCATAACATCGGCCACAATATAAACAAACTTTTGGTGGAGACTCTATTTTTTTTTAACAATTATTATTCACTGTTATTTTGTCTGTACAGACGGGATGGTTGCAACGATATGAATCATTTCTGCCGTGGTGTTCTTCTCGTTGCCCCCGAAGGGGGCGACGGGGAAACGTTCCCGAGGCGAGGCCTCCTTAACGTGGCTGCTTCCGCCGCCCATCACGATGGGCGGGTCCTTGGGTGGGCGCGGGGCCCTTGGCAGCCACTCCAGCCCCGGTTGGGGCGAGTAACTGCTGAAGTACTCCCAGAGCATGCAGGTGGTCACTCTGGGAGGGCACAGTGGTGGTGTTGGCGGCGGTGGGGGCGGCGGAAGCGGGGGCTAAGGGCCTCTTCCTCCTCCGGCGGGTTCTGCGGCGTTGTTGGCGTGACTTGGGTGCGTCTGCCGAGCCGCTCAGCACGGCGGGCGCTGCCGGTGCGGCGCGCTCAGCAGTGGCAGCGGGCGCTGTGGGGCGGGGGGCGGCGGTTGTCCGGGCGACTGTTCCGGCCTTTTTGTTCCGGAGCTCCCTGCGGAACACCGGGCACGAAATGTGGTTGGCGGGATGCGGGCCCGCGCAGTTGGCGCAGGTGGGTGGTTCCTCCCGCGGCCGAGGGCAGTCCATTGCGGCGTGGGGTTCGCCGCAGCGGACGCAGGCCAGCGGGCGGTGGCAGCCGTGGGAAGAGTGCCGGAATGCCTGGCACCGGTGGCATTGCGCGGGTCCACGCTTGCCACGCCAGGCCTCGATAGTGATGCCCGGCATGTGCAGGAGCTCCGTGATGTTGTATATGGCGGCAATGTTGGAGGTCCGCCGGATCTGGACGTAGAAGAGGCATCCGGGGCGTCCTGCGCGCGCTCGGATGGCCTTTACGTGTTCCGCCTCATAGCCGTGTGTGGCTAAGGCGGCGACGATGGAAGTGTAGTTTTCTGGAAGTGTAGTTTTCTGCCGTGTCGACACTTACTAAGCATCGATCGCTGTTCCCACAGTTGTATCTGCTTAGCAAGGAGGCGTCACGCGTGTATTGAGGGAATGAATCATTTCGACCCTCCGTCTCCGTTTAAATAGCAATGCTTATCAAAACTAGGGCTACCACTTTCTTTAATTTTTCATCAATACAGTACAAACTGATACCTCATAACAATCTCCAATAACCTTCAGTCGAGATAATGAATAGTCACCACGCGAACACATGCATTATTATCATGTATTTCACTGCAGTTACGATATAAAATCATAAAACCCACGTCAGTCTCTCCGTTCGGCGTCAACGAACATTGTTCAGCTTGATTTCATATTTAGCTGTGCTATATTATTTACTCGTACGATTTCCTTCAAATCACCTTTGGCATACTGCAAAAATACCATCAGATTATTACTGAACGGATCCAGTTGTTATTCAGAGGGCTTCTTATCACATGTTGTTATGCTGATAAGCTCTCGGCTCCACAATGTCTGTTGCGTTTTGTGTATCTAATTTAAGAAGCTAGTGGGTGTTTGGTAGACATAAGATTAGCATATGATTTGACTAGGTTAGGGATTATCTATTTTGAATGGAAATTATTTATTTAAAAAAATGGTCAGATTTCAGACAAGTTTTTTCATCAAATACTTCTCTTGACAGGTATCGCAAATTAACTCCACGCCACACAGTGTAATATTTGGCTAATCTAGCGGAACTTTAATGAAAATTCAAATTTCGAACAAATCAAGAGTTTTAATATGCATAAGATACCCGAATAATAGGCCAGTGCGTTTCAGTGTTTATTTTTTATGTGGCAACACTGGTTTTTATATGGTAACGTCGGGAAGTAACGTTTGCTCTGGCCGCTATGTAAAAAGCGCGCGAATGACCTGTTTAGATTATTGTGATCGTGTGTAAAGCGAGTTTTTTTACCGAAGTCAAACTACAAAACGTACTGATATTTTATCTTCACTACTGTTAGTTGTCGACATCTTGCAAGGTAAATTTTATTAGAGTTTATTTTTTTACAGTTATAAAGCTATTTATTTGCTTATCAAAAAATATTTTACAAAAGTTTTGACATTGCTTTGAGTTTTAAAAAAATATCCATAGGTATCCGACGAATTTTTATTCTTATTACCTTAATTGGTTCTTCTTCTTTTAAATGTGGTTGGCTTTGGCTGCGCATATTTGCGCCACTCATTCAATGTTTTATTTTTTAGTGTTAACCAAAATGAAGAAACATAAAATATTCGAAGTATGGCACAAGAGTAATAAAGAAGATCGAAATAGTGCATATCTAATTATGTATTGCAGACATACAACCTGGTCGATCTGGAAAAAACGCCTAAGGAACTTAAAATGTATATCAGCAGTCTTACTTCCATAATAGCAGCCAAATGGAAGCAAAACAACAGAAAGTTGTCAAGATTTTTGGCTGAACATGAGGCTTAGTTGGACATCGAGGTAACTGTACCTTTTAAGTTTCTTAACATGCTTACATCAAGAGGCGCAGTAGAATCGCCAGATTGTACAAGATCAGGACGACCAGAGAAGGCATTTGAAGAATGTTCTTTGAAAGTAAAAAAGAGAAAAATTAGAGATCTTGTTTGTACGAAGACTCTAGGAGAACTAGCGCTTGCTACCGAAGTCAGCCTGAGATCCGCTGGAAAAAGAGATACAGCCAATATTATAAAAGAGGTTGCAACTGCTTCGCCATCCAGAGCTACTAGAATAAAAAAAGCAAAAAGAGTTTACGATGAACCGCAACCGAAACTTTCTCCAGAAGCCGCCTTAGCGCTAATGGTCAGTGCCAAATTAAGCACAAAACAGTATAACATACTAAGACAACAGTTTAAGAGTATAAATGCAAACTTATACCCAGCTTACCGTTTTATTCAGAAAGCGAAAGAAGAGTGTTATCCTCCACAAGAGGCGATTAGTGTTACTGAAGTCTCAGCTGCAGTTCAGCTACAACCATTACTCGACCTCACTGTAAAACGAATCTGCTTATTACAAAAAGAAGTCTTCAATGAGGTTCCAGGGTTAGCTTCTAACTCTCTACATAGGAGAAACTTTGATCTAAAAAGTTAGTGGACTTGCCAGAAAATCAGCAGGCAAATCGACCACGTCACAACAAATTGATGACTTTCATGATGTGACGTTTGAGGTTACCATGAAATTATAATGAAAATGAATTTACTAGGTGAACGAATTGTTTACTACGGGAGTGTCAAGTGTGAATATCATACGAATGAACTGTAGAGTATATAGCTTTTTAAAACGGGAATTAAAATGTTGAACAAATCTCCCTATACGGTAACAAACGAACATTTAGTATTTAGCAACTATTAAACCTGCGATGTAGGTAAAATTTTTACAAACTAAGAATGGAGAGTTATTGATGATTCATAACAATTGTGTAGGCAAGGAAAAAGGCTATTTTTAATAAGGGTAACAAAAAACATGAAAACCACATCAGCCTTTTCGCCACAAAAATAAGGTGGAACAATTGGTAACTTTGGATAGGTATTAATTAGAGAATAAATGGAAACCGCAGTTTTATTCATCAGCAACTTCCTTAAAAAAACAAATTTTAATTGGCAACATGTCTATACTTGTTCGATTATTTGAAATTTCTAACTTTACTCTGGATTTTACACAGTAGAACTCTTGTAAATATTCTGCAGAGTACAAATATCTGAGACTTATATGACGTAAGAATCTAGCGCGATGAAAATGGCGTATACATTAGCGCAAAGTAATATCTGCTGAACTTCAATCTGATCATTGACTTTCGCTGATAAAAATCAGATCATTGGATTCGCCATCACATTTTAACCTAATGACTATAGTTTGTGTCCGTTTCGATGTTTCGAGTTGAAAAATCTACTCATGGTATTCTACAGCAGCATCAGATCCTAGATCAGATCTAATGCTTGCTGTAAACTGAACAATCCTGATCTGATTCAACGATCGAGCATCGTTTCTTTCATTTCTCCACTTGATGTTTTTTCAGATTTGGGACGAGAAATAACAACGAAAATTGTTATTGATTACATCCTTAAGTTTATTGTAAAGTTTCAAAAAATTGGGATATGTTGTCTACACAATAATTAATCTTAATGACTGTTGACAATATAAAAATACTTAATTTATACATAAATCTTACCCTAATTCATCTGCAACTTAACATTTGGTGCATAATGATAAAAATTACAATAAAATACATTGGAATTGTATAGGGATCTATTCTAGCCTTAAGTCAATTACAATGGTGGAGAGCTACGACTAGTTTCAACAAAATAGTTCTGCAAAATGTTATAGCAAAGTTCATAATCACTCTCGATGGATGGGCTGCTGAAACTTTGTTTTTTCAATTTCGGTACCTTTATAATTTTATTTAATTTATTTTCTCGCGAAAATTCTAAAATCGAGATATTAATTGTGCAGTTCGCCATCGTCCGTTGAAGTTTATTATTGCAGTTGATCAAATGTGGTTTTAGATCGTAGCGAAAGCCTTCACAACGCAATATCATTTTACAGTACTGTCTGACCGTGAATATGAACCTTAAAAAGTCATCACTTGGAAACAAATCGTAGATAACTTGCCAGTTGGGAGTACGAAAAGTAGTAAATAGTCAACGAAAGGCCATTTTCGTCAGTTATATCGAGTTCCCTGATTTTAAGAGTTGGTGGAATCGTGTAAATTTTAGCAGTACTGACTTTGAGCCTTCCAAATTGTAGCGATTTCCCGACATTAGGAATCCAGTAGCAATCGCTTTTCTCGTCTTCTTTAGAGTCGTGAAACATTATTACAATTTTGGTTTCATGGTTCCATACAGTTTCTCACAACTCCTGGTCTCTTTTTGCAGACTGCGGCGTTTCAATTGCAATGTATGCGTCGGGTTCCTTGTACAGTCTTGGATGTAGCTTGCATTCATAGTGGATTTTTAACATCCTTCTAATAAAATTAAAAAAAATTCAAAAATCTTTTTCTTATCAAATATTTTCTTTTTTAAAATTTTCTTATCAATCTCTAAATGTTATTACAATTGCTTAATAGTGATTGATAGTGTTACTTCTAATGATTTACTTGAGATAAACCCTAATATATAAAAACAACACAAACGAAATAATACTGTAGGCATTTTAACGAGAATATGTTCGCACGAGTTAATTATCATCAGAAGCTTGATAATATCAGAAACTTGTAATCATACTAGGAAAACCCATGTAATTAGTTGTTCAAAGAAAGGTCGCGACCTAAAGGAACGAAAGCAGAACAAAGATAACGGTTCATTATTCGCAAATGAAGTAATTATTTAAATATAAAGCTACAAATTGATCTAAGGCCATGAGTCATTTCAGTTAAGACTACTTTAATTTCGTAAGGTTTTGAGGGCCTTCTATTTTCTCATGACCTGACAATAGAAGATTATTTTTGGGCTTCTGCGAATGTAAATGGAGTCGATGCGAATGTACTGCACCTCAACTACTTCATATTCAAGTCACAGTACAGTACATAGGAGGAATCTTGTCGAAAGTTGAGCACCACTGGCCTTTGAGATCGTTCTTAAAGTTTTTGTATTATGTTGCTGGTTTGATCTACTCTCTATGGTTGTGTAAAGTACATCTACTAGGAATTGTATAATCCAAAGCAATTAAAACTAAGGCACAATAATTTAAGAAAACTTTATTTAAAACTTAGATATTATATTACACAACCTAAGAATCTATTGAGGAAGTAAAGTACGATGTGGCAATATACCGAGGTCGCTTCAAACGTTCATAACACTTCTATTCCCATTGGTCATCGGTAATTTTCTCCACTGATACGAAAGGATGCCCCTTAGCCTGAGGCTTGATGAATTTTTGTGGGCCAGGTCTGAAAAATGAAAAGTGTTGAATTACTGAAAAAGTAATAGACTTTTTCGGACTTATAATCTTCGACTGAACAAGGTAAAAATTATTTATGCCTCATTGCCTCATCCTAGTGGACCATTTTTATACTTACTCTAAGCCCTTGTGAGTTTTGTAAATCGTCTCTAAGGCATAATTGTACATCTCTTCGGTCTTAATGCCATGTGACTCGAAAATTCTGTAAAGAAAAATCATAATTTAAAAATCCGCACAATTATTCGTAGACTAAAGTAATTGATAAACTGCTTACTTTTTTATGTCGGGTACAGCCGTCACAATAATGTGTCTATCAAATCTCAAGTCAAACAGTTCCGAAAATGGATGATCTTGCGTTTGATATGTTATCATAATATCGGATCTGAAAGTATGAGAAGTAAATAATTAGTACAATCGCACGCTTTTCTATTCGATGCATGGTTCAGTTATTTAAATAATTTGGGAATACGTACACTTCTTGCCTTTGTGAATAGACAGGCCTGCCATGTTTGAGCTTTATTATCGAAGCTCTCTCGGGTAGCAGAAGATCAATCATGTGAGTGTAGTCATCATCTCTGGAAATAGAAAAAAAAATAAAAAGATCTCAAGGTCTAAAAAAAACAAAATAGTCATTAGCAAGAACAAGCAGAACTTACATTTCTTCAATCTTCTCAAACGAAAATGATAAATCGTGTTTGACAATCATCGTCGAAGCGCCTCTTATAGTTACAACAACTTTATCGCCTGGTCGATAATGACTGACGGCTTTCTTCAACAGGTTATATTCAAGACGTTCATAATAACTCATGTTATATAACTGAAAGTTTCTTTTAAGTTCTTAAAATAACACGCAAGTTTGGACGCACTGGAATCACTGGAATCACTGTGAGTTATTGCTTAACAAGCAATTAAAACCGCGATACTATTGTGCTTACGGTTGTCCAGCTAGAGCGACTGGAGTTCACTGTAGCGCGATATTGTTTTTACGGATTATATATGGCTCTGAATATTATTATTCCTACACTGGAATTGACCACACGATGATGCAATAACTTGAGGAAAAATTTGCTTAAGATTTCGAAGGAAAGTCTAAGAGACATTTTTGATATCCTGCAGAATTACAAAGCCTTTATGAAATTCTGGCTGACTCTAAGTAATGATTCAGCATTACTCTCAAAAATTGACTTGACTTCTGCTCTAACGAGATACAAGCTGTGGACATGTAGATAGTGGTTGCCAAATTCTACGGATTAGTAATACCAGGAAGCTTGATAACCTGAAATTGTCAATCTTGAACTCTGGTTTTTATACAGTAGAACTCTGTTGTAAATAGTTCAAGTATAGAGCTCTGTGCAAGGGTGCAATGTAGGTAACAACTGAAAACGGAGAGTTATTGATGATTCATAATGATTGTGTAGGCAAGGAAAAAGGCTATTTTTAATAAGGGTAACAAAAAACAGGAAAACCACATCAGCCTTTTCGCCACAAAGATAAGGTGGAACAATTAGTAACTTTGGATTGGTACTAATTAGGGAATAAATGGACAACCACAATTTTATTTATCAGAAACTTCTTTGAAAAAAAAAACAAATTTTAATTGACAACATGTCTACACTTGTTCGATTAAATATTCTACAGAGTACAAAAATTTTATCTGATAGTGATTCATGCGACGTAAGAATCCAGCGGGATGACAATGACTTATACATTAGCGCGAAGTAATATCTGCTGAACTTTAATTTGATAATCTACTTTCGCTGATGAAAATCAGATCATTGGATTCGCCATCACATTTCAACCTAATGACTATAGTTTGTGTCCGTTTCGATGTTTCGAGTTGAAAAATCTACTCATGGTATTCTACAGTAAACATCAGACCCTAGATCAGATCTAATATTTGCTGTAAACTATTCAATCCTGATCTGATTCAATGATCGAGCATCGTTCCTTTCATTTCTCCACTTGATGATTTTTCAGATTTGGGACGAGAAATAACAACGAAAATAGTTACTGATTAGATCCTTAAGTTTATTGAAAGTTTAAAATATTTGGATATGTTGTTTATACAATTTTTAATCTTAGTGACTGGTAACAATATTATAATACTTAATTTATACATAAATCTTATCCTCATTCATCTACAACTAAACATTTTGTACACATTCATAAAAACTACGATAAAGTCCATTAAAATTTTATTGGTGAGTTCCATTCCAGACTTAAGTCAATCACAATGCTGAACAACCATTAATAAAATAGCTCTGCAAAGCGTTATAGCAAAAAAAGTAACGCCTCTTGACGGATATGCTGCTGAACCTTTCTTTTTTCAATTTTGGTACTCTTGAAAATATATTTACTTTATTTTTCCGCAAATATTCTGAAATTGACATATCAATTGTGCAGTGAACCATCGCCCGTTCTAGTCCATTGTTGCAGTTGACCAGAATTGGGTTTAGATCGCATTGATAGCCTTCAGAACTCATTATCTTTTTACTGTATTCTCTAACCATGGACAGCATCTTTAAAGAGTCATCTCTAGGAGGCTTAACGTCGGGAACTTGCGAGATGGAGAACAAAAAATGATAAACGGACAACAAATCTACATTTTTATCGGTTACCTTGAGCTTCGTGATTTCGAGAGTTGGTAGAAGCGTTTCAATTTGAGCCGTGCTGACTGTTAGCCTTTCAAATCGAAGCGATTTTCCGACTTTAGTAGCAATAGCCTTTCTCGTCTTCTTTAGGGTTGTAGAACATTACTACAATTAAGTTTCGATGCTGCCATACTTTTTCCTATAAAGCCTGGGCTTCCATCTCTGATTTCGGGGTTCCGGTAGCAATGTACCCATCGGGTTGATTGTTTTCTTGGTTGTAGCTCGCATCCATGGTTAGGTCCTTTCCTTCAAAAGTATTCACTGTTGCACTTGAAGAGAAGCTTGTCTTTGGGTTTAGCGAAAGTATACGCCTTGACCGCTAGTGGTCCTTTAATATCTCAATTAGTATGTTCTTAGCCAGTTGATTCAAGCACGATACAGAGCTGATTGAAGTATAACGCTAGGGAATCTCGTATTTATACGATTCCGATTTTTTCCTCGTAGGATAAAACATCGCGTATGATTAATACCGTGAAATGTTTTATACAATGTTTTTAAAACATATCGTGGTTTTATAAATTTGTGATATTCCAATGTCAACAGTCAACAGAAAACCGTCATTGTGATCGTATAGTCGCAAGGGAAAACTTTGTATTGCTTGTTAAATGTAATATTGAGTCGGACAAGTCACAAGAGGCATACTGAAGATTCTTTAACAAAATAATTATACAAAGTGGCTTAGCAAAAAAGGTATTGTTTCTCGTTGAACAAGCAGTTGAATCATTTTTTTCTCAATCCTAATACTGTGGAAAATATATTTACTTTCTTTGTCCGGACATATTGCTGAAGGATCCTTTCGATTGCGCAGTAGAACATCGTTCGATCTAATCCATTACGGCAGTGGACCAGGATTAGGCTCAAATGGCCTTCACAACTCTCTATACTTTCACTGTATTTACTAACCGTGAGCAGCAACTTCCAAAAGTTATCAATAGATGGCAACTTGTTGTGAACTGGCCACTGCAAATACAGAATGTGGTAAACAGTCAACCAATGGCCATTTTCGTCAGTTATCCTGAGGTTCGTGACCTCGATTTCAAGAGTTTGTGGAATTGTCCGAATTTTGACCATACTGACTGTTAACCTTCCAAATTTGAGCGATGTCCCGACTGTAGGGCTCCAGTAGTGATAGTTTCATTCTTCCTCAGGTTCGTTGAGCAACACTACAATTTTGCTTTTATGCTTCCAAACTTTTTTCCATAAGGCCTGAGCTTCTTTTGCAGACTGCGGCATTTCGGTGGCAATTTGCGCGTTGGGTTGATTGTTTCCTTGGATGTAGCTGGCATTGATGATGATTGAGTCTCCATTTTCAGAAAGATTAATGCTGTGCTCGAAAAAGGGCTTGTTTTCAGGTCGAGCATGAGTGAGTACGTTGAGTGCTGGTGGTACGTTAGTCTTCATAACTTTCTTATGCTCTTTGGAAAGACGTTTCACGAAATTTGGATGATTCATCAGCTTGATGAGGTCCTTTGAGCTCAATGATTTTGAGTATAAATTCCACATTCTAGTGAATTAGCACAAAGCTAGCGGATACAAACGCAAAGAGATAACTGAAGTACAATGCTCCACAACATCCTATTTATATTATCCCATTTACAGACGACATAAACATGTTCCAGTTTGACGTCACAGAATACCGCAACTTTCGTCGAGTAGTCGCATGTGAAAATGTATCTTGTTTTTCAAGCGACAAATTGCGTTGTCAATGTCACAATTAAATATTTTTTTAATAGTCAGCATATTTTTTATCAGCATATTTTTTATGGACCGGGAAAATTGAAAATGTCTCTAAGAATTAATTGCAACGACTTACCAAAGTCTTGATAGCTTCAGGCAGGATCTGCTTTGGACGTATGGCCTGATGTTTTTGAAAGTCTGAAAAATATACAGGAAAATTAAAAAACGACTCGATTCGAATAGATAAAAATTTGAATCATCCAAAATGTCAGTAAAATCTTATCTAGAGAAATTAAGGAAATACATACCTTCTAGTTGTTGATCTATGCTTAAAACATTCATCGAATCAACAATTCGAATATTGTGGTGTCTTCTTGGTTTCTGAAAACGGAGAATAGAAGTAAAAATCTAGTAGTTCGAAAAGTAAAAACAAGTGCAGTAAGTAGTATCAAACTTACATTTCTTGCGTTCTCATCAAAATATATTCTTGGGTGATGACGTCCTGAGTGATCAGCCCGAGCACCCCTTGTATTTTTATGGCCGTATTCCGACCCCATTCATAATATATGATGGCCATCTGGACCACCTCCAAAACGACGTTTCTTAAAGTCCCTACTGGCCATTCAATAGGGACTTGGATATTTGGTAGAATATTTTGATATTCCATGTTTCTGAAAAATGTACAGGAAAATTAAAAAACGACTCGCTTTGAATAGATAAAAATTTGAATCATCCAAAATGTCAGTAAAATCTTATCTAAAGAAATTAAGGAAATACATACCTTCTAGTTGTTGATCTATACTTAAAACATTCATCGAATCAACAATTCGAACACTGTCGTGTCTTCTTGGTTTCTGAAAACGGAGAATAGAAGTAAAGATCTAGTAGTTCGAAAAGTAAAAACAAGTGCAGTAAGTAGTATCAAACTTACATTTCTTGCGTCCTCATCAAAATATATTCCTGGTCGATGACGTCCTGAGTGATCAGCCCGATCACCCCTTGTATTTTTATGGCCGTCTTCCGACCCCATTCATATTGTATGATGGCCATCTCGACCACCTTTAAAATCACGTCTCTGAAAGTCCCTACCGGCCATTCAATAGGGACTTGGATGGTTGGTCGAATATTTTGATATTCCATGTTTCTGAAAAATGTACAGGAAAATTAAAAAACGACTCGCTTCGAATAGATAAAAATTAAAATATGCACACAACTGTTATTTTAAATTTTTCTTAAAACATTGAATATTTTTTTCTACTAAATTCTAATTTATTTTTTAAAATACTACGAAATATTTTAAACGTTAATTAAAAGAAAATTTATTAAATCATTTATTAATACAAACGTGTATCTACATATTAAATTTTGAAAATCTGTTTCTTTTTCCTTAATTACAATTAATTATTATTTCAAATACGATAGTTAAAATACCTAGACTTTTTATCTATTTCGAATATTATATATTTTTTTGTTGGATTACGTTTAGTCGGCTCATAAGTGAATTTAGTCAGTAAAATAAATAAATACTTTTAATTCTATTCTAGGGCCAACTTTAGACTGTTGCTTTTTTCTATCGGTGTACGCGCGTATCGTAAAAATTTACTCTCATCATTTTTCCCAATCGCGCCAAAAGAAGTATAACTTCAAAAAAGTTCGCATCTGTTTATGGTAACTAAGAAAATATTAGTTTAATATTGTATCACTTGAAATTAAATTGAAACTAGTAAATTAATAGATTTTTCTCTAGTTAATAAATTTTGAAATTACAAACCTTTGATTCTTGACGAAACACTAAACTTTTTTATAAATTATTCTTTCACACTCAAATGCATCTGATCGCAACTGTGCTGAACAAATTAATGAGGCTCCTACTCTCAAGTTATTGCCTATAAATATGATTTCCCACTACCAAGGTCAGCGTTAAAGTAGTGATTCATAATAACTACCCATTCATAGCAACTCTGGGTGACACGATATTGATGAAGTATATAGAACAATAACTCTTTCGCTGAAATTAACTCTACAGTACAATTACACTGTTCTTATATTAACTTTCTCCAAAATAAAATTGGTAATTCACGAATCAGAGTTTTGTGTGTCATCAAAAACTTAAACCCAATTGTCATATTTGGAAACATCAAGATGCCTAGTACCAAATTTTTTGAAGAACTTGGAACCGTACAAAGTTTAGATCAATTTTTAACTCCATATTCAAATAATTATCTCATCTGTGAATAATTTATTGTTATCTTTGTTTTGCTATCGGGCCTCTGAAGCGTTTCTTCAAACGACCAATAACTTGTCCCTGAAGTTTTGAATGTATTCGATGTTATCAAGCTTTTGATGTTAATCAACTCGTCCAGAATATTCCCGTTGAAAATGCCTACAGTATTTAGATATAGAATATATTGGCTCCAATGATGATGTTCACGGACCTGAGGTATGACATCAATTGTCTTTATATGATTCCAGTTAAAGCAAACAATATATTGATCTGTACATCATTGTTCAAGAGGTTTATGTGTTTGCCACTTGGTGGCAATCAATCAATTGTCGTTTGTAACTGTCAAAATTGGTATATTGCACACCATTTGCCGGTAATTAAGATAGTTGATATTTTATGTTAGCAAGAACAAACAAACCTCTTATGATTGTTAAATGTTTTATTGAGAATTACTAATAGAATGTTACAGTATTTGACTTTATTTCTACGCATAACACATCAAAAACGCAAGTGAAGTAGAATCACACAACCTACGTTAGTTCATAATATTCATGTTAAATTTCATTAACTATCAATAAAAAACTAAATACGATTGAGCATTTTGTACATCTATATTTACATATAAATAAAGATTAGCCTTGAGCAATGAGAAAGAAGTTGAGATCAGCGCATGCGCCGTGTAAATTTCATCTCAGGAAAATGGCGCGAAATTTGAATTTTATAATAAAAAAGCTAAATAAAATTTATTTTGTTAGAATTTGAATGAGGATCACAAAACGTGCTGTTTTTGGTTTTCCAATTACTCCTACGCCATCTGTAACAAAAGTTTAACATTGAAAAGAACAATACTGTATAAAAATTACCATTGTTTTGATCTGTGAGTAAATTTTTTTGAAATGTAAAGATGCAAAAATTTACAGAGATTTTGGAATTTGGTCATAGTAGACCACGTCCCATTCATCATCAGAAATCTTTGCATGAAAAATAACTGGATCTTTTTTGAACGTAAACTGTCGCAATATTGTTGAGAGTCTGAAAATATTGCAAAGATTTAATATACAAAAAATCTGTCAAATTATGAAAAGACTTTTTGGGATCAGAGTACTCCCGTATTATTTTAATTTTCTCACTGTATGCTCTAATGAACGCGGTATTTGCATTTGAAAACACAATCGTATTTGTATTTGCCTCTTATATTGTGACTGTAGAATTCTGTGAAAAAACTCAAAATAAGTAAATAAAATTCATTATACATCAAAATATGTTAACTAAGGTAATAGAAAACAAACTTTTTGAGGTTTGGTACTGCAATTTTTATATACGAATTGCCCAGTCTTGTTTCAAGCGATTTCGGATCAAGGGAATGAAATTTCAGATTCGCAGCCACCAGTGGTCTGAAAAAATGAAATCACAGTAAGTAACGTACGCTTAAATTACGGGATTTGGCGCCAGACTACCGAGTCAGTGGATACTTACATCGGTATCATTTCTGCATCAGATTCTCAAGGATTCGGCTTCTGCATCAAAATACTTGTCGGCAGAATCAAATAAATTCCGTAAGTTTGGGCATTAGGTCTGAAAATTACCATAGAAACTTCAGAATTCCAGAGTTGGAGAAAGCTTTTATACAAAACAGAATACTCACACTTCTTGAATCCTCCTGAAAAAATATTCATCCCCAGACTCGTCCTGTGTCACCAACGCTGAAACAGTTCCAATGGTCACGACCACTCGTTGACCCAACAAATAATGAGAGATGGCATTCTGAACCATCTCCGTAATTTGACCATGTATGGCTCGCACCGGCCAATTGCTGGGCACTTTAATTTCCAACGTTAAGAATTGGTAGCTATCCATGATCTAGAACTGTTTAGCCTTAAAAATGAATGTTACAGTTTATGTACATAAATAATAAGTAAACTTTAAACCTATGCTATTGACACACTGACTTTTGATAAAAGGACAAACTTTAAAAAATGGCTTCTAAAAAAGTTTACAACTTACCCAGGTGGAACCAGACGGTTGAAGCACGTCATCTCCCATTGGTCGTCAAAAACTTTCATTATGACAGTAATTAAATCACTTGTATGCGCAGGCTGGATAAATGTTTCCCGAGGTCTGGAAAATGCAGAAAAATCCAAATTATTGAAAAGCACTTGTCTCAAAATTACCAGCTGGTCTAATGATTATTGATGATGTTCACACTCACATTAGTTCTTTGTGAGTTCTGTATGTTGTTATAATGCCGTAATTGTACACTTCCTCCCCCGTAATGCCCTTTGCCTCAAAAATTCTGCGAAAAAAATTTCAAGTTAAATATTTTAAACTCCATATAAAAATGACTAAAGTTTAGATTAAGTGCTCACTCGTCGAGGACTGGCACTGCCGTCAAAACTTTAGAGTGATTGGATTTTGATTGAAACCAGTCGGAAAATGGGTGATCCCGTGTTAGTCTTACAGGCACGTCGTACCTGAAAGTAAAAAATAAATCAGACACTTGCACGCGTATTTTAATCATTCAATCAAGTAAATGATTTCTGCGTTATCTTTTCTGAAAACGGAAAAATGTCAAGATTTCGAATTTGAAAATATAAACTTTAATGAATAAAATAAAAATCTTACATTTTTGCCATCCTAACAAACAAAATTCCGAATCCTTCATTAATAACCAACGCTGAAACTCCATTTTCAGTTACAATGCCTCTTGATATTATATACTCAATGATAATTGTCGAGAGCTTACCGTAAGATGCAATTAATGCTGTGAAGCAGGAAAGAGTGCGAGTTACGGATTATTTATTACCTGAAGCGTTCCACTTCTTCACGTAACAGGATAAAGGGAAGGATAGGGATTGAGAAAGGATGAGGAAAGGACCATCTCAATGGGAGTTTATAGAATATGTGAGAAAAAATTCGGGATAGCTCGAGCTGGGATCCGAACCCAGAACCTTCCGATTACATGTCGGCTGCTCTACCAATTGAGCTACCCGGTCTATGCCAAATTTCCATTCACTTATTCTATATCCATTGAGCCACACCGTCCATCTGACGGTAAGCATTTTGGTCAACATGTTGTTGGCTACAGATATTTTTGTCTGAGATATTATTACCAAGATATTTTTGTGCGAGATATGTTTACCGAGAATTATTGACGTGGAACCGGTATAGGCAATGGAAAATACAAATTTGATAAGAAGAACAAAAACAGGAAAACGATAGCTTTATCCTCATTGAAAATAGTGTAAACAATAGGTATGTTATCCATTATATTTTTAACGAGGTCATACATTAGTCACCCTCGTTAGACATTAAACTCAACGCATATTGTAGCTGCTCATAGCTCATTTAAAAACCACAATTTCCTGTAGTTTGTAGCTACCTCTGACTGGTTTTTCCTTCCCTTTACGAACAACAATATAATTTACAATCCATATACTTGCGTTATACCGAATCGATATCAGCCAATTGAGCAAGCATTCCTCTTCATTAATTAGGGAACCATGTCCCAATTCTCAGAGCTCGTTAATTTTCGAACAAAATTTACAGTCTTAATTCGACTTAGCGACGCGTTTACTCGAGTGGTAGGTAAGAGTTCCTCTTACTGCGCCATAGTTGAAAAACTTTGTGTTACATATTTAATACTTCTATGAAAAAACCCAAAGAATTAAAATATTTTCAAGGTGATTTGAATTAAACATCAAATATCTACCAATTTTTCATCGCGTTAAAGTCTTAGGTTTGATATGGTCAACATGTACTTGGTGCGTGACACTGCCGAGTCTTCAGATAAGCTATAATTAGACTTTATTTAATGACTCGACGCCTATAACACATAAGTTATAAAAAGTTATTCATATGTTTATTGAACAAAAGTTTTTAGTTATTATCACAGAACCTTAAAATTGTTTTAAGAAAATAGTTTAGTTAAAGTAACAAATCGATTTGTTGAATCAGCGTAATTGCTTTGTCTGAGTGACAAATTTTATTGTTGTTTTACCAAAAAATTTTCGATTGATATAACTTGTATTGGTTACTTAACACAACAGATATTTTTGTTGGAGTAACAGATATGTAAATTGGAATAATTTTAATAGGAATCTATTATATAAGCATATGGCTTAGAAGTAATCAATTTACTCCCTTTCGATTGCGTAGTCTTCATTTTCTTTTTGATAATTTTAATAAAGTTTTAAACACAAATTTAGTTGAAGTCATCTGAAGCTTCCCAGTAAGTTAGTGAGATTTTCTTATTTTGATAATTTTGAATTTTAGATTTTAAATTTACCGTGAACAATTTTACCCGCTCCGGGTCGCCGGGTCTAAATTCACTATAAATAATCGCATAGAGGGAAGGATAGGGATTGAGAAAGGATGAGGAAAGGACCATCTCAATGGGAGCTTATAGAATATGTGAGAAAAAATTAGGGATAGCTCGGGCTGGGATCCGAACCCAGAACCTTCCGATTACATGTCGGCTGCTCTACCAATTGAGCTACCCGGTCTATGCCAAATTTCCTTTCACTTATTCTATATCCATTGAGCCACACCGTCCATCTTACGGTAAGCAGTTTTTTTTTTAATGCAAATAAGGGTAACTTAGTTAATGTTGTTAAATAACTATTCATTTGTTATTGTCAAAAAAATCTATTTGTTATTGCAACATATTTTTATGGTATCCCGCCTTATGTTATCCTAACAAAATTTTTTTTTTTGCCTGCGCGTTAATTCGTTATTTTCTCTACTTTATGCTTTTTGAGATTTGCATTGAAATAGGACTCGCGAGATGATTATCTCATTATTTGCTATCAAAATAGCAATAAATAAATTATTATATAATTTTTCGTCTCATTAACCACCAATAAATTCCATTAAATCTAATAAGTATCCCAGCCTGGGATGTCTAAGTGATTTTTGGTTTAAGGATGTATGAGCGTGACAACAATTTTTAATTTAAGCCCCCAAAATTTTTTTAAAGATAGATTTACACCCAAAGAATTTGCTGTCAAAATTTTAGCACAGGTAATGCGGCAAAATTTAAAGAAAATAATTATTAAAAATTGATATAAAATACATTGCTCTTATGGAGAAAAGGGTAGTCTTGACGCTTAATCATCAAATATAAATATGTTAAAGTACTTTTCATATGAAAAAAAACTATAAATAAGAAAGATGATACTTATAGTAAGTCGATAAAATCATAAAAACACTATGCTGCGGTGCATCCTAAAAAGAAAAATTGAATTAAAATTCAAAATTTTCTATTTTATGTATATTATATGTCAAACGACTCGCTTCGAATAGATAAAAATTTAAATCATCCAAAATGTCAGTAAAATTTTATCTAAAGAAATTAAGGAAATACATACCTTCTAGTTGTTGATCTATGCTTAAAACATTCATCGAATCAACAATTCGAACACTGTCGTGTCTTCTTGGTTTCTTCTAGTTGTTGATGAATGCTTAAAACATTTATGGAATTGTAGTGGTGTGGGTGACCAACTCAAACGACATCTTGGAAACGACTGCTATTTTATTTAGAGAATACCCGCAACATCTCCCTTTCATTACAATATAATAAAACAAAGTATGTTATACATGCAAAATCTAATTTAAACACCAAATAGAACTGAACTTAAATTAAACTAAACATATGTTTACAATAACGGTAGATTCAAAATTAGTGTTAGATTTAACTAAATGTATATTAATGCCGCAAACGATGCCTCCATCCCCCTCGTCCGTACGAACGAGTGGGTGCGTGAATGGGTTGGAGAATCATTTGGCACAAGATACTACTAGTACGTCTTGTGTGGTGACTCATCGGAACGGGCAGCCGAGCTCAACCGACGGGGACGTCGGTGGTGACAGTCGATTGCCGGCGCCAGCTGTTTGCGTGGATGTAAACAAACTGACTGCAGTAAGTACGGCGACACCGAGAAAATTATCTTTTTCTGAAATGGCTGGAGATGGTCGAGAATGGAAATTACCTGAACCTAGTGACGAATGGAAGGTTATCCAAAGAAAGCGACTGAAAAACAAATTTGTCGGATCCAGGGGCAAAGCCGAGTCTGACCTAAGTTCTAAGTTTAAGGCGGCCGAGATAAAAATACCCCTATTTATATCTAACGTACACAAACAGGTTTTAGAGTCGGATATTATTGACTACATTTTTAGTAAAACAGGAGAAAGAGTTTCAATGACCAAAATTAAAATGAAGACCCAAAAAGAATATAACTCGTACAAAATTTTTGTAAATAAGTACAAACTTGATACCTTTTTGGACGACAGACTGTGGCCGGCAGGGATTTCTTTCCGGCGTTTTGTTGACCTTCGATGGCATGACCGGCTAGATAATAATCAGTCTAGCCCGCTTGAACGAATTAGTTAAAACTAAATAAATTTTATGGATAGTACAAATTTACCAAGTAAGATTATTAGTTTTAATTGCAAATCGCTTAAAAGGTCTATGGAAGGAGTCAGGGAGTTTTGTAAGTCGGCTGATATAGTGGCGCTCCAGGAAACATGGCTTATGCCCCACGACTTGCCGCTGCTGAACACTGTGGATGAGGCGTTCGGGTGCACGGGTACATCAGCCGTGGATACGTCGGCCGGCCTTGTGACCGGCAGACCTTACGGCGGTGTTGCTATACTGTGGCGTAAGTCTGCGTTCCATTCGGTCTCAGTGATTAAATGCAATAATGTGCGTGTGTGTGCAGTCAAAGCTGTCGTGAGTGAGCGTTCGCTGCTAATATTTAGTATATATATGCCGGTTGATTCTGCCAAAAATTTGACAGTGTTTACAGAGTGCCTAGGTACGATTAATTCAATTGTCGAAGAAGTTGGTAGTACTGAGGTAGTATATGTGTTAGGAGACTTTAATGCCCACCCAGGAGAACTCTTCTGTGATGAGCTGTTAAGTTTTTGTTCAGAGCAGCACTGGCAGTGTGCAGATATTGAACTTTTGGGTATTGATTCTGATACGTATAACTTTATAAGTGATGCTCATGGTTGTAGGAGGTGGCTGGACCACTGTGTCGTCTCAGAAGCTGCTAAAGCGACCGTTCGCAGTGTATGCGTGCAGTATGATGTGCATTGGTCTGACCACTTCCCCCTAGTTATGGAATGTGAGCTAGGTAAAGTGTGTGTTAAGTATGAAGTAAATGTGCTTCAAAGTCGATCTGTAATGTGGGGAGAAAGAACGACTGAACAAATTAATTCTTATCATAGCTTGTGCAATGAGAAACTTAGACTGTTGGACTTTCCTTCAGAAATGAGATTATGTGCTGATAGTATGTGCTGTAATACTGAGCATAGAAATATATTAAATAATATGTATTGCGATATTGTCAATATATTAAGTGAAGCTGCAGAAATATCTGATAAAAAGAAACGTACTAGGAGGGGTCGGTACATTGCAGGATGGAACAAACACTTTGCTCCGGCTCACAGGAACGCAAGATTAAAATTTCTGCTTTGGGTCAATGCCGGTAAACCTTCTTGTGGTGTAACATACAATGGCATGACCGAAAGTAGAAAGATTTTTAAGGCAAAGTTAAAATGGTGCCAGAATAGGCAAGATCAAATAAAAATGGACATAATTGCATCAAATCATGCAAATAAAGACTTTAAAAGTTTCTGGAAAAACACAAAGAAAAAGAATATCAAGCCGAGCGTTCCCCTTGAGCGTGGGTGGTGCTTCTGACAGTGGGAGCATCGCCAACACTTTTAAGGAACTTTTTACAGTGCAGTCGCCTCTTGGACCTTCAAACGGTGAGTTGCACGATGCTGGGGACGACGTAAATAAAGCGCTTAGTGTTAGATTTTCTGTTAAGCAGGTTACTAGGGTAATAATGAGTATGCATCGAGGCAAGTCGCCAGGTCACGACGGCTTGAGTATCGAGCACCTTAAATATGCTGGCGTTCATCTGCCGCGAGTGTTGGCGATGTTCTTTACGCTTTGCATTGGGCATTCATATCTACCCGAGTCTTTGATGAGAACGGTGGTTGTACCGATTGTCAAAAATAAGACAGGAGATGTCTCGGATCCGATGAACTACCGGCCCATCTCACTTGCCACTATAACAGCTAAGGTGCTTGACAGTTTGCTTAATGATCAGTTGAACAAACACATTAAGCTGCACGATGCACAGTTTGGTTTCAGAACCGGACTGTCCACTGAAAGTGCGATTCTGTGTCTTAAGCAGGCTGTCAAGTACTACACAGATAGAAAGACGCCGGTGTACGCGTGTTTTCTGGACTTATCAAAAGCTTTCGACCTAGTAGTTTATGATGTACTCTGGGACAAGCTGAAGGGCACGAGTATACCGGTGGAATGCATATCACTATTTAGATATTGGTATATAAATCAATTGAATCATGTGAGATGGGCTGGTGGTCTGTCTGACGAATACAAACTTGAGTGCGGAGTGCGGCAGGGTGGGCTGTCTTCTCCGAGTTTGTTCAACCTTTATATAAATCAGCTCATTGAGGAGCTCAGCAGCACGCATGTAGGCTGTCACATAGATGGTACTTGTTTTAACAACATTAGTTACGCCGACGATATGGTACTGCTGGGCCCCTCAATAGGGTCAATTAGAAAACTTGTCGTTGCCTGTGAGCAGTATGCGGCTAGTCATGGGCAACGCCAAGAAAAGTCAAGTTCTTGTGTTTAAGTCTGGGAACAAAAAGCCCTCAACTGTACCTCCGGTTATGATTTCCGGTACTGCTTTGCAGGTGGTCGACAATTTTAAGTACCTCGGTCACATGATTACGGTAGACTTAAAATATGACCTCGATATAGAGCGGGAGCGCAGGGCGTTGGCAGTAAGGAGTAATGTCCTAGCTCGCAGATTTGCTCGATGCTCACCAGAAGTAAAAGTAACGCTTTTTAAAGCATATTGCACATCTTTCTACTCGAGCAGTCTGTGGGTTAGTTACACAAAACGAGCTTACAACGCCCTGCGAGTGCAGTATAATAACGCTTTCAGGATGCTGATGGGGCTGCCGCGCCACTGTAGTGCGTCTCAAATGTTTACGGAGGCGAGAACCGATGGATTTCACGCAATTATACGCACGAAAGTCTCCTCACTTCTCCATCGGTCGCGCGGCAGCCACAACGGCATCCTGAGGACGATCGCCGCACGGTTTGACTTTCCCCTCCTGAAGTATTGGGTGGGGATAGTCACCGGTGCGGTAAAATGATACTTTTAATTATTCCCAAGTAGTTTTTAAGTACCAACTAACAGAGGCTAGGTCTCTATTGTTACTAACACATATTATGGATTTTTGTGGTCCGAAATAAACTTATTTATTATTAATGATAACTACTTCAATTATTACTCTCTTCATATTACTGAAGCAAGATTAACATAATTTTGATTTCATATCTATAATTAAATATAATTTATTTTAATTATATGTATATTATTTTAACAATAATATTCCTACTTAATAATAAATCAATGAAAACTATCTTTAAACATATAATTAAAGAGTATACGCTTTCTTCAGGAAGAAGAATTAAATGTTCATAAATGAATTATTGTATCATGCAAAATAACAATAACATGCTTAATCAATTGCTTGGAAACGAACCGGTGGGTGCACTACACGTCCACTGCGTGTAGTTTGTGGCGGCCACTGACAAGTCGCGCCACTACTAGTATTATTTGATAAACCCACGTCATCCCAATCTATTAGAGAATTTACAGGTGGTTTTGATAGCCCACTGTAGGCTACTCTTTATATTTCCTACATGTAATTACTATAATATTCGTATTAAAATGTACTAACTAATGTTGACGTGACGTATGATGCATAATTATGTCGCCTATCATGTTGCTTGCTATGAAGTAGGAGTTCTTTAGATAAGTTAAGTGTATCCCGTCAATCTTTTTTATTGCTGTTTTTCTTATTAAATATTGGTTACCCAGGTTATTAATGAAAATAGTGGGATCTTTGTACATACAGTTGAGAACCTCATTATTATTAGTAATTTTTTCTACTACCAGTAGATTAATCTTGTCCGTTCCTGATCTTGTGTGCTGGGGCCCTCTAAAGGCTACTCCCGTAATGTATCTTTTGATTGTTTCCTCTTCTTTTATTAGAAATTTTAGTGGGATAGCTGCAATCAGTGAGTGTGTTGTCCTGTTCCCGATCGTTGTATTTTAAGCCCCTGATACCCGGCTATAAAAATTAGTTATTTGATCTGCTAAAACTCCTATATTTCTGGATGATATCTCTTCATAAAACCTGTCCAACCACTCACCTAAAAATCGATACAGTTTTACTTTACTTTTAGTTTCAGATGCAATAACAGTCGTGCTTCCCAAGCTAGATTTCTTTGAAAGTTCTTCATATAAAGGTTCAAACCATAAAGGATAGTCTTTGTTAAGAATCTGTTCCCTTATTTGCTGTGTAGGGTTTTCAATATCAGTGTTAAATATTTTCCCTTTTTTATCTATCATTAGAGCATCTTTAATATCGTCAGTCAAGTGTTTATTAGTATCAGTCCTGTTCTTGGTGTCTAAAAACCCAAAATGTTTGGACTCATTTTCGTTCTCAAACCATGATTTTTGTAAATCATCAAGTGCTATTAGGAGTGACTCTTTCCCACTGACTATTGTTTTTTCAGTTCCTATTCCTACAAGGAAGCTGTCTACTCCCATTATGTCTATCTCTTCTTCCAATAATGTTGGTTCTGTGTAAAAGAATGGAGTTATTTTCCCTTTATAATAACAATTACGGCCATGATTCTCCATAATTGGTTTTCTTAAATTTTCAAATAAAGCTTCGCTAATGATTGGTTCAATTTTGAAGCCCTCAACAGGCATATCTTTTAAATCGCAATCTTCAGAACTGTAATTGAAGAAATGTCTTGACATTTGAATCAACACTTCATTTATGTGCTCTTGTTTGAATAGTATATCATTAAGTCCAATTTCATCATAGAATCTATCCTCAATCACCCAATGTTTTCATCAAAGCTTTCCTTTTCATGATGAAATTATAAGCTTTACTTTTTCCTGGCATCTCATCCTCTTTATTGTGCTCATCACTATTGTTTTCGATTAAATCAACGGTTATTAATGATATTTATTTACCCACACACCTCACCTACACCCACTATTTAGTTGTTGTTGTTTTTGTGGTTGTGGCTGTTGAAAAGGTTTTGGTACATTTAAAATGTGTTGGCGATTGCGACGATACAAGCCCCCATCTTCAGTTCTTACCCAATAAGACCGGTCTCCACGCGCTCCGCCTACAACTTTTGATCTCACCCATACATTTTGGTTTTTTACTCTCACATTTTGACCTGGAAATAATTTGCTAAGATTTCGTGTACCTCGATCATAGTTTATTTTAGTGTTTGTAATGTTCTTTTTACGACTAGTAATGAGTTTTATTTTATCAACTACTTTTGGTTCCAACACCACCTCACTGGCTGGTAGTCTAGTTTTCAGACTTCGACTCATCAGCAATTGAGCCAGAGAGTACTGTTCACCAGTCAGTGGAGTGTTCCTAAAGTGCAACAGCGCAAGTTGCCAATCCTCACCACTCTCGTAAGCTTTTACCAACAATGATTTTACAGTCCTAACATTACGTTCAGCAAGACCATTAGATCTGGGGTATAATGGTGAACTCGTGACATGTTCAAATCCCCATTGGTTACTAAACAGTTTAAATTCTTGCGACGTAAACTGGGTACCGTTGTCTGATACCAGTTTTTGTGGAATGCCGAATCTTGCAAACATTTCTTTCAATGCCTTGATTACTGTTAAACTCTGTAAATTATCCAAAATCGCCACTTCAATAAATTTAGAATAGTAATCTACCACTAATAGATAATATTTTTGCCTGAACTCAAATATATCAGTTGCTAAAACCTCCCAAGGCAGCTTGGGCACCGGGTGTGTTGGCGCAGTGGCTCACGCGGGTTGGCGGCGCGGTGGCGCTGGCACGTGTCGCAGCGCCGCACCACGCGCTCGATGTCCGCCGACATACCGGGCCACCACATCACATCGCGTGCGCGTCTCTGGGACTTCTCCACCCCCATGTGCCCTTCATGGATACGACGTAACATCTCATCACGTAACGAGCTAGGCATCACGACGCGATCGTTATGAAAAACGATATCATTAATTACATGAATCTCGTGCCTACAGTCTCAGTAATCTTTTACAATATCTTTTGTCTCTCTCTTATTGTTGGGCCAGCCCTTTTGATAATATTCATATAAAGCGACCATAGTATCATCATGCCGACTTTCATCTCTAATTTTCTGTAACATTCCAGGATTGGCTTCCACATTTTCAAACATTGCGTTCACATGAACCATGACATCATTGTATACGTCTTCATCCGTTCCTGCTTCTAATGTAGCTCGCGATAGAGTATCCGCTATGAATAGCATTTTTCCGGGTTTGTAACATACTTTTAATGTGTAACATTGCAACTTTAAAAGCAAGCGTTGCAAGCGAGCTGGTGTCTCGTTTAATGGCTTTTTAAAGATTGACTCTAGTGGTTTATGGTCACTTTCGACTGTGACTGAGCTATGGCCATAAATGTATTAGTGGAACCGCGTACACCCAAAAACGATTGCCAAAAGTTCTTTTTCAATTTGTGCCCAACGCTGTTCCGTGGACGTGAGCTTGCGCGCCGCGTAAGCGACAGGACGGCCCGCCTGCAGCAGGCGCGCACCCAGCCCGTGCGAGCTGGCGTCTACTGACACTACAACCGGCTCCTCCGAGCTGTAATATTTTAATACTGGCGCGCTAGAGATTTTATTTTTTAATTCTAAAAAAGCCATTAAGCCAATCAAATTCTACATCCCTATGCAGCAATTCTCGTAACGGTGCCGATATTTCTGAATAATTCGGAATAAATCGAGACAAATAATTTGTGACCCCTAAAAATCGCTCCAATTCCTTTTTATCTCTTGGCACTGGCATTGCCGAAATAGCTTTAATACGGTCATCATCAGGTTTCATACCTTCAGCGTTAAAAGAATGTCCCAAAAAAGTTAACTTTGTAGCCCCAAACACACATTTATCCTTGTTGAACTTCACACCATTTTCCTTCACTCTTTTCATCACTTCATTCAGTCTTCTATCATGCTCCTCCTTTGTTCTCCCATAAATTATAATGTCGTCAATGTATATTTCCACACCGTCCATTTTGAATATTTTATACATTTCATTATGAAAGATTTCCGGCGCACTGTTACACCGAATGGTAATCGCAAAAATCTGTACCTTCCAAAAGGGGTGGAAAATGTACACAGCTTAGAGCTACTTTCGTTTAATTTAATCATCCAAAAGCCATTTTTTTGCGTCACACTTCGAAAAATATTTAGCACCAGAAAGATTACTGGTTATCTCCTCTAGTGTAGGAAGCTGAAAATGGCTACGCTTGATCGCGCGATTTAAATTACGCGGGTCTAAACAGACACGTAGGCTTTTATTTGGCTTTTAAACAACCACAATGTTTGACACCCAATCTGTAGGTTTATCCTCTTTTTTAATAATATTCATATCAACCATGTTCTTCAACTCCCCCTTAAGCCGTGGGCGCAACTTTATAGGGATTTTACGAGTAGCACTAACAACCGGTTTAACAGATCTATCTATTTCTATATTACATTCACCAGGTAAGCAGCCGATACCTTGAAAAATAATATCATACAATTTAAGCGATTCAATTGACAGCTGGTTGCCTGGGGATAACAGTTGTAAATCAACACAAGCTTTCAATCCTACTAAATTATTGCAGTTTAAGTCCAAAACGAAAATTTTTTGTTGAGTGATAATGGTTTTGTATTTTAGTGAAGCATCAAAAACTCCCACGACAGGTAGTTGTTTTTTACTAATTTCTCTTAACACTGTAGAGCATTTCTTAAGCTGATTATAATCAAAACCTGCTGTTTGATAACTTTTTAGAGACATTACCGAGGCGTTCGCACCACTGTCCAATTTGAAATTCACATTTGTGCCATTGACGTCCACATCTGCACACCATGAATCACAGGACTCAGCTGAAGCGTCTATACTAATATTGTACATAAGTAACTCACCATATTCATAGTTTTCACCCTCACTATGCGAAAACTCGTTCTGTTCCACTATTTCCCGTATAAATAGCATGCGGCAACAACGCATAAAATGCCCTATTCTACCGCAACGATAACATTTCACTGCACCCGCGGGGCAACGGTAATTAGCACTATGCCCATAACCACACTTATCACAAACACTACTGTAACCGGTGGTACCGGAGTATGACGGCACCACCGGAGGCATTCGCGGCGGCGGCGGCGGCTCCAGCGCAGGCCGAGACATCGCGGGCGGCGCACGCGAGCCCCATGCATCCGGGCGCCGGCGCTCCGCGTGCCCGCCGCGCTCCGTGCCGCGACCGACCGCACCCCGACGTAACTGCTCCACACACGCAGCTGTCTCGCTCCCACGCCTTTGATTGCCCGAACAGACTGCCGCTTGTTGTCCCGCTCGCTCCACAGCTCTGCATAATTGAGTCGCTTCCTCTAGAGTTAGACTAGATCGAGCCAGTAATTTTTGTCTCATTAGCACATTCTTTATGCCACGAATTATTTGTGTCAATATTAAACTATTTTTTAAAGATCCGAACTCACAACTTTTACTTTTTATTTTGAGTAATTCAAGAAATTTGTCGAAATTACTTTCATTTTGATATATTTCAAAAAATGTGTGACGTTCATAATTTATGTTCTTCTTGGGATCACAGTATTCATCAAATTTTTGACACAAAGATGTAAAATCGTTTTTCTTTGACTCTTCAATATCCAACTCCTCGTAAATCTCTCTGCCGTATTTTCCGATAATATGCATAAACAAAGCACATTTTTCTTTAGGTGAACATGAATCTTTTCCAGCCGCAGTTAAAAAATAATCAAACGATGTTTTCCACTCACGCCAATTGTCCGCCAAATTGCCCTCATGTTGTAAAGGCGCCGGCTGTTGTATCGCACTATATGATACTTTCTCGTCTGCCATTTTGATAAATAATAATCACTTTTATCACACTAAAACCTTATCAGATTTTTAACAGTTTCAATATCGCAAACCACACTATTACCGCGTAAGGGGCTACACACCTGACACCATGTAGTGGTGTGGGTGACCAACTCAAACGACATCTTGGAAACGACTACTATTTTATTTAGAAAATACCCGCAACAGAATAAACAATTCAATAGTTGTCGTGTCTTCCTGGTTTCTGAAAACGGAGAATAGAAGTAAAGATCTAGTTGTTCGAAAAGTAAAAACAAATGCAGTAAGTAGTATCAAACTTACATTTCTTGCGTTCTCATCAAAATATATTCCTCGGTGATGACGTCCTGAGCGATCACCCCTTGTATTTTTATGGCCGTCTTCCGCCTCCATTCATAATGTATGATGGCCATCTGGACCACCTCCAAAACGACGTCTCTTAAAGTCCCTATTGGCCATTCAATAGGGACTTGGATATTTGGTAGAATATTTTGATATTCCATGTTTCTGTAAAATGTACAGGAAAATTAAAAAACGACTCGCTTCGAAAAGGTAAAAATTTGAATCATCCAAAATGTCAGTAAAATCTTATCTAAAGAAATTAAGGAAATACATACCTTCTAGTTGTTGATCTATGCTTAAAATATTCATCGAATCAACAATTCGAATATTGTGGTGTCTTCTTGGTTTCTGAAAACGGAGAATAGAAGTAAAGATCTAGTAGTTCGAAACGTAAAAACAAGTGCAGTAAGTAGTACCAAACTTACATTTCTTGCGTTCTCACAAAAACGTATTCTTGGGTGACGACGTCATAGGATATCAGCCCTATCACACCTTGTATCCGTATGGCTGTATTTTCACCCCATTCATGATGCATGATGGCCATCTGGATCACCTCCAAATTGACATCTCTTAATGTCCCTACTGGCCATTCAATAGGGACTTGGATGTTGGATGAAATACGTTGGTATTCCATATTATTTCTGGAAAATTGTTCCAAGACTATTCAAACGTGTCAGTGAATCTTACGCATCATCATATCAGCCACAAATCGTCCACTGCTGGACAAAGGCCTCCCCCAAGGATTTCCACGACGACCGGTCCTGCGCTGCCCGCATCCATCGGCTTCCCGCGACCTACACCAGGTCATCGGTCCACCGGGTGGGAGGTCTGCCTTAGTCTTACGCATAAAATCGCTTATTTTATCATTTGAAAGTTTAAAAGATTCAAAGACTGTGGATTTGCCGCTACAATTTCAAATTTTCGCGCCAAGTAAATGCGCAGAAGCTTTGCGCGCATTAATAAAAAAAGCTCGCATCTTTTTATGGTAATTAAAAAAATATTACTTTAATATTGTATCACTTAAAATTAAATTGAAACTAGTAAATAATAGATTTTTCTCCAGTTAATAGATTTTGATATTACAAACCTTTGATGCTTGACAAAACACTAAACTTTTTTATAAATTATTCTTTCACTTCTTTTACACTTAATCGATTTTCAACACACCAGAACAAATTTGGATAAAATACGTATGATCACGACTATGCCGGACAAACAAATGAGGCTCCTAATCTCAAGTTATTGCCTATAAATTTGAATTCCCATATTAATTGATGATTAATTAGCACAGCACTGAAGCTGGAACGATCTCGCAGTAGCAAATGAAGTATTAAAAGTTCTCTGCACTAATTAATACTCTTGAAACAGGAAATTACGCGGTGATTAATCATGGGTTACATTTTAATAGCGGAAACATTGATCTCAGTAAAACATTTATTTGAATTTCTTTCGTCGGCTAGGCAGAGTTCAGTCGGCAGGTTATCTCAACAGGTAGAGTACTGAAGACGAAAGGTGGGACTTTGAAAAATCATCAGAGAGCTCCGTTGCTGATGGAGTCGTAGCTCAGGACTTTGATCAGTATTTTAATTCATTATCGGAAAAGCTATTGACTTACTAAGTTATTCCAGATTTGTCTTGATTTTATGTTGGAATTGTTCTTCATTTGATTGCTATTATAATTCATTAAAAGTGATGTACACTGAAAAAATTTTAAGCTACACTGAAAAAAAAGTTTAAGTTCTACCGCAGATGGACGTTTAAGCGTGAGAGAGACATAACCTAAACTATACAGAGGGGGCTAGAAAAATAGTAGAAGGAGACGCATGGACATACTAATCCAACTAAACTGTCTCTCACACAGTCGTATTACAAACTATGATTGGTTTTCCACACAATATTTGTGTTGGAATTTTGCTGTAGAAAAAAGCAAATGAATTAACACAATTCAAGTGTTAATAGTAACACAGAAATGAATGTTGACCTTTAAATGTTGATTAATCAACGCTAATTTTTATATGCAATAATAGTGTAGTGTATACTATTTTTCTTTATTTCCGGCCGAAAGTACGTTGACTGACAAATTAACTAACATTTATATAAATGTTACAAATATATTACATTTATATAAATGCTCTAAGAATGTGTCGATGCCCGCCCGACATTTGCGGCACGAGCAAAGCGAGTGCGGCTGGTCGGGGGCGGGCATCGAACACTTCTGAATAGATAAATTCAATATCAATTTTCCAAAAGATATTAAATTAATTGTATAAACTATAGTTTATTAATTTGTTACAAAGAAAGCAGAATTTTAGTATTCCCGATACAGTCATTATAATATAAAAGTACCATATTAGTATTTAAAAACAACTAGAGAAATCTACCAACCATTAATTAAATGACAGAGATGAAATATTAACGAGAATAAAAAAAAGATAGTTGAAAAGTTAAACAAACTGTATATTCATTTTTTTAAATATTCTTTATTTTTAACAATATTTATTTTTTTATTTTTAAAAATGATTAATTTGATACTAGTTATCAAATTAATCATTTTTTTTTCTCAAAAATATATTTTTAATAGTTGAGAAGCCTTATTATCAATTGAAATGAATAATTATTTCCTCTAATTATAATTTAGAAATTTTAAGTTCATTGATATCGGACTGATAAAGAAATTCATAACAAATATATTTAATATAAAATTTAAATTGTCAATAATAAAAGCAGGATTGACTAATACAGTTTTCTTATTATAAATGATTGCGAATAACGTTGCTTTTCCGTTGAATATATTTGGCGAAGATTGTGCATATAATAACCGAATGCATATACTTCTGCTGCTGAACAATGGAATTTTGTTGTCAATTTCTTGTAATGTAGACATTGATAATTCCTTACCGTTTTCATAAGGACCGGTTCAGACGAAATTAATTTATCATATTTCGGGCATCCCAATAGCTCAATGTTGTATTTGGCCATGCCTCGGGATTTTAGCTCACGGAACTCGTAACAGCCGCCTTTATAAGCAACAATGTCATTACTAGGAAAGTGTTCGTTGTCGAAATTTGGGAACAAAAAACGATAATAAACTCGTTTTTGCTTTCTTCAATGTTCAGTACCAATCAGAAGTTACTGTGATACTCTCGAAAACAATCTAATCAAATGTACATTAGTTCTATTCGTTGAAACAAACTCCGCCCAAAGTTTAAAGGTTGATAAACATGAATCCGCCATTCGTTATCTGGTTGCGCGCAGAAGTTTGTAGTGATAAGAAATTATTGTCAATTTGTCTAAAGAAATATTTCCATTTATTTTGTCTTCTATTAGTAATAGAAAAGAGGGAGTGTGTATATATATATATATATACACTCCTATATACATACATATACATGTATATATATTTATTATTTATTATGAAGAAATTTAATATTGAATAATTGAAAATCAATTTATTTAAAATTAGAGCGGATAAAAATATAAAAAAGCCAAATTTTAATACATTTGTAACACTGATGCAATCTAAAATTTGTATTAATTAATTTTGAGGTTTCCTATGAGTTTAATGACTTTTTTTTTTCTTTGTGTTATCCTTTATCCCACTAATTTTGTTGGTTGCAAAAACTTTCCAAAATTTGACTCCTGACTCCTGAGCAAACAATCGAAAACTTTTTTAACCTCATATTTTTTATTTATTTTCTGCAGTTTCTTCAGGAATAGAAGTTACTTTGCAAACGTATTCACCTAACCAGTTCTTGGTAATATTTTTTATACTAATTTTAGATTCGTGATAATCATCATTTGATGTATTACTGAAGGATATTTTTCCTGAAAACATTTAATAATTATTAAATTATCAAACTTGTTATTAAGGGAAAATAATTTGATAAACTTACCGTAATTTCCAATCTTGCGGCCCTCTTTGAACAAAGTAACTTATAGATAAAATCTCTAGTTCCATAGCAATGCAGTTCTACAGTATCACATACGGTAGCATACACGTTTCTTTTGGTGATCCCGTAACTTCCCTGCTGGCTTGACGTAAGTTCTTTAACGGTTGGTGTATAGATTCGTCTTGATGAACAGCATACTATATAATAATAATAATATAATTTATTTGTTTCCACAGATAAGTACAGTCTATAACAATAAGGTTAGATTATACAGATCAATTAAGTGCTTTAATTATAAATATATAAAGGCAAATCAGCATCTGAATAAACAGCTAAAAAAGAAAAGTGAGTGATAACAATAAGACAAAATAATAAAATCAGCCAAAGTATAAAACAAAATAAAACAGATTAGAGTTAAAATTAAAATAAGCAATAGCATGGCAGGGCAAACAGCCACTATAAGAGAAATGATTATTCGTTTAAACAGAAGGCTCTTAAACGGCAACATTGTTGGACGAAATAATACACATTTTTAAACGTTTTAGTGTCGTCGAGTATCAGGAAGTTCCATCGTTGATCGGATGCCTTCATGAGGGATTCCAGGTAGAACTTTCGATATGGCTCATATATCGGACAATTATAAAATAAATGCTCCAGTGTGTCGGGCTGCTCCAAGTTGCATATGGGACACATCTGCCCAGGATCAAATTTGTAGCAGGATTGGTTGAAAGCCAGGTGAAAATAATACTTGCTAGCTAGTCTCAATTGTAAAATTACTTTGAGTGCATGGAAGGTGATTCTTTTATTCAGGAATTCAGATCTTGCCCCATCAATGGGTCTCAGAAGCTGTAGTTGGAGGTAGTGTGCATTGTTAGCTTTTCTCAGGTCTTCTTGGTGCAGGTGATTTTTGTACTTTTTCAGAAAGTACTGCTTGAAGGCTTTCCAACTCTCAAGCTCCATCTTTTCAAGAGATGGTATCAGTTCAGGCGCAATACTAATAATCAAGTTGAGTATTGGGCATAGCCAGTTGTTCTTGTCATTATTGCAGGATCTCTTGAGTGTCATGAGTCTTTGTAAGCATATTTTTGGGTACCTGTCGTCCTCCATTTCAAGAATTTTGATGATCCAGTTCCATGTGGCGGAGATGACTTAAAAAGCTAGCGGCAGTTTGCCAAGCTCAATACGCAATACAGCACCTTCAGTGTTTCTCGGCAGACCAAATATCCTTTTGAAGAAATCGGTTTGAACTTGTTCGATTAAATCTAGGTATTTGACAGCCCAGATAGGTGAGGCATACAGAAGCGTGGAAGAGATTACACTGTCAAAGAGTTTATTGATGCAGTCAAATGAGTCAGTTTTGGCTTTGATAAGAGTAGAATGCACGGCGTTGAAGGCCATCTTGGCTTTGTTAATTGCTGCTAGGGTGGTCGATCTGCTAAAACCGGCCGATGATATTTTAATACCTAGGTAATCGTAATAGTTCTCAATGGTGATTTCCTTATCCCCAAAACGTAATTGCTTCATTCCAGGCGGCCTGCCACCTCTTCTACAGACTAGTATTTTCGTTTTATCAATGTTGACGTTCAGATGGTTGCAGTCGCAGTATCCTTTAAGACAATCAATTTTCTTCTGTAGATCTATTGGAGATGAGGCGAGAATGACAAGGTAGTCTGCATATAAAAGGAGGATAATATCCAGTAATCCGTCTATGTTGGTGCCTTCGCAACCTCGTTGTCTCATATGTGTCTCCAGGTCAGCAATAAAAATAAGAAAGAGAAGGGGGCTAAGAAGTTCCCCTTGTAGCATACCCTCATTTATCTCGAAGTCACGGGAAAGTTCACCATTTATTTTTAATTTGAAAATAGCAGAATTATAAATGTTTCTCAGAAACCTGACAATTTTAGCACTACAACCAGCTTTGAAAAGCTTTTTCTAGAGTAAGTTGTGACGAACAGAGTCAAAGGCTCTTTTAAAATCCACAAATAACAAGAATTGTAGTGCTTTGCGTTGTCTAAGTCGACAGTTTAAGGCAGCTAGAAGCGTGAATAGATTGTCAGTACATCCTCTGCCAGCTCTGAAGCCCGATTGGGACTCAGGTAGGATCCTGTTGTACTCAGCCCATTTCGATAATCGTCTGTTTATCAGGCTAGTTAATAATTTAGCCACATGATTTATTAGAGCGATCCCGCGGTAATTCTGGGGATCCCAACTGGCCTTAGTCACCTTTTTTATGAAGCAGAGACAATAGAGCAGTAAACCATTGTTCAGGAGCTGTTTCTTCTCTCCAGATTTGATTAATTAAGCATAGGGTAAATAGCTTCCAGTTGTAGGGCATATTTTTCAAGAATTCGTTCCTGATATTATCTGGTCCCGGCGACTTATTATTTTTGCATTTGGCGAAGGCGGCATCCATTTCTTCCATGGAAAAATCCATATCTAGCTCGGGGTGCTCAACTCCAAAGAAAGTCGTGGCATCAGTGACATTTGGCGGGATAATTCTAGAGTAGAAGTCTTCCCAGACAACAAGAGGAATTGGATTTAACTTATTTTGAAAGCTTCTGACCCTTTTTATCGTCTCCCAGAATTCAGCTGTGTTTTTAGTATTTGCAAGGGCGTCTAGCAATTTAATTTGTAGATTCCTCTTTTTATTTTTGAATTAACTTGTAGTAGTCTCTTTTCGTTTTTCGGTATACCTCAAGTTCAGTCTTGTTAAAGGCCACTGCTTTACAAACGGCGAAACATTTCTTGACTATATTACGCACAACGCGACACTCAGTGTCAAACCATTTGAGAGTAGTGTATATATGGCGGTTCTGGACCACCAGTGCGAGTGAGAGAGAGAGAGAAGATACGAAATCCTATGTGTTAGAGCGAGACAGAGCGATGAGACAGAGAGATATGACGTCATACAGTGCGAGTTAGTGAGGGGTAAGATGCGATACCGCATGGGTTAGAGCGAGACAGAGCTATGGTGTGAGCGAGAATATGCGTAGGCGTAGTGGGCGTGGCCACCTATCAACCTTGGCATCGACCAATCACAGCTCACAAATTCAAACTCAATGTCAGCTGTCACAACTGTCAACGTCACACACAGCGGGGTGTCAACATGACAGCTGTCAAAGTCAACCTTGTCAACTGTCAACAATGACAGCTGTCACAACTGTCAATGACACCTGTCATTGGACTGTTATGTCAGCTGTCACCATAGCAAAGTTAGCGAGTACTATGAATGTGTGTGTGTGTGTGTGTGAATATAGATGGCGTTAGTGAGAAAAAAAACAATCGTTTGGTTAGATTTGAATCCACCACCACCGCCGCCGCCGCGGCTCTTAAGTGACGCGAGTAGGTGCACCGCTCAACCGCGATTAAACTAGCGATTTCTCATAAAAAGAGTTTTTAAGTAACAGAAAATATAGGAAATCTCATTACGGATATTGGAAATATCGACTACACGGAAGGAGAAGAGTTACAGAGAGAGGCACTTAGACCGATAACGGATCCATTTTGTGACAATATAATGGTAGTAAAGTTATGCGGGTATACTGGGGAAACATAAATCCATAAAAGTTAACATGGAGCTCTTCGCGGATTATTCAAAACCGAGTGGAGAAGAAGAAGAAGAAGATATGCGCGAGATTAAATCGTTCAACACCAAGAATAAGGTTATACAGTTTAGTGATGACTTAAGTGAAATATATAACTTATTTATCGAGGAAATTAAAAATAAGGCTGAAGAGTTCCAGGAGCAGGAGAGTAGCTGGGTCCTTTCTAAGGTTAAGTACTCAGAAATTAATATACATCAGTGTTCGGAATGTAACATACGATTCCGTCAAAAGAGTGAAATGGTTAATCACATGACAAACAAAATATGATAGAAAAGCCATCTAACGGGCGCCTTCATTGAAGAACCATCTTCAGGGTTGTAGGAAGAAATTTATGCCCAGGTTGAAGAGTTCCAGGTGCAGGAGAGTAGCTGGGTCCTTTCTAAGGTTAAGTTCTTAGAAATTAATATATATCAGTGTTCGGAATGTAACATACGATTCCGTCAAAAGAGTGAAATGGTTAATCACATGACAAACAAAATATGATAGAAAAGCCTCATGTCATTGATTAACCTTTTTAACCACGGTATCCTAACCTGACTAAAACTAACTCCACCGGAGTAACCAATTTCTTATAACTAGTGAGCTTTTTAACCACGGTACTCTAACCTGACTAAAACTATCCTTATATCTAATTCACCCTCACAGCAATGACTCGAATCGTTATATAACTGTACTCTTAAAACAATGACTCGACTTACTTTAATCATTAACAAAACTGTCTCTACTTGTCAAACTTTAACAATCTACAATTATCCATGACTTTACTTGTACCAAAATGACTCTAATTATTTGACAACAATTTACTGAATCCTGAATTAATAATTAAACAATTGAATATAATTTATTGAAAACTAATTGAGTGAATGAACTTAATTACTAATACATCCATCCTCACACATATCCCATACAATTTGCTCAGAGGCCGCGTGTCACAATATTTCGGTAATAGTAGTCAATTAATAATGATAAAAGTATGACAATCAATTAATCTGGTAGGTAATTGATAATTAATTATATTAACATGGCTTTGGATAATTAGACGTACATTTACTGAAAGGTAATTCAACTCATAAACAATTATAGTAAATATAACCAGTGGTTCTTAACCGTATGTGTCAAGGAAAGTTATCGAACTCGAAGTTAGTCTGTCTTGAACAATACATATCACTATGAAATACTGTCAGTGGATTACGTCATGACTCCTAGAAGCTCATAGGTATCTGTTCGTTATTTGTGTTCACTATTCTAGAAGCTAAAGACTTACTAAGTTATTCTAGATTGGTCTTGATTTTATGTTGGAATTGTTCTTCATTTGATTGATATTATAATTCATTAAAAGTGATGTATTTTTAGCTACACTGAAACAAAGTTTAAGTCCTACCGCAAAACGTATATTCGTGTAGCTTATACCCTTGTTAACCCTTTAGAGTCTGGCC
This sequence comes from Coleophora flavipennella, assembly GCA_947284805.1. Taxonomy (NCBI): domain Eukaryota; kingdom Metazoa; phylum Arthropoda; class Insecta; order Lepidoptera; family Coleophoridae; genus Coleophora; species Coleophora flavipennella. The sequence continues at coordinate 14,369,208 of OX369255.1, read as the reverse complement.
TTGAAATCCCACTCTTAATTTTAATTTTACGTCTTCTTCTTGAGAGAGACATAGCCTGAATTGTACAGAGGGGGCTAGAAAAATAGTAGAAGGAGACGCATGGACATACTAATACAACTGAACTGTCTCTCACACAGTCGTATTACGAACTATGATTGGTTTTCCCCCCTAACAGCTCACACATAGACGTTTCAATATCCTCTGACTAGAAAGGGTTAAATACCCCATCTAGTGTAAGTGTAGAGCTTATGGCATAAGTGTAAAGCTTAAACTGTTTTTTTAGTGTAATGTTTAAGAAGTAGTTTCTCTGAACTATGACAAAAACTGAACTGCTTTTATATGACATAATGTTAGGGTATGAAATGTCAAAATAAAATATTTAACTAGTAAAAAATTTTATTAATTTTGAACTGAAAATGGGCCAATCCTTGCGAGCAAAAAATATGAAATATTTCATCAGTTTTCAGATTAAATTTGAGACATCAAAATTTTATAAATTACACAATTATGCTTACAAATTAACATAAAATTCCAATCACTCTACAATTAGTGATAACCCATCACTCACATGCAAAAAACCTTAAAATAATAATCACAATAGACTTAAAATTTTTTTGGTTAATCTACGATCATCGTAAATAATTAAGTAATTTGGCTGAGATCAGTACTGGCTAAATAAGAGCCTTATAGGTCATTCTTAGTTGAGAGGTAAAAACGTTTAAATAAAATTATAAGAACATATCAAAATTTTTGTCGTGCCGCGTTTTATCGGTAAAGCAATTACCTCTTAACTTAATATGACCCTTACAAGTTGTGAGGTCACAATACATGCCCGAAGCTTCTAAATACTGCGTAATACTCCTAGATAATACGAGGATAATACAACAGGGTACTAACAAAAGTACATAACATCACATATTTCTAACTTAGTTTATTACAATTTGGTATACAAATTAATCTCGTTTAATTTACTAAACTATTACAATATGTTAGTCGAAAACTAGTAAGATCATTATTGAAAAATCTAGCGATCTACTTAATCTATTTTGCGGAGACAGAGTGTTATTATTGCAATCAAAATGGCTAGTTAAGTACACTATATTGATGATTAATTGAATGAAAGTTATTTTGATGAAATATTGTGTTTCATTTTTCGTAACACGATTAATCAGTGTTATGGTGTAACTGGTGTAATTAACGTAACTTATATAACTATGGTGGGTGATGCGAGAGAAATAATTAATGACAAACGATGACTGACTAAATTCTGTATAAGTGACGGCAACCAACAGCCAGAATCAGAATGTCAACGGACACCCTGACGCTGCAGATTACTCGCACACTAACGTTGCAAATACTGGAAGTTAATTATAATACTGAGTACTCCCGCACGGAAAAATATGTATGCGAAAAAAATATGTGAAAATATATTTCACATCTATTTTTTTGAGCATAAATATATGTGGCGTATATACTATATATATTTAAACATATATTGGCACATATATCTTAAACATATATTTGAAAATATATTTCACATATTTTTATTTTGCGCACATGTATATTATATATGTCACATCTATCTCACATCTATTTCTCACATACATATTTTTCCGTGCGGGCTGTTAATATTCAAGGCAATATAATATTTTAAATACTAAATATTCAATCACGTAAAATAGGGTGAGGTCCACCTCATAACAATCAGATAAAACTCTTATTGTAAGTCACTCTTTTTGGCCATGTATTATTTTCATTTGTTGTTATTCGGTTTGCAACCGGCCATCGTTGCGACCAAAATTGCCCTGTCGGGCTCTTCTTGGAAAGGGGCAACAAAAGTTTGCCCATTATATTTTGGTTCAGTTTGTATTGATCTTCCATGGCATTTGAGTACCCTGAAAATAAAAGACGAATAAGTTAAAATCACATTAAAATTGTTTTCCTGAAAATACAATTTAGTTAATTATGAGTTTTTGTTGAGAAAAAGCAACAGATAATTGTATAATTTTCTTATTCAAACCTTTTTTATAAATAATTTTTAAACAAACATTATTATCCCGGCGTGTGTATACTGGGTCTTTGAGGGAACAGTCGAAAATCAGATTTCCCATTTTTGGGGCTTTTGTTTCAATTTTTATTAACAACGGTTTTAAACTTTTGACTTTGATGACTGCAAGGCCATGTAGTAGACACTTCAAAAAGTAACTCAGAATTTTTTAAGACTTTTTGGAACCTTAGAAAACTCTGAAAATAAGACCGATCCTTAAAAGACCCAGTGTACACACCGTGTACTAAAAAATACAGTGTACACACGAAGGGTTAAACAATTTTTTATAACTATAGTCATTTTCGAATCAGTACGACTCTATAATTTAAATAATTAATTCAAAAACACTAATATAGGCCTAATTTAAAACTATTTTATAATTTTAAATACTATCAGTAAACATTAAACATATCTGTTGAGTCAACAGTGTTGACTTACAATAATTACAGTTTAAAAAACTTAAAAACACGCTTAAGCTGTTGTACATCGCCACCTCGTGGTCGAAGACAGTACTACGTGGTCAGTTACAAAACTCACAAACCCACAAACATACAAACATACAAGTGAAGCTAATAAAAGCGTGTTAAAAAATGGTTAAGGTTCTTCGCATGCGCACGCAACTTACGTACAAGACCCTGTACTGAACCATATTATTGCAATCTGTATCGTCCTGATTTGTATATAGTCCAGTATAAGGTTAAATGTAGAAACTACGCGCGCAACGACATGAACCTCAGAATTGGGAACTGACATGTGGGGGAAGGGTTTAGGAAAAAATGTCGGAAAGTAGCTTACACTTTTATATATGTACACATGTGGGATAGTATTAGTGGTCACGAATACTGATGCAAAGACTATAGATTTGTAAGCTATTAATAGTTGAAATTCTATCCACCAGATAAGACGTTGTGACTCAATTTATAGATTCTCAATACAAAAAAGAAAAAACATAGAAATGTTACGATTTAGTACTTACATAAAATCCCGCAAATAATGGTTATTACAATAATTGTTTTTACGGACATCGTTCAGAAATTTCCTTCACAACTGTTAAAATTAATAATCGGCTGCTGTATATATATCAAAAATATTTGCCTATTGCCATTGTATGACGTGTTTTTACTCCATTGTTTTAAATTTGCCTACCATAATAAGAAATTCCCTGCATCCGTCATTAGTTTAATTTGATGAGTAATTCACAATAGCCTATGGTCACCAGTCAAAATTTATCGAACAAATAATATTCACACATTGAAGGGCTTAATTAGTATCTGAGCTTATGCCTAAATATAGTTAAGTTTTACACTTTCTATTTCAACTTCCGCTCATTTTTCATTAAGATTCGATCTATTGCCATGAAGACCTAATTAATGATGCAGTGTAGATACTTAAGTAAAATATGGATTTAAAAACAGTTATAGAACTCACCTGAGCTGTATTGTATCTCCACTAAGAAGCATCTGTAACTATAAACTATCTCTTAATAAAAAGTTCGTTTAGTAAGATGTAATGCTTTGTTGCTAGGCAATGGTTGCTAAGGGGCGAGGCTTTGCTAATTATGTTAAGTAATATAAGATTTCTTCGGGAACCACGTGATGATTCATTTCTAACTACATTCTCTCTGGTCAGAGAATAATGAGTAATTCTATTGATAACAGCGGAAGTTTGAAAAGATCACGAGTCACATTTTGCTGAAGAAATATACTTTTAGTTGGCAAATTTATAGGCATATGACCTAATTCTATTGTTGATCGGGATTTTGATAACCTCTGACTTATGAGTAATTGAAATGGTGAAATATTTTTGAATTTTTATCCTCATTGATCTTAACCACAACTGTAACACACGCGTATTTAATGAAAGGATGTGGTTATGCCATGAAAACCACATTTTCCTTTGAAAATACCCATATGGATTACAAATAGTTGTAGGTATGACTCAATGGCGTTGTGAGTAAAACGAGAAGCCAAACTATGCTTTATAGTGGCTAAAAAGTTAATCAAAATCGTGTACTTTTCGGTCTTATAATTTGGTAAAATAATTAAAAGTGCTATTAGATTTTTGTACAGATTTGGAATTTTCTTATCGCTAAGTAGTAAAAAAAACAATGCGCATGCTCATGTAAAAAAAAGTATTTATTTCATAGCTCAAAAAATCACTTAAAACATAACCTTAATAGTTAACATGACTATTCTAAGGCTAAGAGGGATTTTTACTGTCTTTGGACATGGATCGATCACTGCTACTTCTTCTTAGCATTCTCACTTTACATGACGAATCCACGGGTCCAAAAGTATCTTTCAAACGAAGTTGTTCTTGATCCAAAATTTGTTTCCTTTTCTGGGGCGACATCTCTAGACTCCATGACTGACAACGAACTAAGTCTTTTGACTTATGAAGTGTAATGTATTTGTGCATTTTCGTCGGCTAAACGACAGACGTCTTTCCTTCGACGGTATTCAGTGACGAACAATTCTAATCACTTGATACCATTCATTTATAGCAGCTCAGTGGGTGATAATAAAGGAAAATTCCATCAATTTCGTGATGGTCAACAAACACCCATGTGCTAAGCAAGTAATTCACTTTAAGTGTGCTGACAATTTGAGTGACATTTATATGCGAATCAACGTTTTACGACTTCGGAGAACGGATGTCGCTACAACTACGTCATCGGGCTGCTTGCCAAAACAATTTGACAGTTTTATAACCATCAATTACTCACTTTATTTGAGATAACGTCATATACGTTTCAATTCAGATCTCGAATATCAATAATGTCTCCATTTGTATGTAACGCTAAATTGGCCGAATCCATTTGCATTTATTAAAAAGTCGTAAAACTTAAAGTAGACCTAATGCAAAAACGAGTTTATGTTTTTGGATCGTCTATACTTCTTGGCCAAGTTTAATCCAAGATTGTTGATAGGCTGGAGAAAATTGTACAATTGACTCTGTCTAAAGGTTCTCTCTCTAAAGTCATAAGCGCTAAATACTCTAAACAAGAGAGTCAAAACTTAGAGTAATTATTTCATCGAAGTCTATAAAACTTGACATATTTACGATCATTGAGTAATAAAATAAAATAAAATATTTATCATCACTATGGGTGTTGAAGCTAACTAATTAAAATAATGAGATTCAAGTTTGTCAAATTAGAAATAAAGTAGGCAGTTCAACATTCGGCGTCATCTATTGCATGCCTTAAGCGCGAGCGCGCGAAGGCATAGCTCTACTGGGGCCTAAAAATCAAGTTTCCTATCTCGTCAAAAGAAATGTAATTTTTAGTCCATAATTTTCATAGAAATGTCATAAAATATGTTTTTTGGACAAGAAAAACGATTGCTGAACAGATTAAAAACATTAGTTGATAGATTAATTATCAATTTTAGTGAAAAAAATTATATTAATGACTTATAGTAAAAAAAGTTTTAAACCTTATGGCGGTGTGGTCAAGATAACTAAAAATATATACAATTTTAGGTCTTAATTTTTTTTTCAATCTTGTCGTTATACTTTATCGGAGAACCCTATTGAAAATGATGGCTTAATATTGTTCCGTTTATTTGTAATTAACATATTTCAACTGACAGCAACACACCTCAGTTAAGATATTTTTAAATTCTCATAATCTAGGATTCATATAATGTGTTAATCTAGATTTAAATAAAATAAATAAAGTACTAATAAGCTTTTATTTTATAAAAACTTGCTTCCAATCACAGGATCTATTTCACATCGCATTCATTCGCATTTATTTCACACAATCTGTCAAACTTTGTTCCAAATTGATATAAATCGGCATTGAACACGGCTCTTGAACTCATGTCGATCATTCGAACAAATTAATTTGTCACTTCAATTGGCTGATCAGTCTATTGATTTGTTGCATTTGGGTCAAGTGCGCCACTTATGCCAGTTACGAACAATCAATCTTCATTGGTTCCCGATAAATTGTTTTGTATCTTAAGATTGAGGAACTGTTCGTAAATTATTTAAAAATCGTGATTTTCCCAGTATCCTTTGAATCGCAATAGACTTTTGGTTTGGTGTGGTAACACTAGCTTCCAAACAGTCCTTTTCCAACAATTTCCGGTCTTCGTGGAGATTATTCGCAACTTATCTTGCGTTTTCCAACTTTTCTATAGTCATAGAAGGCTTTGTGGGTTCCGTTTGAATCACAGCGTTTCTATTTTCTGCTACCATAATCTTAGAAGTTTTTTTTGGACTCATCGTTCAGCTTAGGATGGCTTATTAAATTGAAAATACTTTCACGACTAATATTTGCAACTCGTCTAACCAACTGATACTGCCAACAGTATACTGAAGAAGCACCTGTTCTAACCATTTTATATTAATTGACCATGAGTATTGTTTATCGTACTCAAGTTTTGTAAGAGTGAGGCAGAAGTATTTTATTTCTTTTACACAGTTCAACTAAAGGTCATCTTATCAGTTAGATCATCTATAGTGCGTACATACTCTACTTCGTGCTTAGAGATAATAAAATACCTAACAGACCAGTAAAACGTTTAATTAAAAATGAATATTAAGTCAGTACACTTTACTCTAATATAGTTATGCAAATATACAAAGTCTCAGACAAGTTTTAGTTACCCTTTACATTATTTTTTGCGCCCTCGCAAAGAAATGTATTTCCCAAGAATCCCTGTGGCTTCATCTAAGTACAAATGCAGTTGACTTAGAAATATGACTACCGTAGATCGTTCATTTTCGTTCAGCGATTGGTACGATGAAGCTGGGGTCATCCAAGAGGACGGAGGTGAATAGTTACTCAGACTACTTTTGCTGGATGAATTAGACTTTGATTCCACCAGGTTCAAAGAACTTTTATTAGGCCTTTCAGTAGTCTTTGCTGATGAGTCTTGCTTCTTGGATGACGAAGCCCCCCCTTGAGTAGCAGAACTTGCTCCAGGCGTTGAGCCGTGGTACCTTTTGGTGGGACTGAGGCGTCTCATGATCCTTGTAACTGCATTTCCTTCCTTCGGTTTCTCTGGTTGACTGGATGCCTTGCGATCAGCCATTAGCTTTTACTCGATGAAACCGGTTTCTCTTCGGGAGACAGCGGATCTGCAAATAAGAACTTCGTTAGCTTGGATTAAACGTAACACCTCCCCCCTAAAAAGAACGTTAGAACTATTACCTTGGCAATAAATTGGGGACGTAGTAAGTTGATTGACACTTATGTGCATTACATCAATGTAATGTAATTGCGCATTTTTGTCGGCTAAACGACAGACGTCTTTCCTTCGACGGTATTCAGTGACGAATAATTCTAATCACTTGATACCATTCATTTATAGCAGCTCAGCGGGTGATAAAAAGGCAAATTCCACCAATTTCCTTGATGGTCAACAAACACCCACGTGCTAAGCAAGTAATTCACTTTAAGTGTGTTGACAATTTGAGTGACATTTATATGCGAATCAACGTTTTACGACTTCGGAAAACGGATGTCGCTATAAATACTCCATCGGGCTGCTTGCCAAAACAATTTGACAGTTTTATGACCATCAATTACTCACTTTATTTGAGATAACGTCATATACGTTTCAATTCAGATCTCGAATATCAATAATGCCTCCATTTGTATGTAACGCTAAATTGGCCGAATCCATTTGCATTTATTAAAAAGTCGTAAAACTTAAAGTAGACCTAATGCAAAAACGAGTTTATGTTTTTGGATCGTCTATACTTCTAGGCCAAGTTTAATCCAAGATTGTTGATAGGCTGGAGAAAATTGTACAATTGACTCTGTCTAAAGGTTCTCTCTCTAAAGTCATAAGCGCTAAATACTCTAAGCAAGAGAGTCAAAACTTAGAGTAATTATTTCATTGAAGTCTATAAAACTTGACATATTTACGATCATTGAGTAATAAAATAAAATAAAATATTTATCATCACTATGGGTGTTGAAGCTAACTAATTAAAATAATGAGATTCAAGTTTGTCAAATTAGAAATAAAGTAGGCAGTTCAACATTCGGCGTCATCTATTGCATGCCTTAAGCGCGAGCGCGCGAAGGCATAGCTCTACTGGGGCCTAAAAATCAAGTTTCCTATCTCGTCAAGAGAAATGTAATTTTTAGTCCATAATTTTCATAGAAATGTCATAAAATATGTTTTTTGGACAAGAAAAACGATTGCTGAACAGATTAAAAACATTAGTTAATAGATTAATTATCAATTTTAGTGAAAAAAATTATATTAATGACTTATAGTAAAAAAAGTTTTAAACTTTATGGTGGTGTGGTCAAGATAACTATAAATATATAAAATTTTAGGTCTTAATTTTTTTTCAATCTTGTCGTTATACTTTATCGGAGAACCCTATTGAAAATGATGGCTTAATATTGTTCCGTTTATTTGTAATTAACATAATTCAACTGACAGCAACACACCTCAGTTAAGATATTTTTAAATTCTCATAATCTAGGATTCATATAATGTGTTAATCTAGATTTAAATAAAATATATAAAGTACTAATAAGCTTTTATTTTATAAAAACTTGCTTCCAATCACAGGATCCTAGAGCATTTATTTCACACAATCTGTCAAACTTTGTTCCAAATTGATATAAATCGGCATTGAACACGGCTCTTGAACTCAAGTCGATCAATCGAACAAATTAATTTGTCACTTCAATTGGCTGATCAGTCTATTGATTTGTTGCATTTGGGTCAAGTGCGCCACTTATGCCAGTTACGAACAATCAATCTTCATTGGTTCCCGATAAATTGTTTTGTATCTTAAGATTGAGGAACTGTTCGTAAATTATTAAAAAATCGTGATTTTCCCAGTATCCTTTGAATCGTAATAGACTTTTGGTTTGGTGTGGTAACACTAGCTTCCAAACAGTCCTTTTCCAACAATTTCCGGTCTTCGTGGAGATTATTCGCAATTTATCTTGCGTTTTCCAACTTTTCTATAGTCATAGAAGGCTTTGTGGGTTCCGTTTGAATCACAGCGTTTCTATTTTCTGCTACCATAATCTTAGAAGTTTTTTTTGGACTCATCATTCAGCTTAGGATGGCTTATTAAATTGAAAATACTTTCACGACTAATATTTGCAACTCGTCTAACCAACTGATACTGCCAACAGTATACTGAAGAAGCACCTGTTCTAACCATTTTATATTAATTGACCATGAGTATTGTTTATCGTACTCAAGTTTTGTAAGAGTGAGGCAGAAGTATTTTATTTCTTTTACACAGTTCAACTAAAGGTCATTTTTTCAGTTAGATCATCTACAGTGCGTACATACTCTACTTCGTGCTTAGAGATAATAAAATACCTAACAGACCAGTAAAACGTTTAAATAAAAATGAATATCAAGTTAGTACACTTTACTCTAATATAGTTATGCAAATATACAAAGTCTCAGACAAGTTTTAGTTACCCTTTACATTATTTTTTGCGCCCTCGCAAAGAAATGTATTTCCCAACAGTCCCTGTGGCTTCATCGAAGTTCGAATGCAGTTGACTTAGAAGTTTGAGTTCCATAGATCGTTCATCTTGGTTCAGCGACTGGTACGATGAAGCTGGGGTCATCCAAGAGGACGGATGTGGATAGTTACTCAGACTACTTTTGCTGGATGAATTAGACTTTGATTCCACCAGGTTCAAAGAACTTTTATTAGGCCTTTCAGTAGTCTTTGCTGATGAGTCTTGCTTCTTGGATGACGAAGCCCCCCCTTGAGTAGCAGAACTTGCTCCAGGCGTTGAGCCGTGGTACCTTTTGGTGGGACTGAGGCGTCTCATGATCCTTGTAACTGCATTTCCTTCCTTCGGTTTCTCTGGTTGACTGGATGCCTTGCGATCAGCCATTAGCTTTTACTCGATGAAACCGGTTTCTCTTCGGGAGACAGCGGATCTGCAAATAAGAACTTCGTTAGCTTGGATTAAACGTAACACCTCCCCCCTAAAAAGAACGTTAGAACTATTACCTTGGCAATAAATTGGGGACGTAGTAAGTTGATTGACACTTATGTGCATTACATCAATGTAATGTAATTGCGCATTTTTGTCGGCTAAACGACAGACGTCTTTCCTTCGACGGTATTCAGTGACGAATAATTCTAATCACTTGATACCATTCATTTATAGCAGCTCAGCGGGTGATAAAAAGGCAAATTCCACCAATTTCCTTGATGGTCAACAAACACCCACGTGCTAAGCAAGTAATTCACTTTAAGTGTGTTGACAATTTGAGTGACATTTATATGCGAATCAACGTTTTACGACTTCGGAAAACGGATGTCGCTATAAATACTCCATCGGGCTGCTTGCCAAAACAATTCGACAGTTTTATGACCATCAATTACTCACTTTATTTGAGATAACGTCATATACGTTTCAATTCAGATCTCGAATATCAATAATGCCTCCATTTGTATGTAACGCTAAATTGGCCTAATCCATTTGCATTTATTAAAAAGTCGTAAAACTTAAAGTAGACCTAATGCAAAAACGAGTTTATGTTTTTGGATCGTCTATACTTCTAGGCCAAGTTTAATCCAAGATTGTTGATAGGCTGGAGAAAATTGTACAATTGACTCTGTCTAAAGGTTCTCTCTCTAAAGTCATAAGCGCTAAATACTCTAAGCAAGAGAGTCAAAACTTAGAGTAATTATTTCATTGAAGTCTATAAAACTTGACATATTTACGATCATTGAGTAATAAAATAAAATAAAATATTTATCATCACTATGGGTGTTGAAGCTAACTAATTAAAATAATGAGATTCAAGTTTGTCAAATTAGAAATAAAGTAGGCAGTTCAACATTCGGCGTCATCTATTGCATGCCTTAAGCGCGAGCGCGCGAAGGCATAGCTCTACTGGGGCCTAAAAATCAAGTTTCCTATCTCGTCAAGAGAAATGTAATTTTTAGTCCATAATTTTCATAGAAATGTCATAAAATATGTTTTTTGGACAAGAAAAACGATTGCTGAACAGATTAAAAACATTAGTTAATAGATTAATTATCAATTTTAGTGAAAAAAATTATATTAATGACTTATAGTAAAAAAAGTTTTAAACTTTATGGTGGTGTGGTCAAGATAACTAAAAATATATACAATTTTAGGTCTTAATTTTTTTTCAATCTTGTCGTTACACTTTATCGGAGAACCCTATTGAAAATGAAGGCTTAATATTGTTCCGTTTATTTGTAATTAACATATTTCAACTGACAGCAACACACCTCAGTTAAGATATTTTTAAATTCTCATAATCTAGGATTCATATAATGTGTTAATCTAGATTTAAATAAAATATGTAAAGTACTAATAAGCTTTTATTTTATAAAAACTTGCTTCCAATCACAGGATCCTAGAGCATTTATTTCACACAATCTGTCAAACTTGGTTCCAAATTGATATAAATCGGCATTGAACACGGCTCTTGAACTCAAGTCGATCAATCGAACAAATTAATTTGTCACTTCAATTGGCTGATCAGTCTATTGATTTGTTGCATTTGGGTCAAGTGCGCCACTTATGCCAGTAACGAACAATCAATCTTCATTGGTTCCCGATAAATTGTTTTGTATCTTAAGATTGAGGAACTGTTCGTAAATTATTTAAAAATCGTGATTTTCCCAGTATCCTTTGAATCGCAATAGACTTTTGGTTTGGTGTGGTAACACTAGCTTCCAAACAGTCCTTTTCCAACAATTTCCGGTCTTCGTGGAGATTATTCGCAACTTATCTTGCGTTTTCCAACTTTTCTATAGTCATAGAAGGCTTTGTGGGTTCCGTTTGAATCACAGCGTTTCTATTTTCTGCTAACATAATCTTAGAAGTTTTTTTTGGACTCATCATTCAGCTTAGGATGGCTTATTAAATTGAAAATACTTTCACGACTAATATTTGCAACTCGTCTAACCAACTGATACTGCCAACAGTTTACTCTTGTATTTTAGTTCGGTGCCTTCGGCTTGACCTTTCGGAGATTACCTTATCATACCTACCAGTTACAGCGCCTTACAGTTCGTGTATCTGTGTCCATAGTGTGTGTACAAGCGCCGGGCGCGGGGCGAGAGGGGGTAAAGGCCCCCCGCCCCGCGCGCGGCCGTCGCTGCGAGCGGCGACGGTCCGCTTCCTCAGTACGCTTGGATTACCTATACAGTGCGCAGTGCTTTAGAGTTAGTGTAAACGTTGGTGTAACGTTCGGATTGTTTACCTAAATGGTAAGTTTTATAATTAATCTTTATAATTATGTGTTCATAGGTGGTTAATAAGAAGAAATGTCGTCAAGTCTGAGCCAATTAGCCTTACATAAGCTAGAGCGGTCGCTTCTTAAGCACGCTCGCGCCTGTTGTCGGTCTCTCTGCCACAACGTGGCGCTATAATTATCTCCGGTCTGTCGGCCATTCAGCCACGACCTACCTGTCCCTGCTAAGCCATGACTGGGCAGGATTAACATGAAATCTATTTTTATTACATGATTAGCAATTTTACAAAAAAAAATCAAACTTAGAGACATTTTTTTCAAAGCTAATGAACGTACAAGTTTTTTCTTCATCTTGCTTTCGAAGATTACATAAAATGTCATTGATTAGTACCTCCTTATGCCAGCGCTATTTCGCCATTGTTCAGCCTGCTGTTCTATCTGCCATCTATTTTCCGTTGGCCAATAACCATATTCTGGTTGTGAGTAATCTGGTTGGGAGTAGCTCCAATACCAACGGCCATTTTTCCATACTAAGTGACCACTGTTCTTCTTCTGGCCATTCTTCCATTCTGTAGCTTTCTGCTCTAGTTGCCATCTATTGATTTCCCTCGGCCACTGGGCCATTAACTAATGTCACCCACCAAGAAAATGTTTTCACTCAACAACCTTGAGTCAAATGAGCGTAATTCTACTCGTTTTTTATAATAATCGCCCCACTATGTGTATCTCGTACCTAACGTTACATTCTAATTCAATGATTACAAAAAAAAATAAAATACTTTTACATGCATTACTTTTACATATTTGGGTTAAGACTTACAGTGAACACCGCGTAAGTTAACCTCACCCATTTCGCTATTATAACTATTATACCTTACATCGAATACCATCTCTAATTAATGCATGTTCTCCTGATCATTGGGTCCGTTCGTCAATCACTGGCATTGTTGGGTTATGTTGGTTTCGTTGACTCCGCTTGTTTTGTTGACTTCGTTGGCTTTGTTGGCTTCATTGGGTTCGTTGACTCCGTTGGTTTCGTCGATTGCATTGGTCGTGTTAGTCTGGTTGATTTCGCTGATTTCGTTGGTCCTGTTGACCCTTCCCATGTATTGTAGGTCCAAGTTGGTCAGTTCGGTGACTGCTACAATGCCTCTGTTCCTTAGCGCTAGTAGTTGACTGTTGTGTTGATACTCAGCTATACACAGCCAATAGTGGAACCGCTCTGATCTCAGATCGACGAAACCCTCGAGTTCGAGGAAAGTAAACATTCTTGATATCAGTCCCTCGAAAGAGGTTTTCACGAACGTAGTGTTAATCCAGTGCATACTGTCCACGTAGATTGAAGTGACATACTGCATCATATAAGGGTCGATGCGTTGAGCTGGATCAGGTTGGCCAGTCAGTTCCCTCCGTCGTATTGCCTTAACTGGATTATAGAAGATTTCTAGGGGCTCGAGATTCACTTCAGCGACCATTGTTAACGCGAAAACTTGATACAAGTACCACTGAATCATAAATTTCAGTGTGATGGTGACTTTCGGACAACTAGCTGCGTGAGCATCCGGTAGACAACCACCTTCGTTTTCGCATAATTCCAAGAACTCGGGGCGAGTCATGGTCCACAAACTGATGTCTCTGGTCATGAAGGTAAGATGGTCAGGAATAGGGGTTTCCTGGCCAATTAGATAAGTCAGGAAACCGTACGCTCGTTGAACGTTGCGATAGAGCCTCACCACCTCCCAGTGTGTGTGGGCGATGTTCTCTGGTGGGCCTATGGGCAGGAACACTGTTGCTGCATGAAGTCTGGCAGCGATGCTCCGAGTCGTCAAACCCTCGCGAACCAGTGGGTCCAGATCTCGTTGTAAATAAGCCGACATCTCCTCGAACAATACTGTTTGGGTAGGAGTTAGTTGGAGATCTATGATCTGTAAACAAACAATAATTATAAATAGTACCCGGGGTGCGTATATTCTTCCTAAGGATGATTCAGAGGTCCACATTCATGAACCCCTTTCGGCGTAGAGCTCCTTTCTTCGCCCAGAATCGCATAAGGCACTTGGTACAGGGTCCCGCGTCTCTGATACGATGTACCTTAGAGTAACACCGACAACAAATCTGGTCGACTAACGATGTCTTCAGTACCAGCTGGTGTGACCATATCTTTTCAGCGGCAGAAGGCATTTGTCCCCGTGTTGCCAAAACTATTCGGCATGTATCACAATACACTCCGGTTGTGACTCGCCAAGACTCTCCCGACTTACAGACCGTATTGGTCAACATGTGCCAGCGTGGTTCCTTTAGGGCATTTATCCATTCAGCCCCACTACTACACGGGTTTTTGAGCAATCCCGTAATAGCACCTAGGAGACCATCTAAATTCGGGTCGTCGTATTGGCCGGTTTCTAGTAACATTTTGGCCTCTCGGCACGCAGTGTAATACTCCCAAGCCTCATCGTCCATCTCGATCTCCGACAGTGCCGTTGTTGATATGCGTGCCTTCTTTGATTTTTTTCTTGGAACTGGTGTGGGTGCTGCGGTCGGAATTAATGACGTCGATGGTGAGTTTAAGGTATATTCGGAGTATTCCTCCGTTCCTGACGAATCAGCTGGTGATTTGGTAAATCCCATTAGGGGGCCACTAGAATTTCCATGACGACCACTGGAGGCCTTAAGGCCCTGATTGGTCCTTTGTGTCGTTCCTGGCGTCGACTCGAATTCCGTTGGCCGGTTAATTGAGATTGATTTCGGAGTGGGTAAATACATGGCTGGAGATGACATTGGCGAATCCTGAGATTCCGAAGAGGTAGAAATAAGTCTTCCGGCGGTTGGTGTCGGTTGAGGTCGTAACAATGAAGAGCAAGTCAGCGACACAGGACTGTACGGTGTCGTGTTAGCCGTGGTGGTGGCTATGGTGGGGGCCGTATTTGCATTCGTCGGAGGGAACAGGTGGTCTCCCATTTCTCTGTGGTTCACGTTGGCGTTGTTATGAGGGGGCATGGGTGGTACCGTATTCCATGGGACGGAGTTGGGAGCTGGCGTTGTTGCTTGAAAAGCTGTGATGGAAGCTAGTGTCGCGGTGCACGTCACCGGGTTGTTGATTGGTGTTGATGTCCACGTGGTCGAAGGGGTCCAGAGCTGCGTTGCTCCATCATTCCAATTACGTGAAGCGTGAGTACCGGAGCCGGCTGAAGCAGTCATGGATTGTGGATTCCGACTTGATTGTCCGCCATTTCTGGGGTGAGGTGTTGAGGGAGTGGTGTAAAAATAGTAATTAGGCTGGGACCCGATGTTAATGCACGAATAATAATCGAACTGTCGGTTATTGTTGTAAGCATTACTCAACAGGTAGGGTACTGAAGTCAGAAGTTAGGACCAAAAAAATCACCAGAGCTCTCTCTTATTGATGTAGTTGTCGCTCACGACTTTGATCAGTAGTTTAATTCATTATCGAAAAAGCTATTAATTTCTAAATTTGTAGATTACAGATTCTATCGTAGTACCTTATAAATTACCCATTAAAACCCAATAAAAATTCACAATACATAGTATTTTTCTGGAGAATTATACTTTGATATTTAAATTTATTTGTTTTTATTATTTTTTATTTATTCATTAAATCAGTAATACAGATATTCATATAATATTAAACATAATAATAGACATATGGGACATTCCATGCCAACTCATCCTACCAATGAACTTTGCATCTCCGATTTTGCTGAAACTTGGGCATTTTTTTGTACCCCTCGAAATAGATTTCTGTGATTTTTTACATTTTTTTATCTAGTTGTTCAGAAGATATGAATTTTTGAGAATTTCGGGGTTTTTTATGTTCAAATAGCTATAACTTGGCCACGAATTGTCCGATTTGAGTCTTTTTTTTTCAAAATTCTTGTTATTTGATAAACTTTCTGAGAAAATTATGCAAAAAATTATCAATTATAAATTTGATTGTTTTTTCTTCATTTCAAAGTTAAAACGTGGATTTGAAGACTGTATGTGTCTTTCAATTTTCTTGAAAAAATTCTCAAAAAGATATATCTTCATTGGTAGGATCAGTTGGCATGGAATGCCCCATATATATCTGTTCTATAGAGATGTTAACAACATCTGTTCATAGGACTGATGAGAAATACTAGTCCAAAATTAATATTTAATTATATTTATTCCACAACTTTTCGAACAGCTCTTGTCTTATCTGAATTTAAAGACATAATAATTGTCAGACAAAAACAACAATTTATGAGTTACCGACAGCTTGAACAGAAAACCTTAAGCTCAAACAGCCATAAAAACTTTTAAAGATTTTTGAACAATACGCAAGTATTTCTTCAGCCACAGATGGGACGCGAACTACCGCCTCAGCGGTTCCAATTCAAGCACTTAGAGACGGGCTTAGAAGCATGTTATTGGATTGAAAAAACATTTCTTGATCGTGATACCCGTCTGAAACAAAGATAAAAGTTGAAGTTTTATAGGTACTTTAATCACAGGCTGTTATTTTGGGGAAAACAACTTTTGATTTATTTTCACTATACATCACGCTTTAAAGTAGTAGTCTGCCAATAAGTTGATCGCGGAGTAGTCGGTAGCAGAGTAGCCGGCGCCCGTAGAGACCACCAGTATTTTTTCGATTTTTCTATGTAGTTAGTACCATTCAATTCATCTATGAGTTTAAAATATTTTTGCCGGTTAGGAATTGACCGATAGGTTGTGCAAAATTTCTTTCCGAATTGGAAGCAGTGGAGTGGCTCAACGTGGAATTTTTGCAAGTCGTAATGGTGACAACACGGTTTTATTGAGCACTGAAATACAAAAAAAATCTGGTCAATATAAAATTGCGTGTCTCTAGATCTCTTCTAAAAAAAAATAAAACAGTTATTTAACATGAATACTTTAATCAAATGGTTTGACAGTTTGAAAATGTGTGTCTTTAATGCTTTTGATTATTCGAAACTCTTTGGAGGCGTGCAAAGACAATCAAAAAGGGTTACTTACAATTTCTCCATTAAGTGCGCACTTCAACGAAATCATACTTGAATATACTGGTTTAGCCACTACCAGAATAGCCAACGCGATCAGGAACGAAATTGTCTTAATTTTTAGTAACCGTTCACTTTCACGTTCGGCGATAGAGTAATGTCCAGGTGAGATATGTGGACTTTTTAAATAATTGTAACAATACCTAAAGTCGTAAAAAACTATGATAGTTACAGTCACTCTGAATAGAGTGGCCCTTACTGTGTTTTGAAATTGGGCAGCTGTTGTTTACACAAATATTCCTGGAATTCGCGTGTTTTACTCCCATTTTCCAGAACTTTTCTAATTCACTGATCGCATGCAAACACTATACTGTAAATGACAACTCAATATTTTATACTTAAACAGTATGGTTGGTATTTTATTGGTATCAATATAAAGTAGTGACCCGACAATATGTACGTGAAACTAAGTAATGATAATAATATATGAATCTAAGGGCTGTTAATGGTAGAAAGCTCCGGGGACGACTGCCTGGGTCAGTGACTGATTGTAGTTGCCTTGGGTCCTGACTATTGGAGTGGGAGTAGCTGCTTTGGGGTGCTCTGGCGTCAGAGCACTTGAGGTCCTCAGGTATAAGCCATTGGCTTCAGGGGACCGCTATGTACTGACGCTTACAATACTATTAGAGGTTATTAATGATTTTGCTGTACCAATTCCTATACGGAAAAAATGCATGCTAAAAATTTATTTATTTATTTATTTTATTTCAATTCCCAAAAATAGATAAATAAGGGGTGAAGTTTGGAAAATCCAAATGTGCATGCCTTAAGCCCTCGTTTTACGCAGCACATTGCAGAAAAAAATCATTAAATAAAATAACGAAAAATGAATTTTATTTCTAAGTTCGAGGAAAAAAAAAATAGTATTTGTTTAAATTTTCCGCGAACTAAATTTTTAACGCGAGTTGCACGCCCTCATGTATTCAGTCTCGTTAGTTACAAGCCGATACGCATCGCCCATCGACTCTCAATAACATCTCTGTTTACTATAAAAATATAACATATGGCAGACAAATACAGAAAATTATGTGTTGCTGTCAGTTGAAATATGTTAATTACAAATAAACGGAACAATATTAAGCCATAATTTTCAATAGGGTTCTCCGATAAAGTATAACGACAAGATTGAAAAAAAATTAAGACCTAAAATTGTATATATTTTTAGTTATCTTGACCACACCGCGATAAAATTTAAAACTTTTTTTACTATAAATCATAAATATAGTTTTATTCACTAAAATTGATAATTAATCTATCAACTAATGTTTTTAATCTGTTCAGCAATCGTTTTTCTTGTCCACAGAACATATTTTTCTGACATTTCTGTGAAAATTATGGTCTAAAAATTACATTTCTCTTGAGGAGATAGGAAACTTGATTTTTTGGCCCCAGTAGAGCTATGCCTTCGCGCGCTCGCGCTTAAGGCATGCAATAAGGGGGAAAGTTTTGTTAAACCAAATGTGCATGCCTTAAGCGCTCGTGTTATTTGTACGTTATTTAAATTAGAGGTTCATGATTAGGGCGTGCAAAACCGGAAGGACCTCAAAACCGGCTTTGAATTCCGGTTTTGAGGGCCCAAAACCGGAAACCGGTGCTAGCCCCGGTTTCGGCAATTTTTTTTATATTTTTTATATAGTAGAGTTTTAACGAGAAAACAATATTCTCAGATACACAAAATTTACAAATAAAACAAATTGTATCATATATCTCTTTTTAATCAACTATTTATGCCTACTAAGACCAAGTAGACCACATTAATAGTTTGTTACACATGAACTTAAAATAATATGAAGATTAATTAACTGAGATCAAAAATCAACAAATTTTTGGTACCTTTATTAGGTACCTAACAATTCTGTTAATAAGAATAACATATTATAAACTCGAAACACATTCATCATCTTAAGATGGTAAACAAAACCACAATTACTATACATACGTCTAAATTTTTTGAATCTTGAGCTCTTTAATTAGGAACTACTAACAAACAACATTATTAAAGGATTCATATTTGACTATAAAACGAGATCAAATCAACTGTGTACCTTACAACTATACCGTACACTAATTTAAATAAACAATAATCATTTTTTTCCAAGAGACCGTTGTTCTTGATAATGTGTTCTTAGGAATAGAAGTGCATCTAACATTTTATGGGGTCGCGGAGGGAGGAGTATAAGTGGGTATAGGTTGCGTTCGGATATATTTGATGACTCAAAATTGAATATTTCTTGAATGCGTTCGAAAAAAGTTGATTTAAGTCACAGATTTGAATAGAAGGATCCGCCCGTCTCCATATTTGACTCAGATTTTCTTGATACAAGCAAAAAGTAGCGCCATCTAACATAACTCGTACGAACTAGCGTGGGCGAGAGTTGACGTCAGTGCCGCGTTAAAAGAACCTTGGTAGAATTGTCGCTTTAAAATTCGTTTATTTAATTTGTTTACAAGAAAAAATACAATGTAAGGTTACATAACGATGATACAATATCCCATGTTTCTTTTTAGCCTTTCTTTAATGATTTTTACAGCCTCCAACAACACAATAAGGCATTTTTATATGGAATATCTTTCCACCGCACTGTACAATTTCCTGCAGACGACTGAGTCGCGAGTGTGCGAAACTTTCGATTTTCGCACCAATTCGCTGGGACCATTAGTCGCGCGCGTTGGCCGGGTCCTTACGCCAGTAATATATAAGTCACTGATTTAAGTCAAAATGTAATTCAATAAATCAATAACGGGAAAACCGGAGGTAGCTCCGGTTTTGTCTGTCAACCCCGGTTTTCAAAATTTGGAAAATTTTGTCCGGTTTCCGGTTTTTAACAAAACCGGAAAACCGGGTTTGCACGCCCTATTCATGATATGAATACACAGATGTTTTTGTTAAATTCCAACACAAGAAAAAGTTAAATTTTTAACATAAAATTTGTGTTGGAATTTCGCTGTAGAAAAAGGCAGAGGATTTAACACAATTCAAGTGTTAATAGTAACACAGAAATGAATGTTGACTTATAAATGTTGATTAATCACCGTTAATTTTTAAATGCAATAAAATATTATTAAAAATATGAAAAATTCCTTGTATATATTGATATTGATACTAGTTCTAATAGAAAACGTAGATAAGGTAAATAATGGGCAGTAAAGAAACTCACAATATTTATTTAAAAATTAGATTGTCACACAATTTTTATTCATTACAATTAGGTTTCGAAAATAAATTAGTTCTATTATAATTACAATTACACTAGAATAAATTTATAGTATAATGACTTGCTGGTATAGTTATTACAAGAACTTATAGTTATTATTATCACATATTGCTTACTTATAAAAACTAGTTTGTATGTATAACTGAATTATGAGCATATTCATAGAGTTCCCAGCTTTTAGTATACGGTAAATCCAACACATTGATAACAAACTTTTCAGATAATGATTCAATAGAGTAGCCAAAACAAAAAGGGAGTATTTCTTTAGTTTTCCATAATTCACATATAATAAAATATTGGGAACCGATTGTAAAAAAAGCTAAAGTTTTACTGAACACTGGTAAGTCATTTACAAAAGATCAGGAAATGAATTTATTAAGTATTAATTTCATACCTCTGAACTCGATACTGTTTCCAATAACGAAAGACTTATCAGTGAAATCAAAACCTTGCAAATGATTCTGTCAATGGAATCATCAGTCATCTATAAAAAAATTCATTAAAAATACAATTGTCAACTGATCACAACAAACACATAGATTGAGAAATAGATTTAAAAAAAATTCAGCTTTAATTTTTTTATTACATATTTTTTATTTATTAGAAAAAAAAAATATCCGAAGGTTGACATGATTGTTTTTTTTTAATAAAAATGTGCCTTAAATATTTTTTTTTTAATTCCATATAGGAAAAAATTGAAAAAATGAGGTTATATGAAAGTATTGACAATGGCTGCGTTCAGGTTTACTAAGTTCTGAGCAGAGCTGACTTCGTCTATCAAAAAGTTAATTTTAGACACACTTACTATTTCTAACTTGAGCTGACAACTTTCTATACATAATAGTATTACAGCATATGTAAATCTGGATAAAAGCTATTGTTTTAATTTTCAGCATTATTAAAGTCAGCCTGTCCAAAATAAAAACATCTATACTACTATTCAGGCCTTCACATCATTATTCAGCCGTCGCCATTTTATTCAATAGGATATGCTAAAATCTTGCTTAGACTTAGTAAACCTGAACGCAGCCAATATTACTATGTAATTACTGCATAACCTACAACTTACTGTAATTAAAATTTTACTTCTTGGGCAGTCATTAACTTTTGTTTAACACTTCACACCAATTGTTTAACACTTCAAAAACAAACGAAGCTTAACTGTAACTATATAAATGCTTTACCGCGTAAACTGAAAATAGAGTGCGTCCATACACAAACTTTGTGTTACCGTTTATAATACAACACAAAAATTGTGTTGGTTTTTGAGTAACACACAAAAGTGTTACCAAAGACTAAATAACACTTTTCTTATGTTAAAAAATGTGTGACACGAATAAAAGTACTAATTTAACACACAAATACCAACACAATCATTTCCAACACAAACCGTTTCTAACATAAATACACAAATTTTTTTACTGTATAATATGGACTCTTACAAAATAATTGAAACGTTTAATAAGTGAAAAAAAAACAAAAAGTTCGTGGTTAGTTAACTATTTAATAACTGCAAGTTAATATCTAACGTGTCAAAAGTTGTGTTAAGCATCGTCATCAATTATTTCTTGCGGTTACGTACAGCAACGTACTCATCAAGAGTTTTAGCGGTATCATTGACAGACTTCTGCAGCTTCAGAAGCAACTCCTTCTCTTTTGCCTCCTTCTCCTTTTCGCGCAATTTATCGTTTTGACCTGAAGAATTTTCGGTGCTTGAAGAACAAGGCGCTGAATCGTGTACTGGAGATAACTAGACTATAAAGTCTCGTAAGAGTTGGATGCGAAGCTACTTCCAGATGATATTGAAGATGTCGAGCTCGATTTAGAGATCTCGCTGTACGGACGCTTAGTAGGGCTCAATTTTCTCAAGGCTTTTGTCAAACTAGAGATTTTCTTATCAGATGTCATCTTATAAGTAGTTGTCTTCCGGTCAGTCATTGCAGTTGTATGTTTAAACCCAGACGAGTTTCCGAGTTTCCAAGCAAAAATCTTTTCTAAGATCGAAATCACTGGAGTCACTCAGCTACGCGAAGCAGTCACTGAAGAATAGTTTGCTCTCAGCGGAAATCGTCAACTTTCCTGATCAGCACGAAGGAACGACAAATTACTTGGAGCAATACCAAAATAATAATGATGGTGGAGGCAACCTACTCTGCTCGGGAGCCGATGTCTTGATCTGAATAGCGATCTAAACTGGCCTGCTACTGTGACAGACTTGAGTTTTAACTGCGATCAATTAAGATAGTCTGCGATTGTCAATTGAACATTATTGTCTTAAGTGCTTTTGGAATATTAATAAAAAAGTATTGATTGAATCGCATCCAGAGACATATTAAAGCTGCTGCACACAGTTGGCAGAGTGAACTTTCTAAACAAAAGTACTGTTAGATATTGATAAGCTATGTTGGATAAACATCTGTGCTTGGTTCCCAATTCATGGGGCAAATATCCTTCGGATTTTATAGGGTTGATTCTTCATAGCGAAATTCAGGCCCACTATCGGCAGACTAACGAGATAGAAAGAACTAGGATTCAGACCGATAATACTCGTGCCGTACTTCGCATACACGATAAGCAAATATGGATGAAAAATGAAAAAGACGTTCGCCGAAAACCTTGGCCCCAGAAATACATGAAAGTCTTCATGCCGTGTATAAACACCACAGAATCGTAAGTGAAAACTTTTTTGTTTGTTTTTTATTGATCATCAATAGCAAGACGGGAATGTTACGATGCTTTTCTTGTTGCAGCCGAAATCCCTGCTGGCAGTGCCAGTACATCTAGCAAGTTTGTCTGGCCCCAAAAGAACCCGTAAGTAAAACTTATTTCAACAGTAGCTTGTGTATGTCCACACTCACACTAGGCAGCACCTAACCACTACTTCATAGTGGATTCTTTGATTGGTGGGTAATCTCAGAGTCGCCGTTCTGTATTTAATTATTGAATGTATTAATAAAGAAACTTACTTATGATATGTAAGAGACAAAATCAGAGTATTAGCAAAGAATCGACTAACGAAGTCTTACCAAAGTCCAATCAATTGGCACTCTTTGATTAAAACGTGTCAAGTACCACTATTACCAATTCAATACCAATCAACTCAAGAGCTTTCGATTTAAAAAGACCGTGACTGTTTTGACAGTACATCACATGGCACTTGAACGTTTATCATGGTACATCAACAAGGAATTATTACGTACCCTGCATTTACTGTGCTAACGTGTAAGTTTCTTTTACTTTAAATCTCAGGAAACAGGGAGTGCATTAAAACTTCCACGCAATAGTAAATAATAAGTTTATTTTGCTTCAGAATCCGGCCAATACACATGTGAAGTCAGTAGATCTAAAACCAACTGAAAATAGTTCCATAAATCATAAACGTTTCAGTGTATACCTTCTTCGTTAATAAAACGATCAAATCTATATCTTATTGTTTAACTAAATGCAATCAAACAAGATTAAACATTAGAACATCCATCGATACGAAAAAACATATATAAATCAAATTCCAACTAATAAATTGGCAGCTCATAAAACAATCAGTGCTGTTATTACATGTCTTGCTGCTTTAATTAATGACATTGGCCAGCAATTTGTCTCTATAAGACCTCTAGAACATCAATCATCGGGCTGTTAACGCCAATTTAGTTTTGCAACGGCATTGACTACATTCTTTGGTACTGTATTATTTCAAACTACGTTATACCAGTTCTTGATACACGTTGACAGCTATTTATATTTGAACATACTTTCGACTTTAAGGTCTAATTAGCTTAAAATCTAGAAAAATCAATACTGAGTCATGAATGAGGCCTGTGATGTCATATGAGGATCCGTTACTTTAAATGCGCTTATAGTCCCGAAGAGCGTAAACAGACTTCCAGTACTGAGTCGATAACTTTCGGAAATTTGTAGAATTAAGTTACTGACTAAGGCGAATGTATTCTTCGATGTACCGGATGTTTCCATGAAATTTGCAGATTCCGTCACCAAATTTGAAGCACAGAACTTCAGCTGGGTACAATGGTCCACTTGGAAGTGTTATTCTTTGGCAGCAGGGTTTGTCTGACGTCGAACACTGAAATGCAACGAAAGGAAAGTAGGAAAAATAATCTTTCACAATGAAATAACTGAAGGTATTAACGCATACTTACGTCACTCCACTCTTTAATGCAGTCCGGGTCGTCTAGGTCGTCCAATTCATCGTCAGACATATCACCTAAACCATCCAAGTCAATCTCATCCGTCAAGGCGAATACCGTCACTAGCATTACCATGACTCCCAGAATACAAAAAGTTTGAACTTTTTTAGATGTCTCCATATTTCACTGTACTACGAATTCTACGTTTAGGAAAGGACTGAGCGCGTCCACTAATACTAGGAACCGTAAATGGAGGGTGGAGCAGATATAACGAAAGTTTTAACCTAAGCTTGTACTTATTAGCGAATTGAATCGATGTTTGAAATAAAAAACGCTTTGGTACTTACAGTTAGAGTTTATTCTAGCAGAAAAAAAACATTCACTTAATCGAAAAAATTAAATATTAAAGGAAAATATCATATGACAAAAATTATTACAAATTTATCCTACGCTTAGCATCTTAATTGTCTGCAACTTAGATTTCATACAGGAACAATTTGTTTCAAATAACAGGAAATATATTGATTCCATTACATGGCTTACTTGACTGCAAAGAACCTCAAACAAATTAAATATAATTAACTGTTTCGTTTGCACAACATCAACTGATACCGTATGGCGCGTTTTATATCATCGGGATTCAGCCGTTGCCAATTGTGTTTTTTTTCCATAAATTAGGGCAAAATCCACTATCGCATCAGTCTGCATTTGGGCTAACGCGGTTTTTCAGACTACTCCATTTTTTCCCAAGGTACCGACACTTTTTCAAAGCGACCTTGGAAAATATGCTTTTGGTCAGTAGTCGCTCCAATATGCAACAATTTTTCGAAGATCTCAAACAATGGCGGAGTTCTGCCTCTCCAATGTAAACTCCGGTATTGGGTAAGAGCTCGATTAGTCCCGGCGAGTATTCTCGATGCTTCAATGTCCAGTTTTCGTCTGTAGGTGACGTACTAGTAGTCCCATACAGAATATTTATGACCCGCTCTCGATTGTGCAATGTCCAATTCTGGTCCGACTCTCGGGATCTTATCGATAGATCTAAAGGAACGTCATTATCAATATCTACGTCTTGATTCATTAGGCTTCTCGATCCTTCAGATCGTAAGCTGATATCATCTATCGATAAATGTGGGTCATCAGAATTTGACTGTCCGCGAAACCATCTATAAAACTCTAGCTGATTGAAGCTACTACCCATTCTGGTGCTTAGTAACAAAGTCCGCAAAATGGAAGTATTAGAACTTTTAATTTCTGTGTAATTGTTTTCGCTATCACATTCGTCTCTGGGACAACGAATCACGCCGACGTCAAAATCTGCAACAGAAACGTCATTGTCATCTAACAAGGCCTGAAAATTACACCTTCTATTTCATCTCCCGCTTATTCACGTCAAAGATTCGATCTACTACTCTGAAGACCTAGATGATGATGCACTGACAAGAATTTTGTGAATTATGGATTGCAAAACAGTTATAAAACTCACTTATGTTGTACATGATCTGCGTCGTATACAAATTCAAGTGTTCTCCCGGATCTTCTAAGTTTTTGACTCGTTCTTGAGTGACTCTCCACGACTCATTGGGATAAGCCAGCAACGCCATTACAGATTCTAGATCTTGCAGGCTGATCCAAGATTCCGGCACAAGTGGAAGCTACTCAATGGATAATGGATCGTCGTGCGGTGGCAGCAGATTTACCATGGGATATACCCGAGTCTGCTTTGCGTTTATCTAAAAAAAGTTAATTACAAATGACAGCATCGTCCTGCTAAATAACAATTAGTTGTTACACTGAATATTATCACAATGCATGCTACGACTGGAAGCAGGAAAATTATAAAATGAGTAATGTCCAGCCGGAGTAATAAATTTTTAATTCACAAACTTTATTATCCTGTAAAGTTAATAGTTTGAAGTAAATAAATTCTTAGTTATTATTTTCACATCCTGTGACCTCTAAGCAATTAGCAAGGCCACAATATTTGGGTTTATGTCTCTCGGGTCATATCCTGATTATGAAATAGAATATAAGAGCCTGTTTGGGGACTCAGGAGCCAGTTATCCTCAGATTTAGGAACAAAGTGGTTGGTGGAAACAAATATTGACTTCTTTTAATTTTCTCGATTGGAAAGTGAAAATGAAGTTGAACAAACTTTTGCTAACATGTTTAGTCTTAGCGTTGATAATAGGAATAAGTGAAGCCAGATGGGGAAGGAAATTATCCTCTTCTTCAAGGAAAGTACTTTTCGGCTTTTAGAGAAATATTTTCTTTTTCAATTTTTAACATTTTGCTGCGAGTAGGGCATGGATACCGGTATACCGGTATACCGAAATACCGGTATACCGATAATATTTTTCGGTATTTTGATACCGGTATTTGAGGATAAAATACCGTTATTTCGGTATTTCAAAAAAGTGACCTATTTTGGCGAGGGTGTTTAGAGACTATGTAGAACGCTCGATTTCTATGGTTCATAGTTGTTGTTCACACTGCAGATGAGTTATCATATATGACACGAAACACGAATAATCACGATTATAGAAAAAATCACCACAAAATCAACTACGCAAAACATAATGCTACATGCATATAGCTAGGTGGTATTTTATGATATTGCTTTCAGTTTTATATCTATTTTTTTACTTTTACAAATAAAATACCGATTTCGAACAAATGTCTCCCGATTTTCAAGTTTGTCGGCGTCTGCTTAGGAACTGTAAAGAAATTAATGTGTTTAAAGATGAGGCCGAGGATATAGAGGCGTTTCATCAAATCTGTCTAGCACATGGGATACATCTTGGAGTGTCAGACGTATTGTATTGAAAAGCCGCCACCACCACAGAACACGATGAAAATGAAACATCAGATGAGTCAGATGACGATTAAAGTGAAGATGAAGACGGTGACAATGAAATATTCACATTTATTGAGGTTTCGGCGCAGTGTTTAAACTTAGGATATGGTAGTGTGATCAAGAAAACACGCTCTGTGATAAAAATGTTTTTGAGATCTACAACATAAAATGACGCTTTACAAAAATATGTAAGAGAGCAAGAAGGCCGCGAACTGGCCTTAGTTTTGGACTGCAAAACTCGTTGGTCCAGTGTAGCCGACATGATAGAGAGATTTAACCGACTAAATTGAAATTGAAAAAAGTTCTGATAGACTTCAACTCTGCTATAAATTTTTCCCAAGAGGAGTTTGAATTCCTGCATTATATTCAAAAGAGCTTGAAAATAGTCAAGATCACAGTGGAAACCCAGAAGAATATTTCAAAGAAAATGCAGAGAAACGCAGAGTCAACCATCCAGAGTTTCCTAGAATGAGCTGTTATGAAATGATTACTTCAATTACTGAACTTGTTCAACGTTTGCCAGAGCACTATCTACAAAATACAACTGCGATGAGCACACCTGCTGCCGCTTATGTTTCAACTGAAAAGGGATTAATTGATGATGACACAGGCAGCAGTATTTCATCTGTGATAGAAAAAGAACTTAATAAAGCAATAGAAAAATCTATGACCTAAGAGCAAAAAAGATCCCAAATCGGAGAGGAAAAAGAAAATAATATTCAAACACTAATTCGTATTGAAACTACATTTGTAGCGACATGTAATATTATTATACTAGCGACCCGCCCCGGCTTCGCACGGGTGCAATGCTGATACTAAATACACTACAGAAAAACTGAGAACGTTGTATATAAAAACATAGCGGCCCGCTCCGGCTTCGCACGGGTATAAAATATATAGCCTATGTGATTAAAATCGATTCAGTAGTTTTGATTTATTCATTACTGCCCGTGGCCCGCACGCGTTAAATTTGGAGTAAAACAATCCCCCTTTCCCTATATCAATTTATTTTATTTTTACAACATATTACAGAATGTCTTTATAAACAACGTTCACAGCTTTCTTGTCATTAGACAATACAAACATGTTTTCTCTGGAAGTCACTCTTGAAAGAGCGACATACAGTTGTCCATGTGAAAAACAGTCAATGCTCAAATCTAAGCCTGCAACGTTGAAGGTTTGACCCTGCGATTTATTAATGGTCATTGCAAAAGATGTCTTTACCGGAAACTGTAAACGTTTAAATTGGAAGGGTAAATCCGATGGTATCAGAGGGATTCGGGGAATCAATACATCTTCTCCGGTACCACATCCTGTGAGTATTGTGCACTCTATTATTAAAGTTTTCAATGATTTTACCAGCAAACGCGTGCCATTGCAAAGTTAAGGTGGATTCAGGTTTCTTAATAAAATAACAAGACAACCTACTTTCAACACCATTTTGTGAGGAGGGAGTCCAGACGGGTTCAAAGAATTTAGAAATTCTGTAGGAAAATGAACAGATTCTTCCAAATCGAGAACAGTATCGACCGAGTAGTATATTTTCGTCGGCGCATCAATCTCTTAAATCATACGGTGTAACGGGCCATATAGATCTATATTAAATGAACAATGTATTCAAGGTATTTAATTGGTTAAGGATTAATGCTGTATTGGTTAAAAT
This sequence comes from Coleophora flavipennella, assembly GCA_947284805.1. Classification (NCBI taxonomy): domain Eukaryota; kingdom Metazoa; phylum Arthropoda; class Insecta; order Lepidoptera; family Coleophoridae; genus Coleophora; species Coleophora flavipennella. The sequence continues at coordinate 14,340,046 of OX369255.1, read as the reverse complement.
CGCTTCGAAAATTAGCCATTATTTGTCGTAAAAAGTAAATGACAAAAAAAAGTTATTGTGGGTTATCCATAAGAGATAGACATATACCATCACGGACTTTTCTGTAGACCTTTTCAATGTGTACAATACTTAGTACATTATTTTGATAAAACTCGTAGGGTTCAGCCTGCTGCGTTTGCAATGTAAGCGGAAAAAATTTAATTATTTACGACATCACATTAGAAACCTCAAAAATAACAGTACTTCTCCACTATTTAATGGATGTTATTATACATATAAACCTTCCTCTTGAATCACTCTATCTATTAAAAAAAACCGCATCAAAATCCGTTGCGTAGTTTCAAAGATTTAAGCATACAAAGGGACATAGGGACAGAGAAAGCGACTTTGTTTTATACTATGTAGTGATTTGCGCTGCGTATGCAGCTTGCCATTGCACTGGGCTCGGCTCAGCAGTCGCTCCCGAACCCCGCCCCGTTATAGGCTCAACCTAAGGACAACTTTTTCATGTAATACATTCTTGTAAAGTAAAATAAATCCGGATATTCGTGAACTGCAAACCTGGTCACTTTTCATCCTCTCCACGCAACCTTCAATCGAACAATCACACCCGTGACACATTGTATGAAAATGGAGATACTAGAGGCAGATTTTTGGACACAGCTTACAAGTACCACTTAGCACTCCTCCTACGAGCGTTTAATCCGAAAGAGCCTTTTAAGCTGCAAGTTACATATGTAACAAAATAAGATCATCGCTTATCATTTTGACGCGTTGTGCTTTCTTCGTTCTATCTTTTAACAAACGCGATCTGCCTGATGGATGGACTTGAGTTTAATTTCACCTGCGCCTACATTTTGGTTTTTTTAAATAACTACTTTCTACGGTACCTTCATTTGCAATTTGATTTTCATTTAACAATACGTTCGTATTCATAGTATAATCTGTAACTCAGAGAGATGTTCGAAACTTTCGTTACATGTTTTCTTATCATTAGAGATTCAGACTGATTTTTATACCTATTTGATTAATATTTATGATAATGAAATAATATAAATGTTGAATTTTAACGTATTTTCTTTAGTATTCTTATTTACCTATATCCATTACATTTTGTGGTTTCTCGGGAGTTGATAAATAGTTGAAGTGTTTCTGCAATACAGTGTAGAAAACTGCTTTAAACACCTTCCGCAAACGAGACTTACTAATCGTTCTTGGAATCATTTAAACAGAAATAGCAGTATTTAAAAAAATACCGAAAAAATACCGAAATTTCGGTATACCGGTAATTGAAATTTAAATACCGGTATCAATACCGGTATGAAAATCATGCCGGTATTCCATGCCCTAGCTGCGAGGTGTTGTTAACTGTCTTATTGAAAGTACATTGACAGTATGTATTCAATTTACAGGTCGAAAGGTGGCTTCTTCGGATCCATTTTCAAGAAAGTTTTTTCCAAAGCAAAGATTCCAAGGTACATTACTTTGGAGGTACCATTGCCTCGGCTGCACGGAGATCTGAAACCCCAATCCGACTTGCGCCTTCGACTATAGAATCATCTCAAGCCAATAGAGAACCGTTATCCGTTTTGCCGCTTCCTCATATGAGGTAAATAATTAGTTGAGATTAATTTTCTTTAATGTTTTGCGATTAGTTTTTTTAATGAATTAATTGGACATCTCAATTCAGTAAAAATTTTGTAATTTTTTTCTTCGTGTTTAATAGATTCTTCTAGGGATTAAATTAATGACCGTTAAATTTTACTAATTTTCAGCGGTAGGCCTGATACTGCACCAACAAACCCAACAATAGTTTACCGCACAAGATCGGTTCCCACTAAAACTATTCACGGTATACATGATAAACCCAAGCCTTCGAAGCTCGAAGACATAATGGAACTTCAAATTGACCAGGATCCCCAATTAGAAGATTATCAATCGAATTCAGACCTTATATTCTAGAACTTAAGCCCAACGTGAAACTCAATTGATAAAATAAAAATAATTCAAAAGTATCCTCTAACTAATGGACTGGTATTAATTGTACTTCATCATCATCATCATTACAGCTCATATACGTCCCCACCGAGGGGCTCGAGCCTACCCTGAATCAGGGCGAATTGTACTTATTACTTATTAATTATCAATGCTCCTAATTTTTTAGTTTGCAATTATTATTAATAAAGTGCATGTTTATCAGCGTACTCAATTTATTTTGTATCCACACATCAAAATAGTCTCAAGAGAATCTTACACAGAATCCTATTGATTGTCATTTAGTAAATACTTAAATATAAATCTAATTAAGAATGCTAAATTAAACAATACATTTTCTTACCTCAACAAGTGAGTTGTGATCATATTCCAGTAGACTCTGCGGTATTCCGTCTAATATCAAACGGCTTTGCTGTCTAATATCTTTGCTTTAAATTAAAAACTAATTTCAAAAAATATTATCCAGCGCGTCTAAGCAGGAAGTAGTCAAGTTACACATTGACTAATGTCCAGCTTAGGCTCGACTTATATTATTAATACTTGATCATTTTTTTAATTTAGCATCGATAGGCATAAGGCATTCCATTGTTCCACAGAACCATACATCAGCGAAATTTATGTTTATTGCCACTGTGTGGCCAACTTGTGGAATTCCATATATTCTTAACAAATGTTTTTATGTGTCATGAGTCATAGGCTACATCGGATTACAATAATTTACAGGAAAACGAAACGCGTAAATATTTGATTAAACAAAATGGTAACAATAACTTTGCTAAGGTGCCAAGGTCACTAAAAGTGAATCGATTACCTCATACGAAATATGCAATGGTAGTTGCTATATATTAAGGACTTAATTTCAACTTAGTGTAGTGTCTAAATTTCTATACTAGTGTGGCTTTGCTAGCTTCTGATAGCAAGTAAGGTGTTTAGAATTAAAAAAACACTTCAGTATTACAGTTAGAGTTCATTGCACAGTTAAGGGTAAATAGATATAGTCAATAATAATAAATTGACGAAAGTGCGAAATAAACAGTAGCAAACTGAGCCTAAACTTATAAAAACAATAGATACTGAGACAGTCCAAAACACGAGATCAATTGGCCTTTTTTTTTCTCCAAATCAAGCTGATAATTCATAGCTGCTCTAACCGACTCATCCGTAGATTTCCACCAATTATTAGCACGACCATGCCTTAAGACGAATTCCACTATAGTAGCAGTCGCATTAGCATCTAATCGAAGATCCTGCCTGCCTCTTTTGCTTCCAATGTACTGACACTTTTTGAAGGCAGCCTCGGTAAATATTTCTTTAATTAGCAATCGTGCCAACTGAGTACACTTCCTTGAGAACCGTAAGTACTGGCGAAGTTCTGCCTCCCCGATATAAACCCCAGAATTGGGTATCAGCTCGACAAGTCCTAGTGGATACTCCTGATGCTTTAGTGTCCATTTTTAAGTGCTGTCTGCAGAGTTCCAAAGCGGGCCAATAGCAGCTCCATACAGATAGTTTACATTATGTCCTTGACGATCTGCTGTTCTTAGTGTTGTCAATTTCTTGTTTGTCTTGGAAGACCTTACAGATAAGTCCAAAGGAAGGTTATCATCGTCTTTACCTGCACAGGAATCTGCAACAGAAACGTCATGGCCATTCGAGTTGAATTTGGCAGAAGTATAATAACAGAAAACCCTAAAACTTACATGTGCTCTTGGTGATTTCTGCACAATACAAGTTCCAATTTTCGTTAGGATTTTCATGTCTTTTCACCCGCTTTCTAGTAATCTCTTTTGGTTCATTAGGAAGGAACAATAGTACGGTAGGACATTCCTCGTGCTGCCACGTAACCCAAGATGATGGTACTAGATAGTCTCCACTAACGTTAGTGCTCTGTGGTCCCAAAATTCGGACCGTGTAATATTTCCGAATCAGCATCTTATTCATCTACAAAAATCACATGTGATCAGGACATTATTATTATAAGGTTTCCTGTTACACGTAGAAGTATTAATGACGTAAAAATACTTACTTCAGTAAACTTATAATAAATTCTTTGTTACGCTTCGGATTTATCAAAATTACACTCTATTTCACGGTTTCGCGTCACTAATCTAATAAAGTGTATGAAACAATGTACTTAAACACGACAGTTTCGATGGAACACAGCTCGCTAATGATGAACAAGTTGTATAATGAACTGGGTGCTATATAGCACTCATTATCAAGTTCCAGGAAAAAATAAATAGGTATAGTTATAACACAACGTTAGCAATTATTATTTGTAACCCATAACCTTGCACGTATCGTAGATTAGTATTGGAACAGTTTTATTGTAAAATCAATATTTTGGTTTCCTTTTAACCTACTGCTCAATATTCTAGCGTTAAAGTTGCAGTCGATTTATAGTAAATCAAGATCATAAGAATAAAATTATCACAATGCAAGTATGGGTCTTAGGTGTTGGGTTTTCCTTTTTCTAGGCCTCACGTCAGGGCGCCAATTTATAACCTGATTTTTCATAGGGGGTTTCCGGGAACTTAAACCTCAGAAACTTAACGCGATACGATGGAGGTTTTAGGTCATACTTCGTTCTCTGTCCAACTCCCGGCTTCTGGTCTCAACAACAAAAGAGGGCGCCAGGTAATTTTTAATCTCTGGAACCACCAAACCAGGAATTTAATAATTTTTAATCGCTAGGCATTATCAAACTAGCGAAACATGAACTCGAGTTCAAAACCTAAACTTAAACTTAAACAAACAGAGACCAGGGGACCAGGGGCCGAACGGACAACGGAATGCTCCGGGGTTGCTCAGTGTGCTGGTTTGTGGAGAGGGGGCGTGTTTCGTGTAGGAAATGGACCCAGAATTTTGCGATAAATTATTCGGAACGCAAAATTTTATAAATTAAACCTTATTTATTCAATTGACCTTAAAACTAATTCACATGGTTCAAATAATGACCTACGGAGAAGCCAATAGTACAATACAGAATAAATGTCGCTATAGCTAGGCTACAGAATCGTTTCTTTACCAAAATAAATTATTACTGACTCGATTAAACAATTATAACTAAAACTACTAGAGCATGACTCGAAATTGCTTTACATTATGCTCGTTATTCTAGAGCTTAGTCGCTGGGACGCTATCTGATATCTCAAGACCAAAATGTATCAATTACCGCCTGATTTACTATAAATAATTAACTCATACCTGATTAAATGAATGCTGATGCCGATTAACACTGTTACCACTTATTTAAATAAAATATCTTAACTTAATAATTATTTCTTAACTAAATAACTATTTCTGTAGCTCGAAAACCTCCAACTCAATCCAAGTCTGTAGCTGCGATCGCTCGCACGTCCGATCACTTCAAGCGATCGAAGGCGACCCTCTGAACGTCCGATGTGAACTGCATGGAGTCCCAAACTCGACTTCTCTCTACCTCTCCTCAACTCCAACTCAACTCTGAACACTCTCTTCCTCTCTATACTTTATTACTCGTCAACTCCATTTTGCTCTTAACTCAAACTACTAGCTCTGAGTACGGATATTCCTTTGGTGGATGCTCTCCAGGAACTGACTTTAGCTGGGATCAAACTCAAACTCCATATTAAAAATGACCTGTGGCTTCCACAGCCGAACAAGGGTCGTAACTTGTCCTCTGAGGCCTGCCAAACGTAACTCAAAACTTAAACTACTAACTTAAATTAAACTTAAACTAACACGACCAACGGTTTCCACGATGATAACGGTCACTGTTATCACCGAGTCCTACCAAACGTAAACGTAACTCAACTGATCCCCAGTTGCTTCAGCCATGTGCTCCTCTACAGCGGAGCGCTGGCATCTCAGCCAGGCCTCTGCATTCCACCTGGAAGTCTCAAAGGGCTAGACCTGCGTCTGTGAGAAACTGGGTGACTTATTGTCTCGCTCCACAGTAACTCTGACGCACCCACGTACTCAGCAGCTCCAAAACTCAATAACTTGACTCTCTAGCTCAAACTCCATTAACTCAATAAAATCCATGCCTAACTCAATTCCATTCTCCCACTTGACTCTAAACTTGACTCTACTCTCAAAAATCACTAAATATTTAATCTCATTCTTTTATTTTTAACTCTGTATTCTGACTCTAAACTGTAGCGATTTGTTACTCGGCATCAGCTCTGACTTCACTCTGAAATCAACTGTACTCTAAATTTGATGACAATTACTCGGTATTCTGATATTTGGTCTTGAAATATCATCTATAGCTTACAAAACTCGTTGGTGCTTTGTGACGTTCACTTTACATAGACCCCGGTCGGTAAAATAACGTCACAACTCCTCCCTCCCTGGGGATGGTCTCGATACGCCGATGTTAGCCTCTGCTGGAACGTTGATGGCACTGATCTTCGTCATCGGAACAGCTTACACTGGACTTGATCCACTACTCAATTGGTGTTCATCTCTGAGCGTGACTGGTTGGACTGCACTCTCGTCTCAGCTTGATCGTCATGCTGCTTTACTAAGAGTCTAATAAATGACTCTCGTAACTAAATGATAATTTATTTTGCGGTTTTGGAACCGCCTGTAGCGCTTATATTTCAAACTTCATGTAGCACTGGCCATAGGCCCAACTGTACGCACGATGCCTCAACAAGGTGCCTCCTTCTCTTCTATGTAACGATATGAGCGCAAACTCAACTGTAACTGAATGATTGTACTGTACCGCGTGGATGGGACCTCATGTTCGGTCCGAGGGTGACCTCTGCCCCTCGCGTCTCCTAGGAGCTTTTCTCAGCTGCTCCCGCGGAACGTTGCTGCCGTACTCTCGTCTGTACGGGCTCATCGCTCTCCACGCCTCATTGCAGTGCGGACACGTACGTGTGGTCTCGCCAGCTCTTCCACACATCTGGCAAAAGACGGTCCTTGCCTCCGGACACTGGCTGTACGGATGACCTTCTTTGCGGCAGTTCCAGCATTTGCGTGTTCTTCCTCTCCACGTGAACGGTCGTTGGTTCTCTTGACCTGTTGGCCTGGAACTTGCGTTTAGCTGGATCTTGCGGGTAGACTCCTTCTCTTCGTCTGTAGCGTCACGATCTTTTTGTTCCTTAGAACCGGTCTCTTGTCTTCTTCTGGACCCTTCTCTCGCGGACCGATGATCTTTCTCCTTGTCTGTAGCGTTGCGAGCCTTATGTTCCTTGGAACTGCTCTCTCGTCTACTTCCGGACCTTTCTTTCTCGGAACGATGATCTTTCTCCTCGATCCGATGATCTCTCTCCTCACTCGACATTTCTGGATCCAACTCTCGTGCTCTCTTGAGCCGCTCGCTCGCTGATGTTGGTGGTCTTAGCGGTAATCTCTCGAATGGCTGGCGCAGCAGCACGTTCCCAATAACCGTTGGTTTGCCCTTCGGAAGTCGCTTTGGTAGTTCTTGCGATTTTTGGACGTCCTGCGTATCTGATCCATGAAGCGCCGATGGCTCAATCTTCTCGCCGCTGGGACCCGGAGCTTCGCTGTCGTTCTGGAGCTGGGTCTCGGAGGTTGGTGGTGTCTCCTCCGTGACCTCCATCGGGACTTCGGGTGCCTCGGTCTGAGTACTCCCGTGACACATAGATGGACCTGCTTGAACCTCAGCATCTTGCATTGTTGGTCTGGCTTCCTTCCCCATGCGGACCTTGTATCCAGACACTAATCGTATCGGGCACGGAGCGTTTTCTCTGTGGGTCAACCGAGCCACCATAACTCCTAGAGCTCCGAGGAAACCTGGTCTCATGTAGTCTAGCCAACGCATGTAGCCGGCGTATGGGCGAATCGGGTGCCAGAACTGATCATCGGGCAGTGTTTTAGGGGAACTCCTCTGGATTCTCATCGTAGAGGTCGTCGTACTCAGCCGCGGATTCTTCATCCATGGGGTCCTCCTCCCTCCTGTCCTCAGGTGGAGCGTTTGCGTTCGGTTGTTCCTCCCCCATCTCCTCGGTCGTCACTGACTCGTCGTCCGAGATGTCAATGACTTGCTCTAAATCCGCCATTTCTTGCGCTAGACTGCGCTCTGCCATGCTGGATCTGAAACATACCTTACTTAGCAATCTGTAACCAACCAAGTAACTATAACTACGATTAACTTAAACTGGATCTAGAGCTAGGATTAAACTGGATCTAGGAACTTTATCTAGACAACAGGATTATTCAGGGGACACATAAGGTTTCAAGTGCTGAATCGAGTAGTTCAGCACTTATAACTCAAATACCGCGAATAAAATTATCACAATGCAAGTATGGGTCTTAGGTGTTGGGTTTTCCTTTTTCTAGGCCTCACGTCAGGGCGCCAATTTATAACCTGATTTTTCATAGGGGGTTTCCGGGAACTTAAACCTCAGAAACTTAACGCGATACGATGGAGGTTTTAGGTCATACTTCGTTCTCTGTCCAACTCCCGGCTTCTGGTCTCAACAACAAAAGAGGGCGCCAGGTAATTTTTAATCTCTGGAACCACCAAACCAGGAATTTAATAATTTTTAATCGCTAGGCATTATCAAACTAGCAAAACATGAACTCGAGTTCAAAACCTAAACTTAAACTTAAACAAACAGAGACCAGGGGACCAGGGGCCGAACGGACAACGGAATGCTCCGGGGTTGCTCAGTGTGCTGGTTTGTGGAGAGGGGGCGTGTTTCGTGTAGGAAATGGACCCAGAATTTTGCGATAAATTATTCGGAACGCAAAATTTTATAAATTAAACCTTATTTATTCAATTGACCTTAAAACTAATTCACATGGTTCAAATAATGACCTACGGAGAAGCCAATAGTACAATACAGAATAAATGTCGCTATAGCTAGGCTACAGAATCGTTTCTTTACCAAAATAAATTATTACTGACTCGATTAAACAATTATAACTAAAAATACTAGAGCATGACTCGAAATTGCTTTACACTATGCTCGTTATTCTAGAGCTTCGTCGCTGGGACGCTATCTGATATCTCAAGACCAAAATGTATCAATTACCGCCTGAATTACTATAAATAATTAACTCATACCTGATTAAATGAATGCTGATGCCGATTAACACTGTTACCACTTATTTAAATAAAATATCTTAACTAAATAACTATTTCTGTAGCTCGAAAACCTCCAACTCAATCCAAGTCTGTAGCTGCGATCGCTCGCACGTCCGATCACTTCAAGCGATCGAAGGCGACCCTCTGAACGTCCGATGTGAACTGCATGGAGTCCCAAACTCGACTCCTCTCTACCTCTCCTCAACTCCAACTCAACTCTGAACACTCTCTTCCTCTCTATACTTTATTACTCGTCAACTCCATTTTGCTCTTAACTCAAACTACTAGCTCTGAGTACGGATATTCCTTTGCAAATTACAGAGCACCTAATTTTTGAATTTGGCATCTAAATAGCACCTAAAAAGTACCTAACTATGGCATTTTTTAATTGCGATTTCCTGACTTTGCGTTGCTGGCAAGACAGAGCTCACTAGTGGGGTCAGCGTGCGTCAACGGACCCTGGTAGGGGGTCTTTGAAACACACCTGCCGATTGGTCAATATATTTTTGGCACCCACGTCACAGGACCCAGACAGGCTGGCGCCGGGACCAAAGAGTTGTTCATGGTCACGGGTATTTTTAGGAATCAAGGACGGATAACGCACTTGGGTTGTTTACTAGGCTAGAAATAGATTTAACTGTAAAGAGGGACAAAGACAGAAGCTCTCATTTCCCATGTCTATTTGTGGGATCATGGGCATGGTGGTTGACTGTTACTACATATAATGCAATTAAATAATATGGAAATTTTTAAAATTTAAGCAGTTTTTAAGCTAATAGGGATGTTATAATACATTACTATGACTCAGTCACAATCACCATAGCAATATTGGATTGGATTGGATTTTCAGGCATTGGGAGGTTTCCCATTCGGCCGTTTGTGCTGGCGTAGCGTGGCTGCACCATAGCAACATTGAACCATAAAACATAAAATATAAAATTTTATCAAAGATTACAACACTTACCCTTAGATTACTACACAAGATTACTACACTACCAGCAGTCTGGACACTCGTGTCGACAAACAATATTTAAGTGGAACAACAGATAGATAGATAGATAGATAACAGCGGGCTTTCTTTTTTATACTGAGGAGATAAGCAAAGGGACGTCCCAGCTGGGAATTAGTTTTACTCTTGCACGTCACGCGACGTGTTATTCGAAAACAAGAGGTCAAAAATCAATACCGGGGGAGGCCCATCATCTTGTTTTTGTTATGTTTGAAGGGGAGGTCAAGCACAGGTTATAATTTAGTTTATAACTTAATGCAGATAGTTAGTATTATTCCTCAGAAGAAATACTATATACTGTGAATTTTTATATGGTTTTAATTGGTAATTTATTGGCTATTACAAGAGAATCTATGGTTTACAAGTTTAAAAATCAATAGCTTTTCCGATAATGAATTAATCTACTGATCAAAGTCCTGAGCTACGACTCCATCAGCTACGGAGCTCTCTGATGATTTTTCTAAGTCCTAAGCCCTTTCGTCTTCAGTACTCTACCTGTTACTGTAGGTATGCGCAAAATAGGTTATTACTCACTACACTTTTTAAAAAAACTGAATTTAAAAAACTGTATGCAACCTTAAAAAACATTTATACAGTAAATAATTTACACTAAATTATTTGCTGTGTTAACGTTCTCAAAATCACAAGCAGTTTTTTAAAATTCTTTGACAAATAGGCAAATACCGATAGCACTGATATTTTTATCCAACACTCGTTAACTGAAAATTTTTTTTTATGTCAAATACTCAGTAGTTTACTTGAAACTAATTGCTATAAGTGATAAAATTTAAAAAAAAAATATGTCATAAATCATTGATAATTCTGAACTATTAATCATCATAATCGTCATCATCACTGATATAAATAACCTCAATTGGCTCCTGTTTTTGTTGCTGCTGCTATCGTTGCTGGTGTTGCTGCAGCATTTGCTGCTGTAATCCTGGTGAAAACACTTCTTCACGACTGATGACATACGGAAAAGTTGCTGGGTCAAGAACAGCTTTGAACCAAACGGTCTTTTCCTCAACTATCACAGATTCGGCACAGACATTCGCAATAGTGATTTTTGCTCCATCCATGTCTCCAGTCAAAATGAATTGCCGTTGTAAAGCTAATCTCATAACGTCCATTAATACTGAACTTGAAAGTTCCATTTCCCATTCAACAGGTGATAGGATCAAATCAGTATCCAAGTTTGGAAGGGCCATGGTGGGTTTTCCTTTAAAAACAAAATCGAAAAAAATAATCAGTAATTTTTATCAAAATTTTTTTTAACAACCATTTAAAAATTCACAAAAAAAAGTTTTTTAGGTGAACAATTTGAAATAGCGAAAGCATATATAAACTTCAAACACTTCTCACCTGGATTTGTCAGATATAAACGATTTTCACGAAAAAAAAAATGAATGAAATCAAACTGGGATTCACTTTCAGAATACTCAAAATCAATTTGACAGAATTTAGTGTTTTAGAGGCTTAAAATGATATCTTAAGAATCGTAAGTTTCCAAGAATTCGATAATATCATCAATAGATAGTTGATCAGCACACTAACAAAAAATATTTGTCTGCTGTTTGAGAGCTTAAAAAAATCTTTAATGCAAAAGACTCATATTTCTCATGAATTACTACGTCAAATATGAAACTTCAGTATTATTTTATTGATATCTTTTTTTTTTTTTTTATTAAAAATTTGAGTGCGTTTGACTGCAACTCACCTGATGGTAAGTGATGATGCAGATGATGATGATAAGTGATGATCTTAATAAATACATGAGAAAAATAAACGAAAGTTGTAAAATTTTTTTTATTTCGTTTAGTTACATATTTGATGATTAAACTTAAAGACAATAGAATACTCCAATAATTCTAAATTAAATATGATATGAATAATTTTCCATAAACCATATTTTTAATCGCTGAACATTTTCCATTGCACAGTGATAGTCATCAAATAATATGTCACTGTGTTCCTTTCCCTTGTGCTGTTTACATTGTAAAATATTCGGTAATTTATTGATTGATGGACATCCCAGACATTCCAAATCGATGACTTGTTTCGTTGGACTGCAAAAAAGCTGAATCCACTCTTGTTTTTCGTGTCCCTTCACATAAATATATTGATAATCTCTGATGATGATATCAAGAACATCTTCAACATTATCGTAAGATATGGATCCACTGTCCCATGATAAACCATGAAATTTACCAATTAACCATGAATTCATTCGTTTATAATTATTAGGTAAACTGCTCCATTTACAGGGTGGCTTGAAATTTTTAGTGTGAAGAACGTTAGACTGATCAGGTGATTTATTGACAGTCAATGCTGCAAGCTCTTTCACCACAAAACGATTGTTCGGCATCCTGAAGCCTTAGACATCAATAATAATTTCTGCAGCCATTTTTTAAGGACACACAGATTAATTTCAGTCACTCACAAATAAATTACTGAATATTTTCTCAAAAAACAGTCCTTTATATGATTTAACACCTCTCTCACGTGTCATAAAAATTATTGTTTTTTCACACGTTCTTCAAGTTTTTTAAATTTTTCAGTTATTTCCAACAGTTTTTTTGCAAAATTTTGTTTTTCAGCACAATTTGGCCACGATACTTCTGCTCGCACAATATTAATAACTTCAAAATTTTTATCCAATGCGAGCACATCACCGATAAATTTAGCAATATTTTCAAAAGAGTAGTTGCAGAACAGATCTTTAACTATGTTATTAAAATTGCCTCGAAAACTTTTTCCAGCATTTTCGTGTATTTCCAAGAGTGTTTTAGGAAAATTCGTATCATTAGCATAGTTTAAACATGATGTTTCTGAACACAATTTTTGTAAGGTTTCAGAATTTTTATTCAATGCAATAATATTGATCACAAATTCACCAATATCTTCGGGAGGAATATCGCCAAAAAACCGTTCAATCAAATCATCAAAACCCTCACTAAAAGGCGGATTATTCCATAAAAAAACTGTTTCTTGTTCACTTAATTTATCCATAGTTTTTATCAAAGTTGTACTAGTGGCTAGATCTCAAAAGAGACTGATCAAAAACAGCAATTTTGAGAGTTAAAACCAAGTTGAACAATAAGCATATGGAGAGGGCTGTGGCGGAGTCGGCCACAAAGGGCGAACTTCGACACACACACACACACACACCGTACAATAAATCAAAAATTCCCACCCCAAAAACGAAATCTCCCCCGGATGGTAAAAAAACAGCCAATAAAACAGAAACCCACACCGACCGCCGGCAAAAATCGCCCTCCGTCGGTAAACAGGAATCTGACATTTGTTCAATTATATTTATCGACTGTCGGTAAATAGTCCGGAAACAAACCCTGAATCTGTTTTATCGGGGGGTGGGACACCCCCTGTTCCCCTACTTAAGAACATAATTAAACACAAAAATATTAATTTTTTTTCTAATCAATAAATTATAATAATTCGATTTTTTGTGCAAAATTTGTCTAATTTAAAAGTCATATATTGATAATTTCATTTTTTTTCCGACATTTATACTAATAAAAATAACAAATAATGTATTATATATATACTATTATACTACCAATAACTATATTTATTTATTTATTTAGGGCCAAGACACCATTGATAGACTTGATGGAAGCATTTCATCAGCCTAGAGTTAACGTTACACAACCTGTTGTTAATCCGATGAATATTGCACTCAATTACGCTCTGCCGACGAACCAGGGAAACGACCAAGGGTCAAGTCAAAATAATCAAGGCCCTCAACAACTAAACCGAGGATTTGGCATGAACGCGCAAGGTCACATGCCGCAGAATAATTTTCCTGTTGTAAATAATTATGGACTAGTAAATGTTCCGTTCAACCGTTGGAAAGAAATCAAAGACAGCGTCACGATGGCGAATATCATCTTTCCTCAAGAAGGAATCACTGCCAATGATTATATCAGTTCAATCGAAGCAAGAGCTCGTCGTGAGTGGTGGACTCAGGAGGAATAGTTCAAAGTAGTAAGTCACACTTTGAAAGGAGCAGCTGCTCGTTGGGTAGACACGAATTACTTTAGATTGCAGAAATTCTCACAGTTTAAAGGAGAGTTTAAAAGCGCTTTTGGAAGTCCGACCACAGATCATCAGATTATACTTGACATCAGTCAATTGAGGATGCAACCTGGTGACAATCCAACAGAATTTGTATTGAGCGTACAACAAAAATATCAGGCAATGCAGGTGCCGCCACCAGTCAGAGAACAAGTGGACTGCATTAGAAATCATTTAACGGATGAGTTGAGACTTATGGTTTTTTCACGTCAAGTTCACACGTATGAGGACCTTCTGAGTACTCTTCACTAGGCTGCAAGATGTTCTAGAGATGCAAGCCTGACCCAAACAGCCTTCTTCCCCTTAATAAGCTTTTAACCTTCTTCCCCTTAATAAGCTTCTAATGAAGTACTCCCCCTTAAATAATATCATTATTATCTGTAACTGCTGCTCTAAATTATTCGAGGACCTAACGGCCTATTCACACTCTGTTATCCCTCAACTAAGTACGGTAGTGAGTGATAGATGGTTTTGTATGAGGGGAAGTGGGTTTGACTCCAGTGAAGGTGAAATAAATAAATAGGTAGGTATAAATAAAAAATTAAAAAAAATCATAGGTTAAACCAAATTAAATATACCTGCCTACTTTGTAAATTATTGAAGTAAATAAAACGTAAAAGTGTTATAATTGTATGATTAAACGAACTAACAAGCCATATTTATTTATTATTTTAATAAAAGGCCAAGTTAGACAACTCAAATTCAATTTTAATTTTTCTTGATTACCTGTCTGCCAGAAAATTATCTTTAGTATTTATGTATGATGCATAAATCCAAATATTTCTTTCCTCACAAAATTGCCATATAAAATTGTATACCACCCATTTTGTTAATGTATGCTACTGCCGTGGTATTGTCAATCCTCATCAATATTTCTGAGATTTTGATATTTTTTGCAAAACATTGAAGACCAAGGAAGGCTGCTTTCAACTCTAAATAATTAATATGAAACTCTCCTTCCATATTTGACCATGAACTCGAAGTTGAATTTGAGTCGCATACTACACCCGATCCTATTCTTGAAGCGTCAGTGTGGATTTCTAATTTAAAGTCTTTATAGAATCCGCTTTGTTTACATTAGAGACCCACCATTTTAATTCTGAAAGTATGAGGTCACTAATTGTCATAAATGTGTCATAGTCATCATTAGATCTTAACCGAGATAGATATTTTTCCCTTTCCATTAATTTAGTGTAGGTCCATCCATAAGGGACAGCTGGACAAAGCGCGTTTATTGAGCCAAGTAATTGAGAAAACTCTTTTATCTTGCATTTGTCTTTTTTCTTTGAGAAAAAATGATTTTTTTTTCTTTTATGGCCATCCGTTTTTCTGATGGAACTGACAATGTGAGGTTTTTAGAATTAAGTTGAAATCCCAGAAACTGATAACTCTGATTAGGAGTTAGAACACTCTTTTCAAAATTTGCATCTCCAACTGAATAATCTCTGAATCTTTTTCGGACCGTGTCTGGGTTGGCATCGAGAATGGAGGTGGTTTTATAGTGAAAGGTACTTTAAAAACCTTTACCCACTCTAAAATAGTTGGGTCATCAGTAATATTTAGCCAGTTGTGTAAGAAATGTTTTACACGGCAAGCATGTACCTGAGTGTCTATCGGCGGTGCTTGGATCTCGTCGAAGGGTGATTGTATGTTTTTCGGTACATAGTTTCTTGATGTGGACGTCTCTTCGTTGTCTGACGTTGTAGCCCACCCCGAGATCGTTGCATCTGGTAGTTTTGGTACTTCGGTACTTGTGGTGGGCTCCTCCAGTTTAACTGTTTTTTCATATCATGTTGTGGTGCTTTTTTTTTGTCAATTCTTATTTGGGATCCTGTTTTTTCACAGCCTGTGTGGCCTTTATTTTGTCAGAGCAGTCGTTACCAAACAGAAAATTATCAGTATTTGAATCTTTGACCGCATCTTGAATTGTTTTAGCTGCTCCGGACAGTCTTGATAATGAATTTCTGCTGTCAGCTTAGCAGCATCATTTGTCTCTTCCACTAGATCCTTAGTGTTAATATTTCCTTTTAAAATTTGTGTCAGGGATTTTCCAAGGCAAGCCAGTACATTTCCCAGCATGTTTTGTCTATTTACAATGCGTTTGTCCCGTTTTATACATTCTTCTGACATTGACGCAAGGATTTATGGGTTCATGGCTGGTGCTATGGACCTTAAAATGTTTGACGGAGCTGAGAACTTTTCTAGGATTTTTTCCCTAGCTTCCTTGAGTCCTTTGGACATTATATAATTGTATCTTTTTACCAACTCTTCTCTTATTGGTTCAGCTTGTGTGCTTACCTCATCCCCTTCTCGTACCAGGGCTTCAAGAAGATCTGTCGGTAGTTCCATTTCAGTTTCTGTAAACAATAATGCTAACTGAAATTTATATTTCAAGATAATTTATCTATCCGCTGAGTGATATCGCTATTTAAGAGAAAAAAAGGAATACAAGCTTGTCTATTCGCAATGTAATAACACTGGCCTGAGCCTTGAGGATATTATAGTGTCCAGTACTAGCCGCAGAACAATGCAGCATTGTTCGCCCTTTAGTTGCCAGTGTTCTTTGTTCTGTTGACCTATTCCGTGACAATAACAGTAGACCATCCCAAACTATCGAAAGGAATGAGCACTATAAGTATCTGCACGCACGGGCCGTCACTTGTCATAAATTTTTGCAAACCAAAATAATGCACTACATAAGTTTATATGGCACAAATGCTATAGATCTTGATATTACTACGAAGGCAATTAGTGCTGAAATGAAAAAAGCGGTGGAACAACTACTTTCAATAATTAATGGCACCTCAGAATAAGCTTTCACATGTAAATCTATATTGTTCTGGAGGTATTCACATTGTTTCTTAGTAAATACACAATTTGAATGAACATAGTTGTTTATTTTTATTTTACCGAGAAATATAAAGATAATATGTCCCTGATAAGTACTTTATTCGGCTTAATGAGCGAAAGTCACAGCTTTGCTTTAATCATTCTTATGAACTGCGCAGAGGGCCACGATTATATCAATAAGAGACGAAATAGATCATCTCTACTTATCGAATTAATTTGAAGAGTTGTTTTATTGTTGATAAAGTAGATTTTCAATAACATCATATAAATAATATTAATGTTTTAAGATATCCCCTGAAATCTACTTTATTATCAAAAATCTACAGTGAAATAGTTTTGTAAAATGTCACATACAATTCCTGGCATAAAGTTATTACGTGCTAAACAGCGACGGGCACAAACATATAAAGTCGTGAACAACGACCGCAACTAGGTGCGCTAGGTGCTCTCTCACATCTATTACATTTCGTCGTGATTCTCCCTCTTTTATTCCTTCTACTTGGTTCCGTGCCGCGTTAGTTACAGTTCTGTTCTCGTTGCCATCCGCTGGTCTACCAGTGCTCTGAAATCGAAATTCTCTCTCAAGTCTAGTCCGAATCTCTCTTTCTAACCTAGCAGTCATTTTTTCCCTACTCTCACTCGGTCCTGTACTACCTTGGTTCTCTGTTAGTTCATTCTGCAACTCTCTCATAATATGTCACATTATCTATTACTCTCTCATATTCTCTCTTGCCCATCTTTCTTGCAATTCCCTAGCTTTTCTTTCCCTCCTTTCCTGCCTCGCTCTATCTATTTGCCGTCTCTGAAGTTCTCCCGCCATTCTCTCCTCAATCTCGCGTTGCAACGCTGTTTCGTTCTCTCTCGCACGCATTGCTCTCTCTCTCTCTCTAATCGTGCTCGTTCTTTCTTCTCCTCTAGCTCACGTTCTAACCTTCTCAGTTCTACTTCTTCCTCATCCTCAGATGAGTCGAGCAGTTGCTCGATCCCTAACTGATCCGCGGAACGCGACAATGAAGGGTTAAGACCCAGAGGTCTTCGTCTACGAGATGGGGTTGACTGGACAGAGTCATTGTGCTAGATGCGAACTTCGACATGTTCTAAATGCTGATTACCGGTCGCGGACACCTCAGTGTCTCCCTCGGAATGTTCTGCTGCTTCTAACCCTGCTAACAGGTCCGCGCAGCTACCTCCCTCAACACTCAGCGCTGTTCTTCTGTGATTTACATTAAAATTTCTTAGTAATACTCTTAGCTCGGCCACTGTTGCGGCTGGATTAAAATCGACTTGAAATTTGGTTAGTTCGGCAATAATATCTGCTTTCCTCAGACCCCAAACATATGAGGTACGAGTATTTATTGGTGTCTGATCGGGATTCATTTTTACTGAATAAACTATCAAAGTAATTATCGTAAATAGACAAAAGTACTTAAATAAATAACAAAATTACCTCTCAGCTATACTTGATTTTACTGGCTTCAATCTTCGCGAGCTCTTCCCTTGAACATGTGAACACAACGACGGTTGGAATACTACTGACAAAAGATTTCTCGTTTTTCTAGGTTACGTTATGGTAAGAACAAAACTGTGATTTCTACTTTAAATTCTCGTATGGTCAGAGTAAGTTTCAAAATTCTACTGTACCGACTGACGGTGAGTTACCCTCTGTTGCACACAACGAAACTAAACTAAATGTGCTTCTTACCTATTATTAAATTTTCCCGCTGCTTTGTAGAACTAATCAAATCGTCACCGTAACAAATATTTCCAGATTGTGTTTCAGCAATTGGTTTAAATTCTCGAAGTGAACTGGATTTAATTAGCCGCTTTTTTAGACTGTAACTATACTCGTCAACTGACCGTGAGGTCGTGTTGAATGCTAAAGGGAGTTGCAACGGGATATATGCTTCGTTGTGTTTCATTTAACTTTGATTACACCTTTATAATAATGCTTTTAAGACCCTGTTCGAGCGCCAAAATTTACCTGTAACTTTATGGAAGGCTGGCAGGGCTTACTTTGGATTTAACAAAGTCCCCTCACGAGTGGATAGCTCGTCGCGCCCAGAGTCGGGTGTAAGGATCGCGTAACCTACAGATAAACTATATTAAAGTAACCTAATCAATAATAAAATCGGTGATTTTTATTATAACTGCTTTTATTAATACTAAAATGATAGATAAAACATATGAGCTGGTCAATAAGATAATTAAAATAATCCAACGAATTAATCGTACAATAAACCAAAATACCACCTTTGACATAACTTATGTAATAAACTGTAACAGGGTTCGTTATAATTCGTAAACACCCGAATAACGGTAATGCTAGACGCAGCCCTGGGCGCGTTGATTCTCAGGTAATAATAGAGAGTGGGGATGGTAGTGAACGGGGCCGGTGGCAAGCCTGGGACACGAGAAACGCAGCGTGGGCATTAGAGGTTGGTTTCCGGACACAGCAACAGCGTCGGAAAAACAAGGCCAACCTTGTTGGGAGAAGTTTGACGAGTTGAGGTGAACGGGACCAAGGCAACAACACCCAGGGAAAACGTACCAATTTCACCAAGAGCTTGACGTAGGAGAGGCAGGGAGACAACTGTACTCCGAATTACTCAACTCGGTGACAACTTTGCTAAATAGAGCGTCTACTATTAACTATATTTCTTTGATACGTACTCACTACTGTACTCAAAATTACTCAACTCCATTTCATTTGTACTCAACTCCATTTCATCTGTACTCCACTGCAAATTCCTAACCAAGTTGTATACTTTCAAACACCAATCGCATTCCTTCTGTATTCAAGACAACAGTACTCGATGCTGAGTTTACTCAGTGTTGAGCGGGTAAGAGAGCAAATGTTGGTAAGTTAGAAGCAGACTCGACGATAATTACCATGTGGGCGTTGCATGAACATGTCAAAATTATCTTAAAATGATCTGCCAAAATAGTATTAAAATAATCAATTGTATCAGAGTAAACATTGTAGCATCTTTGAGAATACTCTTCACTTATTGTCTCTTCTCTCAAATCATTGAATGAATGAGCTACTGAATTGACAAAATTTTGTAGGGTATTGATAAGCCCACTGGATCGATCCATTTTAAACTGTCACTCAAAATTGATGGCTATCAACTGTTCGACAAAATATTTTCAATCACGTAATATACTTTCTTGACTCAGTAAAAAGATTATTTTTTTTATATGTTTCCGCTTTCTCTTTGTCTGCTACTCCAGACGTGAGCGAAAGATCTGAGTTAAATCACTGATTGAAAAAATTTTGACAGCTTGTCTTTATATAGTGGTAGAAATGACGCATTAATAGCTAATTTTAAAAAAAATACATCGAATTTGAATTAACAAGAATTTAAATGAAATTTTGAAGCTTACTTTCAGTATTTCAATTTTAATCATCGTAAAATTTCTGTTTACTTATGATATGAAAAAACATAAAAATAATTGTATTTGTATAATTAAAACAATAATAAACTTTTTACTATAGGAATACATATACCTTTTTTAATTATTTTATTTAATTTAACATTCTTCTTCGAATTTTATACTGCGTATAATAAACTAATTTCGAGTAGTTGTGAAAATATTTTTATTTTTTCTTGTGAACAGGCTTAAAAGTTTCGTTTTCACATAACATAACTCCAGTTAAAAAATGAGCTCTTAATATTGATATTAAAGTTGTCCTCATCGCATTTTTTTTATTCCCATAAGAATAACATAGGAAAGCTTGTTTTTTTTTCTTTTGATTTTTATACCGTATAAAGGACTAATTAAATAATAAATCTCCATAGTGATTTTTATCGAGAATTGAATGCTCTACAACATGAACTGAAAATATTTTTGATTAGTCAACGCGTTTAAAAGTTATTCAATGTAAAAGTTCAATTTTACAAAAATTTGATCTCATTTTGAATATTATACCAAAACTGTTTAAATGTCAAAATAGGGATAAAATTTTCTGGTGAACATAAATTTGATTTTCAAAAAAAAATTTTGTAACTTGTCAAAATTAGGAAATTAAATTTTTTTCGAAATCCTAAAAATTAATGTTTGCCATTAATTTTTGGGCTTAAAATTTTTGATATAATACTTCAGACATATCTAAAGAAATCATAAAATTTTCAGAAGGGTGTTATTTGTTTTTTCAAAAATTTGAATTTTCAAATTTTTAAAGAAAAATAAAATATTTTGTGAGTTTGACACGACCTACCTACCTACAAGCAGGTACGTGTTTTGACTTGCTGAATTCAAATTTGGGGTCAATTTTGACTGTACATCCCTAAAATCTCGATTAAATTGCAAAAAATGCAGAAAATAGCGAAAATTTGGTGTTTTGGTAATGAAAAAAGTTTTGTTGTACTCGACAAAGCCTGATTTTCATGTCTCTTGATTTGTTGAGTCGAAATCTGCTGTGTATTTGAGTCGGTAGCCGTTTAAAGTCTTAGTCAATTGCAAAGAACCCTCGAATATAGTCTTAAATAGCAAAATAGCAAAATAACTGCAATTCAATTGATGAACACAAACGTTTAGGCCCGAACTAGGAAGAACTTTTATGTATTTTGATCTGCTGAATCTAAATGTTAAATGTATTGGAGCTATAAAACTACAAAATTTTGAGAAATCGCAGAAAACCGATAAAATTTCGAATAGTTGCGGTTTGAAAAATAGAAAAAAAAAACTGTGAAACATCATTCGAAACATTTTTTGTATTTTTTTCGAGCATGAAGTGGAAGAGTAGAATCTAAAAATCATAAAAATTTCAAAGTTTGGAAGAGAAGGTATATGCACTGAAGGCACAGAACTTCATTTTAGAAACTTTTAACATAACCAAAACGCCGAATTCTCGCTATTTTCTGCATTTTTTTGCAATTTAATCGAGATTTTAGGGATTTACAGTCAAAATTGACCCCAAATTTGAATTCAGCAAGTCAAAATACGTACCTGCTTGTAGGTAGGTCGTGTCAAACTCACGAAATATTTTATTTTTCTTTAAAAATTTGAAATTTCATGATTTCTTTAGATATGTCTGAAGTATTATATCAAAAATTTTAAGCCCAAAAATTAATAACAAACATTAATTTTTAGGATTTTGAAAAAAATTAAATTTTTTTCCAAAACTTTTTTTTGAAAATCAAATTTATGTTCACCAGAAAATTTAATCCCTATTTTGACATTTAAATAAACTGTTTTAACAAAATGGGATCAAATTTTTGGAAAATTGAAATTTGACATTGAACAACTTCTAAACGCGTGGACTGATCAAAAATATTATAAGTTCATGTTGTAGAGCATTCAATTCTCGATAAAAATCACTATGGAGATTCATTATTTAATTAGTCCTTTAAACGGTATAAAAATCAGAAGAAAAAAAACAAGCTTTCCTATGTTATTCTTATGGGAATAAAAAAAATGCGATGAGGACAACTTTAATATCAATATTAAGAGCTTATTTTTTAACTGGAGTTTTGTTATGTTAAAACGAAACTTTTAAGCCTGTTCACAAGAAAAAATATTTTTTTTTTGAATCACCTTATTCTTATCTTATAATTAAAATTTGCAGTACATTCATGAAAAATATCATTGACTGACAAATTATGAATAGAAAATTATAAAAGATTACATTCAAATTCATATCGTAAATATGAATTTTTAAGCTATGCTAATACCAAACAACATCTACTAAGATTGGTCGTCAAAGTTTCGTTATTCGATGAATTCACTTCGTTTCCAAAAAAATATAATTTTTATAAATAATTTTAAAATTATTATTATGGCAAATTGCATTGCGTTACATATATGAGAAATATTATTAAATACATCTAGATTAGGAATTAAAAATTATAATAGAATAAACATTCCATTAAATTTCGTATTTATAGTTTTTAAGCCATGATAATCCCACACTACAAATTAATACCTACCACTATTAAGATTAGTAATCAAAATATCATTAAATTGATTAATCGATGAATTTATATCAATTAGGTGGCATATAATGTTATAAATTTCCGAAAAAATATAATTTTCATAAATAATTTTAAAATTATTATTATGACAAATTCCATTGCGTTACATATATGAGAAATATTGTTAAATACATCTAGATTAGAAATAACAAATTATAATAGAATAAACATTCCATTAAATTTCGTATTCATAACTTTTAAGCCATGATGATCCCACACTACAAATTAATACCTACCACTATTAAGATCAAAATATCAAAATATCATTAGAATATTAGAATCAAAATATCATTAAATTGATTAATCGATGAATTTATATCAATTAGGTAAGATATATAATGTTATAAATAATTTAAGACAGAGAACTACTGTGACTTTATAGAACGTTTTCCAGCCTTTACTGTACTGACATAAGCCCAGGCATTAAGGCTGGGCCGTACTCAATGTATTTTCAGAATTTTCATTTTTCTAATTACCTTTTCAATGAATTTTGGAATCAAAAAATTCAAAGTTTCCGAATAAGAAAATATGACAAGCTTACTTGGAAGCCTAAGATAACTTTAATTAAAACTCCATTTATTACGGCCCAGCCTTAAAGTACACATAGAAGACTGGTTACATATATATATATATATATATATATATATATATATATATATATATATATATATATATATATATATATACTAATGTGAATGTTTTAATTTTCAAATTACAAGTTAATCGATTATATACAATACAATATATAAAATTTATATAGCTAAATTCATGGTATTCTAGTATTATAAATTACATATAAATGCGCAAAACCTTCTCGGACATCATTCTGCATATTGGACAGCGTTCACGTGCTCTGCCTTGAAATAATGTTGGCTTGCATATAAGGCATATGCACAAATGCCCGCAGTTCACAAATGCCACCGTAGCATTTGTTTTGAGGCAGTAAACACACAACGGTTGTGATTGTTCCGAACGAGGTCCTGCTGCTGCTGCATTGTAGTTGGATGATGATGTGCTGGCTATACCCAAACCATTTCCACCTTCATCTTCATCTTCATTTCCTTCCAATAAATTTTGTCTGGTGTTCCTATGTGTAACCATTGACGGCGGATGACTAAAAATAAACAAAATTGTAAGTAAATAATTGAAACGTTAATTGTCAATAAAAAATAAAATTATAAAATCCAAATTGTACCTGTTTAGATTGCGGTTAAGAGCTTCTTCAGGAGGAGATGAAACAGTGCTGTTAGAATAACTTGAGGGCACCGGCGTCGTGGTTTCTCTCGTGTGTCCGTTGTGTGCATTTATAACAACCACCCCGCCATCATTCCATACCCAAAGTCGACAAGAACAGCCGCTTACATTTTTAAAAACACATTCATACCGCTTCAATAGCGGTGTGCGATTAATGAACTGGAATAAAATTCCATCGTAACGCACATCGCTACCACCGGAGTCTTCCAGAAGTGGATCGGGAACTTGCATAATCTGTTTTTTAAAAAAAAACAAATGCTAAGTTACAATAGAACCTTCAAATTATATATAAATATATAAATTGAAATTAATTTTTAAGAGTAAAAAAAATAAAAGACTCGACTGGACCTGGGTGAAGGTAGGACTAAATGTTTTATTTTTATTTTTAAATAAGTACAGTGCTCTCTCCCTTAATGTTAACTCTTTAATGTTCTGGGAACACTTTGAATCTTGGTGTGAGTGAAACGAGGATAGCGCCAATCACAGTCCGTTATGCGTCTGTGTGAGAGACGGTTTAGTTACAATAGTATATTATGTTCATGCGTCCCTTTCTACTCTCTCACTTAAAGAAAAAGACGTATGGCTTAAATTTAGAGCCGGGATTCAAGGCCGAACATTAAAGGGTTAAACGAATCAAGTATGGCTGACTTCGACGTAAACAGCGTTCTTGCCTGTCCATTGATGTCGTGATTGGTTAAGAAATAAAGCAGAAGGGATAAGACCGGCCTTGAGAGTCGCAGTTTACTTAATATCATTATTATTATTATTATTATCATCGTATTATTGGTGGTTATATTCTGTCAATAACTCTCAAACAATTGAAAGAAACAATGTATAAGCGTCGAGTTTAAAGCGTACAAGCAATACGAGTAAAATGAACGAGTTGAATTTTAAATTTTGACGGTATTTTTCCCAGTCAGCCAGTTATCAGTTGGCTAATTAACGCGGAGTGCCACGGATAAATGGCATAATTGTACGGTTGTGGCGGCTCACAATCGTCCCTTCTATATCTCGTCGGGACTCTAAGACCAAGGGGGTGGTTCGGTCAATTGACGCGGAGTTCCACAGAAAAACGGCATGATTGTACGGTTGTGGCGGCTTACAATCGTCCCCTCTATATCACGTCGGTACTCCAAGACCATGTCAGTATAAATTATAAGGATAAGAGTATGAGTGAGTTTATTTTCTAAGTTATTTTGTGATAATAAACACAATTAAATAATTTGTTATTTCCAGACCCGGCCTCCTATTCTCTCTCTTTCCCTGTAACAGATCTCGTGCCGTTCTTTCGGTTTCCAGGTGGCCGATTATCTTACTTGTTTTATTTCAGTAACCTGGTGGCGCCCGTCAACTCGAATAAGATCTTGCGGTTGAAAACCAAATTTCCAGTTACCTTTAGTTTAAATAATTTCGAGTAGAGTAAATTCTGTAAAATATTTAGTCTCAGTAATTTTTATTCGCTGTTTGGCGGCGGCCTAATAGCGGGGAAAACTACCCCGTTACACTGGCGCCCAACTATGAAAAACCCCAAATGAGAGAGATGGGAAGGTTTGGAGAAAGTAATTGTGTGATAAAGTATTTATTCTAACTTAAATGAGTTGTTGTGAATGTGTTTTGTTGTTTTAAATTTGAAACGAAAATTTTTAAATTATTTTATAGAGGCTCAAGCCGAGGATTATTTTTTCCTCTCCATTTCGTAAAGATTAAATCGCAGTCTATGACTAGATTCCACACTTACGTGTGTCTTTTATCAACGTCGTTAAGACCTAAAATAAATATTTTTTTCTGAGCATAAGATTAGAGATTAGTTAAAATTCTCAAATTTCACCACCGAGCATTGCTTCGGGCGGTGAGGGACGGGTTTTTTGGTGGGGTTATTTACTGTAATGTTTCTGTTGAAATAGACTGTACTCAGTCAATTTAGGCACTTGCGCAAACCTCTGCATTCACTGACATTTATATAGAAAGAATTTCTTTTATTACGAAACATTTTACAGAAATTGTCCACCCTCAATTCAAAACTAGGAACAAGTGCGTGTATTATGCATGTTTATGTACTTTGCGTTTTATATACTTGCAAACTAATATATTCAGTATTCCGTAGTAATGGATCGTCTACAGGGAATGAGACTAAGGTCTCAGGGACGTGTAGAAGACGAAGAGAGAGACCAATGACGTGTTTCGTTCGGCAGAGGCAGAGGGAGAAGAACACCGTCACCATTATTAACACCCGGGACACATAAAAATGTGCCTGCGGTACCAACACAAAATCTTGAGACAGACAGACCTGCGGGAGTACAGAATATTAACCCCGGGCCTGATCATCAACAAATTTCGGTGGCAAATCGTCAATTAACAGGCTTACCACCGCACAATGTTTCAAGAGTATCTAGCGGAGGAAACCCTGGCACTAGCGGGTTAAATTTCAGTAATATCAGAAGAAACAACGCTAGTACCCCAGCTACGGTCAGGTCTTCAGCGACCAGCGGTACAGATACACAGCCTAACTCATTAAACTCGTCCGGATCGGCGACTAACCTTGATGAAATTATTGCCCGCACTTATATCGTTGTAGAAAATTTGTTGGCTAGCAGAAACGGAGGTGCAAATCACTCTGGAGACAACACGGAGTCGTACAATGTGACAGATGGGTTTAACCGATTAATTCAGCGCAGCGAACAAATCAGAGAACAACAGCAGGAATTGGTAATCAGGCACAATCGAGTACTAGATGAACGAGATGATGTGCGTCGACAAGAAGAACAACAACGGGAGCTACAAGAGCTAAGAGCCAGCTTACAGCAGCGCACGAATGCAGGTTTAAATCAAGAACAGAGGGACCAGCAATCACGCGCGGAACAGTTACAAGAACAAGAAGCCCGTTTACGTAGTTTAATGGAACAACAGGAACGAGAACTTCAGGCAAATCGTGATCCCATTGCGCGTAATGAGTCACGACACTCGGATTCAAACACAGCTTCACAGAGTCAAGGAGAAGTTTGTGAGGCGGTTTTCGCAGCGGTTCAAGACGAAAATCGGAGACCAACACATACTGCTCAACAACTAAATGGTCGAGCACCATTAATAGACTTAATGGAAGCATTTCATCAGCCTAGAGTTAACGTTACACAACCTGTTGTTAATCCGATGAATTTTGCACTCAATTACGCTCTGCCGACGAACCAGGGAAACGACCAAGGGTCAAGTCAAAATAATCAAGGCCCTCAACAACTAAACCGAGGATTTGGCATGAACGCGCAAGGTTACATGCCGCAGAATAATTTTCCTGTTGTAAATAATTATGGACTAGCGAATGTTCCGTTCAACCGTTGGAAAGAAATCAAAGACAGCGTCACGATGGCGAATATCTTCTTCCCTCAAGAAGGAGTCACTGCCAATGATTATATCAGTTCAATCGAAGCAAGAGCTCGTCATGAGTGGTGGATTTAGGAGGAATTGTTCAAAGTAGTAAGTCACACTTTGAAAGGAGCAGCTGCTCGTTGGGTAGACACGAATTACTTTAGATGGCAGAAATTCTCACAGTTTAAAGAAGAGTTTAAAAGAGCTTTTGGAAGTCCGACCACAGATCATCAGATTATACTTGACATCAGTCAATTGAGGATGCAACCTGGTGACAATCCAACAGAATTTGTATTGAGCGTACAACAAAAATATCAGGCAATGCAGGTGCCGCCACCAGTCAGAGAACAAGTGGACTGCATTAGGAATCATTTAACGGATGAGTTGAGACTTATGATTTTTTCACGTCAAGTTCACACGTATGAGGACCTTCTGAGTACTCTTCACGAGGCTGCAAGATACTCTAGAGATGCAAGCCTGACCTCAACAGCTAGGAAAACGAAAACTCCAGAGAGAACACGTTTCGGAATGATCCAGACGGCGGCGGAGGAGATTGAGTTTGTTGAGGAAGAACCAGAGTTGACAGCACTTAACGCGTTGCGTATGCAAAATCCCATCAAGTACGATAGCAGATATGGAGTATACCGTTGACCTACCACTCCTTTCAACAAAAACAGAGGTCAGAATCATTGTAGATTCGTCTCAAGACAACTAGTTCCGGCCACACAATCATCTTGCGAGTATTTAGCTGTCCATCAATCGCAAATGGTTATTCCGGTTACTCCGCAGCAACAAGTCACTACCCCGGCTACTCAATCTACAGCAGATTATGCAGCTTCACGTCAGCAGACGGTAACAATACAAAATCCTCCAGCTACAAGTCATTGGTTGACTTGTGCTGAGAAATCCACGCTTGTTACGTGGACCAAGTTTGTGTTTTAATTGTGGGGAGCCGGGGCATGTGTTTGAGTCTTGCCGTAGCCCTCGCAGACCACTTTGCAATAATTGCTGGGGGGTCGGCCATACACGGGAGGAGTGTCCGTGCATTAACCTTGATAACGGACTCCAGCTACAGTCAAATAACAGCTCTGACCAACAACAAAAAAATGCGTAAAGGGAGCGCGGTTGTTTTCCACGTGCTCACCGGAGTACTCTGAGGATTAGGGAAACGATAAATTGGGGTCGTCGAGTGGTAGATGTAAAAATTTAAAAATCCCGGAGTGTGCGGTAAAAGAAAAACCCATTTTCCGGGATCAAGATGCCAATAAAAAGATTTTGGTAACCTCAGCAAGTGCGGTAAAAGATACACTCACTTCTGATGGTACATTATCTTCAAACAAAACAAAATCTGGTGATAGAAGTTCTAATATTCATCAGAATTAATCCAGTGTACAGATATTAAATGAACTATTTTGCTCGCACGATATTGTAAAATGTGTGAGTTTGTTAGAAAACCCCTCGTCGTTCAGATGAAGCTGATTTAGATTTTCGCGGTATGACACATTTACATATGTTGTCTCAGTGTATAGAAGAAACACCCGAAGATGGAACAGAATCAGAGGGCGAGCGGGAAGAAGAAGTAGATATGCAACTTGAACCTGTAAAATCCAGTCAGTCTAATATTCCAGCTAACGCTCAAGCAAGTTTTCTACCGGCTGTTCTTTAAGAAAAACCCCTTGCAGCTTCATTTATACATCGTCTGGCATCCAGACGTATATTTAAACCAGCACTGGTACACCACCGACGGAAACGTCACGTATTCCTGTGTCAGTGTGGATATTTGGGGTTAAATTGCAAGGAATTTTGGATACTGGTAGCGAATTGTCATATATCAACGACACGGTATATGAAGATATCAAAGAGTTAGCTGCTGGTGAACTACAGAATGATCAGACAATGAAAGGTGTGCTTCTTGCTGATCACTCTTCTTACAAAAGTAAGGGTGGAGCCCCCTTCATTATTCAGATCGGTTCAGTTGCAGGGAATCAATATCTCAGCATATTACCGGGGTTAGGTTACTCTCTGGTACTCGGAATGGATTTTATGAGAGATTTTCGTGTTCAGATTGACTGTGGAAATCGCTCTTGGAAATTTGCAGATGCACCAGAAGTATTTCCGTTCTTGCCAATAAAATGTAATGATAATAAGACACGTGTATGCACGGTTTCTTCGACTCAAGAAAAAGATCTTTAAAGATTTTTAGAACGGGACTTAAAAAAGTTTGAAGAAGTAAAAGAGATTGGAGAAACGTCAATAATAGAACACGAAATAGTTGTGGAGCTTGGAGCAAAGCCAGTCCGGATCAAGCCATATCGTAGAAGTCCAGTTGTGAGTGAAGAATTGAATAAACAGATAGATGAGCTGTTAGAGAAAAACTTCATCAGGCCCAGCTACAGCTTATGGCCGTGTTCTCCACTGATGGTCGCTAAACCAAACAACAAATGGAGATTCTGTGTGGATTATAGACCAGTCAATAAAGTAACAGTTCCACCGGCTCACCCACTTCCAAACATGCTCCGGATTCTGAGCGCTCTTCATGGTGCAATATACATCACAACAATGGATTTAAAAGAGGCTTTCCATCAGATCTACATGGAAGAGAAATCTATTCCTCTCACGGCTTTCTCGGTTGAAGGAAAAGGTCAATTTGAGTGGCTCCGTATGCCGTATGGGCTTGTCGGAGCTCCAAGTAAATTTCAAAAAGCCATGGACACTGTCAAAGCAAGATTCTGCTGATTGTTAGTTGACAGAAATCTTCCAACCAAGTGGGCAGAACAAGTATTTGCCTACTTGGATGATTGGATAGTCATCAGTGAAACGTTCGAGGAACATTTGCAAATCTTGGAACTACTTTTTTAAAGTTTTCCGTGAATTTGGCCTACTCATCAATCCAGAGAAATGTAAATTTTGTAGAGATGAAGTGAAATTTCTTGGATTCGTGGTTAACGAGAGTGGATTGTACCCGGATCCAGACAGAATCGCTCCTATTGTTAATTTTCCGACCCCTACAAACAAGAAACAACTGAGAAGTTTCCTAGGTCTCATAAACTTGTACCATCGCCATTTAAAAAACGTTGCTAAGGCTCAAGGTCCGTTAAATAAATTGACTTAAAAGATTTAATTAAAAGATCAGACATTCATAATTTTAATACAAGAGGAAATTACAAACTGACGATGCCTACTGTACGGCTGACAAAAACTCTCAAACAAGGAATCCCACTAAAAATAATGATGTACAATAAACTACCTAAACTAATAATGGATCTTCCTAAGCTAGAGTTCAAAGCAAAATTGAGAGATTTTTTTCAAAAACATGCATATTACTCAGTAAATGAATACATGAATGAAATAATAACAGATACTCATTTTCTCAAATAGATTGCGAGAGAACATGAATGTGCTATTAAATGTAATTTATTAATTAGTATCTTAGTTAATATGTTAATATTTAAGTTTGTAAAATTGACCTGCCTCTAAGCAATGTTCATTGTTGCCTGGTGAATAAATGACTATAAATGACTATAAATGACTGGTGTTAATAGTGAGTGGAAATGGGGGGAAGAAGAAGAAAGGTCTTTCCAAGAATTGAAAAGAGCACTGATCGACGCAGAGTCACTAATTACGCCAAAACCAGACTGGCCGTATTTGTTATATACAGATGCTTATGATACAGGTCTCGGTGCGTTCTTAGTGCAAAAGGAACCTGGAACTCACAAGGAGCATTTCATTATCTGTCTCAATCGTCAGCTTCGCGGTGCAGAAACCAGGTATACAACTACAGAAAAAGAGTGTTTAGCTGTAGTTTGGGCGGTGAGGAAACTTAGATGTTATCTGGAAGGCGCTCCGTTCACAGTAGTCACGGATCACGCTTCCTTGATGTGGCTGCATTCGCTGAAGGACCCCAATGGCCGTTTAGCACGTTGGGCAGTAGAGTTATTCTCCCACCAAGTCACCATCAAGCGTCAACGCGGTACCACAAACGAGGGACCTGATACTTTGTCTCGCTTGTACGAAGACGACGCTCCTGAAGACTGGATGGAGATTAGAGACAGACTACAAAAAGCCAAGTTTTTACATTTACAAACACTAAGTTGGTATGACCTGAAATTTAATAACGTCAGAAAACACCCGAGGAACTTTGATGATCGGAAAATTGAACAAGACCAACTTTATTATAGGAGACCAGATCCTCTTAAAGAATAAAACTGAATCTAACTACGGGTCACGGGTTATACTTCGTTCTCTCTCTGACTTTTGGCTCCTGGTCTCAAATAAAATAGGGCGCCAGGTAATTTTTATTCACTGGAATTACCAAACCAGTGGTAAACATAGCGGGATAATTTTTATCGCTAGGTATTATCAAACTAGCAAAATCTTAAAACTAAAACGCAACAAAACGGAGACCAGGGGACCAAAGGTCAAATAGAGAAAACGGGATGCCTCGGGGTCGCTCAGTGTGCTGGTTTATGGAGAGAGGGCGTGATTCGGGTAAGGTGGATCCATTGCTGTGAATAATCTTACTCGCAACGCAAAACTTCATAAATTAATCCTTATTTATTCAATAATTCTTAAATCTAATTAACAAAACTTTAACTAAAGTTCTAATGGGAGCTACTGGAGCCGTACAGAACATAATGAACGCTATAGCTAAGCTACAGAACCTCCTTCTTTAACAAACTAACTGATCGATGACTTAAATTAATAATTACAATTAAAGAAAATATGGAAATATGACTCGAAATTATTTACATTGAAATCTGTGCTCTATAAACTTCACTATCGGGAACGCTATCTGATAGCTCAAGACCAAACTATGACGTTACTTCTCAAATTACCATAAATATCCAACTCTCATACCTGATTAAACAAATGCCGATGTCGAGTACCTCTTAACTAATTCAAATAAGCTGTTTACACTGCATTAAATAAAAATTATTACTCTGTAAGCTGATCTGTAGCCCAAAACCTCAATCTGAACCTGTAGCTGCAACGCACGTCCGATCACTCCAAGTGACCGAAGGCGACTCTCTGAATGTCCGATGTGAACTGCACGGAGTCTCAAGCTCGACTACTCTCTACCGCTGCTCAACTCCAACTCTTTCCGAGCACTAACTCAACACAAACTATTCTTTTCTATACTCTATTACCCATTAACTCAATTATTCTAACTCAAATAAACTCTAGCTCTGAATACGGATATTCCTTTGGTGGATGCTCTCCAGGAACTGACTTTAGCTGGGATCAGACTTAACTAAAAGTGACCTGCGGCTTCCACAGCCGAACAAGGGCCGTACTTTTCCTCTGAGGTCTGCCAAACATAACTCAAACTTAAACAAAGACTTAAATTAAACTTAAATTAACACGACCAACGGTTTCCACGACGATAACGGTCACTGTTATCGCCGAGTCCTACCAAACGTAAACGTAACTCAACGGATCCCCAGTTGCTTCGGCCATGTTCCTCTACAGCGGAGCGCTGGCATCTCAGCCAGAACTTCGCATTCCACCTGGAAGTCTCAAAGGGTTAGACTTGCGTCTATCAGGAGAAACTGGGTGACTTAATGTCCCGCTCCACAGTAACTCTGACTTACCCACGTACTCAGCAGCTCCAAAACTCTCTAGCTCAAACTCCATCAACTCCATAAAATCCATGCCTAACTCAAACTCTATTCTCCCACTTGACTCTAAACTTGACTCTACTCTCAAAATCAATCTTAAATCTTTTACTTTTAATTCTGTATTCTGACTCTAACTGTAGCACTCGTTACTCGGCATCAGCTCTAACTTTACTCTGAAATTAACTGTACTCTAAATTTAATGACAATTAGTCGGTACCCTGATATTTGGTCTTGAAATATCAGTTATAGCTTACAAAAACTCGTTGGTGCTTGTGACGTTCACTTTGCGTAGACCCCGGTCGATAAAATAACGTCACAACTCCTCCCTCCTCGGGGATGATTCCGCTACGCCGGTGTTATCCTCTGCTAGAGCGTTGATGGAGTTGACTCGTTCCCAAACCGCTCATCACTGGACTGGGTCTATTACTAACTGACTTCCATCTTTGAGCGTGGCTGGCTGGACTGCACGCTCCTGTCTCCGCTCGATCCTGTAACTGGTTCCTGGCGAGTCTTACGACTCGCGTACCTTCAAAAAAAAATTATGTTGTGGTTTTGAAACCACCTGTAGCGTGTTTTACTCAACAAACTTTATGTAGCGATGGCCGTTGGCCGTACTGTATACCCGTATCTAAGCGAGGGCTATCTCCTTTTCCTGTAACTGTGACGAGTCTTAAACTCACTGTAGCTGGTTGACATACTGCAACTCGTGGATCGGGCCTTACGAGGGGTCCCTGGGTGACCTATGTCCCTTGCCTCTCCTTGGAGCTTTTGGCAACTGCTCCCGTGGGACATTGCCTCCGTATCATCTCATGTACGGCCCCATCGCTCTCCACGATTGGCTGCAGTGTGGGCACGTCTTCGCAGTCTCTCCGGCTCGCCCACACATCTGGCAAAAGAGTCTCCTGGCTTCTGGGCACTTGCTGTAGGGGTGGCCCTCCTTACGGCAGTTCCAACATTTCCGTGGCTTGCCGTACCAGGTGAAAGTCCGCTTGTCTTCCTGGCCATTAGGCTTGGAGTTCTCTCTACCTGTAGCGTCGCGAATCTCCTCCTTCTCTGGATCTGCATCTCGGCGTTGGGACCTTGCTCGGTCTCGTGTTGCATGGTCCTCCTCCTTATCTGTAGCTTCTGAATCCATTTCCCGAGCTCTCTTGAGACGCTCACTGGCTGAGGTCGGCGGTCTCAATGGTAGTCTCTCATCTGGCCTGCGTATCAGCACGTGTGAAACAACCTTCGATTGGTGCTTTGGTGGATCGCGGGGCTTTCCTCCCTGGGCGTCCTTCAAGTTTGACTGGCTGTGAGGCGTCCGGGTCGGTTGCTAGGTTCTCTCACCACTGGTACTCGGATTTTTGCCCGGGAACTGGAGCTTGGAGTTGAGTGTTCTCTCCACAGTGACTTCCATCGGTATTTCCTGGGCTTCGGTCTGTGTACTTGCGTGACTCGTTGGTGGACCTGCTTGAGTCTCGGCATCTTGTTTGGGTGGACCGGGTTGCGTTTCTTCACTCATGCGGATCTTGTAGCCTGATAATTTCTGGAGCGGGCATGTTCCGTTGGCTCGATGACTCATTCGGACCACCATTGTTCCTAGCGCATTCAGGAACCCTGGCCGGTAGTGGTCTAACCACCTCATGTAACCAGCATATGGGCGGATGGGAGCCCAAAATTGACCTTCAGGAAACTCTCCGGGCAGTTCCTGCGGCACTCCGTCGTAAATGCTGTCGTCCTCCTCTTCTGAGCTTTCGGCTGCGTCCTCGTCCATCGCTACTTCCTCCTGGAGCACGGGCGCGTTACGTGGCCTCGTGTTCGGTTCCGGTTGGCGACTCGAACTACCTGTAGCGTTACCTAGTCGGGTTCTGGTTCCCGCGGAACTGGAGCTGTCGGGCTGCTGACTGGTACCTGGCACTTCTGCCTCGCGGGGATGAAAGACGGGTGTTCGTCGACCCCAGGTACCTGTGGAGTCGGGTAGGTCTCCACCGGTTGGCTCTTCGTCGTCAGAGATGTCGATGACCATCTGCAGGTCGGCCATTTCCTGTGCCCAGGTGCGCCTGGACATACTGAATCTGTAATATAAACTCATTAATAACCTGTAACCATAATAATTAACTGTAACTAATGTTAACTTAAACTGGATCGGGAAAATAAGGAACGGTAGCTCTAAACAGCGGTAGCGGTAAACAGGATTACTCAGTGGCTTGGTATTAATGAAAAAAGTTGGATCAATAAAGATAATGTTCTCTAAACGAGTGTTTAATTTTATTTTCCTAATTCCTTAATTACATTATCACAGTGTGTAGGTCAGTGTTAATGATAGAGGACATTGACACTAACATTAGTAGCGTTATCAGTTTTAGGTCAGGGTTACTATACGCTCGAGTACACTTGAGTTATGTGAATGGATGGCTGGTGGGACACTAAAGTTCTCGAGTGGTGACCGCGCACCGGAAAACGTAGCGTAGGCAGACCCCCCACTCGGTGGACCGATGACCTGGTGAAGGTCGCGGGAAGGCGCGGGATGCGGGAAGCGCAGAACCGACCGTCGTGGAAATCCTTGGGGGAGGCCTTTGTCCAGCATTGGACGTCCTTTGGCTGAAATGATGTGAATGAATCCCTAACTAATGATAAGGTTTTAAAAAAAACAATGACTCATTATTTGCATATACACATTTTATTCTAAGATAATATTCATGATTGATAAAATAACATAAGCATATATTGACTAAAATTAAAAAAAACCATGTAACTAGGATAGTTCTTCAAGTAGAAATTTCGAAAATACTTGGCGTTTAATTTGCATAAAAATTTCCTTGCAATAAATCTAGCGCCGAACTTTGCTTTTGCGGAAGTACGTTTGATGTCGCACTGAGTGTCTAGATGAGTATCTAAATACCCACTTGAAAATTCACTCTTACGAGTCTTGGGTTACGAGAAAACAAATATGTTTAACGTGGTTAAACTTTTTGCGCTGTAGACCTTGACTTGCTGGTCTCGAATTCAAATTCACTATCGGTCAAGGGCAAACTACTCTAGACACAAAACAATTTGATTTTTTAGGATATTTAATAAAAGTTGTACAGGTGTTAAGGGATAAGTGTTAGATCATTGCGTTGGTTCTGTCACTTAGTAATATATCACTCAATACTTTTCTGATTATCTCGGTTCTGATATTTGCTCGGTTGGGTTAATTACAGATGATATCCACGATGGAATGCAATTCATCCAAAAACGATTGGCTGAAGACATACAAAAACAATCACCGACTCAATGCAGGAAAGTTACATCAGCGTTTCAGTATATTCGAGATATGCTACCGCCTAAATAGCTTCAAATCCTTTGTTTCTATGCCATAGTAATGTTTTACTTGTTTTATATTAATAGATTCGAAATTGAGATTCCAATAAATTTTTAATGTAAACGGGTCGTCTGACTTTTTACTTATCCATGCAGCGGTTCCCTCGGGAGTTTGCCTATAAAAAGCCATAGGCTTCTTTGTCTAGCAACGTTTTCCTATTTCTAATTCAGAAGCACACGTTTTTTTGGTGAAGTCCGAGTTCTTGAACTAAAGTTACGTCCATGAATATGGTAAGTGTCGTTGCATAGTATTATAAGTTCAGTACGCGTGTACCTAGTTCTCAATCGAGCATTTGCGCTTTTCAGACCTCGCCGACGGTATCAGCCAAAAAATACTTGGTAGTTAAATTTATAGGCAGATTCAATGACCAGTCGGGCTTAAAATGCGTCCCAAGTCAGTGGTTAAATTCACCTTTAGTAAAGAATGTGTTTATCCGCTACCCACCTTTAAATGAAAACCAGGAGGTTATACAATTAGTTATTGATAGCTCGCCAGCTTTGGGTCACTGGAAACCCGTGAAAAAAGATTCTGATCAGACCTGATATGGCCTGATATGAGCCGTCTATATCAGGCCTGATATGGAAATTGGCCATATCAGACTTGATATGTCCTGATCAGAGTTGATATGTCCTGATCAAAATTGATATGTCCATATCAAGATATATAAAAGCATGAAACATAAATTTAAATTATGAATATTTTTTTTAATATCTGTTTTGTAAAAAATATCAACGACAAATAGCAGTCGGTTAATTCAAAATCAATTTTAGTTGCTCAAGCAACTAAATCAAAATCAGGTACACTCTATAAAAGAGTTTATAAATTGTACTTTTTTTCGAATTTAACACTTCAAACTCAACTCCCTAGGTAGGAGACAATTTTTCGACCATGCGCCATCTGTTGAAAGTTTTTAATACTATTTTCGGCAGTGAAATGTACGATTGCTGCGTGAGATTTATTTACAATTACTAGCAAATTGTCAGATTTTAATAAATCTGAGTGATAATATTTTTTTTTTATTTTTAACTAATTTTCAGAATGCACAGATTAAAAAACTGGCAACTACATTTACATAAATTTAATTACATAAATAAAAGATTTATACATGAAAGATTTTCTTTTATTTGGCCTGATATGTAGCATAATAAACAATAATAAAAATAACTTCTATATTTGTTTTACAAGTTAAAAAATATCTTCTTTTTTTTTTAAGTTTTGAACGAAATAAATAATTGTAATTGTTTAGTTCCGCGATACCAGCAATTTATTTTTCTAAGGTATACTATAAGTAGAGCAAATTGAAAAAAAAATATATAAAATATACATAAATTCTCGATTCGAAGAATTTTGTAAAGAAAATTAAAAAATACAAAATTAATATTTTTTAAAATTTTTAGAACTCCCATCAAGTCATATCAAGCCTGATCAAATTATATCGGAATATATCAAAAAATTATAAACGGACATATCAAGTTATATCTGCCCATATCAAGCCATATCAGAATATATCAAAAAATTATATATAGACATATCAAATTTTATCAAACCAGATCAAATTATAGCAATCCTGATCATGCCATATCAGGCCTGATCAACTTTATGAGGCCTGATATGGCCAATTTTCAAGCCTGAAGGCTTACATTGACCGAACAATGCAGCATTGTTCGCCCTTTAGTTGCCAGTGTTCTTTGTTCCGTTGACCTATTCCGTCGCTGGATTTCTGTTAAGACGCGTTGCGTGGACTCCAGCTTCCGTTCTCCACAGATATTCTGGGGTGTTCCTAGATACACCAAGTGCCATCTTGTGCGCCCTGCCGTATAATTTGCTAAAGTCCTCGTTGTGGGCCCACCCCCAGCATGTAAGTTTATAATTATATTCTTAATTTATCCTTTTTGCTGCTTGCTAAAATAATTGTTTAGATTATAGTTGTCATTTTTGTCTTTATTCTCATGATAGTAACGTCAATATACTGTTTTGTTTGCAGAATTGTTCGATGACGAAACGATTTAAACCAGAGATCAGAAAAGACTTTACAGAAGAGTACGCTAGCTATTTCATGAAATTTGACACTCTGTTCAGTGACATGCTAGCCCATCTTCTAAGATTCACTTCGAAGGTAGAACATTTTGGGATAATTAACACTAAAAGAGGGGATAAGTTCAGCGAAATTACAGAATTGATGAAAAGCTATCAGAATTGGAAGGATTTTACTGCCTCTGAGTCACAAGCATCTCAAAGTGATAGATTTACTGAAGAGATAGGTGATGAAGTGATATCTTGCAGTGATGATACCCGTAAACCGGTAAAAAAAAATTGCTAAATTTACTCTACCTCCAAACTACGATCCAGATGACTCAAGGTGGACCTTGAGGTATCGCGAACCAGGACCAGATCTGATAGAACTTTCACCTCCTAGTGGTGTCTACGTTCACGTTATAAAGGTCCAGACGTGCCGGAGACTCATGAGGGATTGCAAGTCATTAGCGAGGCGATTAATGATGGAATTTTTTTCAGACAGTGCACTAAAAGTATGCTCGCTAACTGGTGCAAAGCCTAAGTTTTTTGACTGCGGTGAAACAGATATCAGGCCTGGATTAGACGACAGTGCGGAGGGACACTATGATGAAATACGTTGAGGTATACGGACGCAAAGAAGGATGGTGTACTAAAGAAACTCAATGTATTATCAATAGTTTAAGGAACAAACTGCAGGACTGTAGGACAAAAGGAAAAAAAAAAGATTTAAGTAATTATTAGTGTCATATTAAGTTTTTGTTAATGGATCATGCGCATCATTTTATTTCGATAAATATAGCAGATAATTCCAAAAGTAATTAAGATACGAAAGACTTTGGATTTTTGCATAGAAAAATTAGATTAGCATCATAACGGACTAAGATTCTACTGACACATTTTTGTCCTAAAATGTAGTTTGATGCAATATGACTTAATGACAGTCGTATATTGTTCCGGGTATGCCTAAGAGCCAGTTATTGTTAATGTCAAATGAATTTTATTCCAGCAGCTGATTGTTCCAGACTTAAATTATGTCAGTTATGGTTTGTAACAAATGTAATTAAATGCATATGATGTGAGAAACTATTTAAGTTTGTGACTTATACACTTAAATCTATCTAGACTTAGTAACAATAGTTCTTTGAGACTTATAAATTTTGCTCCTTTGTCATTTTAAGCTGTACTCATTTTGTTGCATTAGAACTTTGATCCTGTCTAAGATACTGCCAATGTCACTATGTTCTAGTTAGAGTTAGTTACATTCACACTTTGAGCCAGATATTGAATGCTACCAGCGTACTTTGTAACCGCCGTTGTTGGAGACTTGATATGTTTGTGCCCGTTGCTGTTTAGTACGCAATAACTTTACGCCAGGCATTCTATGTGACATTTTACGAAACTATTATCGACTGGCAAATATTACCATTATTGTTGATAAAGTAGATTTTCAATAACATCATATAAATAACATTTATGTTTTAAGATATCCCCTGAAATCTACTTTATTATCAAAAATCTACAGTGAAATAGTTTTGTAAAATGTCACATACAATTCCTTTTACAAAGCCTCTAATCACGAAGTTAAAAATGTGTGATCTTATGAATGTGTGGGGAAGGATGGGAATGATGATAATGTATTTCGCGAATACCGAGCGGATGTATCCGAAAAACGGTTAAGATCCCTTTTAATGAACCTAAGCGTGGCGGTTGGTTCGAGATCTTTTGAACGTTGATGATTGGTTGGCGTGGTGGTGGTACACCCCTCGAGAAGAGTGTTTTTCTACTAATGTTTGACTGGTTTATAAAAGATTGCAAGTCAAGTTCGTTTCTGAATATTTATTAATATAAGAACAAAACCTGGTTTACAAAATGAAGTGTTATAGTTAGTATTTTATTACCCTATGCCCCCAGTCGACGTTGCTCGCCGGCAGGCTTACTTAGATTTAACCTTCAGGTAACACTACTGAAGGTGCACAAATTTTCAAACACAACAGTGTTCTTGGGGAATATGTATATATTCGTAACTCACCAAACTGTAAAGGCTCTAGACGAATATACACAAATTCCGTTTAAAACTACCTGAACCTTCCACACCGATACTAAAGATACGGCTACTAGGCCACCAAGCGGATGTGTACCTCTATCCAGTACCTGGTTCACAGTATAGACCGTTGGGTCCTGATCGATCTCCAATATAAATTTGCCAGCTATATCCCCAGTCGACGTTGCTCGCCAGCAGATATAACAGATACAAAAATATTTGGAAAAATCGTCAAGAGCACCAAGGTAACTTTTTACGGCTGAGCCGGAGTTAAGCCACTAGGCAGCAGGTAGAACCACACTAAGAACTGAACTGATTTCGGTGATTTTGGGACCCCTTTATATATGAAAATTATTGGCATTAGGTAGGGAAAATCTCCTATGGAAG
The DNA here is from genome assembly GCA_947284805.1 of Coleophora flavipennella. Classification (NCBI taxonomy): domain Eukaryota; kingdom Metazoa; phylum Arthropoda; class Insecta; order Lepidoptera; family Coleophoridae; genus Coleophora; species Coleophora flavipennella. The sequence goes on along the minus strand of OX369255.1, from coordinate 14,299,055 downwards.
GAGGTTCGATCTGCTCTCTGATTGGCTTAAAACCGACTCGTTTTCAACAGTTATCGGTTTTTTAGCTTAACTGTCGTTTTTCAACAGTTATTGGGTTTTTAGCTTAACTGTCGTTTAACAGTTATCGTATTTTTAGCTTAACTGTCGTTTTTCAACAGTTATCGTATTTTTAGCTTAACTGTCGTTTTTCAACAGTTATCACTTTCTACGCTTAACTGTTACGTTAACCCTTATTTCTCTTAAAGTTTAACTATTAGTTTAACATTTGTTGCAACTGGGTTTCACAATGTTTAATACCCAACCTTTAGTAAGAAACTATGTTGATCATGCGATTTCAACTTATATTCCTAATTATAGTTAAGTTTTAGTTAATACGTCTTATTCTAACAATATATTTATTATTCTATGTCTTAAAGGATTTCTCAAGAGTTTAGTGATTCGGAGAGATAATAATTTCCAAAATATTTAGTTATAACTTCTAGGTTCAATCTTGTAAGTAGTGAAAGGCATCTAACCTTGTATCTCTCTCTCACACTCATTTATTAATTCTAGGTCGACTGAATCAAAGAAAAATTTACGAGTACCGTTTGTTACAGTCGTTATACTCGAGGCTAAAATTATTTTTATTACTGCTTATTATTAACTATTGTTGTTATAAAAAAAAAAAAAAAAAAATATAATTATTTATATGATTGATCATGTTAATCATAGGTTTGTACCAGTCCGGGAAGTTCGAAAAGTTCGGGAAGTTCGAACAAGGCTTCCCGTCACTTTTGACAGTGATCCTGGTAATTACACCGATTCCGGACATTTCTGTCCAGTAATCGAAGATAGTTCCTCACTCCGCCGTCCATCTTACGGCATATAAATAAATTATAATTATTTATATGATTAATCATGTTAATCATAGGTTTGTACCAGTCCGGGAAGTTCGAAAAGTTCGGGAAGTTCGAACAAGGCTTCCCGTCACTTTTGACAGTGATCCTGGTAATTACACCGATTCCGGACATTTCTGTTCAGTAATCGAAGATAGTTCCTCACTCCGCCGTCCATCTTACGGCATATAAATAAATTATAATTATTTATATGATTAATCATGTTAATCATAGGTTTGTACCAGTCCGGGAAGTTCGAAAAGTTCGGGAAGTTCGAACAAGGCTTCCCGTCACTTTTGACAGTGATCCTGGTAATTACACCGATTCCGGACATTTCTGTTCAGTAATCGAAGATAGTTCCTCACTCCGCCGTCCATCTTACGGCATATAAATAAATTATAATTATTTATATGATTAATCATGTTAATCATAGGTTTGTACCAGTCCGGGAAGTTCGAAAAGTTCGGGAAGTTCGAACAAGGCTTCCCGTCACTTTTGACAGTGATCCTGGTAATTACACCGATTCCGGACATTTCTGTTCAGTAATCGAAGATAGTTCCTCACTCCGCCGTCCATCTTACGGCATATAAATAAATTATAATTATTTATATGATTAATCATGTTAATCATAGGTTTGTACCAGTCCGGGAAGTTCGAAAAGTTCTACTGTTGTTATTAACTTTTGTATCATTCCGGCTAATTGTATTTAGGGCCTGTTCAAAAAAATTAATACAAAAAAGATGAATCAGTATTATTATACATCCAAAGCTTGTAACGCTATTTAATAGCTTATATAGGTGATATGCTCGACACCCAAATGACCTACATCATTTCAGTTAAGTAGTATATTATTGCCGGTTCTAACTCACTTTTGTAGGTATTTTATTTGCGGTTGTAATTAGTGATGTGTCGTACAAAATGTATGGGGTAATGATTTTACCAACCGCAAAACAAGCGACGTTAACGTGGTCGAGGTTCCGAATCGTGGCCGCGTTGGTGATCGCTTAACCTGAATGATGAACGGCGGCGTGCGGTGAGTGGTGCGATGGTGTCGTCAAGGTCGTGGGGCGCGGCTCGGCTCGGCTCGTGTTACGGGGTCAGGGGCCCGAAGGGGGCGGGGCGTATGTACTGATTTGATTAGAATGGTTGTGGGTGGAGCAGTTATAGTGATTATACCTAAGATGGAGGCGATTTAATTAAGTAAGGTGTATTTTTTTAGTCTCAAGTTGAAGTCTAAACAGTGAATACATATGTACTGTTAATAAGTAAAAAAAAATATGAAGAAAGTAAAAGATTGTTCGTGTTATATTAATAGTGGTGGTAGTAGTAATAATACTGTTTTGGATAACTATACTCCAGCGTATCCGATGTATGATTCCCATCAGATTCGTTTGCTGAGCTCAATTGACTGGCAAGGATCACGTAAAAGTGTTCGACTTTCAAGGGAGATTGCTGAAGCTGGTTTTTTCTACTGTGGCAATGGGGTGAACAGTAGGATGATGTGTTTCTCCTGTGGAATTGGAGTGGATCGTTGGGAGGAGTTTGACGACCCTTGGATAGAACATGCAAGATTCGCCCCGTATTGTTTATATTTGAGGGCAGTTAGAGGTGATGATTTTATAAAGGAAATACAAGTGAAATACTGTTGTAAGGGTGCTTGTACTTCATATGATGAGGTGGATTAATAAAAAAATATGTTTTTTTTAAATGTTTATTTTATTTACTAATCCTTAAATTAATACCTTAAATTAACATAATCATTATCATCATCATCATCATCATCATCACCACATCATCACATCACCATCGTGATGTCACCATGATGGCATCATGATGACATCACACAATGAAAAAATATGTTCAGTGCTGGACATAGATCTCCTCCCAAGGATATCCATAAGGAACGCCGCCGCCACTGCTTCCTTCATCATATCAGTTGAAGGTTGTGTTGACCACTGCTGGACATAGGCCTCTCCCAAGGATTTCCACAACGACAACCGGTTCTGCGCTGCCCGCATCCAACGGCTCTCCATCACCGCTTCCTTATGTCATCTGGATAAGAAAAAAACACAATCATAAATAACATTATAGGTGCACTTTGAATGAATGAAATGTGAACATAAACATTCAAACATATTACCAAATCCATCATCATCCTGTTAATTAACGTCATCAGTTTAATTTTTCGCCGTTCTCTTTCTTCGCTCCCTTTGGGAGCCAGCATCACATGACAAGTCAAGTCAAATATTTTATCATCTCTTTTGTTCATAGTATAGTCATCAAGGGTACGAAATATTTCTGCGTACTGATTTTGTCTTAGACACACTAAAATTTTATGGTACTTAGCCAATATACCGTTTGTTTGGCTAAATTCAGATGCCTTCGAAGTAGAGGGGTGGTTCATCTGTAAAAAAACCACCAAATTTGTATTTTTTTTTGTCATCTATTATAGACATGTGTGTGTGTGTGTGTTTAGGAGCTGAGATAAATAAAAAGATTTTTTTCGAGTTAGTATTTTCCCATTTATATATATATATATAGTTATAGTAGGTACCTTCACAAGTTATAATTACATAGAATACATATTTTACATAAGTACTTAATTATAATATAAATCTACACCATTATCATCATCATCATCATCTAGTTAATACATTCAATATTAATTTTAATACATTAAAATTAAAATGATGTAGTAGTAATTCCATCATTTTTTTTTTCATAAGACATTATTCTTATTCAAAAAAATCAAATTACAATATTCCAAGTTGATGTTTATTATGTAGTACGAATGTTTGCGAGAATAAGTTCTTTTGTATAAACTTGTTCACCATTAATTGGAAATAGACACTCATCACCCAACACGCTTAATAAAACTTTTATAAGCAAAGTAAAATGTGACACGGTTATTTTATTTTCAGGAAACGATTCCATTTCATGGATTCGTTTTACAAAATCAGCAAAGTCTACATTATCATTCCATAACATCATCTGATCACCCAAATTACTCCAGAAATTTAAAGTTTGGCTCAAATATGTTGATGGGTTCATAAAATATAATTTAGTTAGTTTGTGTTTAACACCTTGAATTACTCTTATAATGGGTGTTGGTCTAACCCACAGAAGCAAAACGACTTCTTTTATTAAATAACTCACAAATTCCCATTTATACATTGTTCTGAAACAAAATGTAGATTTATTTTAGTAACCAGACACCACAAACAATCATACGTAAAAGAACTAGTACCCAGATTTTTATACAGAGACACAAAAAATGATTGTGGAAATCATAACAAATCAAACATTTTAAATGAGAGTGATTGTGAATCTACTAGCTCTTTTATGTGTGTGGGTTTGTGTGAGTGTATGATAAACCCTAGCAAACTTAAAAGTACATTACATTGTGTAAACTGTATCAAATATCAATATAAGTATTATAATAATATATATGTATATATCAAATATCAATATAAGTATTATAATAATATATATGTATATATATGTAATATATATGTTATATCACCAAGGTAGTAAAGGAGTTAGTATACTCTTAGGAGGAGTTAAAAAAAAATATATATGTAACATTTTTCCCAGAAGGAAGTTAGGAAAATAGGTGTGGTGCTTATTCTTCTTCGTAAACAATTTTTCGTTTATTTTTCTTTAGTTTTTCAAACTTTATAACATGATTGTTTCCCGAGCCTGTTTGGCGTATCATGTTTATATCACCACTTTTTAAAATTTCCACCATGTCTTCAGACAAATAATCAAATCGCGGTGGTAATGTCACCAACCCATCTTCAATTTCCACAACGGTTTGCATATTGTACGGTGGGAATTTTGATTTTTTCAAATGAACATTGGTTATTCTATATCTTACTCCAACATCCAAGTCTGAAAGTTTTAACCAAGTTGCTCCAGCCCGTTCACCAATTTCATTTAGTTTTTTTAATATTTCAAGGGAATCAATCGGTTTGATTACGTTTAGAGGTGAAAGTGGGGGTGTGGTAGTCATTTTTTCACTTACTTTTTTTAGTAGATGATTCTCACACACACACACACACTAGGACTCAACGATGGTGATGTGATGACGAAGATGACGATGACGATGATGATGATGATGTAGATTCTGAAAAAAATATCCTCTTTTAAACACAAACAATTCGCAAATGCCACAAGTGAATCAATTATTTATTGCGCGGACAAGCGAGCGCGCACGTTTGAATTGAGAGGGTTCTTCCCATTTATTAGAATCTTCTAAATGACTGGTGATGGAGCAAACTGATGAATAAAACTGAGAAATAGTGTGTTATGTGATGACACAACACTATAGTAATGATTAGGTATAACCCAAAAAAAAAATGTTACAATTTAAAAAACACACAGCTCAGCGCGTGGAACCCCAAAAATCAAAGTCGTAAAAGCTTAACACAATATTTGTCTGTCTACCTTGTAGGGGAAATAGATTGTGCTGTTTTTTTTTTCAATAGTATAACACATTTAAATAACATACAGCGGTGTATGGAACCCTAAAATGAAATTCGCAAAAGCTTCTCCATATATTTGTGTTTTGCGACGATGGTATAAACACATATAATTACATACATTTATAAGACATACGCAACAGATAGATAGTTAAAAAATATTTACCACAAAACAAAGAGCAATCAGATGAAAATTGAAAAAAAAAATTGACTTACCAAAGTTTATTTGTAGCTGTGGTGCACAAGCGCTTAGTAGATAAATTAATTAGAATGTGAATTGCAGTTGAGACCTGGGGAGAATATATATAGCAGTTAGAAACCTAGTTACCAACAATGTATAGGAGGTGGTAACGGGGAACTGAATTAGGTTAAAAGGCTTTTTATTTTATCTACATAACTGTCATAAAGCTATGAATGATTGACACTTACATTTTAACTAAATATAGGGTGTTGTGGCTGGCGGAGCACATTTCACTGTAGAGGTTTCCAATAATTTTAACTCTCCTTCTGCCCACGACTTAAAATATTGCAAACCAGCCTGGTAACCCTTACAGGCGTATGAAAGTTTCAACTCATCCTGTGGCATAGTTGATTCGCTTTCAGGGGTTTTCATGGGTTCTGATGGTGCATAGCGATTAAATGTTACTTTCATTTGCATATTTAGAGGATCACTCTCGTAGAAATATATTTTTTCAGTTTCACTACTTTCCCATGTGTAAGTTGTATGCAATGCTGGTGTAAGTGGTGACCGAGCACTCCTTTCCGAAACGAAGGGGTCTGTAGAATCGTTTCTATCCATTCTGTAGGCGTCATCATGGTTATAAATGTCGATGAACTGCAGCTGCCAATTATCGCTGACATCATCACAAAGCTCTAATGGTAGACTTTGTGGATCCCATTCTATAATCTTTCTTTTTTGCTCTGACGTTTCACCATAACTACGTTTCAGTATAAGGTGTACATCGATGGGTTGGTATTTTTTTTCTTCAAAAGAATCCGCCGTTATCAAACTCTCCATGAACCACAAATCTCCATTTTCACATATTTCAAGGGTTTCAAATTGAGCAGGTTCCAAATTATAAACAAGTTGACTGTTATAATTGCGGTCATTTGGTGGTGACCAATACAAAGCAGTCAAAGTTATTAAAACTTTGCTACTGAGAAAGTTCGATAGATACATAATGAATGACTTCTTAGATTATTAGTTCAATACTAAATGGAAAAATTCATCACGCTGTATTTATAGAAGCCTCGCAGAAGGTTACAGTGAGATGATTATCATAAATAAATTTTCCATCTACAATCAAACTACCTAAAGCGTCACACGATAAATGATCACGACCTAGTTATTATGTAAATCAACTTCAAGATTAGATATGGTTGAACGTTTTAATGCATTTAAATTAGAACGTTGCTATACAGGATGGGAATAAAACTTAATGTTTGATTTGGGTAAAATAAAAAAAAACAAAAGATAAGTATATTGTTCATAAATAATTGTATTCATCAACCCAGCTGTCATATTTTGATGGGAGACCTAGCCAACGGACTAGAAGTCTTGTTCCGCGCTTCTTAATTATCTTTTCGATTAAGAAAATATCCGGATTTTTCACTTTCTGAAGTTCCTCTTCATAAAAACCCCCTAAAAGGGGTTCTCCAAACTCATCTTGTAATAGATAAGTTACTGGTTGAGTGTTCTGCACCTTTTTAATGGTGAAAATTTCAGTCGTCCAGTTTCCAGTAAAGCCTTTATCGAAGACTGATTTGTATTTACTTATGCGAACGTGGTCTCCAACATTGTATTTTGCTTTCATTTTAATTTTTAAGTTGTTATACACCGTGTTTAATAGTTGATTAGCATTCGAACTATTTACATCTGATGGTTTCATTTTTATGGTTGAATGTGTTGTATTATTATAGCGCGTCAAAATAGTAGGTAAATAATGAATCCATTTATAACTACCATTTAAACTAAAACTTTGCCACATCCAATTTTTTATTGTTCTTATAAATCTTTCTACAATACTCGCTTTCATCACGCTATAGGTAGAGTAGTGGTTTATATTGTATTCTCCCATAAGACTTTTAAATTTCATGTTGAAAAACTCAGTTCCATCATCAGATTGTATGTTTTTAGGTGTGCGGTTCGTGGATTTTAAAATTTTTCTCATACTCACTACTGTTTCTTGAGCGGTTTTGTTTTTTAACGGTTCAACCCACGCATATTTGGAGAAGGTATCTATACAAGCTAAAATGTACTTGTAACCTCGATTGAATTTTGAATACTTTTGCATATCTATGAGATCAATCTGCCATGTGTCATCCAAACCTTTTTGGATAAAGCGTCTTCTAACAAAATTCTTTCGAGCTGATCTATGTAGCTCATAAACAACCTGTTCTTTACTCATGTTTTTTTTTCAATGAACAACTATTAATTACAATTTAGGCTGTATGTCTGCTTTTGCTGTTGAACTAGTGGTGGTGGTGGTGGTGGTGGTGGTGGTGGTGTTGATAGTAGTTGTGGTTGATGGGGGTTTAGAACTGTGAGCCGTTGATCCCGTTCTACCAGTTGATTTCGGTTTAGATACCTCACTACCACCACTTTTAGGACGCTTCGCTGGCGTTGGAACTGTTGTAGTTGTTGTTGTTATTGTTGTTGTTGCTTTAGGGGAAGTGGTATGAGTTGTTGAAGTCGTTCCAGAGCTGTTAGTTGTTAATGATCCTGTTTTACCAGTTTTTGTTGTTGTTGTTGACAGAGTAATTGGTGTGGATTTTGGGACTTTTATTGTTTTCAATTTGTTTTCCAACTGTTGCATAAGAGATTTTTCTAAATCAATGATTCTCTCATCTAATTGTTTTTTGATGACGACATCGTGCGACTCACGCGCCTCCGAAACATGAGTCAATCTTTTATTTAAACAATTTATTACATTTTCATTTGAGCTATGTAAAAAATAATCTCCATGTGCTGTTGCTGGGGTTGTGTTGGTGAGAGCACGTCCAAACTTGTCAAGAGTCATTTCGAATTACGCTAATCGAGTTGAAAGAATCTTTTTTATGTGCCCATTTTTAGGACTATGAATAATACCACTCTCAACAAGTTCTTCTATTATAGAAATTATTTCATTATCATGTCCACTATGACCGGCTGCTTTGGAAGCTAAAAGCAATTTGAGACGTTCAACCAACTCATTGACATCATCCCAATACACATAATTAGTGGAGTCCAGTACATCTTTCATAACCATACCAGTTCCAGATTTTTCAAAAAGTTTTCTTATAAAACTGTATTTTTGACTTTTGTCACCTTGTAATTTACCATCTGGTGTAAACCCACGACGCGTCATATTTGTGTCTACAATCATTTTCTTATAGTTTTCCTTGTCTTCATTTGTAATCAGACTCCAATTGGGACTTTTTTCAAACAATAATTCCATGATTCCCGGTGTGGCATTGTATTGATGATTTTTCAAAACTAATATTTGTTCTCCAGATTTTACTTGTAATTTAAGCTTACTATCCCCAACAAACAGTGTACCCTCATTTATATAAACACCAAAAGGAATTTTAGTCTTACTATCTTCTCTATTTGCAAATTGCTCTACATATTTTAAAATATTACTTTTATCTCTTTCATCTTCATAACTTGCAGATACATCATGAAAGATGTCATCATCACCATAACCAGTTTTATCACTTATTGTCAAGTCTTTGTTCCGCTCATCACCATCATCATCATCATCATCATCATCATCATTCGCATCATCGTTTTTATTTTTAAAACTTTTTGGGGTGAGAGTTGATGAGGGTGAATAGTAAATTTTCTTTTTCACTCTTATTTTTCTTTTTGGTGTCTTTTTCTTTTTTTTCTTCACAGTTTCATAGTTAAAATCTTCTTCTTCATCTTCATCGTTATCATCATCATCATCATCATCATATTTTTCTTGCTTTAATTTTAAGTTTGTCGTAGACTTATTAACGTTTTCTTTGATAGCACTAGAAAGAGAATTTATGGGTGAAATTATAGGTTGAAATGTTTTCTCAAGTTGTTCATATGCAGAAGTTTCATTAGTTTTCAAACTATTAAATTTCTTTTTTACAGCTTCTCTTGATTTGATGAGTTTTCTTTTAATTTCTTTATTACTCATTTTTGAGTACTATCAAATAAACGGTCCGTACTCAACTAGTTAAATGTTGTACATGTTTCGATTTTTATAGGAAATAATGGATGGAGGAGTTAAAAAACGATAAAAGTAGGCTCTTTCAAAAATTAACAATAAAATTATCAAAACTTTTTCTGTAGCGACCTTTGTTTATCTCCCTTTCTTTATCTATCACTAAAAATGAATGTTTATCCATCCAACAATCAGCACAAATATCACGGAATTTATTCCAACTCATATCGGTGTTGACGTGATCATCGTAAGCATGCTTTAAATTTAAATCATCCTGTTTAAAGAGGATTATCAAGTTGGCGTTGTCTCTGACCAATTGCTTTGGGACCTTACTGTATGTTTGACATAAGTAGAAACAATCTACATGCATATGACGACCCATTGAAAAATAGTGTTTGATATTTTCTTGATTTTCCATTGCAACATCATCAAATATTATAATGCTATTCTTGGCCGCCTCCTCTGGGGGAATGACATCATTTTTATCGCTATACGGAAAATATTTCATTCCTTTAACGCCATTAATAACTTGGTTGAGAAATTTATATTTGGGTTGTTCTAAAGTTTTAGAGTACAAGTAGACATTTTGAAATTTTAGTCCATTCGGTTCAATGAGAAGACTTAGTAAAACATTTGTTTTACCACAGTTTGAAGGTCCACAGATAAGACTTCGTATATTGTTTGGTAGAAAGGAGCCATGCTTCGATACTTGTTTTCCATCACCATCAGTTAAACTCCAATTCACCACCGATAAGCACGAATTTCGTTTAACGAATTTCATTGTAATACCACACCAATACACACGCAGATAAAAGGACTTTAATAAAGATGTCGGAAAAACAAAGTGACTTTGAAGTACTACATCCACATCATTATATACCGTGTGAAGTGCATTACAAGCTATACCAACAAATTATTGATTTATCCCTAACTGTCAACATAGTGTTTCCAATGAAAAATAGCAAAACTTGTGTTTTTTGTAAATATAACCATAGGTTTGTTTCCCCTATCAATCATTTGTGAAGATCATGTGATGGTGTGTGGTGGTGGTGGTTTTGTTAACAGTCTAATAAATTCGCTACCGTTTGAACTTCATATTCCTGGATACAACTACTGTGGACCCGGAACAAAACTCAAGAAACGTTTGGCACGTGGTGACAAGGGTGTCAATCCCCTAGACGAGGCTTGTAAACACCACGATATTGCATACAGTCAGTATACAGATCTACCAAATCGTCATAAAGCCGATTTGGTTCTAGCTGACGCTGCTTTAAAGCGTGTTCTATCGAAAGACACACCCATTGGTGAACGTATAGCTGCTTTGGGTGTCACTAATATAATGAAATTTAAAGTGAAACGTGGTATGGGTTTACCCATATCGAAAGTCATCAAAAGCACGAAATGTGCTCTGCGAAAAGTTGGGAAAAATAAAGGAAAACGTGGTAAGGCGTTACCAAATCTCCTTAATGTTGCTATAAAAGCCGCTAAACGATATGCCAAAGGCAAAGTAATCAAAGTACCAAGAATAATCCCCTTACCTAAGCGCGGTGGTGTGTTGCCATTATTACCTATTTTAGGTGCGTTGGCTGCTGCTGGTTGTTTGGCTGGAGGTGCAACGACTGCAGTAAAAAACATCATGGAGATGACAAAAAGAAACGACAAAAGTAGTGCAACTGTAGGTAGGGGTATGTATCTTAGACCATACAAAGGAGGAAAAGGACTTTACTTGGAACCTTATTCAACGAAAAAAAACTAAAACAACCCCTCTGGAAAAATCATCATAGTGCGCTAACAGACGTTGATATAATTAAATATGTACAACGACTACACATTCCATATTTTAGAGGGGTATTTATGAGAGATACACTACCAGTCAAACCGAATGTGAATGAGATTGGTGTCATAAATTTAGATGATTTCCATGGAGAAGGAACACATTGGGTTGCTTATGGTAAAACTAAATCTGTTTGTGAATTCTTCGACAGTTTTGGAGACTTGAAACCACCTCAAGAATTTCTAAAGTACATGAGACATGCACCAATAAAATACAACTATTCAAGATTGCAAAAAATCAACAGTGTTCGTTGTGGACATTTATGTTTAGAATTTATTGTGGACTTTTGTAAAAGAAACTTTGTTAAGCAAGTCTATAAATGAATGTTACTTGTACTGAATTGCTTATTTGTTTTCATTCTTTCACCGTGTAAACTTCTTACAACAACAACAATAACATGAGTCATTCTCTTACAATTTCCTTGAATAATAATGACTCAAAATTAACAGCAGATTTCCTTCCACCGCTCGAGCTCAATGAGGGACGTTATGAGTGTGCCTTAGTTTACTTCAAATCATACAACTCTATACCCAACGTAAGCTCACACAACAATCTATTTCATATTGGTGAGCACACAATAAAAGTACCAGAAGGCTCGTATGAAGCATCCCACATATTTGATATTATACAAAGACAAGTCATGGACTTGACAAACAGTGACATTTATTTAAACGCAAACATAAACACTTTGAAATGTGAAATATTTTCCAACCATCACGATATTTATTTTCAAAAAAATAACTCAATAGGCTCACTTTTAGGTTATACCAAAAAGGTATTGGGAAAGGGAATAAAACATGTGAGCGATCGAGCTGTGGATATATTATCTTCCAACACAATAAGAGTGGAGTGTAATTTAATAGAAGGTTCTTATCTACACGATAAACCTTCCTACATTTTACATGAATTTTCACCAGTAGTGCCACCTGGCTATCAGATAATTGAAGTTCCAACAACTCCATTGTATTTACCGATAAGAAATAATGTAATACAACACGTTGAAGTTAGTCTCATTGACGAACAAAATAGACTTGTCAATTTTAGAGGAGAACAAATTGCTATTAGAATTCATATAAGAAAGTGTGCCTAAGCAAAGTTCAGTCAGTCAGCATGATAATTCATAAGAGTGTGGGTGAGGAACGTGCTGCTTCTTTTACTGTTACTAATAATAATAATTATACTCATAGTATTAACAACGAGAACTTTAAGCAGAACAACAAAAGAGCCACCAAAACAAGTAAAAACAGTTTGACTCTAGAAAATAAATTATTTTTACAAAGTTTAGGATTCCGAGTACAATAATGACATCATCAACAGTATTAAATGTAGCACAAAAAGTGTTATTTGACAATAGTATTGAATCGATCGAAGTTCATTCATTCAACCCATTTAATGATTCATATAAAAATAATGATGAAATCAGAATATGTATATATCAACAAGACTTGACAGTTTTACCAAGTGAAAGTATGATATATGTTGAGGGTACAATCGATAAAGACTGCACATTTGTAAACAATGGAGTTAGTTTTCTATTTCAAGAAGTACGCTATGAGCTCAATGGACATGAAATTGATAGAAACAAAAATGTTGGTTTAGTGAGTACTATAAAAGGTCTTCTATCGTATGATGATGTGAAAAAAAATAGACTGAAAAACTTTGGATGGAATTTGGAAACTATAAAAGAAGTTGATGGAACCTTTGCATACTGTATTCCCCTTTCTCATTGGCTGGGCTTTGCTGAAGATCACAAGAAAGTTATTTTGAATGGTAAACATGAATTGATCTTACAACGTGCCAGTACTAACGATAACGCTGGTATCGTTAGGGACCCTTTAAAAAATATAAATATACACATTACAAAAATTTCATGGCGCATGCCAATTATACGAGTGTCCGATAAGGAAAAACTGAATTTGCTGCGTGTGGTTGAAAAAGATATACCTCTACCAATAGCTTTCCGCACATGGGACCTTTATGAATACCCCTCTTTACCGGCCACAACAAGACACATTTGGCCAGTGAAAACCTCAGCGCAGTTGGAAAAACCTCGTTATATTATTGTCGCATTCCAAACCAACCGAAAAAATGATAAACAAAAGAATTGTAGTGAATTTGATCACTGCAATTTACAGAGTGTTAAACTGTTTTTAAACTCACAATACTTTCCCTATGAATCGTTTAATGCTAATTTTGAAACGAACAATATAGCTGTTTTGTATGAAGCGTATGCAAAATTTCAGGAATCATATTACAATGTTCTCGGTGGACAACCAATTGTAGATCCCGCACATTTTAAAGCTCATTCAATGGTGGTGATTGACTGTTCAAGACAAAATGATAACTTGAAAACGGGTGCGGTCGATATTCGTTTGGAGTTTGAATTCAAAAAAAATGTTGCACCCAACACTGCAGCTTATTGTTTGGTCATAAATGATTCTCTTTTTGAATACAGCAGCTTGACAAGTCTGGTGCGTAAAGTGAGTGTCTAAAAAAAAATATTTATTCATTAAAGAGCTTCCAACGTGAAAAGTTGTGTGGTGTGCGCGCTGTATTGGAGAACATATAAGTGTTTATTTTTTAACTCAACAAAAATGAATACTATTTTTTATCCTTTCTATACACCATCTCTACAAGATATGGAAAATTTGGAATTTTCAAGATATCAATTCAATATGGAGGCAAGCAATTATGGATATATAAACATCTTTTTATGTGGAGAAGGTTTACAACCCAAAGTTAATTTGGGGGGTTGTTTGAAATTTACAAAGGATGAATGGAAAAATAGTGTGGTGAAAAATGAAGAACTCATCTCAGATTTTTTCAACAATACAAGATTTACCACCCCACCATTACTTTCACACTCCGATGGATGCACGTTAATTATCCTCAAAAACGGACAACGAGTTCTTAACCTAAGCACTATGAATAATGTAAATGGTGTTTTTATTTGCGAACGAGATTGGATTGCGATTACGAAGTGCATAGAATGTGTCAATATGCGTTTAAAAGAAATGACTAAGTTGCGTTTGACTTTTATGAATCGCATCAACATGTTGAAGAAACACTTGAGATTACATCGTCCCACAACACTTGTGGAAACTCAAGCACTTATAAACAAACTTTATGATAAAGATTCACCAGTCGATTGCGAACTTAAAAATTTTGGAATTGTTTACTTATTTAATACGTATCTGTTAACTGATTGTGAATAATAAATAATTTTCATATAATAAAACACATATTTTTATTTGTAACACCCTTTATTTAGTTAGAGAAATCAAATGATTTTGTTGTGCAATTACAAAGTTGACCACTTCATAGTGATGTGATGTGGTGGTGGACAAAATAAAATATCGAATATCGATAAAGTTATATTAATTACTCTGAAGGTTCAGATTCCGTATTGCGGTAATTATAATATTCATTGTAGTTAAATAAACCCACTTGAGTTGAAAAAAATCTCTCATCGTTTGAATTAAAAGGGATGTAATATGTTGTTAGTTCAATAATGTCTTCTATTAACGTGCACATAGGTGTCATGTAGACCTTATCCTCCACAATTGTTGCTCCCTTTATTTTTTGGTGTTGTAAACGCTTTTTAAAAACACTTCTAGGGTATCGGTTGATAGATCCTTCAATGTACAGGTGCATCATATTCACATATTGGTTCGATTCAATATTGTGAATTACCTTGTACTTTGTATTTTTGTTGCATACATGTGTAATTATACCACTTTCTCTTTTCAAGACAAATACAGGTAAAGATGGACACATTTTATTCAATTCACACACTCCACTAAATAAAATTATGAAAAAATATTTTACCAAATTTTATCGATAGTTGAATAATTTTATCGATAGCGTTAAGTCAAACACTAGAGTAGCTGTATTCGTTGTCGTTGTTAATCCTTTAATGATTTATATCGTGCAAGTGAGCGGATAACACAACTCGAATCGAGGTGACCTGCTTCATTCAAATCTAATCTCCACGTGCACGACTTTAATAAGTTAATAGTAGAAACGATATTACATAATATTTTTTTATGTTGTACACTTATAATATATTCACTTCCAAAATGTTTTGTTGTCAGTAGATATTTAGTGTACAGTGCGTTCGGTGGGCTGTAGTTTTTTTTTATCATCGACTACTGGGTGTGTACTGGTAGAAGCGTCGGTGGCTCAACCGGTAACGACTCGGTCCATCTAACCAGAGGTACCGGGTTCAAATCTGGACGGCCAATGTACCAATGAGTTTTTCAAAAAAAACTTACGTACATATCATTACCGATTGCTTTAACGGTGAAGGAAAACATCGTGAGGAAACCTGCACAGGCCTGCGATGAAACTCGAAGGTTGTGTGTGAAGTCGACCAACCCGCACTGGGCCCGCGTGGTCGACTAAGGCCTAATCGCCCTGATTCAGGGTAGGCTCGAGCCCCTCGGTGGGGACGTATATGAGCTGATATAATAAACTGGGTGTGTGTACGTGAAAATGAGTTTAAATTATTTTTGCAGTTATTGCAATATTAGTGTGCCATCAAATAGACTGCTCGCACACACGGAAAATCGGTTACATAAACTTTTATACAATAGCAATACACCACCTCATAAGTGTGATGTTTGCTTTGTGAAATCTGCGTTTAAATGTCGCATTGCTACCTATAGAGTGAATGTCAGTGGTAAAGATGAAATCGACTTTGATGATTTTATGGAAAAAATACAAGACAAAGTAATTACAATCATTCAATCACATTTGGAAAACCAGCGAAGTGGAATGAAAATTAACTTGGAACTTTTCGCTACTTACATTCTACCATATAAGGAAATTGAAAATGGAGAAAATTTAGGGGAAAGCGCGCAACGAACGGAATTAAAATCCTTCAACACGAAGAATTATCTAATTTCTCATGACAGCTGCACATATGATGATGTGAAAAACATTTACAAAAACTTTATGAACACTATAAAAATCAAGATGGAGGAATTCCAAGAACGCGATAGTGGATGGACTCTAGTGTGTATAAACTATTTAGAAATTCATTTGAATTGTGTTAAAGTTCTAAGAGGTTCTTCCCACATTCCATTACCTTTGGAAATCAAAAAGAAGCGTGCATGTATAAATGTTGAAAACAAAGATCAAGCCTGTTTTGTCTGGGCAGTTGTAAGTGCATTGTATCCATGTAATAAAAATTCAAGCAGAACATCATCCTACCCCAGATATGAAGATGTTTTAAATATTGAAAATATTAACTTTCCCGTGGGTCACAAAGATATATTGTTATTTGAAAAAAATAATAATTTGAGTGTCAACGTATATGGACTAGATGAAAAAAATCAAATCGATGGACCTTTGTACTATTCTAAAAATAGAAAAGAAAATCATATAAACTTACTTTACATTACCTATAAGGAAAAATCGCATTATTGTTGGATAAAAAATATGTCAAGGCTCATATCAAAACAAGGTAGTAAACATAACCACAAAATCCGCTTTTGTGATGGATGTTTAGTGGTGTTTAATAGCGACAAAAATTATGACATACATAAACGATTGGGGTGTGGAAAGAAAGTGGTAGTTATGCCTACGCAGGGTGAGAACAAACTGAAATTTACCAACATTCATAAGCAATTTTGGATACCGTTTGTAATTTACTGTGATTTTGAATCTATACTATCCAAAGAAAACCTAACTTCACCCTCAAATGTCAACACTCACATACCTTGTAGCTTTGCATATTACATTCATTGTAATTACTCTAAACAACTGTGTAAATTTTACTCATATAGAGGAGTGGACTGTGTTAAAAAATACGTTGACAAACTACATGAAGATGTTGCAAACATAGCAAAACAATTATATACGAACGTTGAAATGCAACCCTTAAATGAGAGTCAAAGTAAAATATTTTTCGAATCCACTCTATGTCACATTTGTGGGGAAGAACTAAAAAATGACAAAGTGCGCGATCACTGTCATCTCACTGGGAAATATAGGGGTGCAGCTCATTATGAGTGTAATTTAAAGTTTAAGGTTCCCCATTATATTCCTGTTATTTTTCACAATTTGTCTGGATATGATTCTCATTTGTTTATAAAAGAATTGGGGAGTTTAAACATAGATCTATCGTGTATAGCTAAAAACAAGGAGAATTACATAACTTTTTCAACTTCCTTAAAGGTAGATGACAACAATTTTATAACAGTCAGGTACATAGACTCTTATAAGTTTTTATCTAGCAGTCTCGATACTTTAGCGCAAACTTTAACCGTGGAACAACTTTCAGTTGTGAGTAAATATTTTGATGAGCATGAAATGCCCTTTGTTCAACGAAAAGGTATTTACCCATATGAATACATTGATGACTGGTCAAGGTTTGAGGAGCAGACTTTACCCGAAAAAGAAACATTTTTTAACACAATGACAAATAAACATATTTCCATTGAAAATTATTCACATGCCTGTAAGATTTGGAATAAGTTTAATTGTAAAACCCTAGGTGAATACTCGGACTTGTACCTTAAAATTGATGTATTGTTGCTAACCGATATCTTTGAGAATTTTCGTTTAGTTTGCTATGAAACATATGGCCTCGATCCGTGTCATTATGTATCATCACCTAGTCTATCTTTTGATGCAATGCTGAAATATACCCAAGTAGAACTTGAACTATTCACTGAATTCGATATGATGCAATTTATAAAGTCTGCAGTTAGAGGTGGGGTGTGTCAAGTTTCACATCGTTACTCTAAAGCTAACAATAAATATATGCTAGATTATGATCCGTGTAAACCCTCCAAATTTATCCAGTATCTTGATAAAAATAGTTTGTATGGTACCAGCATGACTTTTCCACTGCCACACAGCAATTTTCGTTGGCTCTCCGAAGAAGAGATAAAAAACTTTGACATTGAACTGATTGATGATGACTATAATGATGTTCAAAATTCTTCAAAAGGTTACATTTTAGAGGTTGATCTTGAATACCCCCAAATGTTACACGATGAACATAACGATTACCCTTTTTGTGCACAATCCATAAAGATAGGTAAAACCAGTGTAAAAAAACTAGTGTTAAACTTGAATGACAAAGAAAAATACATTATTCATTATAGAAACCTTAAACAATGTCTCGCGAATGGGTTGATATTGAAAAAAATTCACCGAATCCTCGTTTTCCATCAATGTTGTTGGTTAAAAAACTATGTAGAACTTAATGTTAAAAAAAGACAACAAGCCACTAATGACTTTGAAAAAGACTTTTACAAGTTAATGATAAACTCTGTGTTTGGTAAAACAATAGAAAACGTTGAAAAACGATTGGATGTTAGGCTTCTTAATCATTGGAAAGATAAAAAGACAAAAACAAAATGTAAATATGGTATAGAAAGACTAATATCTCAACCTCATTTTAAAAGCAGTACAATATTTACAAATAACCTTGTCGCCATACACATGAGTAAAACTAGAGTAGAGTATTTTAAACCAATACAAGTTGGTTTTGCTATTCTAGAAATATCCAAAGTAATAATGTACGATTTCCACTACAACTATATAAAGCCAAAGTTTTCGAAAAATGCACAATTGCTCTATACAGATACGGACAGTTTGATTTACGAAATACAAACAGATGACTTTTTCAAAGATATCAAAAATGATCTTTCAAAATTCGACACCTCCAACTTCAAGGAAAACAATATATACAATCTGCCTAGAGTAAATAAAAAAATCATGGGTCTAATGAAAGATGAGGCGGGCGGTGAAATAATTTGTGAATTTATCGGTCTACGACCAAAACTGTATGCCTACACCATTCAAGATGTGACCTCACAAAACCGCAATAAATGTATTAAAAAAAATAAGGGTGTGACATATGCTGTGGTTGAAAAACTCAGTTTAGAAGACTATCGGGAAAGTTTGTATAAAAATAAGATTTTTTATGATTACATGCACACTTTCAAAAGTATAAAACACAAAGTGTTCACTCAAAAACTACAGAAAAAAGTTCTCAGCTCAGACGATGATAAACGATTTATACTAGACAATAAAATTAATACATTAGCTTGGGGACATTACAAAATCAATAATTTAATCCAACAAAGTACATTATTATAATATTGTATGTGCTAAAAGAATATGTAAAATGTACTTGTATATCTGTTTACATGTATGTTGCCACCAACTTTATTCATTGACTAGCTGTTTCCCGCGGCTTCACCCGCGTGCACAACGTTTCTATGACTTATTGAGGGTGCACAGAGTGCGAGCTGTAAGCGGCTAGCGAGTGTAGATAAAAGTTGACTATGTGTTAATCCAGGTGCTAATCTGTCTACCTACCAAATTTCAGCTAGATCTGTTCTGTAGTTTCTGCGTGAAAGAGTAACAAACATACATACAAACTTTCGCATTTATAATATTATTAGTATTAATATTAAACGAGTGCGAGGCAGGCACCTTGAATGATGGTGAATAAATTTATATAATTTGCATATCTCATGTCATGACTCATGAGTCACTATTTAATCCACGCCGCTGTACACTAAATATCTACTCAATGTATTTGTAAGTTTTTTATAAAGTATTTTTTTTATGCTTGCTATAAAGGATACTGTATGTAATAATAAATAAAAAAACATATGAAATAGTAATGAGTATTTTTTTATTCATCACTTCGATTAATTATACAATTACAATCACACATAATATCACAATGAGTCGTCCTTTTGGTCTTTTTTTTAGAACCATACCTAATTTTTTCTATATAATCAAATCCTTTCACCGCTATCACGTAAGGACACATTGGAAAATGTCTTGCGTGCTCTTCCCATACATCATTATCGGGTCCCCAATCGTATAGTTCATTACCACAATAAAAACATTTAGTGACGTCACCACAATTTTCGTAATAAAACCCCGCTTCCGCTAATTCCTCCGGGGTTGGGTGGTGATAGCTGCTGTTGCTTGCCGTTCCTTTCCTGGCAGTCCAATTGCGGAAAGAAGCCAATCGCTCTCTATACGACATATATCTTTTATTCCTTACTTCCAAACCGTGCGCCTTCATATACCAACACGCTCTGTCCAGGGTATAAAAACTTATTTTATTTTTTATTAAATCCATTTGAAATAGATTTGACAACCGCAACCCCATATGATGATGATGATGTTATTATTGTAGTGTATATGCGTGAAATAACATATAATAGTTGTGTCGATGTATATGTTACCTCAGTCATCCCCACTCCCCTCCAACCTTCCTGCCCTCATCACAAATTGATCCCATTTTTTATCCATCAGCTTAAAAATTTCCGCATGTATTATTGGGTGGGCTTCACACACTATCCATTGGAGTATTTGTTTCGTGTGATGCAAACGACGCTCACTAATAAATCCATAATCCATTGGCTCCTCATCAAAAGTCCTCTTCAATATTTGGAAACAATAGGATTCCTTTAGTAAGATGTCCTGCTCGTGAAGTGCAAGGACAGAGTTCATTCGTTGTTTGGCAAATTTCAAAGAGGCCAGGATTGCGTCATCATCATTACTCAACTCGTCAAACACACACCTCCACGATTTCCATCGGTATCTATTATTCTCATTCAACGGAACTGGATCGATGAGTAAAAATTCCTGAATTACACCATGTAGACTGTACCAAATATCTCCATAACCATCAATATATATACCAATATCTTCAAAGTTGTATGAATCCCGTGTAAAATAGGGAGATCCTCTATAATAACTCTTCTTTAACACCACAGGATTGGGAAGGAATCGCCATAGTAATATTGATAACATTTTTTTTCTTGTTTTCCACACACATAAAATATTATAACAATTTACATTGCGAGCGCAGGCTGGCAAATATACAACCTGAACAGATTCTATTTAAATACCCCAACACCTTACCACCACTCAAATAGACACATTCTAATACCTAACCCACTCCGGGCCCCTGACCCCGTAACACGAGCCGAGCCGAGCCGCGCCCCACGACCTTGACGACACCATCGCACCACTCACCGCACGCCGCCGTTCATCATTCAGGTTAAGCGATCACCAACGCGGCCACGATTCGGAACCTCGACCACGTTAACGTCGCTTGTTTTGCGGTTGGTAAAATCATTACCCCATACATTTTGTACGACACATCACTAATTACAACCGCAAATAAAATACCTACAAAAGTGAGTTAGAACCGGCAATAATATACTACTCAGTTAACATTCATTTAGGTATTTTTTTTCTTAGCATAAATATCAAATGAGTTTATTAATTATTTTTAACTTCCCGCGAAGAAAATTGAAATTTTTTTTTTTAAATTTAATATTTTTTTATTTACTTTTAAAAACTGTTAAAAATATTTTTATATACTTTTATATTTTTTTTATATATACTTTTATATATATTTTTTATATACTTTTAAAAACTGTTGAAAATATACTATTCTGATAGTTTTAATATACTGTTCTCAACTTTCATTTTCTATCGGGAATACATTTAGAAATTATTATGAAATGCATCATAATTTCGATTCACTGGAAATGGTGCAATATGTTGACGATTGTAGTATGAAATTGATGAAACGTTCAGATATGCTAGATTATTTGGATGGTGATGAGTATATTGCGGCATGCCGTTGTTGAAAGTTGGGACGGAGTTGTTCAAATGACTCGTTGGTAAAACTTGTTGTGGCAAAGTGATTCTGGTAGTTCTTGAAGTTTGTAATTCCATGAGAATTTCATACATTTTCGTTGTTACTGCTGTTAATTTGTCGACTTTCTGTAAATAATTTATAAGTATTAATATTGAAAAATCACAAACTCAGAATCATTTATTTATAACAGCTTATATGTTATCTTAATTTCAACTTAAAATATTGAGTAATAAAACTTACAGCGTTGAGGTTTTTCATTTCTTGACTGATTTTATATATTCCTATGTCTTGCGTTTTGGCTTTTTTCAGAAGAACATCATGTAATTTCATTTTTTTTTGTTTAATTTTTATCCTTGAACCAATTTATTTTTTTTCTTTTTCTTGAACATCATTGTTAGAATTACCAACGTCTTTATTCGCAATATTTTCAGCTTTTTCTTTTAATTTTCTTCCACGTTTCGTAGCTGTTATCGGTTGATCTGCAATTACTCCGCTGTCTTCATTCTCTGAAATATAAATAAGTGTTTATTTACTATTCGAAGCTTTGTTACGAGAACGCTAATAATTGGCAGTATTATTTTAGAGGGTTTTTTACTAGTTCTTTTATTCTAAAGAAAGTAACAATTACATCATCGTACAATTTCTATTTTTGTTAACTGCAAAAACCTTCAGAGAATAAATCTTTCATACTGCCGATTTTAAAATAATTTTATTAACCATAATAATTTACCTTCCATGCTGTCAGCTTTATTTGAAGGTGTTCGGGCACTTCGATATTTTCCTGTAACACAAAATTATTTTTCTGTAATTATTTCACATTTATTTTTGACAATTATTTAGTTTAGGGCTCAAAAATAACGATTTTTTTTTCAAGTCTCCCAGGAACCACCTAAAAAAAAATTTTTAAAAGATCACTCAAGATTTTTTAAAATTTTCAAAAATCTCCAAAATCGATTTTTTTTATATACTTTTTCTCGTAATTTCATCTCTTTATACATAAAAAATCGTAAAGATCTTGAAAATTTCAAGTCAAAATTATAATATTTAGAGGTAGCTCCAAATTTTTTTAAGTTTCCAAATCGAGTACTTTATATCTTTTCGAGCTACTTTTAAACATAAATATTAATGAACTTAATATTTTTTTCCTTGAATTTGATATGCTAAAAAATGGAATTAAAGCATGAGAAACAAAAAAAAATTTAATAAACCATTTTCACTAATTTAGTATAACTGTAAAAAAATCATAATTTTTCAATTTGCATGTGTAAATTAATTTATTTCACAAAAATTAATATTTTTATATTGTTTTTTTACCATTTTTATAATTTTTAAACATAACAATAGTCAATTATTTGAGATTTTTTAATTATATTTTTAGTTGTTCTAAATGTTGTTTATAATTGACTATTATTGTGTTTAAAAATTATTTAAATGTTGAAAAAAATTATAAAAACATTTAAACACAAATTAAAAAATTATAATTTTTTTACAATTATACTAAAATAGTGAAAATTGTTCATTAATTTTTTTTTTGTTTCTCGTGCTTTACTTCTATTCTTTAGCATGTCAAATTCAACGAAAAAATATTAAGCTCGTTAATACTCATGTTCAGAAGTATGTAGCTCGAAAAGATATAAAGTACTTGATTTGGAAACTTGAAAAAATTTAGAGCGATCTCTAAATATTAAAATTTTGACTTGAAATTTTCAAGATCTTCATGATTTTTCATGTAAAAAGAAATGAAATCACGAGAAAAAATATATAAAAAAAAAGTCGATTTTTGAGGATTTTGGAAATTTTGAGCAACCTTTCAAAAATCTTTTTTGAGCTGTCCTTTGGAGGAGGCTCTTAAAACATGATAAACTAACATATTTTCATAAGAGACTGGAAAACAAAAATAATCGTTTTTTTCAGGTCGCCTTAATTTAGTTACATCATTTTTTCAAATGTTTACAACAGATTGTTAACTAAAAAATATTTACAAATATTTTATGTCAAAGTGATGTTTGTTACGTTTCAATTCTTTTTTTGCAATTATTTCAATGATTCATGCATGAAAATATAAAATTAAATAGTTAGAAATATGTCTTAATTTTATAGGTTATGCTACATTGCAATTAAATTTATTTCGTGCTATTTCAATATTTTTAGGAAAATTTAACTTGTACTTATTTTCACATTTTGTACTTATTTGCTCATCAATAGGTGATACTATATTCAAAATTTTTAAATTCAAAAATCAAAAAATTTTTATCAGAAGTTGAAGATTTCTTTTTCAATAGATTTTTAATAAACTATAAAATAGAAAAAAAATTTAATATCAATTTGTCTGCTTGGGTGAAATTATATTTGCGCTTTTACGTTTCGTGCGCTTAAATAATTAATATCTCGATTACTTTTTAATTAGTTTGATTTTTATGAGCAGTCATTAAAAGAAATTTTTAGTTTCGCGGTTTCTAATTTTTTTTTAGCATAAAAAAATCGAAAAATTAACATTTTCCAATATTTTTGTGTTTGAAATTCTACTTCATAGCGGATTAAATGATTCATTCAATGATCTCGTTAAAAATCGATTTTTTAGTAACATTTGCAAAACTTTCAATTTTTGTATATAACATTAGCATAACTTTCAAAGTTTACATAAATGTTTTAGTGACCAAATATCTTGATCGGAATTTTTCTCTATACAGACCTAGCTGACCTATAGCAATTCATAGTATTATTATACACATTTTACGTGTAAATAAAATAAATAATTGAAAAAAATTCATGAAATTTTCAATTTCATGATTAATCAATAATTTTTTCAATCTTTGTTGGTTTTAATTGAAAAATTAATTTTTAAAAATATAAGAAAAATTTTTTTTAAATTATCATATTTTAAAATAAAATTGAAAAAAATGTAAAATTGAAAAAAAGTATATACTGACTTAGTTATGATGGCGCTAAATACTTAACATAACTGCTATTAGGGGATGCGCGAGATAAGTTGTGAATGAATAAAGAGACAAATATATACACGTGTAAAGTCTCTGTAGACACGAGACTAACCTGAACGTATAAGAAAAACGTAACGCCAAATTTGATGGCCAGGTTTATAAATGAAAAATCGAGTCTTCAGGAGTAAACTTTAAAAATGTTTTTTAAGTATAGATGGCTTTCTATAAGCAATTTTAAAAAACATCAAGCCTTTATAGTTGTAAAAGATATAAAAAAAAATTGTAAAAGGTTTTCCAGTATTCCTTCTGATATGATATTTTTTTTTATAGGAATGAATAGGTTAAAACTTCATTTCTTGTTATAATTCACAAATGATTATAATTAAATTTGCTTAATCCTCTGAGTGTTTCCCCCACTCTGATTGAAATACCCCCCTCTAGATATACTTTGCACGCTCTTCGCTGTGGAGCCGTTACGGTGATTAACCCTTTATCAACTTCGGTAATAAAGGATTAATATAGTATTTTATTTGGTAACTTGAGTTCACCATAATGGTATATAATTGGTATGTTTATGTCTTGAACAGGTAGTACAGGTATTATTGTCCAGGTACGAAAAAGGTTTTAGTGGCACCTTTTACCTTTTGTTATAATGACTCTATTATCTATTTTTGTTTGGGTTTTACGAATTTACTGATGTTAGAATGTGGTGGTATTCTATAGTTGTGTTTACTCACTCAGAGAAAAGTTTGTGGCAATTGTAATTACCTGCTTGTAGTCTAGCTTGCAAGATTCATTTTGGTGAAAACCTCATTGAGGACACCGAAATTCATAATTATGATCTCATTCGATTCGTATTGGCATATATAAACTTTTTGAAGAAGTTGTAATGGGACCGATAAAAATTGCAATATAAAAACATAAAAATTCAATTGTTCATCAAATAAACAAATTAAATCCTAATAAAAAATTGTTTTTTCTTCAGAATATAAAAGGACGATGAAATAATGATTTAAAAAAAACGATCCCTTAACATTAATATTAATAATGACTAAAATAAATAGTTAATTAACAAATGCATTTGTAAGCAATAAAAATTTTTTTTCTAAGAAATGGGTTTTTTTTAAGTTAAATCATAATATTTTTTGATCCTTCGAATCATAAAAAAATTTTTTTCATCATCTCGTAAATAATGCATTTGTTTATAATAATTTTTTAAACAATAGAAGTGAAAAATTTTAAAAAAGTATTTTCAGGTGGCGCTTAATGATAGAAAAACGAAATAATTAAGATTTTTGAAAAAAAAAATTTTTACTAACGCTTTATTGCTATTATTAATTTCTCAATGCAGTAGATTGTTGATAAATAAGTGAATTAAAATTTTTCAATTTTCCCCACGCAGATCTATTTTTTCACCTCTTGACAACTGTATAGGAAGCAAAAAAAAATTGAGCTTATTAGTTTAATTATTACGAAGGTTTTTATGTAAACTTTCCATTTCATAAATGTTGTTAATTAACAAATGCATAAAATATGGAAAAATGCAAATAATTTTTTTTTGTGCGCGGATGATTGTTTATTAACCTATTCTAAAAGTATGTAAATTTTTTCACTCCTTAATATTCATATTTAATATTTTTAAATAATTTATTTGTTTACCCGGTCTGAATGACGCGGCGCGCGTGAACTTCAGACTCCCGCCCGTTTTAGCAATAACTTTAGGGCTCCGTTAGAATTATTAATATTGGAGATACAGTGTCGGGAGTTGGGACTTTTTTTCTAAAATTTCCTCCTTTTTTCAAATCTTTCTTCGGATTTCAAAAATCTTTTATCGTTTTTGAGATTTATGAAAAAAAAGCACTCTTTTTTTTCACTATATATTGTATATAACAATTGCAATTTTTATCGGCACCATTTCAACTTTTTCAAAAAGTTTCGAGACGTCAATCCAAATCAAATAACACCAAAATTATCATTTTCGGTGAACTCTATTAGGATTTCTCCAAAACGGCTCTTTTATAGACTAGACTACGAGACAAAATCTACTATATATATAGCGCTCGCACTTATCCTCAAAAATCAAGAATTTAATAGCGAAAAACTTGGCTATTTTGAGAAAAAATAATTTTTGAATGGGATCAAATGATAGCAAGTTGAACGCGAACGGATTTTCGTTAAGTGCGCTCTTTAGAGACTCAAACACGCGGTAAAATTCCCCCTCTACCATCTATTCGGACTCGAAAGCGATAATTCATGCGATCCGGAATAGCATCTAGAAAAAGAAATTTTTTGGATTTTTCCCGCCGATAAAAATTACAATTGTTATTAACAAAAAACAGAAAAAAAATAGTCATTCAGCTTTTTCGCAAAATCTCCAGAAGTATATAAGTAATAACTCAAACATTATAAAAGTTCTTGAAAGAGCAGGAATTTTTGTAGAAAAGTCCTTGACTCCCGAAATTGATTGTAAGGCACGAGATACAACAATTATTATTGTTCATACAGACGATTGTTTCGGTATTTTTTTTCAATTAGTGATTGATATCATGAATTCTTATGAGATAAGGAATAAAGGTTTCATTGTTTGGGAAATTTTTATTGATAATTTATAATTTAAATTTTAAGTTAGACTAAAATAATTTTTTACTATAAATAAAATTAATCTCAAAAAAATTCATAGCTTCAAATTTTATGCTGCTTACAAAAAAATTTTAATGTAAATCCTTATTTAATTTTAAGGATTTTTAAAAAACTAAAAATTACAATTTGTAATTTTCCCCAATAAATCTTTCGAAATTTAGCTCCTTATTCTCTGAAATTTACCAAAAGCGACGACAGGAAGTCTCATAGCAGCAACACTATGCTTAAATACCCTCGAACTTGGTCTCTTTGTCTTTAGGTAATAACCCATTGGATAACTTTCGGGAATCAAAGAGCTCAAAGTGCAAGGCTACATCGGTGAGGAATAAATTGGTTAAAAATGCATCAACATCCTCCTTGAGGTCTGGTGGGTGACAAACAACCTTAGATTCCACGGATCCGTTAAGACGTACAAAGTCTACTGAGCTAATTAGCTGTTTCACGGGACGAAACAGAAGCACTGAGTTTCGGTTGTAGAGTCGAGGGTAGAAAACGACCAGGGAGAATAAAACTCCGACATAAATATATACAAGTATGTGTGAGGACAGTGAGCGATGTTGCACCTGCTATCCTGAGTCACCGTAATAGCTGAAAGATGTCACAGTTCTTGCAACCTACCAATGAAATTACTGTTTTAATTTATTTACTTTTTGGGGGATGCTTTATTTTTTCTGACAACAAATGTGACAAGGTTTAATCATATGCTTGTAGTGTTGGGCTTTTTTGTTGGAATTAGTACATCAGAGGTTTTTGGTTTATTTGCTTTGGTAAACGTTTGTTTGCTTGTACATGCAGGAAAAAATTATGACTAAATTTTTTATTCTAAAATATGAAAATTTTTTTTTTATTGAAAAATCCTTTGTATGATAATTTTTTCATTTAAGATTGGTGGCGAAAGGACCTCCTTAAAGTGATGAGAAAAATAATTCTAAAATAATATAAACAGTGATTGTTATTCTCGGACATAAAAAGTATCTGATCGATTTATCCCTAGAGCCATCTCAGAGGATAAAAAATGAATATAATAAATAACTAGGAAAGAAAAAAAGAAGGTAGAAGGAGCGTGAAATGTCCCCACGATATGAGATCGTTCCGTTCGCATAGAGAGACCACTTATTCTCAGGATCAATGAGCCGTGCATGGACCAGATACCAGATACTGAGCTCGAGAACCAAAAAGAATACTCGAACAAGAAGAAGAGATCGTTCTCAATGATGTCTCAGCCCGTGCTCGCCCACCAGTTCTTTTGGATCGCTGGCCCTGATAACCAACGATGATCGATGTCTCTGGATCGGTGACAACGGAACACAAGTGATGACAAGTCCCTCACGCTCACTGACCGATAAAACCCACTGCTCCTTCTTTTATGTGTATCATGTTTAATATTTTCAAGATTCGGTGTATTGTATTATTTTGTGTGTCTGTGTGCTATGATGCTGTTCACCAGATCCGACGCAGCGTGAGATCACTATAACCTGTCGACGCTCTACTCCGTATCGCTGCCCCGTACATATTATTCACGTCATTCATAATTATCAACTGGTTGTTTTTTCTCCATTGACTACATAACCTGGCGACAGATTGATTTTGTATCGGGTTTTAGTTTTAGAGAATCAGTTCGAGGTTATGAATACAAATTAGGGTTAATTTTATAGGACCAAGGACTTGGAGATTGTCATTTTCATTTCTGTCGGAATTCGATGATTAATTGATTGGTCTGTGGGAATATTTATGTTTAGGAAAAAAAATGTCCGAGTCAAAATTTTGTAGTCGTATATTTTTTTCAAAACAAAGGTTTTTTCAATGAATAAATGAATTGATACTAAAAAAATCGTCAAAAAAGTAAATTTTAGATTTTTGGTATTAATCTGAATTTTCAGAAATTTGTCTTATTGTTTCTTAAATAATAAAAATTGTTTACTAAACTCTATTTAAAATTTGTACTTCGAATCTAGTAGACTTTTTAAAATAATCAAAAAAATAGTAAGTAATATATTGAAAAAACTTCTTTACTTGACTAAAATATTCAAATTTTTTACTATTTTACTATTTTTGAAATTGAGTCTTAAAACCAAATTTTGATGGTCAAAATTTAATATCGAAAAGATTCGTCAAAATAATTTCAAAGAACTATTGATAAAGTATTTTTTTACAGAGAGTATCAAAACAACATTCTAAATATTTAACTTATAAATTTTCAAATATGACAAGAATGTACGTCGAGCTGTAACATGTTTTCCACAAATCACACATCAATAGCTGACATAACCGACAAAGCGAACCAAAACAAGATCGACGTAATGGAATACACAAACATTGACACCAACATAATGATACAAAGCAAACGAAAGCAGTGTTGTTTTTTAAGCAGAGCTTCAGCCTCTGGATCCTCGGGCCATTCATGGAGGAGATTTTCCCTGGCGGCTAATTAAGATCGCTGGAATTGAACTCGGCAATGTGATGGTACGTGGGAACACATTTATGTGGATTGTGGATAGGAAGGTACCAAACGTATGTAAGCAACTCGATTGCTGACAGTACATAGAGAGCAGAGGCCCGCGAAGCAAATTGTCCAACATAAATATCGTAGGTACCTTTACGATGCGTAAGGATACCACCGTACTGTATGCTGTATGCTACTACCAACACAAGTGGAAATAATCCAAGGTACCAGACACTCCGCATTACACATTACACATTGCATAGAGATAAGCGTCTTTAGAGCAGCATTACTCGGGAATCCCGGTCCCGGTAAACCATTCTAACGCTTATACAATCACCCGTTTTTCGTATTCTTTATCTCCCATGCTACTGGAGCTCTTTCTTGCTTTACTTAATAAGAAAATCCATTTACTTGCTTATTTATACTTACTCTCTTTTACCTCCGCTACTGTACACTTCCAAGCATGTCGTTATATTTATGTGTATGGAGAATCCACGTATATACTCCGAGGTATGCTATCTTACTTAAGATCGTAGCTACTGTCATGCCCCATCATGTTGCTTCATCTTAAAGTTATATAAATTTTATTGTACTTCATATCTTTGGAACACACACTTTTTTTAATGTATTGTGGTATTAATAATATTTATGTGGGATTCGCGGTTATAAATTTTTACTGTTTGTACCTGAAATTTATTCTTTTGATGTTTAGTCGAGTTTAAGGACTTGAAATTGTACTTTGTAGTGTATTGAAGGAAAATAGTCTTGAATTTGGAGTTTTTTGAGATTGTAGTGAAAATAGTTCGGAGGCGGCCGGTAGGTGGCGAGAGATAGCTCAGAATTTTCGATAGTGAAGCCGTAGAATGAGTAATTAAGTAGTGAAGGTTAGGGAATGATTTTAGAAATTTATTCTTTTGAGTTTTGAATTTTTAAGCTTGAAATATTTGTTGAATTCGATGAAAGTTTAGTCACCGGTTTGTATAGAATCATGAAATAATTGTGGAAAGGTTCAAATGGTGAATTATAAGCATTAGCATAAAAAAAATAACATGTTGACTACACGCGTTAGTTTATCTGAGCTGTTCTTTGGAAATAAATTTTTGCTTATCTTTCGCTGGTTGTAATGATTTTATACTGTGGATATTGACTGTGTTGTTTTTAAACCTTAATAAAATAACTATCATTTTTTCGAATTTACTTCACTATTTCCGACATTTGACAAATCAAATTTTTATAACAAAAAATAAATAGTTCTTTAAAACATCAGAAATAACTTTTTTTATTCTTCAACATTTCGTTATGCTTGGAATTAATCGACTGTTTAATAACATTTTGCTTGGTATGATTCTTCATAGATTTTATAGACAGATCTGGTATTAATATTGATAATTTCCACAATATAATTATTTGACAAAATATTATATTCAAAGTACAATAATCCGTCTGAAAAAAATTATGACAACAGTTTGAACGATCAGAATAAAATATTTTTATGCAATCAATATTTTTATGCAATCAATTATTGAAGCTGTTAGTAATTAGTTACGCCGAGAAACATTTTAACAAAGTTCTTCTGATATTTTTTGAATCAAATGACTATTTGACTTTAAGGTATTTTTCTTTGGCATTATTTTAAAAAATAAATATTTCCAGTCTAAGACAAAATTTTCCATAGTTTCATAATTGTACTTTGAACAATTCCGATATCGATTACGATTTGAAATATGAAATATTTGTTACACATTGTGCGTTTTTGCTAATTAAAAAAATTAGGAGGAGCTTAAATTTCTACTGTCAAGAGACATGTATAAATAAATAGTGTATATAACAGCAACGAGTGCGAACCTCACGTTCCTGGACACATATAAGTCCAGGTAGATATATAACATGTCCAAGTAGCATGGTAAAGTACCCAAAGAAAAATTTATATATACCAGTGACTTTCTACTTCTCGTCAAGATATCAACCATACTTGGTCCGTACAACGCCAAGTTTCTCCTCTTCTTGTTTTCCACGGCGCGTCCCTTTAACTATTAACTATAAACTAGCATCGGCGCTTAATTCTACAGAGACCAGCCATCATTCTCCTTGCTTTATTTTTTTATCCTACAGTCTAGGTAATTTTCTTCTCACAAATAAAACCACCTGATTTATTATTATTCTCTAGTAAGAAATAAGAAATCTAACCGCTGATTTGATCTATCTCGCTTTTTCAACCCATTTTTACTAAGAAAAATAAAACACCTGAAATTTTATATAATGAGATTAATTATTATTATTAATGTTGAGGAGCTGGATGGTGGTTGAGAATAAATAATAACAGATTTTTGAGTATTGTCAAAATATATTTAATGAAAAAATTCATCATCTTGTTAAATAATAATGCAATTGTCTGTCGAATTTATTAAATAACGCTATAATAATAATCATAGGAGCTAATAGTAATAACTAATAATTATTATTACATTTAGCCAACGACCGCAACCTAATGCAATACATTCCTACTATACTATAGCTCAATGTTTGTTGTATTTGTAGTTTTTTTTTGTGATGCTGGTCTTGGTCCAAAAATTCTTTTTTTACAAATTTCAAATTCCCAAAAAATGTGAAAATTATAGAGATTTGATACAAACTTCAAAAGTCATTGACTCAAATTTTGAGAATAAATTTTGGAATCAAAATTTTGAAGCTGAAGATCAAAAAAATTTTTGAGCTCAAAAATTTGCTCGTTAAATCTAAAACAATTTTTGAAATTGATTTAGATTCCCAATTTTTTGGAAACTCAAAAATAGATTTTTTGAACCAAAGTGTAAAATGTGAGTGTAACTTATTAAATAAGAAACATTTGTCTTAATCAATAAACTAATGAATAACTTTTAAAATATTTAATTATAATTTTATTTACAAAGAAATACCATTGATAGATTAATTATTAAAATTAATTTCACTGACTCGGTAAATCTTAAAAATAATAAATATTAATTCAATGTCTTGTACAATTTTTTTCAATAATTTCTTTTTTTAAAAATAAATCATTCTTACACTTGAATAATTATTTGATCGCAATAATTAGCGTACTTAAACCCCTAGTGTACTTTAAAAGTCTATGACTCCAATATCATCCGGGATATTAAGTTGTTTATTTATTTTAACGAAAAATTTTATTTCCTATTTTGTCTACAATAAATACATGTATAATTAGTTTTATTCACTTAACAATAATCTTCTTTTTATCATTTTTCATTTTTTTTCCTAACTATAATACAGATAAGAGCGTACGTCGCTTTTATATTATTAATATCATTTTTTCATATATATAAACAATGTATAACTACAGTGCATTATTCTTAGTAAGTTAATGCGATAATTTGTTCATTTCAATTAATTAGTATTTTTACAATTGTTCCAGTGACTCGGCAATATTCACATTGTTTTATTTTATTTTATTTTTTATTGTACGCGGAATATTTAGAGATTTATAATAAATCCCGCGCAATCCAGTGATCCAAGCGAAGCAGGACTGTGAGGTCCTCCGAGCATGAAAGGAGGGCTCATTGGAGGTCCTCCGCTGCCGGCGCTGTTGCCATATAATTCCAGTTCGTTCAATGAATTCCCGTCAACGCTACCACATTTGTCGGATTTTCCTTCTTGTTTCAGGACCATACGTCGCCATT
Source organism: Coleophora flavipennella (assembly GCA_947284805.1). NCBI lineage: Eukaryota > Metazoa > Arthropoda > Insecta > Lepidoptera > Coleophoridae > Coleophora > Coleophora flavipennella. The sequence goes on along the minus strand of OX369255.1, from coordinate 14,265,340 downwards.
TTGCTCGTGCGTTTTGGAACCATACCTGGAAATATACAAAAGATCATTTATTTAATTTTTATTTCTGATAATTAATCAAAAATTTTGATCAAATGCTTAATGAATTAAACGATAAAAAAATTTGGTTTTTGGTCCAAATTTTCTAAGAATGTGTAGTAGTAAATTTTGGACCAAATTTTGTATTTTTGGGAATTCAAATTTAATTGAAAAAAATAATTCAAAATTTGGACTTAATAAATTTTTGGTATTTTCTCTGATATTTTGATGATTAAAATCAAAAAATTTCTTATACTTTTTTGAAGTACCCAAATTCTACTTAATTTAATAATCAAAATTTGTACAAATATACAATGGTCAAATTTTGTTAATTTTACTTTATTAATTTTTAAATAAAATTCATTTGGATCAAAACTTTTAAGAAATAAGTGACTGATGTATAAAACAATAAAAAGGATCAAAATAAAAGATAACACCCCAGCAATAATATAATTAGCATTTGTAATAGAATGAATAGAGCCGATTAGTCAATAAAAAAGGCGTAGACAAGGTGTGATTAAATACAAATTGAAATGAGTTATAGAAGAAGAGGTTATAAGTGTCGTGCTGGCATTTTATAGACTTTTAAGTCGCGTTGATTTTCACTCGTTCTTTATCCGTTGAAAGCCACCTGATCCAATACCTGATCCAATTAATTCAACTCTAGGCAATAGCTCTAAGATTGACTGCCTAAGACCGTATTGCTATTGCAAACAGTATAAACACCTCTATATATATATGTTACGGGGAAACGT